>CAWUFW010009189.1:0-600000 GCA_963921515.1 Calotriton arnoldi
TAGGAGAGTAGGATCTGCTTCACATGGGTACCCCACTTTTTGCTGATGCTTCACTGTTTTTCGACATTAGTCTGGCTGGGGCCCTGCTAATCAGAACCCCAGCCTAGCTGCTTCCTCTCTAAAATGGTTTCCATGTGCCTTAGGCACATCACTGATTGGAATCTGGAGTGCCCTTATAAGTCCCTAGTATATGGTATACTATGTACCAAGGGCATAGGTACCTCAGAGGCCTGCCAGGGGCTGCAGCATGTATTATGCCACCCCTGGAAGGCCATCCAAACTGACACCACAGGTCTGCTACTGCAGCCTGGGTAAGGTGGTGCATGCACCCCTTACTGTGATATAGGTTACCTATATCCCTAAATACATACACACATATAAACCTATAAGTCACTCCTAAGGCAGGCCTTATCAATCCTAAAGGCAGAGTGCATGGTTCCTATGTGAGAGGGTGCCCCTGCATGAGCAGGGCCCCTCTGCAGCGTTCGGAGACCATCTCTGATGCTGTTTGTAGTGCAGCCTGACCATATACTCTTAAGCGCATTATATCCTCGCGGTAAAATGCTAACTTTGGAATGGCTGCACCTAAACATATCGTGTTTGGTGTCAAACATCTTGGAATACTACCCCCCGCCATCCTGGCGGCGGGGGTATCATTCCACCCTTCTAGAGGGAAAGACATGTTAACTCTGACGAGTCCGGTAACTTCTTTCCAGAGCCCTGGCATCACAAAATGGATGCTGCTGCCACAGACACGAGTCTGGCCTCCTGCTGCTGGACGAAACTCCGGCAGGGGAGGCCTGGACAATAGGTTTCCTGTCCCAGGGAGGTGTGACCACCTCCCCAGACAGGATAATGTGTATTGGGGCTGGGCGGGAGCACTTTCGGGTGCTTTGAAGTCCTGCACTGGGGGCACATTTGGTGTCCCTGTGCATACCCCAGTTCAAACCGGATCAGGGGCTTGCAGCCCCTGCTTTGGCGCGAACTGGACAAAGGGAAAGGGGTGTAGCCACCCCTCTGCCCTGACCCACCCATAGGTGGGGCCACAGAGTAGTCCAACCCCTATTTTTAGAATAAAGGTAGGAACCCAGTCCTTAGGACTTTAGATTACACCTGGACGAAACTCTGAAACTGAATCCTGGACCTTCGACGCTCTACGACAAGATTAGAGGACTGAAGAATCTCCCTTGGGGTCAAGGAGTGACTCCCCTGCTTGGCAGGCACCAAAGAAGCATCTGTCCGGTTCGCATTTCTGAAGCTCCTGTCGGACGCCGAAGTCATCGCATCACCAGAGGTGGATTCTCAGACTTCACCGAGGCTACCCTGAGTCCCCAGCAAAGCTGAGGCCCGTGGCTATCGTGGGTGACTTGAGACCGTGACCCCTGGACACCGAGCACATTTGCAAGTGCATCGTCTTCTGGGTCTCCCAAGAAGTCGTGCTTTGGGCTCCGAGTAGCCCTAGCCTCCAGCACCACCTGCACCGAAGATCACTGGCCCCCACTCCACGAGTGTCCTGTAAGCCAGCTTCACGTGCGGCGTCACGAGGCTCCTTCGCGGTCGCTAGCCCGTTGGTTAGTAGCCCTTAACGAAGGCCAATCTTTTCCTTACTTGGCATCCTGGTTGCTCCAGGCCTGCCCTCACTTACCCTCGCTGGGTGAGTTCCACAGACCTTGCTGGTCTGCACCATCGACGATCTACATCTTACTCGAGACTTGCCGTTGCCAAGGCTTGTTGGGTCCAATCCGGTCGCCGACACATCAGCACTCGACAGACATCGAGCACCAGCCCGAATCCTGCTCCTGGTCGCCGACAACGCCTCCCGGACCTCGTGGCTGAAGAGTCAAGACGACCGTCAACGCACCTGAAGCACTCGACATCGGTGGGCATCTGTCCATCGCCTTCCTGGTCACTGGCTAGTGACCCAGACTCTGTCCCCTCTGCTTTCAGGTTCACCAGAACTCCGATCCACTCTTGGATCCACCCGGACACTTTTCTCTTGGCCGCCAGCAGCACTTTGCAGCAGATCGCCATACGAATCGACGACGAAACCCGACCCCGAAAGGCACCTATGCACCCGGCTTCCCTGGGTGAGGTAACACGAGTACTCCGGTGCTCCCGTGGGTAGAGACTCTTCAAAGTCCTAGATCTCAAAGGGTTTTGTCCTAGTCCTCTTTTAAGTGTCCCTTTCCTCTATTTTCCCGATCCCGACTTTCTCCATAGAAGTTAACGGCGTATCGCGGTTGTGTATTTACACTGCACGCGTCTCCCGTGGGTCCCCTGTGTCACTACCTTGGGTGGTTCCTTGTGGTCCAAGCACTTCTAGAGGCTCTAGGCCTAGTGTCTAGTTCAGTCGTGGTTCGCATACCACTTTATTGGTATATGGTTTGAGTACGCCCCTAGGGCCCAAACGTGTATTTGTGCTATTACTGTGAATTAAGATCTTATAACTTATGTACTTCGAACTCTAGCCTCATAAAGAGACTAGAGGGGTGTGTTTAGTAATAAAAACATATATTTTGAATATATACCTGGTGTGGTGCTCTTTCATTTGGTCACTCAAGAGATTATAGACTGGTAAAACAAGCTGCTTTACATTCCTTCAAGACTTAGCCTGAAGGCTGCTCTCCATAGCTACCACTAGGATAGCTTTCAATAAGGTTGTCTTTAACCTATCTACCATAAGAGTCGATTTGCCCTGGTGCAAGGTGTCCACTTTAATTAGTGAACAGCATATGCCAGGCCAACTTCTCACATTGGTGTGCAGCGTGTGGGATTCCAGCTTGCTATTGTTTTACCAGATAATCTCAATTGAATTGATCAACTGAAAACCACTAAAGGTACCTAAGGTACATATAATTTAAGCTTAGAATAACAGTAAGTTCTACTGAACTTAGAGTTGTGTGTTAAGGGATAGCACAACCCTTTCTACAACTCAAGAGAGTTTAGTAGGCCACACTAGAGTAGGTAGTGCATACACCACACCACACTAGTAATGTCTTTAAGGGCAGGATCCAAAGAATCCTTGCAGGAAGCCATTGAGCTTCCACCCTCCAAGTATGATACACTCCCATTCTTGGAATTGAGAGCTTTATGTAACTTGAGAAAAATAAGGACAGGCCAAAGCCCCACCACCCAACACCTCAAGGAGTTGTTGGTGGCTTATGACCTTAGTAAGCCTGTAGGGACTGAAGGGGTAGGAGCTGAGGGTGGGGCAGGAGAAGAGGACGACGCTAGGGGTACCAGTACCCCCAGCCCCCCCTCTGAAACTGGCCAGGAGGGTGACAATGACCCTGACCTGGAAAACCAAATCCCTCCTGTGGATGATGATGAGGATGATCAAAATGATGCCCTCTTTGTCCCCCCAGGAAGGATTAAGAGTGTGCCCAGAAGGTCTAGGTCTCCTTCTCAGGAGTCTAACCACTCTGGCACCTCTATAGGGAGCTCTGTCTCATCTCATAGGAGAGAATCCTCTCATGAGAGAAGAAAGAGACTGGTCCAGTATGAGGAAACTCAACTGGAGATCAGGAAGAAGCAATTGGCTTTAGATAGAGAATCCCTAGATCTCCTTAGAGAGAGAAGAAAGTTGGGACTAGAGTCCCATGGTGGCAGCCATGTCCCTAGAGATAGGGAAAGGTCCTATGACCATAGGAACCTGAGCAAGATTGTCCCTCCCTACCAGAGTGGGGATGATATCCACAAATGGATAACTGCTTTAGAAAGGGCCTGTAAAGTACAGAAGGTCCCTCAGGAGCAGTGGGCAGCAATCTTGTGGCTCTCCTTTGCTGACAAAGGTAGAAATAAGCTCCTCACTGTTAGAGAGGAGGATGCTGACAATTACAAGGTCTTGAAGAGTGCTCTTATTGATGGGTTTGGCCTAACCACTGAACAGTACAGGTTGAAGTTCAGAGACACCCAAAAAGCACAGACTCAAGACTGGGTAGACTATGTGGATTGTTCTGCCAAGGCTCTGGAAGGCTGGTTGATGGGCAGTAAGGTGTGTGACTTCTCAGGATTGTATAATCTGATAATGAGGGAGCAGATTCTTAATAACTGTCAAAATCAGCTGTTGCATCAATACCTGGTAGACTCTGATCTGACCTCTCCCCAAGAATTGGGAAAGAAGGCAGACAAATGGGTCAGGACCAGGGTGAAGCAGAAGGTACAGAACCAAGGTGGGGAAACCAAGAAGCAAGATGCTAAGAACTCTGACAAGGGTGGGGAGAAGGGTAAAGATCAAAAGTCTTCATCAGGCCCCCAAAAATCTTCTTCTGGTGGGGATTCCCAGTCTACCAAGGGTAAAGGCCAAAGAAAACCATGGTGCAAGGTCTGTAAGCAAAAGACCCACTGGACCAGTGATTGCACCAAGTCCAAAGACTCCAGTCCAGCACCCACCAATGCCCCTAAGGCACCTGTTCCCCCTAGTACAGTTGGTGGAAGTGCTCCAGCAAAGGGTTTAGTAGGGTTCACCCTGGGAACTGAGTTGGGCTCTGACTTAGTCAGGGAACTGACTCAGGCTGTGTTAGTCTGTGATGGAGGCATGGATGTGACCTCCACTGTGAGTCCCAGTAATCTGGGCAAGTACAGACAACAGCCTTTAATTAATGGACGTGAGGCTTTGGCATTTAGGGACACAGGGGCAAGTGTCACAATGGTGACACAAGACCTTGTGCTGCCTGGGCAAGTTATGCTTGGTGAGATGTACCAAGTGACCAATGCTAGCAATGTCGGAACAGACCATACTCTGGCAGTTGTTAACTTCTCCTGGGGAGGGGTAACTGGCCTTAAGAAGGTTGTGGTAAGTGCAAACCTACCAGTCGAATGCTTGCTTGGCAATGACTTAGAGACTTCTGCTTGGGCAGAAGTGGAGCTCAGGACCCATGCAGAAATGCTGGGGATCCCTGCAGATGTGTTTGCTGTGACCAGGTCACAAGCCAAAATGTCTAGCACTGAACAGGCCTTGGATCCTGGAAGAATGGACCAAGTGCCTTCCAAGAGGAGGAGTAGTAGGGTTAAGGCAGTGCCTTCCCCCTTGGCTCAGGAGGAAGATCAGTCCCTTGAGGGGGATGATCTCAGCCCTGAAGAAGGAACTGTCCCAGAGGAACTTGAACCTGACCAGGTTGAGTTCTTGGGGACAGGGGGACCTTCTAGGGCAGATCTGAGCCAGGAGCAGCAGAGCTGCCCCTCCCTTGAACCCCTCAGACAGCAAGCTGCTGCTGAGGCTGCTGGGAAAGCTAGTGGTCCCCATACTGTGTATTGGGATGATGGACTCCTGTACTCAGAGAGTAGAGACCCCAAGCCTGGTACTACCAGGAGGTTGGTAATACCTTTGAAGTTCAGGGGCTTCCTATTGACCCTAGCCCATGATATTCCCTTAGCAGGTCACCTGGGCCAGAACAAGACTTGGGACAGAATTGTCCCTCACTTTCACTGGCCCCACATGTCTGAAGACAGTAAGGAGTTTTGTCGCTCCTGTGTAACCTGCCAAGCCAGTGGCAAAGCAGGTGGCACTACAAAGGCCCCCTGATACCACTACCTGTGGTGGGGGTGCCCTTTGAGAGGGTAGGGATTGACATTGTTGGTCCCATGGATCCCCAAACAGCCTCTGGGCACAGGTTTATCCTGGTGGTAGTGGATCATGCCACCAGGTACCCAGAAGCTATTCCCCTCAGGACCACTACAGCACCTGTGGTGGCAAGGGCCCTCCTGGGAATCTTCTCAAGAGTGGGCTTTCCTAAGGAGGTAGTATCAGACAGGGGTGCTAACTTCATGTCTGGGTACTTGAAAGCAATGTGGAAGGAGTGTGGAGTGACTTATAAGTTCACCACACCCTATCACCCACAATGCAATGGTTTAGTTGAGAGATTCAACAAAACCTTGAAGGGCATGATTAAAGGGCTCCCAGAAAAGCTTAGGCGTAGATGGGACATACTCTTGCCCTGCCTTTTATTCGCATATAGGGAGGTGCCTCAGAAGGGGGTTGGTTACAGCCCTTTTGAACTTCTGTTTGGCCACCCTGTGAGGGGTCCACTGTGCTTGGTGAAGGAAGGATGGGAGTTACCTCTCAAGCCCCCAAAGCAAGATATAGTGGACTATGTACTTGGTCTCCGCTCCAGGATGGCTGAGTACATGAAAAAGGCAACCAAAAACCTTGAGACTAGCCAGGAACTTCAGAAGGCCTGGCATGACCAAAGAGCTGTTCTGACTGTTTACCAGCCAGGACAGAAGGTGTGGGTGTTGGAGCCAGTGGCCCCAGCAGCTCTCCAAGACAAATGGAGTGGACCCCACACTATTGTTGAGCAGAAGGGTGAGGTCACTTATTTAGTAGACCTAGGAACACCCAGGAGTCCCCACAGGGTTCTCCATGTCAACAGGTTAAAACCATATGTGGACAGGGCAGACATGGGCTTGCTCATGGCTACTGATGAAGGGCAGGAGGAAGAGAGTGACCCACTCCCTGACCTGCTCTCACAGAACCCTGACGATGGGTCAGTTGATGGTGTAGCCTTGGCAGGCAGCCTCACTACCCAGCAACAAACTGATTGCAGGCAAGTCCTCAATCAGTTTAGACATATGTTTTCCCTGACACCCAGTCAGACCACCTGGTGCACTCATGAAGTGGACACTGGGGACAGTCTGCCTATTAAAAACAAGATTTATAGGCAACCTGACCATGTCAGGGACTGTATCAGGACTGAAGTCCAGAAAATGTTGGAATTGGGAGTAATTGAGCCCTCAGATAACCCTTGGGCTAGTCCAGTAGTCCTAGTACCGAAACCTCACACCAGTGGTGGAAAAAGAGAGATGAGGTTTTGTGTAGACTACAGGGGTCTCAATGCAGTCACTAGGACTGATGCCCATCCAATACCCAGGGCAGATGAGCTCATAGATACTTTGGCCTCTGCCAAATATCTCAGCACATTTGACCTAACAGCTGGCTACTGGCAGATCAGACTAGCTGATACTGCAAAGCCCAAGACAGCATTCTCAACCCCTAGTGGGCATTATCAATTTGTGGTAATGCCCTTTGGTCTGAAGAATGCACCTGCCACTTTCCAGAGGTTGGTGAACACAGTTCTCACAGGACTGGAAGCCTATAGTGCAGCTTATCTAGATGATATTGCTGTCTTTAGCTCCACCTGGGAGGATCACCTGGTCCACCTCAGGAATGTTTTACAGGCCCTGCAAAAGGCAGGCCTGACTATCAAGGCCACTAAGTGCCAGATAGGGCAGAGTCAGGTTGTGTACCTGGGCCACCTTGTGGGTGGAGGCCAGGTTCAACCTTTGCAGAGCAAGATCCAGACCATCATGGACTGGACTGCTCCCACTACCCAGACTCAGGTGAGAGCCTTCTTAGGCCTGACTGGGTACTATAGGAGATTTGTCAAGGGGTATGGATCAATAGTGACACCCTTGAATGACTTAACTTCTAAGAAAATGCCCAAAAAGGTTCAGTGGACAGTTAGCTGTCAAAAGGCATTTGATGACCTCAAGCAGGCCATGTGCACTGCTCCAATTCTGCAGAGTCCTGATTACTCCAAGAAGTTCATTGTTCAAACAGATGCATCTGAATTGGGGGTAGGGGCTGTACTGTCACAATTGAATGAAGAAGGTCAGGATCAGCCAGTAGCTTTTATTAGCAGAAGGCTGACCCCTAGAGAGAAACGTTGGTCAGCCATAGAGAGGGAGGCATTTGCTGTGGTCTGGGCTCTGAAGAAGTTGAGGCCATACTTGTTTGGTACACACTTCCTGGTTCAGACAGACCATAAGCCCCTCTTATGGCTAAAACAAATGAAGGGTGAAAACCCCAAACTGCTTAGGTGGTCCATTTCCCTACAGGGGATGGACTTTACAGTGGAACATAGGCCTGGGAGTAACCATGCGAATGCAGATGGACTCTCTAGGTATTTCCACTTAGAACATGAAGACTTAACTGGGCAAGGTTAGTTTAATGTCCCTACGTTTGGGGGGTTGTGTAGGAGAGTAGGATCTGCTTCACATGGGTACCCCCACTTTTTGCTGATGCTTCACTGTTTTTCGACATTAGTCTGGCTGGGGCCCTGCTAAACAGAACCACAGCCTAGCTGCTTCCTCTCTAAAATGGTTTCCATGTGCCTTAGGCACATCTCTGATTGGGATCTGGAGTGCCCTTATAAGTCCCTAGTATATGGTATACTATGTACCAAGGGCATAGGTACCTCAGAGGCCTGCCAGGGGCTGCAGCATGTATTATGCCACCCCTGGAAGGCCATCCAAACTGACACCACAGGTCTGCTACTGCAGCCTGGGTAAGGTGGTGCATGCACCCCTTACTGTGATATAGGTTACCTATATCACTAAATACATACACACATATAAACCTATAAGTCACTCCTAAGGCAGGCCTTATCAATCCTAAAGGCAGAGTGCATGGTTCCTATGTGAGAGGGTGCCCCTGCATGAGCAGGGCCCCTCTGCAGCGTTCGGAGACCATCTCTGATGCTGTTTGTAGTGCAGCCTGACCATATACTCTTAAGCGCATTATATCCTCGCGGTAAAATGCTAACTTTGGAATGGCTGCACCTAAACATGTCGTGTTTGGTGTCAAACATCTTGGAATACTACCCCCCGCCAATCCTGGCGGCGGGGGTAGCATTCCACCCTTCTAGAGGAAAGACATGTTAACTCTGACGAGTCCGGTAACTTCTTTCCAGAGCCCTGGCATCACAAAATGGATGCTGCTGCCACAGACTCGAGTCTGGCCTCCTGCTGCTGGACGAAACTCCGGCAGGGAGGCCTGGACAATAGGTTTCCTGTCCCAGGGAGGTGTGACCACCTCCCCAGACAGGATAATGTGTATTGGGGCTGGGCGGGAGCACTTTCGGGTGCTTTGAAGTCCTGCACTGGGGGCACATTTGGTGTCCCTGTGCATACCCCAGTTCAAACCGGATCAGGGGCTTGCAGCCCCTGCTTTGGCGCGAACTGGACAAAGGGAAAGGGGTGTAGCCACCCCTCTGCCCTGACCCACCCATAGGTGGGGCCACAGAGTAGTCCAACCCCTATTTTTAGAATAAAGGTAGGAACCCAGTCCTTAGGACTTTAGATTACACCTGGACGAAACTCTGAAACTGAATCCTGGACCTTCGACGCTCTACGACAAGATTAGAGGACTGAAGAATCTCCCTTGGGGTCAAGGAGTGACTCCCCTGCTTGGCAGGCACCAAAGAAGCATCTGTCCGGTTCGCATTTCTGAAGCTCCCGTCGGACGCCGAAGTCATCGCATCACCAGAGGTGGATTCTCAGACTTCACCGAGGCTACCCTGAGTCCCCAGCAAAGCTGAGGCCCGTGGCTATCGTGGGTGACTTGAGACCGTGACCCCTGGACACCGAGCACATTTGCAAGTGCATCGTCTTCTGGGTCTCCCAAGAAGTCGTGCTTTGGGCTCCGAGTAGCCCTAGCCTCCAGCACCACCTGCACCGAAGATCACTGGCCCCCACTCCACGAGTGTCCTGTAAGCCAGCTCCACGTGCGGCGTCACGAGGCTCCTTCGCGGTCGCTAGCCCGTTGGTTAGTAGCCCTTAACGAAGGCCAATCTTTTCCTTACTTGGCATCCTGGTTGCTCCAGGCCTGCCCTCACTTACCCTCGCTGGGTGAGTTCCACAGACCTTGCTGGTCTGCACCATCGACGATCTACATCTTACTCGAGACTTGCCGTTGCCAAGGCTTGTTGGGTCCAATCCGGTCGCCGACACATCAGCACTCGACAGACATCGAGCACCAGCCCGAATCCTGCTCCTGGTCGCCGACAACGCCTCCTGGACCTCGTGGCTGAAGAGTCAAGACGACCGTCAACGCACCTGAAGCACTCGACATCGGTGGGCATCTGTCCATCGCCTTCCTGGTCACTGGCTAGTGACCCAGACTCTGTCCCCTCTGCTTTCAGGTTCACCAGAACTCCGATCCACTCTTGGATCCACCCGGACACTTTTCTCTTGGCCGCCAGCAGCACTTTGCAGCAGATCGCCATACAAATCGACGACGAAACCCGACCCCGAAAGGCACCTATGCACCCGGCTTCCTGGGTGAGGTAACACGAGTACTCCGGTGCTCCCGTGGGTAGAGACTCTTCAAAGTCCTAGATCTCAAAGGGTTTTGTCCTAGTCCTCTTTTAAGTGTCCCTTTCCTCTATTTTCCCGATCCCGACTTTCTCCATAGAAGTTAACAGCGTATCGCGGTTGTGTATTTACACTGCACGCGTCTCCCGTGGGTCCCCTGTGTCACTACCTTGGGTGGTTCCTTGTGGTCCAAGCACTTCTAGAGGCTCTAGGCCTAGTGTCTAGTTCAGTCGTGGTTCGCATACCACTTTATTGGTATATGGTTTGGTACGCCCCTAGGGCCCAAACGTGTATTTGTGCTATTACTGTGAATTAAGATCTTACAACTTATGTACTTCGAACTCTAGCCTCATAAAGAGACTAGAGGGGTGTGTTTAGTAATAAATACATATATTTTGAATATATACCTGGTGTGGTGCTCTTTCATTTGGTCACTCAAGAGATTATAGACTGGTAAAACAAGCTGCTTTACATTCCTTCAAGACTTAGCCTGAAGGCTGCTCTCCATAGCTACCACTAGGATAGCTTTCAATAAGGTTGTCTTTAACCTATCTACCATAAGAGTCGATTTGCCCTGGTGCAAGGTGTCCACTTTAATTAGTGAACAGCATATGCCAGGCCAACTTCTCACAGGATTTACACCATTTAACCAAAAGGCACGACTCTGAACCAAGGGCTACCCTTTTGCCAAATTTGGTGTAATTCCGTTCAGCAGTTCGGACTGTAGCTGCGATGAAAGGTTCCTATGGAAAATTGCATGGCGAAAACACGTTTTGGGACCCCCCTTTTTTCTCGGCCCCCACTTGACGAATCACCCCGAGACTTTCAGAATAGGAGCGGACCGGAGCGCCCCACGAGTTTTGAAAATTTCGCGAAGATTCGTCAACCGGCGCCAAAGTTATTTCAAATAGAATGTTGCCATTTACTCACCTATACAGTTATAGACACACCAGCTCACTTACTCATACAAATACTAGCACATTCTTACGCTCTTATACAATCACTGATGCAAGCTCACACTCATCCATACAGTCACTCTCACAATCACACACTCTCGCTTATAGCTATTTATATACTCCAACACACATATATACTGCCTTTCACATATGTAGTTACTCACACATGTACCACTGGGACATACATTCACTCACTAACACACTCTTACACACACTTACCCACCCATACAGTCTATCACAGATGCATTCTTGAAACCATCCACCCAGTGAATCACCCACTCTCACATCTATGCACAGAGTCGCACACACCCCACCCACACAAACACTCAGGCAGCCATACAGATACTCAGAGAACCAATCAATAACCCATATAGACACTCATGTAGCTATTCGCAAATCCATGCATCCACTTACACACCAACAAACAGACGGATACAGACATTCACACAGTTTAGTCACTAACCCATGCATTCAGTAAGATACGTTTAATCACTCACTTGTAGAGTCAGTCACTCACGTACTAAATCATCAGACACTTATACACCCACTCATTCTTCAATACGCCTTTCCCTATATATATTAAACATATTTAAACTTTACAGAAACACACAGTCACTGGATGATGTCATCAGTGATGTCATTTGAGATGTCATCAGTGATGTCATCAGTGATGTCACTGACCATGTCACGAGTGATGTAATATGTGACGTCATCAGCAGTGCATTGCGGGGGCGCGAATTATAGTTAGCTGAACTAACTATAACAGGGGAATTTCACGGGTTTTGTACGAGTGCAATGTCCAACTAACTATAACTGTCCCTAAAACCTATGGTTTTTTCAGTGAATATATATATATATATATATATATATTATCTACTGGCGGTCGCCAGTAGATAGTTATAGTTAGGACCTATTTTCCATAGGAAATCCGCGACATTCTATTTGAAATAACTCTTGCGTCGGTTGACGAATCTTCGCGAAATTATCAAACTTTATGGCCCGCTCCGGTCCGCTCCTACCCTGAAAGTCTCAGGGTGATTCGTCAAGCGGGGGCCGAGAAAAAGGGGTCCCAAAACGTGTTTTCCCCATTCATTTTCCCATAGGAAACTTTAGACACGGCTACAGCCCGAACTGCTGAACGGAATTACACCAAATTTGGCAAAGAGGTAGTTCTTGGTTCAGAAAGAACCCTTTTTGTTAAATGGTGTAAATCCGTTCAGTAGTTGCGGAGAAAATCAAAAGTAAAAGTACATATATATCTATGGCCGCATCGGATTCGCGCACCCTCCCGATCACGAGCTGTCTGCTAATTGGCTGTCAACACTCCAAACCAGGAAGTGTTGGCAGCCATTTTGTCCCTCAATAGAACCGAGGAACAAGAAAGCAGTAAAAAAAGTGCGCAAAACACACAAAGGGGGCAGGGTAGAAACACCCTGACCCCCTAGGTCTGCTCAGGGGGTCCCACAAGGACCCCCTGGGCAGAAAAAAGCATTTTTTTTTTATTTTTTTTTTAAATCGGCAGGATGCGCTCAGGGTGCGCGGATCCTGCCAAAAAAACAAAAATCGAAGGGCGGTCTCCGCGCTTCGATTGTATTTGCCCCGGGTGGCCCAAGTCCCGGGGGCATGGTGGGGGTTAAATTTATGTATGGGGGCCTCAAAGGGCTCCCCAAGCCCCGGGGACTGCCACCCCCGGGGCTTTCATTTTAAAATGGTGCGGGAGGGCTCTGAGCCCTCCCGCAGCCCCGGGGACCACCACCTCCCTGGGGCTTCTTTTTTTTTAAGAAACATTTCCTGTGTGGGGGGGCTCGAGCCCCCACACGCCCGGAGACCGCCACCTCCCGGGGCACTAACAAATTAAAATGGGGGTCCGTTTTGGACCCCGAAGCCCGGGGACCACCACCTCCCGGGGCATTGCTGATGTGGGGGAGGGGGCCGCGCGGCCCCCTCCTGGAGCCTGTGGTGGCCCTGGGGACCGCCACCCCCAGGGCCGGCTCCTGCAGTGTCCCGGGGTGCCTACCCCCGGGACACTGCTGTTTGCAATGACAGGACGGAGCCTCGCGGCTCCCGTCCTGTCATTGCAAACTGCTTTGGATATTGGAAGAGAGAGCAGGAAACCTGCTCTCGCTTCCAATATCCAAAGACAATTGCTTTTCCACATGGGGAGCAGCATGTTAGCTGCTCCCCGTGTGGAAAAGCAATGCTGGCTCCCTTAGGACCCCCCCACAGTCCCCAACAAGAGGCCGGGGGATGGGGTCCCCGGGGCCATAAGTGGCCCGGGAGGGGGGCCACGCGGCCCCCCTCCCCAGAAATAATTTTTTTTTTTTTTTTTTTTAAAAAGGCCTGCCCCGGGGGATGGGGTCCCCGGGGCAAAAGGAGGCCTGAGGAGGGGGGCCACGCAGCCCCCCTCCTTAAAAATTAACTTAAAAGTGTGGCCATGCCACGGGGGATGGGGTCCCAAAATAGGAAAAAGGAAGGGGGGCCACACAGCCCCCCTTCAGGGGAAAAAAAAAACAAAAAAACAAAACGATCGGGCCCGCAGGCCCCGCCCCCTTCCTTCACCACTCTGTAAACGCGCCCCCTGGCGCGTTTGCAGATGGGGAAGTAATTCCCCATCAATACTGGGGGTCCCTGGGGCCAACTAGCCCACCAGGAACCTCCAGTATGCGCCAGGGAGCTGCCTTGCAGAGAGGTGTACAGAGGCCACGCCCCTTTTACACCTCTCTGCAACGCAGCTCTGTGGCGCTTAATGGAGGTAGCTGGTGGGCTAGTTGCACCCCAGGGACCCTCAGGATTCAAGGGAGTTAATCCCCGACTTAAAACGCACCAAGGGCGCGTTTGCACAGTGGTGAAGGGAGGGGCGGGGCTTCAGGTGACATGTGTGCAAACAGGCCCCGTGGCGCGTTTTAAGATGGGAATTAAATCCCCTTCAATCCTGAGGGTCCCTGGGGCCAACTAGCCCAACAGGTACATCCAGAAAGCGCCACAGAGCTGCGTTGCAGAGAGGTGTAAAAGGGGTGTGGCCTCTCTACACGTCTCTGCAACGCAGCCCCTAGCGCATACTGGAGGTTCCTGGTGGGCTAGTTGGCCCCTAGGGACCCTCATGATTCAAGGGGACTTAATCCCCCAACTTAAAACGCGCCACGGGGTGCGTTTGCACAGATGTCACCTCAGGCCCCGCCCCCTCCCTTCACCATTGTGCAAATATTCCTCTAAAATCAGCCGAAATCCGAATTCTGATTTACTCACCTGTTATCAGGAGAGACCTCAGTGCTGCATCTTTCAGCCCAGTACTGGTCCTGAAAAGTAATTTTAACCGTACTTACCAGTAACTTGAATTTCCTTCATAGGCTAACATTGACTGGTTTCACTTGGAAATTCTTCTAAGTGTGGAGTTTTGGTACTTTAAAATATTCCTCTAAAATCAACCAAAGTACGAATTCCAATTTACTCACCTGTTATCAGGAGAGAACCCAGTGCTGCATCTTTTAGCCCAGCACTGACCCTGAAAAGTAATTCTAACCGTACTTACCAGTAACTTACATTTCCTTCCATAGGAATCCATTGTCTGGTTTTCAGCAGAAAAGTTTCAAAGTGTCGATTTTCACAAATTACAAATATTCCTTAAAAATCGCCTGTATGACTTAAACGCATTCTTTCAACTGTTTACAGGAGATGCACCAGTGCTGGATCCAGGATCCAACACTGAGTAAGAAAAAGTAACGATAACACTACTTACCTGCTAAGTGAATTTCCTCCCATAGGATAACATTGGTGATTCTATGTGAAAAAGTTTCTAAGTGTCAACTTTTAAAATACAATAATATTCCTTACAAATCACTACTGTAACCAAAACGCTTTTACTTAACTGTTTACAGGAGATGTCCCAGGACTGAATCTAGGATCCAGTCCTGTGGTTAGAAAAGTAATCCATAAAGTAACTAATTGCATTTAACTTGAAATTCACATTGAGCTCAATGTTGCATTGTGTTTGAAATTGTGTTGCCCATTGCAACAACTGTAACTACTGTACTTAAAAGTCTATTGCCTATTTGCAAAGTATTTAAACTAAAGTAATTCATTCAGTGAAAGTATATTTTGTAATGTAATGTATAATGTAATTACAATGTAATTTAAAAAATAAAATATGAAAAAATAAATAGTTTAAAAAAATGTAGTAAATCAGTATCAAAAAAAGAAATATAACAATTAATACATTTAAAAATTGACATTTACAAAACCTTTGAAATTCACTGAAAAAAACCATAGGTTTCAGACATGTTATAGTGAGGAATTAGCATTTAAAAAACCTTTGAAATTCACTGAAAAAACCATAGGTTTCAGACATGTTATAGTGAGGAATTAGCATTTAAAAAACCTTTGAAATTCACTGAAAAAACCATAGGTTTCAGGCACGTTATAGTTAGAAATTAGCATTTAAAAAACCTTACAAATTCACTGAAAAAACCATAGGTTTTAGGGACAGTTATAGTTAGTTGGACATTGCACTCATACAAAACCCGTGAAATTCCCCCGTTATAGTTAGTTCAGCTAACTATAACTCGCACCCCCACAATGCACTGCTGATGACATCACATATTACATCACTCATGACATGGTCAGTGACATCACTGATGACATCACTGATGACATCTCAAATGACATCACTGATGACATCACTGATGACATCATCCACATGATAATCTGATGCACCTCCTCACACCCTAATATAACCTTTGATACACTCACTCAAAATTACAGACTGCCATTCGCAAAACCATAGACACTCCAACACCAATAACTACATACCCACTCACTGATTCTTAGGTCTACACACACATCCACTCACTCACCCGTACAGTCACTCATACTTACGGTCACTCAGTACAGGACTATCATATGCACTCATACTCCTATATAGACCCTCAAACACCGCCACTCATCCATAGAGGTACTCACACACCTAGTCACTCATGCAAATAATTAAACACACTGCCATTTACTCTCCTATACAGTTATACACACACCAGCTCACTTACTCATACAAATACTAGCACATTCTTACGCTCTTATACAATCACCGATACAAGCACACACTCATCCATACAGTCACTCTCACAATGACAATCACACTCTCTCGCTTATAGCTATTTATATACTCCAACACACATATATACTGCCTTTCACATATGTAGTTACTCACACATGTACCACTGGGACATACATTCACTCACTAACACACTCTTACACACACTTACCCACCCATACAGTCTATCACAGATGCACTCTTGAAACCATCCACCCAGTGAATCACCCACTCACACATCTATGCACAGTCGCACACACCACACAAACACTCAGGCACCCATACAGGTACTCAGACAACCAATCAATAACTCATATAGACACTCATGTAGCTATTCACAAACCCATGCAGCCACTTACACAGCAATAGACAGACGGATACAGACATTCACCCAGTTTAGTCACTAACCCATGCATTCAGTAAGAATCGTTTAATCACTCACTTATAGAGTTAGTCACGCACCTACTAAATCATCCATACAGACACTTATACAGAAAGAAGCAACAGAGGTACAGAAAGAGGCAAGAGTGGTGCAGAAAGAGGGAAGAGAGGTGTAGAAAGAGGCAAGAGAGTTGCACAAATATGGAAGAGGGGTGAAGAAAGAGGCAGGAGGGGTGCAGAAAGAAGCAACAGAGGTGCCGAAAGAGGCAAGAGAGGTGCAGAAAGAAGGAAGTGAAGTGCAGAAAGAGGCAACAGAGGTGCATAAAGACGCAAGAGAGGTACAGAAACAAGCAAGAGAGGTGCAGAAAGAGGCAAGAGAATTGCTGAAAGAAGCAACAGAGGTTTAGAAAGAAGCAAGAGAAGTGCAGAAAGAGGCAAGTGAGGTGCAGAAAGAAGCAAGAGCAGTGCAGAAAGAACCAACAGAGGCGCAAAAGGAGGCAAGAGGGGTGCAGAAAGAGGTAGGAGAGGTGCACAAAGAGGCAAGAGAGGTACAGAAAGAGGCAAGAGAGGCGCAGAAGGAAGCAAGAGTGGCTTGCACACCATTAGTACCAATTTAACACCTACATTTAGCAATAAGTAACAGGTGACCATTCTAGGTTTGCAAAGGGCCTTCCACCATGCTGTAACACTTGTCGCTGCATTTTTGGTAACGTTTGAGCCGTTTGAGCTAGAAACAAGGCTTTTTTTGTTCAAATCTGCAGATTAGGGAGCAGATGATTAATTCTGTGGCTAATGCAGAAAATGTATAATTGTGCGAAAGTCGGTGCAGCCAAACAGTCACATAATTCCGGTGGCCCTGCTCATACCTCTGACTAGGTCCACAAGTGCTCCTCACTGATTCCTTCTTTTTTTGTCTCACTGAGTTCATAGTTGAGCTTCTATGGAAACGAGGAAGACTAAACCTGAGGTTACCACTCCACAACACAGACTACCATACCACAAAATTACTCTCCATAACACATAATCCCACTCTACATAATTCCTATACACTAAATACCACATACTTTCTATCCACATAATTTCACTGCACAACATACCACATAATTCCACTGCACACAACGTACATCCACTCCACTCCGAAAAACATTAGTAAAAAACTTTTACATTTACAATGCTAATAGCTCTAACTCTCGCAAATGCGAAACCTATTACATTGCAAACACTTCTTTAACTAGTAGTCGCGTTTGCAGAGTGGTGGAGAAAGGGTGCTGGGCTTCCGACCAGCGCTCAGGAATTCCGCTGCCTAGGATTTACAGGAGGTACCAGAAGGGCTTCTTGGCCCCCAAAGTCCCTCAGGAGTAAAGTGGACTTCATCCCCCATCCCGTAGTCTGCCAGGATGCGCGTTTGCAGAGTGGTGGAGAAAGGGGGCATGGCCTCCGAAGACGTTTTAGCAATCCTACTGTGTGGGATTTACTGGAGGTAACAAGAGGGGTACTTGGCCCCCAAGGACATCCTTGGGGGCCAACTACCCCTCCTATTACCTCCAGTAAGTACCACACAGCAGGATTGCTAAGTTCTCATAACAGGCCACGCCCCCTTTGCCCACCACTCTGCAAAATCGCTCCCTGGTGCGCTCTTCGATAGGGATTGAAGTCCCCTTCACTGCTGGGGTCCTTAGGGGCCAACTAGCCTACCTCTTACCTCCAGTATGCCCCACACAGTGGGATTGCTGAGAGGTGGACACAGGCCACGCCCCCTTTCTCCACCACTCTGCAAACGCGCCTCCTGGCGTGTTCTAAGTTGGGGGACTAAGTCCCCTTTCCTCCTGAGGGTCCCTAGGGGCCAACTAGCCCTCCTGTTACCTCCAGTAAGCCCCATACAGCTGGATTGCTGAGAGTGGTCTGAGGCCATGCCCCCTTTTTACACCACTCTGCAAACGCGCCTCCTGGCGCACTGCTGCTCGGAGGATGAAGTCCACTTGTGTGCTGAGGGCCTCAGGACACAAGAGGACCTCATCGCCCCACAAGCAGTGCGCCAAGAGGCGCGTTTGCAGAGTGGTATAAAAAGGGGCGTGGCCTCGGACCACCTCTCTGCAATCCAGCTGTGTGGCGGTTACTGGAGGTACCTGGTGGGCTAGTTGGCCCCCAGGGACCCTCAGTATTCAAGGGGACTTAATTACCCAACTTACAACGCACCAGGGGGCGCATTTGCAGAGTGGTGCAGGGAGGGGGCGGGGCCTTCGGCAAGATGCCGGCTTTTTTTAATATATTTTTTTTTAGAAGGGGGCCTGTGTGCCCCCCCTTTTAGTGTTTTTGGGGCCCTGGGGACCCCATCCCCCAGGGCCTGACCCCTTTTTAAAAACATAAAAAAAAACGGGAAGGGGGCCCCCTCCTGAGGCCAATTTCGGCCCCAGGGACCCCATCCCCCGGGGCATGGCCTCCTTTTTTATATTTATTTATTGGGAAGGGGGGCCGCGTGGCCCCCCTTCCCTGGGCCACTCCTGGCCCAGGGGACCCCATCCCCCGGGGCCGGCCTGCCATTTTTTTATTAAATAGGAGGGGGGCCGAGTGGCCACTTCTGGCCCCGGGGAGCCCATCCCCCCAGGGCTGGCCCTCAAGTTGGTGACCGTGGGGGGAGCCCCAATACCCCCACGGTCACAACCAGCTCCCCGCCTCCTGCGGGAGCTGGCATTGCTTTTGCACAAGGGGAGCTGCTGACTTGCAGCTCCCCTTGTGCAAAGCAATTCTGCTTGCTTTTGGAAGCGAGAGCAGGTTTCCTGCTCTCGCTTCCAAAAGCAAAGCAGGGTTTGCTATGACAGGGCGGGAGCCGTGCTCCCGCCCTGCCATAGCAAACAGCAATGTCCCAGGGGTGGGCACCCCAGGACATTGCAGGAGCTGGCCCTGGGGTTGGCAGTCCCCAGGGCCACAAGGGCTCCACGAGGGGGCCACGTGGCCCCCCTCCAACATGTAAATAGCCCCGGGGAGGTGGTGGTCCCCGGGGCTGGGGGGCCGCAACGGACCCCCGTATTTACATATTGGATGCCCCGGGGAGGTGGTGGTCCCCGAGGCAGTGTGGGGGGGCTTGAGCCCCCCCACACTAATTATTAGTTATAGCCCCGTGGAGGTGGTGGTCCCCGGGGCTTGGGGGGCCCGCGAGGCCCCCCCACCCAATTTGAATAAAGCCCTGGGGAGGTGGCAGTCCCCGGGGCTTGGGGGGGCCCGCAAGGCCCCCCCACCCTTATTTAATTAAAGCCCCGGGGAGGTGGCAGTCCCCGGGGCTTGGGGGAGCCCGCGAGGCCCCCCCACCCAATTTGAGTAAAGCCCCGGGGAGGTGGCGGATCCGCGGGGCTTGGGGGGACGCGAGGCCCCCCACCCTTATTTAATTAAAGCCCCGGGGAGGTGGCGGGCCCCGGGGCTGCGGGGGGGCCGTGTGCCCCTGCACATAAATTATAAAGCCCCGGGGAGGTGGCAGTCCCCGGGGCTGTGGGGGCCCCCACGGGCCCCCACACAATAAGTTAGAATTACCCCCGGGACCTGGCCTACCCGGGGGCTTTTTAACAAACGAAGCACGGGAGCCCGCGCTTCATTTTGTTTTATAATTTCAGCCGAATTCGGGCACCCAGCGCGAATTCGGCCAAAATTATTAAAAATAAATGCTTTTTTTGGGCCTGGGCAGGCCTAGGGGGTCAGGGTGTTACTACCCTGCCCCCTTTTCTTGTTTTTTACCTTTTTTTTAACCTTTTTCTTGTGACTCGGTTACCGAGTCACAAGATGGCTGCCAACACATTCTAGTTTAGAGTGTTGGCAGCCAATCAGAAGTCAGCTCGTGCTCGGGAGGAGTCGGGACTCCTCCTCGGTGCTGAGATATATATATATTTTTTATTTCTTGAATTTCTCAGGAACTACTGAACGGATTAACACCATTTAAAAAAAAGGTCGCTTTTTGAACCATGAGCTACCCTTTCGCCAAATTTGGTGTAATTCCGTTTAGCAGTTCGGGCTGTAGCCTGTTCCAAAATTTCCTATGGAAATTAACATGGGGAAAACTCGTTGTGGGACCCCCCCTTTTTTCTCAACCCCGGCTTGACGAATCTCCCCGAAACTTTCAAGACAGGAGCTGACCAGAGCGCCCCATTAGTTTTGAAAATTTCACGATGATTCATCAAACGGCGCCAAAGATATTGGCAAAAGAAAAAACGCTTTTTGAATAGAAACAAGGTCCTAACTATAACTACCTACTGGCGACCGCCAGTAGGTAATATATATTTATATACATACATATATAGATATAGATATATAGATAGATGTCAATGGTGGTGATCACCAGATTTTAAAATGGCATTTTCCACATTGTAATCAACTTCTTTTTCAGGTTTCCCCAAAATAATGTTTGTATGTGTGTGTACTGCAATTTTTTCAGTTGCACTTTAAATGAGCAATTCTTGCCACTTATTGTGATGTGAAAATATTCTTTTATAGTTAAGTATATTTTAACTATTTTAACTATATCTGGTATGTGCTAATTAGCATTAACATAAATTCTAAATACCCCGGTTCAAAAGAATGAGGAACTGTTCAACTGAATCTGAAAATAATTATTGACCGGACTGACAACTAAAATATTTTCTAACTTGGGTGGATAAGGATCGGTTTGAGATTGAAGAATTTGCGAAATTTAAAACCTGGGCACTTAACAGTTTCTAAGATGAATATTTTTTGGTGCGCACTACTGTCAAGCCAGTGGGACTTCAACAATGTTAGTTATGTCTCACCTACACAAAAACACACACACTAGCAGGTAAAGATGGCTGGAGATGAGTCAGTAACATGCTAAGCCAATAGTCACACATGAAATGTGCTAGGCACTTCTTTCAACAAGCATTGGCAAAGCCAATAGGTCCTGCCTATGCAAGAGCTATTGGTTTTGCCGATATGTGTTAGCAATGTTGTACACCAGAGTGGCTGTTGTTCAGCATGGCTAAAAGTTAGTAGGGTAAAGGAGAGTGGCTTGGAGTGTCGTAAAGTGGAGTAGAGTGCAGTGTCGTAGAGTGGCGTGAAAAGGAGAGTAGTGGAGTGTCATGGAGTAGTGTACAGTGTTGTGTAGTGTCGTGGAGGGAGTAGATTGTCAGAGTGGAAGGGCGTATATTTGAGTGGCGTAGAGTGGAGCACAGTGTCAGAGTTGAGTAGGGTATCGTAGAGTAGAGTGGCATAGAGTGTCGTGGAGTGGTGTAGAGCAGAGTGGAGTGGCATAGAGGGTGTTGCATAGAGTGGAGTAGAGTAGAGTGTTGTAGAGTAGAGTCGTGTACAGCTGAGTAGATTGGCATGGTGTGGAATGGCAGAGTGGAATAGAGTGGAGTAGTGTGTCATAGAATAGAGTGGAGTAAAGTGGCATGGAGAGGCATAGAGGGAGTTGCGTACAGATTCGTAGAGTGGAATAGTGTCTCAGAATGGCATAGAGTGGATTAGAGTGCTGTAGAATGGAGTGGCATAGAGTTGAGTAGAGTGTCAGTGGAGCAGAGTTTAATGGAGTACAGCATCATAGAGTGGAGTATCGTGGAGTGTCTTAGAGTGGAGTGGAGTAGAGTGTCTTAGAGGGAAGTGGCATAAAGTATAGTGGTGCAGAGTAGATTGGGGTAGAGTAGATTCGCATAGAGTGCAGTGGCATAGAGTGCAGTGGCGTAGAGTTGCCTAGAGTACAGTGGCAAAGAGTAGGACGGTGCAGAGTAGATTGCAGTGGCGTAACATGCAATGGCAAAGAGTGGAGTGGAGTAGAGTGGTGCAGAATAGAGTTGAGTGGTGTAGAGTTGAGTGCTACAGGGTAGAGAGCAGTGGCGTGGAGTAGAGTGGCATAGAGTGCAGTGGCGTAGAATGTAGTGGTGCAGAGTGCAGTAGAGTGGCATAGAGTTGAGAGGTGCAGGGCAGAGTGCAGTGGCATTTAGTGCAGTGGCACAGAGTGCAGTCATGCAGAATAGAGTGTCAGAGTGCAGTGTAAGAGAGTGTTGCAGAGTAGAGTGGTGTAGAGTGGTGCAGAGAGCAATGACAGAGTAAAGTGGTGCAGAGTAGAATACAGTGGCATAGAGTGCAGTAACGTCAAGTGCAGTGGTGTAGAGTGACGTGACATGCAGTGGCACTGAGTAGAATGCTGTAAAGTATAATGGCATAAAGTGCAGTCATGCAAAGTAGTTGGCGTTTGGTACAGTGGCGTAGAGTGCACTGGCAAACTTTGACTTTGAGTTTGAGTAAAGTGGTGTAGAGTACATTTGTGAAGATTTCAGTGGTTTAGAGTGCAATGGCATAGCATAGACTGCAGTGGCGTGCAGTACAGTGGTATAGGGTGCAGTGGCAGAGTGGAGTAGAGTGCAGTGGCGTAGAGTAATTATTTCAGAGTAGAGGGGAGTGGTGCAGGGTAGAGTATAGTGGTGCAGGGTACAGCGCAGTAGTGTAGAGTGGAGTAGAGTGGCACAGCATTGATTGCAGTGACGTGGAGTGGCATAGAGCGCAGTGGCATAGAGCGCAGTGGCATAGAGTGCAGTGGCATAGAGTGCAGTGGCATAGAGTAGATTGTTTCAGAGTAGAGTGAAGTGGTGTAGAGTGGAGTGGTGCAGGGTTGTGTAGAGTGGAGCGACCCTTGACCCATCAGGTAGGTCGCTCCCCCCCGCACAGCTCCGCCTGTGCGTCCCTGCCCCAGCTGCCGCTGCTGAAGAAGTTCGAGGCCCTTCTCCACCCGCAGGCTACCACCTGCGCCTCATCCCTGGTGGCCAGTGGTAGGCCGTAAGTTTGTTCATCTTCCGCCTTATTGTTTACTGTATTGCCTGTATTTTCATTGTTGTATCTGTGACTGCTGTTGTCTGTCTTCCCCCGCTGCCTGTACGTGGTCCTTGCCCGCTTTCTTCCTTTTTGTACCCCTCGCTGGCCCGTGTCTCTCTGCCCGTTTTTGCCTTCCGATTCTTAGCTGCCCCTGTATTTCTGTGCCCTTTTTGCCTTCTGTGCCACTCGTTTTTCTTTGATTTTGTGCCCTTTGCCTTCTGTGCCACTCATTTCCCCCTGTATTTCTGTGCCCTTTTTGCCTTCTGTGCCACTCGTTTTCCATTGATTTCTGTGCCCTTTTTGCATTCTGTTCCACTCGTTTTTCCCTCGTTTTTGTGCCCTTTTTGCCTTCTGTGCCACTCGTTTTCCATTGATTTCTGTGCCCTTTTTGCATTCTGTTCCACTCGTTTCCCCCTCGTTTTTGTGCCCTTTTTGCCTTCTGTGCCACTCGTTTTCCATTGATTTCTGTGCCCTTTTTGCATTCTGTTCCACTCGTTTCCCCCTCGTTTCCCCCTCGTTTTTGTGCCCTTTTTGCCTTCTGTGCCACTCGTTTTCCATTGATTTCTGTGCCCTTTTTGCATTCTGTTCCACTTGTTTTTCCCTCGTTTTTGTGCCCTTTTGCCTTCTGTGCCACTCGTTTTCCATTGATTTCTGTGCCCTTTTTGCATTCTGTTCCACTCGTTTTTCCCTCGTTTTTGTGCCCTTTTTGCCTTCTGTGCCACTCGTTTTCCATTGATTTCTGTGCCCTTTTTGCATTCTGTTCCACTCGTTTTTCCCTCGTTTTTGTGCCTTTTTTGGCTTCTGTGCCACTCGTTTTCCATTGATTTCTGTGCCCTTTTTGCATTCTGTTCCCTCCGTCGCCCCTCACCGCCCCCGCCGCGGTGTCCCCTGCAGCCCCGCCCCCCTGACTGCCCACTGCCCATTCGCTGCCCCCGCCTCCCAGCTGCTCCTCCCTCCCGCCTCCCCATATATGCCGGCTGCTGCGCGGCCGCGCCGCTGGCGCGCCGAAGGCGCACCTAAGGCAAGCCCGTCTGCACCCATCCGCGCCTGGACCGCGCCCAGCGCCAGAACCCCTGGCCCCCGCCACGACGACCGCCGCCACTACGATGCCAGCACACTCCACGCCCTCAACCCCGGACGGACCCACACCTGCTTCAAGGCCGCCCCGAAACGCACACACGGTCCCCTCACCTGCCGGAACTGCAGCTACACCAGCCTCAGAACCGACGAACCACCCGCCAAGAAAGACCGCACCCACCTGCGATGCATACTACTGAACACCCGCTCCGCGCGCAGACACGCCGTCGAGCTCTGGGACTTGCTCGACACAACATCCCCGGACGTCGCCTTCCTGACAGAGACCTGGTTGAATGACTCCTCCGCACCCGACATCGCCATAGCCATCCCAGACGGCTACAAGATCACCCGCAGAGACCGCACCAACGGAGTCGGAGGAGGAATCGCCATTGTCCACAAGAACAGCATCAGGGTCTCGACTAGCACCGACGACGCGCTCAGCACCGCCGAACACATGCACTTCCAGATCCACACAGACCCCAACTCCACCCTCAGAGGCACCCTCGTCTACCGACCCCCCCGGACCCCGCCCCCAGTTCAGCGACTCCATCGCCAACTTCACCAGCACGCACGCCCTGACCTCCACCGACTACATCCTCCTCGGAGACCTGAACTTTCACCTTGAGAACAACAACGACAACAACTCCACAACCCTGATTGATAACCTCGCCAACCTCGGACTAAAGCAACTCGTCACAACACCCACCCACTCCGCCGGCCACACGCTCGACCCCATCTTCTCCTCAAGCCCGCACGTCTCTGTCAGCCACACCACCGAACTCCTCTGGACTGACCACCGCTGCATCCACTTCACCTTCCAGAAACCCACCACACACCACCGCACCCAACAGATCCCCCGCCGCTGCTGGAGCAAAATCACCGAAGACCAACTACATGCAAACCTCACTCTCAGCCCACCCACCGAACCCTCCAACACCGACGACGCTGCCCACAGCCTCAGACGCTGGATCGAAGACTGCGCCTACACCCTCGCCCCACTGAAGAAACCCCCCCACAGAGACACCAGCAAGAGGGCCAGCTGGTTCACCCCAGAACTCCTAGCCTCCAAGCAAGCCTGCCGGAAACGAGAGAAGAAATGGCACAGCGAACAAACTCCGGACAACCGCGCATTACACAAGGACGCCATCCGCAACCACCACCACCACCTCATCAGGGCCGCCAAGAGAACCTCGTTCAAAGACCGCCTCGACAACAACGCACACAATAGCAAGGAGCTCTTCAACATCGTGAAGGAACTCTCCAACCCCAGCTCCAACACCAACGACATCCCGCCGTCACAAGCCCTGTGCGACTCCCTCGCCACCTTCTTCCACCGCAAGATAGCAGACATCCACGACAGCTTCAACACCCAGACAGACCCAACAGACAGCAACACAACAGACCCTCCGCACACCTTCGACCACAACCCCCTGCTAGCCTGGGCCAGCGTGAGCATCGATGACACCATCAAGACCATGAGCACAATCCACTCCGGCTCTCCGTCAGATCCCTTCCCGCACCACGTCTACAACAAAGCAAGCAGCTCCATCGCACCCCACCTGCGCAACGTCATCAAACTCTCCCTCGAGACCGCGACCTTCCCAGAGAGCTGGAAACACGTCGAGATCAACACCCTACTGAAAAAACCCAAGGCTGACCCAAGAGACCTCAAGAACTTCCGGCCCATCTCTCTGCTCCCCTTCCCAGCCAAGGTCATCGAGAAAATTGTCAACAGACAGCTAACCTAATACCTCGAAGAAAACAGAATCCTGGACCCTTCCCAGTCAGGGTTCCGCAGCAACCACAGCACCGAGACCGCCCTCATCGCCGCCACCGACGACATCAGGACCCTGCTGGACAACGGTGAGACCGCAGCACTCATCCTCCTAGACCTCTCCGCCGCCTTCGACACCGTCTGCCACCGCACACTACGCGCACGCCTCCACGCCGCAGGGATCCGAGACAAGGCTCTGGAATGGACCACCTCCTTCCTCTCCGGCAGAACCCAGAGCGTCCGCCTCACCCCATTCCGGTCCGAAGCCTCCGAGATCATCTGCGGCGTACCCCAGGGATCCTCCCTCAGCCCGACACTGTTCAACATTTACATGGCCCCGCTCGCACACGTCGCCCGACAGCACGACCTCAACATAATCTCCTACGCCGACGACACTCAACTGATCCTCTCCCTCACCAAGGACCCCATCACCGCCAAAGCCAACCTCCACGAAGGAATGAAGGCCGTCGCCGACTGGATGAAGACCAGCCGTCTGAAGCTGAACTCGGACAAGACGGAGGTCCTCATCCTCGGCTCCAAACCTTCCGCCTGGGACAACTCCTGGTGGCCGACGGCACTGGGAGCAGCCCTGACACCCACCGACCATGCACGCAACCTGGGAATCATCCTCGACTCAACGCTCTCAATGACGAAGCAGGTCAACGCCGTCTCCTCCTCCTGCTTCAACACCCTCCGCATGCTCCGCAAGATCTACAGATGGATCCCGACAGATACAATAAAGACAGTCACCCAGGCCCTCGTCAGCAGCAGACTCGACTACGGAAACGCCCTCTACACGGGAACCCCGACCAAGCTCATCAAACGACTACAACGCATCCAAAACGCCTCGGCACGACTGATCCTCGACGTACCACGCCACGGCCACATCACCCCCACCTGAGGGACCTGCACTGGCCCCCGTCAGCAAGAGGATATCCTTCAAGCTCCTCATCCACGCACACAAGGCACTCCACAAGACCGGCCCAGCCTACCTCAACAGACGGCTCTCCTTCTACATCCCCAACCGCCAGCTACGCTCCGCCGACCTCTCACTCGCCACCGTCCCGTGCATCCGAAGAACAACCACTGGCGGGAGATCCTTCTCCCACCTCGCCGCCAAGACATGGAACACCCTCCCACTGAGCCTACGACAGACCCAAGACCTGCTGACCTTCAGGAGGATGCTCAAGACCTGGATGTTCGATCAGTAGCGGCCCCCCCCCCCAGTGCCTTGAGACCCTCGCGGGTATGTAGTGCGCTTTACAAATGACTGATTGATTGTGTATAGAGTAGTGGTGAAGATTGCATTGGCGTAGAGTGCACTGTTGCAGAGTGGAGTGGAGTGGTGTGGTGCGGAGTGATGTGGAGTGGTGCAGAGTGGGGTGACCTAGACTGAAGTGGTGTGGTGTAGAGTGCTGTGTCATAGAGTGCAGTGGTGCACAGTAGATTAGAGTGGCATGGAGTGCATGGGCATAGAGTACAGTAGAGTGGTGTAAAGCCTTGCAGAGTAAAGTGGCACAGAGTAGAGTGGCATAGAGTAGAGCGGCACAGAGTAGAGTGACAGTGCTGCACAGTGCAGTGGTGTAGAGTAGAGTGGCGTGGCGTAGAGTGAATTGGTGTAGAGTGCAGAGGTGTAGAGTGGTGCAGAGTGAAGTGTTGTAGAGTATAGTGGCGTGGAGTGGTGCAAAGTATATTGGAATAGAGTGCAGTGGCGTAGAGTGTATTGTTTTTGAGTAAAGTGGTGTAGAGAGCATTGGTGTAGAGTGCAGTGGCATAGAGTGCAACAGTATAAAATTAAGAGGCGTTGTGTGGAGTGGCATAGGGTGGATTGGCGCAGAGTGGAATAGATTGGCATAGACTGCAGTGGTATAGAATAGATTGCTTCAGAGTAGAGTGAAGTGGCGTAGAGTGCAGTGGTATAGATTAGTGTATCTTAGAGTGCAGTGCTGCACAGTAGATTAGAGTGGATTGGCACAGAGTACAATGGCGTGGAGTGATGCAGAGTAGAGTGGCGGAGAGAGCAGTGTAACATGGGTACAGTGACATAGAATGAAGTAGCACAGAGTGGAGTTTTGCAGAGTGGAGTGTTGAAGGGTAGAGTGCAGTGGCATCAGAGTGGAGTGATGCAGCGTGGTGTAGAGTGCATTTGCATAGAGTAAAGTGGTGCAGTGGCATAGAGTGCAGTGGCGTAGAGTGCAGTAAGGTGGCATAGAGTACAGTGGCATAGAGTGCAGTCATGCAGAGTAGAGTGTTAGACTGGAGTGTCAGAGTAGAATAGAGTGGCGTAGAGTGCAGTGATGGAGAGCACAATGGTGTAGAATAGAATAGAGTGGCGTAGAGTGCAGTGATGTAGAACGCAATGGTGTAGGGTGACATAGCCTGCAGGGATGTAGAGGGCAGTGGCACAAAGTAGAATCTTGTAGAGTATAGTGACATAAAGTGCTGTGGTGCAAAGTAGTTGGCATAGGTACAGTGGCATAGGGACATTGGTTTTGAGTACAGTGGTGTATAGTGAATTGGTGTAGAGTGCAGTAGTTTAGAGTAGAGTGGAGTGGCATAGAGTGCAGTGGCAGAGAGTGCAGTGGCATAGAGTGGTGCAGCATACAGTGCAGTGGAGTGGAGTGGCATAGAGTGCAGTTGCACAGAGTACAGTGGTATAGAGTAGATTGTTGTAGATTTGAGCGGTGCAGGGTAGAGGGTAGTGGCATAGAGTAGTGGCGTAAAGCGCAGTGGCATAGAGTAGGGTGGCAGTAAGCAGAGTGGCGCAGCATTGATTGCAGCGGCATAGAGTGGAGTGGCGCAGAGTGGCGTAATGTGCAGTGGCATAGAGTGCAGTGGAGTATAGTAGATTGTTTCAGACTAGAGTGAAGTGGCATAGAGTGGAGTGGTGCAGGGTAGAGTGGAGTGTATAGAGTAGTGGCGCAGAGTAGAGTGGCATAGAGTGTAGTGGTCTAGAGTAGAGTGGCGTAGAGATCAGTGGCATTGAGTACAGTGGTGCAGAGTAGAATGGAGTGACACCACCGAAACATGCGTCGACCTGTCTTTGTATGTACCCAGTCCACAACACGGTCACGGAGACTTAAACATCTTTGTCCCTTGTTTGACCATTATGTGTATGTGTTCTTGGGTGGGTTGATAGTGTGGATGGTACGGGAGAGTATGAGTGTGGATGAGAAAGGTTAGTACGAGTATGCAGTGAATTGATAGGGGTTTCATAGAGAAAAGTGTATTTTGTGTGCAAAAATGTTCATGACATTTGTCTATTTATGATGTATAATACATATGTCAAAAAAGGAAAAATGGAAAACATTATAAATAAAATGTATGGTTTTTAACTTTTTGATACAAATAATGAAATACATTGAATTAAAAAATAAATAAAATGTTTTGATAAAGTAACATTGTCGTATACATCATGTCTCAGAGTGTATATTAATAACCCTTTGGAGCAGATCTAGCCCTAAACGAAAATAAATAGAGGTCAAGTGGGAGGTTTTGATAGGTTGCCAGAGTGGTGTAGAGTACAGTGTCGAAGAGTGCAGTGGTGCATAGTAGAGTAGTGTGGGTAGATTGCATTGGCACAGAGTGGAGTGGAGTGGTGAAGAGAAGAGTGAATTGGTGCAGATAAGAGTGCAGTGACGCAGTGTGGAGTGATGCAGAGTAGAGTGGAGGCATGGAGTGGTGTAGAGTGGGGTAATGTGGAGAGTACATAGTATGGTAGCGTACTGCTATTACAGACAACACATTTTCAAAAGAAATTACCATTACCTCTGCACTCACATAAAGTTTTACTGATAAAAGTATACAATGCACAAACAATAACATGTAGAAATGTAATCATTCAATGTATTGATTTGATCGTCAGCTCAGTTAATTTACAGATATTTAAATTTTGTTGTGTGCTAGAAAAAAAATAACATCTGTGCAGCCTTCCTCAAAAAGGTCCCCTCTAGCCAGCATGATTGTCAAAAAAATCTTCTTACTTTGAAGTTAGAGAAAGAAAAATAAACCCCAAGTTCCCTGGAAGTCACAGCCTGACATTTGACCTCTGTCTTTGAATACACAGCAAATGTGACAAGATAAGAACAAGACTTAAAGGCCTCTTTACAGAAAGCGAGTTCATGGAAGAATACAGTAAGCAAGGTTTGGGAAACGGGAGGGATAAACTCAAGCTGAAAGGCCTAATGCAAACAAAGCCAGAAAATGTGAGTTACAAACCTTATTGCCAATGGTAAGCAATGGTCAGAATGCATTCCAAGGTCAACTTTCTGAATGTCCCCAAGATGCCTTTAGCAAACCAGACAGCTGCACTATCTGGTAGGCTGTGACGTAAAAAAAATAAGCAGGGCTTCAAAGAAATCACCTGCTATCCAATTGCTTTCTTCTCTGCTGGACTCTCTTGAACCCTGACTAGCCAAAAGGGTTAACTTTTATGTAGTACACAGAGGGACATATGTACCCGTACAAGCAAACAAGCAGATAGAGCAAGACATGAGGGAACAGCTCCCTCTTCCCATTTTTTGATGAAGGACATCGGGGGCGTTCTTGTCTTTTGAAGAAGGGAAAACCAGAATGACACTAATAGAACTATAAATTAAAATTAGATTTACAATCACTTCAATGTGACTGATAAGCAAAGACATCCAATACCATTACTAAACACGTGTAAATTAAATGAAACCCGCAGCTGCCATTTTAAGCCACCTTCAAGGAATGAACTCCACTACAGTGTACATAGCAAGTGCCACAACCAGTTCATTTTGTAGGTTCCCTGCGATCTGACCAATTTACAGACAACCTAAACTAGAAGAATGATCACATTCTAACCATTGCACAATCCCTTCTATTATCAGTTGACAATTCTTTACAGTAGAAGCCAGACATTCAGAATCATGCACAGGTTGAGCAGTTTACTTAGTTACCTGTAGTGCTCTCCATTTCTTGTAGTCTTGTGGCTCTAGAAGAAATTCCGGCTTGACGTGAGAAAGAGAAGCTTTTTGGTTTCTAAATTCGGAAGCAACAATAAAACAAACAATAGAGATGTAAAACACAATATCTAAAAGAATTCATAACAAGCCTACATTTGTGTTTCATGATTAACACATATTAAACACATTTGTTACAAATGGATATATGCTTTATTAGACCATGAACATTTGTAATAAAATCTCATTACCAAACCTATCTTTTCACTATGTGCATGTTTACAACCTTCCTACATGTAGTAATTCATATTTCACAAGTATTCAATTAATGCAATTCCAAATAAAACTATTAGCAAAATTCCTATATTGAGAAATTGTGCCAACCCCATACACAGTTTGGGTAGTCATAGCTGGGCTTAACCAATCTGTAAAACACATATATAGTCTCCAAGTAACAATAGTGGAGCCAACAGTGTACCTACACGGACAAGTAAAATAATTACTAAAGTAAACTGTGTGTGTGGATTTTAATTCATTGCAGTGATCAAATATTGTACAGGACACTAGTTTAAAGGCAAGTCCTTACACTGGCTCTCCTCCTACCTAACAGCTATCACAGTCAGTCATGCTATCTTCTAGATCTTCTTCCCGAGTTGTGGCCTGTCATGTACCTCAGGGTTACTTACTCACAGCATCCTGTTTTATCTGTATGTTACTCCTCGAACCAAACGACTTTGCTCGTTCAACCTTTCCTTTAAGCCTTATGCTGATGCCACTTAGCTTATATTGAGGCTAGGCATCCAGCAATTTCTCTGTGGTTGTACTGTAGTTTCAAAATAGATGTCAAACAGTGGTCTAAAACTTAACAACAACTATATAGGTGGTAATTTTGGGGGACCCCCTTAATCAGGTCCACTGCATTGTGGCCGGCTTCTTTGTGACTTTGCTCTTACCTCACTAGATTAGTCAGGAATTTTGGTTTATGCTTTGATGATGGGGTAACCTTTAAGCCACCAAGAGATAGGATGTCTGCCACCAGTTTTATTCACCTTACAATTCTTAGGAAGATTTTCAGTTTTTTTCCCAGAACATATGCACTACCCAGTTCTCAAGGCTTTAGTTGGCTCATACCTGAACTATTCAAAATGCCCAGTATTAGGCAGTGGTGGAACATAAAATGATGGGGCCCCCTACAGAATGTGAAGCGGGGTCCTGAGTCTTCCAGGTCTCACAAATATTCATTGGCCTTGGACGGAAGGGGGCCAATCTAAATTAATTGGGAACCCCTAAAGGGCTGGGGGTTCCCCTGCAGAACCCCTAAAGGGTTGGGGGTTCCCCTGCACCTGTGTTATGCACCTGCTATTAAGGCTTCCTTCCACAGTTATACATCAAACGCAATTGGTTCAAAATGCAGGAGCCTATCTCCTTCTCAAACTGCCTAGTAATAAATATGTTTCAAGCCATCCCCATAAGCTTTACTGGCGTCCCATCCGCAAGAAGTTGATGTTGAAGAGTCTTTTTGTTTTAAGGACTTGCAGAGCCCAGGCCCCTTACATTTGGCGACTTTGTTCCTGGTAGTCCTCGACATGGCCTTTTACGTTTTCCTTGGCTCACTTACTGAATATTCCCAAGATCAATAAACAAGGTCAAGGTGGTCGGGCTTTCTCAAACAAAATTGCAAAATGTGGAATTTCCTGCCTCTCGGAACTTCCAGAAAGCAATTAAAGCCTGCCTTTTCGCATTCCCTTGACCTGATGGCTAGCTGGACTGTCCTTCAGATTCTTTGCACCAGGACACCCTAACACATATGTGTGTGTTTTACAAACTCTAAATATTATTAAACAATCGAAATAATATTGTCCCAAACTGAATATCCGTAATATGAAATATTTTTAACACAAAAGCAAGAATAAAAAAAAAAAATTCTGCCAGCCTGAACTATTTACAAAAAAATAGAATGGGCTTCAAGGTTAATTCCACCATTCAGTATTGACATTGAGGTCTGAGTGGAGATGGCCACAATTTAAGCATAAAAAGAAAAATGATCGTATGCATATATCATAGGACACCAATTCGTACAATGCTTTCAATATAGTAGTAAACATCAGCTGATTAAGAGCCAAGACTAGAACAGAATATTCAATGACATTCAGTTGCTGATGTACATTCTGATTAAGTTAGAGCCCCTCTATATTTACTGGTTAATAGGGTGACAACCCTTCATTTACTTTTTTTTTGCAACACATTCATCAACTTTACTTTCCACGTGAAAATGTGCAGTAAAACTTGGTACATTGATTTTTAATCAAAACACAAAGCTAAAATTATTTTTCTAGAGAAAATCTGTATGAGATGTAGTTTCAGACTTGGAGAGTCTGGGAATTAGGTCAGCAACAATAAGTAATACATATGTAGGGGCATATGAGGAGGCTAAGTTGGAATGGGGCGAAGAGAAGGTAGACAGAGTAATTCGATTAATTTCGTAAAAGAAGTAAGGGGGCGGCAAGTGAACCTTATTTCCTAAAATGTGAATTGGGAATGATGTAATAGACCTTACAAGTCCAATGAAAACTGCACATGGACCAGAGGCAGAAACAAGATTCAGCAAGAAGAATGGGAACTAGAAGCGAAGCATGCAATTTTATGCAGTTTATTACATTTTCACATCCGTCAAAGTTTATAAAATGTTGACAACGGCTAAACATCAATGCTGATATTATTTATAATATTACACATAAAGAAATATAAAACATGCGGGTATATACCTGGGCACTTCATGTTTGCAGTCACATTTCAAACTTCACAAGAATACAATGCAATGAGTTCCCTTCATCCTATATTGCAAAGCATTTTGGAATGGTGCGGCTGTAGAAAGACCTACCTCAGAGGCATTAAGGGTTCTATGTCTCATTTTGTATAATTCAGCAATGTGGAATCACCTCCTCTCCTCATTCTCTCACCTTCCAGTATAATCCTCACTTTACTTTTACAATCCTTCAATTACAGCACAGTTACCACATTAATCTTAGCTTATCTTCTATCTTCCAAGTCTCCCATTCTTCACCTACCAAAGTGATCCTCCATTCTTCTGCCAAGTGTAATTTCAACATCACCCTTCTTATTACTAAGCTTCCCTGTTTGGATGCTGGCATGGTTCTCGTCCCTTCGTCCACTTTCAGGAACTACCAGACCAAATCAATTAACATGCCACTTTTCACAGTTAAAACCTGCATTTCCCAAGATAGCTCTCTGAAACAGTAGCCATCACTCTGTCCCACACAGAGAGGCCCGTAACCTTCCATCCATGGTTTAGCAAGGCCTGAGGGCTGGCCCAAAAGAAGTAACATTTAGCACATCACAAAAATGGACAGTCCAGGAGCCACCCTGGCATTGTTTGAGCTAGGATTTCAACTGATAATGCTGTCAGGCGCATACTCTGCTTTAACCCCTTAAGAGGCCGTGGCCTGAGTGCAAGAAGATTAATGTTTGGCAAGAAACCCACATCATTGCATTTCTAGACCCGCCCGACTCAAATACATGCGCTTGTGTGCTACAGGCCGGACAAAATAAAAATATTTGTTACATCTAGTGTCAAATATAGCTTCCACCCACAATTGAATATTGCCAGACTGCAGCTCCAGAAGCTAGTCCATACTTATACCAGCCCATGGTGTTTTCCATTTCAAAATTGTCATTCCCTGACATAATTTTCACATCCCGGAGGACTGATAGAGCTTTATCACTTCACATCACAGTAAACTAGGTATAATTTAGAATAACTAACAGTGGTATTTCTAACTGATTCTAAGGTGAATTAGTTCACAGTCATCACAAAATGGTTTAAACAAGTGACTTTAAATTAAGCAGATTGAGATCCCTTGCTATGATCACACAAAGCACTTGAATGGTGCTGCTCTGCCTGAACCTCTTCATTTGACAAAATTTTCCAGACTAGCACGTGTCATCAAAAACAGAGAACTTGTAGAGGAGTGTGTGAACGAGAAAGAATGTACAGAAACTTTTTCAGACACTATTCCCTATATAGATTCAATATCTGTGAAAGATTGCCCAGCAGTTTCTACATTATGTGGATGAAGGGCCCTCAAAAGCATAAGGAAGCTAAGATATTTCTAATGTGCTGAACAAGATGTCAGCCCAGGCAACTCAATCAAGGCAAGGTCATCACGTTTTACAACGCAAAGTCCTATCATTTGTCTCATAACACTCCTTGATGTATGTCACTTTTCAACAGGAAATTGCCTGATTCTTTACAGTTAGGCTTTTGAAGGCACTTCTACAGGCAACAAAAGATATCTATTCAACCCGCACTCCTCATTCCTGAACAGTAGAGACTGAGAGGCCTTCTCTGGAATAATCTGTGCAGTCTCTCTATTGATTTAAATAGTGTCAGGAAAAAATGGCAATGAAAAGAATGGTTAAGTTAGATTCTGTCAGCACCTTAAGAGGAACGGCAGATTCACTCTCAACATCTCTATTCCTTTCAAAAACACCATGCATGGCAACCTGGCATATATCTCATACCAGGATGAAGATGTTGCTGTCTGGAAAGGTTTTAAGGCAAGGTATTTAAAATTCGAATTAACCAATGCTTCAAACGTTAGAATCACCACAAAGTTTAGGTCCTGCTGCGAAATAATAAGGTATAGGGGATACATCAATATATACAATCAAGTGACTCTGAACTATATTTCCAGGAAAATGAGGGATCGGTTGAGTCACCGGTGGTGCTATGGGAGGCCTACAAAACTGTTATCCGGGGGGTGGCCCTGTCCCAAATAGCGGGCTTGTGGAAGGAGAAGTGCGCCGCACTGACCCGACTGGAGGGGGAAATCTTGCAACTGGAGGGGACACTCAGGGATCGGGACGAGGGGGAGGCGCATCAGCATCCCCACATCAAAACTAAGGAATACACCGACCTGGCAACAGAGGCACCCAAACTGTATCATAGAGCCACGCTTAGCAGAATATATGATGTCAGCGACAAGGCAGGTAGGTTGCTGGCTTGGTTAGACAGGCGGGAACAGGCACATCGGGTGGTGGTCGAGATTGAGATTAACTCTGGCGCCCGCCTAACTGCCCCACAAGACATAGCAGATGCATTTGGGCAATATTATCAGTCCATCTACACAGCGCAAACTCCACACTCGGAGGAGGAGGCCGCCTCCTTTCTGAGAGACATCTCACTGCCGTCCCTTACTGAGGAAGAGTGCCTTGAGCTCGATCTAGATATTACGGACATCGAGGTGGGGAAAGCTATTCATGACTTGCGGGGAGGGAAAGCGACGGGCCCTAGTGGATTACCGATAGAGCTCTTTAAACTCACCTCGAGCAAAATCACACCGTACCTCATTAACATGTTCTTGACAAGCAAAGAGCAGGGATTACTGCCGGCAGACCAACGACTAGCTAACATCGTCGTTATTCATAAAGAGGGCAAGCCAAAGCACAACTGCTCCTCTTACAGACCAATTTAGCTGTTGAATGGGGAAGCCAAGATCTTGGCGAAAATCCTGGCCTCCCGACTATTAAGGGTCATTATCCGCCTGGTCCATCCGGACCAGTCGGGTTTCATGCCCGCAAGGAACACCGCCCTCAACCTGCGTCGACTCCAGATGCGTGCTCGGCTGAGCGGAAACGATAGATGAGGATGCAGTAGTGATGTCGTTGGACGCTGCTGCAGCATTTGACACCATTGAATGGCCCTTTATGTTTGCCGTGCTTCGTAAATTGGGAATGGGCCCGGAATTCATTGGGTGGGTCCGACTTCTCTACCATAAACCTCTGGCCCGGGTAGTAGTCAATAATAGGACTTCCTCCACCTTTGTTCTTAGCCGGGGCACCAGGCAGGGATGCCCTTTGTCCCCGCTTCTCTTCGCCCTGACTCGCGAGCCACTGGCTATGTGGATTCGTAAAGATCCCGTTGTCAGAGGCCTTAAATGGGCTCCAGGATGGGAGGATCGCATCTCATTGTATGCAGATGATATCTTGCTCTGCTTCACTTCGCCGGCTGCCTCCCTCAACAGGGTCCTTAACATCTTTCGGGTCTTCGGAGAATTTGCTGGCTACAGGATAAACTGGTCCAAATCGGTGATTTACGTACTTAGCGGGAGGTTACCTCCGTTCCCTCGTGGACTTACACTAGTCGAAGCAGTCGACAGTTTCAAGTACCTGGGGATTAGGGTCTCCAAGGATCCCACTAGATTCTATGAATTAAATCTCCTACCGCCTCTGACATGTCGAAAATCAGACGTTAGGCACTGGAAGACGCTTCCTCTCTCCCTATTAGGTCGTGCTGCCCTCTTTAAAATGATGTCCCTTCCCCGCTTTCTTTACAGAACGCCCCAAACTATGTCAGCCCCTTATATTTCAAAGAAATCAACGGCCTCCTGAGAGACCTGCTCTGGGAGGGCAGGCCCCCGCGCATAGCTATCCATAAGCTCAGACTGGGATGGTTCAACGGGGGAATCGGGTTGCCGGACATAACCTATTACTGGTCATCTCACCTTGCAGCTATCAATCAATGCACGTACAGACCCCAAGGTGACCCAGCCTTTCAGATTGACAGGTGGTTGCTGCCGGGTGGGAGTTTTGAAGGAACAATATATGCGTGCGCTGAGCCCCAACTGGACAGGCAACTGGACAGGACCCACTGCGCATGCGGTGCGAGTATGGAAGACTGCCTTGCAGAGTCTGGGGTGGGATGGCAAGATCACGAAGGCCACGCCAATCTGGCGATGCGACCAATTAGGATGCTTGATTTGTTCGAAGGGCTTTGATCGGTGGGATCTTATTGGAATTTTCCAAGGTGGGAGACCTGTGGAAGTCGGGAGACGTGGTCACGTTTGACCAGTTGCAACAGGACTATGAAATGGCGCGCTCCGAACATTTTAGATACCTGCAAATAAGGCATGCCCTGCTTGCAAAACTCCCTAGAGGGGAACCGCTCCCTGAGTCCTCTCCATTGGAGGATAGAGTGCGGGATGGGGACCTGCCGGAAAAAGCCATAACGCTCATCTATAAAAAAACTGAAAAATAACTTGCCGGACCCACTGGACCACCTGCGTGCTAAGTGGGACCATGATGTGGCTGGTCTGGATGATAACGAATGGCTGGCGGCGGTGGCTTCTCCTCGCGAGGTGGCCATCTCTTCTAGGCTGCGTTTAGTGCAGCTCAAGATCCTGCATAGATCGTACCTATCCAGATCAGTCCTGGTCCGAATGGGGTATAGCTCTGACAAGAATTGCACTAGACGGTGTGGACAGGTGGGCACATTCATCCATACGCTTTGGGAGTGCACGGTTATTCAGAGATATTGGGCGGGAATTGTGGGACTTATGGAAAGTGTATTGGGCCAAAAGATGGATGGCAATATAAAATTAGTTCTCCTGAACGCCTGGGGGCCAACGGATCTCGCCGCCAAAGAGCGCCTGTGGGTAACCTTGGGATTGATGGTGGCGAAGCGTAATATAGTAAGGCTATGGAAGGCCCAGGAACCGCCCAGACTAGTGGACTGGAGCAAGGACATGGACTGGTGCATGGTCACAGAGAAAACAATCTATGTTGCAAGAGGGTGCCCCAATAAATGGATACAGGTCTGGGATAGCTGGAACACATATAGGGGTGGGATCTGCGGAACCCCGTTGACTAAGGAAGATACCATTGCACAACGGTTGAGCACGCTGAAAATGTAATTAATGTGACTGGTGTTTCCTGTGGGAGGTGCACCTCCGCTGGCATGTACTTGCTGTATCACTACGAACGTATGTGGTTGTGATGATTGTTGTCTATTTGTCATACTTGATTTCAATAAAAAGATTTATAAAAAAAAAATATATATACAATCAAAAGTTAAGATACCATGGTATCTCAAACACAGAAAAATCATGATAGAATGAACAACTGAGTAACCCTCATCCACTGACACCTACAGGCCTTCCTTGATGATGTGAAAAGAGAAAAACAGGACTTCAGACAGTGGAGCAGTCAGTGAACCCAGATGTTTCTAATCACACAATTCACAGAAGCTCATCAACATACGTTTATAAAGACTGCTGGTGTCTTCGGCTTGGCACTCAGTATCAAATTCGACCCATCATGAGAGAAGTCAATTGCAATGTTTTGCATTTATTTTATATTGTGCAAACTCGACCAAAGGTATTGGAGAATACACATGAGCACCAGTTACATTACACAATGTTATATTTATTTTTTTTAGGCACGGGGATATTCATTTATTTGCCCTGTATTACAGGATGATGAGCCGATGCTGAGACTCGAACCTGGTTCCCCAGTTTCAAATTTGGCAGCTCTGGCCGTAACACCACATCCTCTTATTAAAGGCAATTTTAGATCAGCGAAAAATAAACCCTTCCTGGGACTTAAGGACCAAAACTGAAATGTATTTTGACTTTCACCATGAATGTCAGTGCTTGAGGGATCAAGAGATGGTGGCAAAGCAGGTCCAATGGCATCAAGGGTTGGCCTTCTGAAGCCACAGCTCTGAATTCAAAGTGTCACTCGTCACTTTGGAGCAAAAGAGTTAGGCATGTTCTCCATAAAATGATCAGTTGCAAGCGGCTCAATCAGGATCAAAAAGGGCAACTGCTCTCTGTCTTATTTGAGATATAAATGAAAACAAAGCAGTTTTGAAAGACTTAAAAAGGACCTTTGTCGTTGTCAAACGCTTGGGCCTGTGAACTCTTCTTGCACTCTTTCTCGTGTACACAGAAACTCACCCACAGAATTTGCAATGGCTCAGAACCCATTCTTCAGCCTTTAACCAAACGATTCTAGGACCAGTTCCATCTCTTTGTAGCGGTACGTACAGAGGTCATGAATGTAGATTTTACACATGAGCTGCACTCTCTTAAGCCATATCTTATGCCAAATTTATTACAGCTAAAGTAATGAGGATAAAGTAAATTAAATTTTAACATTAAGAAATCCCTGAAGGCGGACCTGGTAATGTAGAGATTTTGATGGAAAGACAAGGTTATCTGTAGAATAAAAACATCCTTTTAAAATAAGGTATGCAGAAATAAATTCCTAAATAGTGAGGATATAAGGAATGGACAGCTAATCAAGTATTTTAAACATGTTGGCTCCTTTTCTGGGTACTTGTCAATTCTGCCAGGTCAGCCTTTGTAAGAGGTTTCTCCTACGGCATGTAGTAACGCAGTGGGTTAGTATGGATATATTAATTAAATGGCTCAAATTAGAAGAATGGCTTTGTTAACTAGTCTCTTCTATAGCAATAAAGGCACTGTTGCTTAATGCATTCTGTTTTTCTAACAATTTAAGATGGGTTCTGTAATTGGGTGGATTCTGTTTCATTTACATTTGGTCCTTATGTAAATGAATGCACCATTTTGGGCACCTTCTGGAAGGTATCAATATTTTTCCTTGTGTCTCTCTTCCATCTTTTGTTTCCACCTATGTCAATCTAACTGGCGTGGCGTGTTGTGTGTGGGAAATTTGAAGATTACCAAAGCCTATTAACAACTCGTTGTATGATAAATTAAATTATCACTTCAATTACAGAGCCATATTTGAGTGTTGTAAAATTATATATTTTTTGTTGAATATGAGAGGCTTGAGCACACCACCAAACCTTAAAAATTGTTACTGCTACTTAGGAAATAAATGGCAGATGTAGTTATTTCTTTACTGGAAACTCACTTGGCATTGACATATTCATTTCTGTATGAAAGGCAAATTTGATAGAGACATTTCTAGCACTTTTGAAAGTAAATCAAGAATTACATCGATTTTATTTCACAAATGTTGTAGGTGTATAATTGGGGGAGAGATTACAGATTTGGAAGGGAGATATCTGTTTGTACAGATTTGGGGAGATGTCTCAGGCCTGACTGAGGAAATACTTATTCTTGAAATTCAGAACTAATCGCTCTTTAAAAACATGAATTTTATGTTTACATAAAAGTTGAACATGGATAAAATGACAGTGTTTTTTTATTTTTATATTGGGCAGAGGCCCTTATAGGACAAGTCCCTGTGTTAAAACAGTAAGTACCATGGGCACTACAAGAAATTAGTGGTCTTGAAAATGAGCTTAAATATGGAGGATGCCTGGAGACTATTCATCTCAGATGGAAGAGTACTTTTTCTTTTCCACCGGTCATTCTAGAATAGTTTATATTGTTTCTATTCTGTTAAAAATGTGTCATCAGCATAATTTAGTGAGATTGTTCTATCAGATCATACTCCTGTTAAGATGAATATTAAAATTTCATTATTAGAAGACCAGCATCTTGTGGGTGTATTGATAATGTTACACACAATAAAGTCACTGAGTGATTTACTTAAAACATTTTCTAATCTATCACATTATGTAATATATTCATGTTATACCAGATGACCTCACACACCACCAGGTATCATGCTTCATCATATGACTCTCTTCAAAAACCCGGTTTTATGAAAAGCGGCCCTATGCTCAAGTATATATTTCTCATGGATCAGTAGTTAGTAATACGTGCCTCCCTGATTTCAGGGCGTAGGCCAGCTCTTAATCAAAATGAGTTTTTGGAGAGCGTGGGGAGTCCTATGATGAAGCATTACACCTGGTGGTGTGTGAGGACATCCAGTCACATTTCCGTGTATGTCTAGGAGTAGGCTGGTATAACATGAATATATTACATAATGTGATAGATCAAAATATGTTTTAAGAAAATCACTGAGGTGGCTTTATTGCGTGTAACAGGTTGTGTCTGGAGGCCAGCTCACACTTGACGCCCTGTAGCCTCTGGTTCCCTTCCATTGATATTTCCAAGGTTTTTGTGACTTGGTGTATTGATAATGACAGGAATATGTTTGTGGGGGTAAATTAGGTCCTACTACTGATACTGCCTTATTATGAGAACCTTAGAGGTATTTTCAGGGGAAATCTAATTGCCTTGACGGATAAAAGAGTCTTATTAGTGTAATTTGTTTTCTATTTTATTTTACCCTAAAGGTTTTTGACTTTCCAGTACCTAAAAGTGGCACATAAGAAGTTCTCTTTACACAGACCAACAAGGTAATGTTGTCAAATCTGTCTTCTGCTCTTTGACTTTGTTATTGAGATGCATCTTAATCCGGCTCAATTAATGCAAATTGAGCAAAGAAGTTAGTTGTGGATATACAAATTATAAATTATCAGCATATGAGCCTGACATAACATTGCTACTTTTTTTCTGTGCCACTTTTAATAGGACTGGCACTACATATGCTTCCTCAGTAGCGTCTAGATTCAGTAGTGAAAGCACTTGCTGAAGGTTACAGAATAAGTGTGGACGATGTGAAAGATCATCACAGAGAACATTACATACTACATAAGAGATATCCCTCCTGCCCCTTTTTATACTCACATTATCTGATGCTATGACTATGCTTTACTATTCTCAAGGGAAGCAAAGCTAAGCAAAACAGCTGCTCTTGTATCTGGCTCTATGAAGAATCTAAAATACAGGAACCCCAGCAAACATCAGTGGGAGAATGTGAGCATGGAGTTTGGCCAAAAAAATGTAAGGAAACCACAGGAGGCAAGCAACCCTTTAAAAATCACTGTGCAGCTTATCGCCCCCTTACACATGCAGAGAGCCTTCTGCACTCTGCTATGAACACCCAGTGCTAGTCAAGTTCTGTCTTTGAGGTTCCAACAAAGGAGAAGTAGGCCAAGATACCTATCAAGGGTAGTTCTAAAGACAAGTTAATTGCAGCATCTTGACTAGGCCCAAACAGCAGAAAATGTGGTCATGTGATCAGAGAATGTGCTTTGATATCCATACCAAGATGGCTCAGTGAGTTAACTGTTCGCCTGTGACATCTGCTGTGATGCACAAATCAGGAGTTTGATCCTCAGCAAGTTAAATTTAGCCTTTCAGCCCTTCCAGGTCAAAATTGTGGGCCTTATTAAACCTGGCAATAGCAACAATTGTAAGTTACAAAGTAAAGAAACAAAAGAAGCATTTATTAAGAACTATATATGGGGATATTGTTTTAGTGTTTTTGCTTTAGCGTAGCACAGGAGCTGTATTGCATGCAAAAAAAAATTTCTAACTCACAATGTCTAAATAAAGTATTGAACCGGTTTACTGTTTGGGTTGATTATGCTCTCACTTACATGAAAAGTTTGTCATTAGGTCTATTGTTAGGGAAATAACTTGATGCAAAATAAATTTTGATTTAAGTGAATAGTGCCATTTTACTCAAGAAATTACATTTCATATAGGTGGTAGCGTACTAATGAACATAATTGCTTTTAAAGGATTAAGCAAACAAATGATATTAAATGCAACTCAATAAATGATGGGTCTTTTTCACAACGCACAGGACATACTAAAGAGGTACTGTGATTACAACTCAATATGTACTTGAGTCATTCAGTAAGAAGCACAGCAGTCAGTGGATGAATGTGCTGATATTACCATTTCTGTCAGGTAGAGAAGGCACAAAATTTGTATAAAGACGCTTTACCAATTACACATTATAGCCTTAATTATTAATATCGTTTCACTTTGATAAGCGCCACAGTTCTCGCAAATAGACACCTTGTGCATTACTGTAATATATGCACACACACACACACACACACACACACACATACACACCCACATATATATATTTATAAATATTCACTAAATAAAAACAAAGATTAAAGTGACTATGACTTCATAGTTAGGTATGGTAATATTATCTTACTTTGCATTAAAAAAACGTAGACATTCACTTAAGAAACCAAAGTTTAAAGGGACGTTATAGTTAGGTGAAGATGTAATTTAAAACATACAGTTTTAAACCAACAAAACCATTGAAATTCACCAGTTCTAGTTATTTCAAGTAACTATAGCTTGTGACCTAAAGTAACTATAACTCGCAACCCACCATGCAGTTTTGCCATCAATGGTGCAGCTTCAAGTGTTGTAGTGATGTTATAAATGATGTCATGAGTGATGTAATATGTGAGGTCATAAGCAGTGCATGGCGAGGGCATCCTGGTTCCAGTTAAATCAATTTTGTTAAAGGAAGTACACATGAAAAAATATCATAGCATAATCCGTATATGCAGAGATGCAGAGCAAAATATTCTATTAATACCATTGTTGAAGAAGATGAGGGGCATCGTAGCTCACTCGAGGCATTGCCGCTCATGAGTCACAGCCCCTCCCCACTCTCAAGAATAGTAAATAATAAATAGCATATAACACTGTATATGCACAGACACACACACACACACATATATGTATATAAATATACATATATATATGTATATAAAGTGTGTGTGCGTGTTTATGTACATTTACTGGAAAACAAAGTTGAAGTGACTTTATAGTTAGGAATTAAAATGAGACAACTACTAACCTTTAAAAAACACTGAAATACACCAGTAATATTCTAGTTAATTAACTATAACTTACGCCCCCAATTGTGCACTGTGTATGACCTGACATGTTACCTCGTGGAATCGTGGTACTCATTAGTAATTTGATCTAAGGAGTCATATCATCAGTGAAGTCATTGAACATTTCATAGGTGAGGTCATAAGCAGTGCATGATGGGGGCACAAGTGATAGCCAATTTACTAAACTATACTAGGTGTATTTCCATGTTTTTTAACATTGGTTCTTGTATCATTTCAACACCTAACTATAATGTCACTTTAACCTTTGTTTTTTTTAGTGCATTTCTGTGGGTTTTTTCATCATATTCAAAATAGTCCCAGCTCCTTAAGCCATGTGCAGTGGGGATTGGCCACAAGAACTGTGCAGAATCCTCCACAGGCATGCTTACATGTTGCACACAAAGTGCACAGCAAGGAAGTGGATGCTGTACTTATGCAGATGTTTTGCTCTTTAACTATTTGTAGCTCCATTTAAAATTATTAAAATCCCATACCTGAGATAACATCTCACTGCTCATTTACCACAGCCTGCTCCTCAGGAAAGACATTAAATTCAACAGCTCCTACTGCAAAAAAAATGGCATTCAAGAGTGCCTCACTTTCGTGTTGAATATAAAATGGTCACACTCTAGTTGTTCATTAGAACTATGTGGTTTATCACTAGAACGTTAGCTGACATACTGCTTGCTGGTGTAAGAAGTGCATGTTTCACTCAGCATGTCGAATTGTTTTACAGACATGGATGAGGAAGATATTTCAGAACCCATAGAAAATGTGTTCTGATTTTAGCTTTCTAGAACACTAATCATAATTTCTGAGACAAATAAACCTCTCAATTCTTCATTTACTGCAGTATCCTCTGTAGCAAATGCTTTCAGATTTACAGCTATGATTCCATCAAGATGGCATTCAAGTGTGCCAGACGTTTATCATAAATGTAGAATGCTAGCACTCTAATTGTTCATTATAATACAGTGGTGGAGTCTGCAGTAGAAGGTGAATCAACTGACAGATTGCTGCTGGTGTTAGAAGTACAAATTTCATTCAGCATAGCAGACTTTTTTCTGACAGTGATAAGGAGGATAGTGTGAACTTATAGAAACTGTGTTATCATTTTAGCTTCTTGAGCACCTTTCATAATGTCTATGAAAATATCATGAAAGAAAACCATTTTCTCTCAACCATGGTTCATCAAATCCCAGCAAAGGAGTAGCAATTTTCAAAGGGCAAAATCACCTTAGAACACACTACAATTTTTAAAATTATTATGGTACCACCAACAAACGATATCTATTGTGACTAAAATCTATTAACACCCTTCGTATGTGCTCCTTTTGGTGACCCTCAAAAATAGGCTTTCACTACATGAATTTCAAAGGGGATTATGTCCCTGAGTCCTTGTAACTAGCTAACATGTTGTGGCATGCTCCTGAGGGTCAGGGTGTGCTCACCCTGCCCCCTTATATGTTGTTTAATTCATTTTCAGGATGCAGGGACCATGTCTCAGAGTCATGTAATGGCTGCCATAACAGATTGTTCCATGTTGCTTGATGAAATTCACAAGGGTGAATGTTATTTGTATGAACTGGGCATTAGGTTGTAGCCTCATTGGTTTGTGATTTGCCACTTTAGTTTGTAATTGCATTTGTAAATTGTATTTCTATAGAGCTTACTACCCCTGACAAGTCATTGAAGAGGTCTGTGGCAAGTTGAACGCTACTCCGGAACCCAATATTAGAGATAAGTTAAAGTTAAATAGTTAGTACATTAGTAATATGTGCTTTCTTGTTTTTTTGTTGTGGATTAGTTGTGGTAAGTTTGCTAAGTTTTTGCACTTGAGATCTTGTGTTTAGAAGTGCTTTGAGTAGGGATCGAATGATGGGAGTGTATTAGAAAAGGGAAGTTCTAAGTTGTTATTGGGAGTATTGGGCATGGGAACGTGTTAGATGAGTGAATTGTCTAAAAAGGAGGTGGAAGTTAGAAAAGGATGATTGGGAGCTCAGAGTAGTCAGAAAAGTTTAGGGGGACTCAGAAAGAGGAGGGATGGGACAATGGGAACAGTTGAAGGGAATAGAATTTCATTTAACAAACAACTAAAATAACCATATACATGTATAGAGACATACCCACAGATCTAAATATGTAGTGATGTGATATGCATGCATATATACACTTGTCACTTAGTAAAGTTTTAGTAGCCGGCATAACCCCCTCCATATATGCACCCATTTGTACATAGAAGAAGTAATATTGACATGATCTTATACACGCATGTATCATGTATACAAAGCTTGCTGTTTTGAATATCTAAATATATTGTAATACCCTTTTGGCTACTTTCCCTACAATCAGATTTACATACTGTGCATCCATGTATTTTCCTAGAAAGAAGTGTAAAGCCACATACAGCCACTCCTTGTCTTATATTTTATGCAAATAAGACTTATTATGTACTATGACATATATAATCAAGACCACTGGCTTCACCCAGTTCCTCTCTGCAGTCCTGTTCATAAACCAACTGGTCGGTTAAAGGGTCCCCAGACCCCTCACAGTCCTCCTCACCCTCCTCTGGCTGCCAATCTGGTCTCAAAGAGCCAGGGTAGAACAGGGGCACAAAAGTACCCGTAGGCGCCGGATCCGGCGTCGGTCCGGCTCCGTGTCTACCTCGAGGTGGAGGCCGGGGTCGATGTCGGCTGGGGGCACAGCCGACGCTGGCTGCAGACGTGGTGCCGGTGGAATCGGCGCCGGGGAGGTGTAACAAGGTCGACCGGTGCCGATCCGGATCCAGGCCTGGATCCAAGGGGGCCCTGCGGTGCCGAGGCCGAAGCCGCCGGTGTCAAAGGCCCAGCCGAGTCCGCGGGGCCCGAATGCGCGCCGGCGGAGTCGGGCTGCCCAAAGATGGCGTGCATCGCTTTGTAAAACTGACGAAGCTGGGCAGGGGTCGCTCCAGGTCCTGGGAAGGGGGGGAAACCCGGAGCCGACCCTTCGGGCTCCGCACGCGGAGCCACGGGAGGGGCACCACCCGCATCCCTCGTTGCATCGGCCGACGGACAGGGAGAAGTCGAAGAGCGATGGTGCTTCTTCGACTTCTTCTTGTGCTTCGACTTATCTGACCCCGAGTGCGAAGACTTGGATGAAGAATGGTGGTGGCTCTGCGACCGGCCCCTCGACCTCCTACGCGACCGGGACATCGAACGGCGCGGAGCCGACTGCCGGGCCTCGAGGAGCTTTCAGGACTGCTCCCGCAAAGACTTTGGGTTCATGCTCCGGCAGTCGGAGCATGACTTGGGGTCGTGGTCACGCTCCAGGCAGAAGAGGCACACGCGGTGCGGATCCGTCACCGACATCAGTCGGCTACAGGAACTGCAAGCCTTGAAGCCAGGCATCCCTCATGCACCAGGAGTCGTACTCAAAAAACACTGTCGACAAAAGTCGAGGGAAAAGTCAGTCAAAAAGTGACTGGGGGTACTGCTCTCTCCGGATCTGCGCTTGCTGGTGCGGAAAAAGAAATAACTGACGTCAGCGCGCGAGGGCGGCGTCTATGTAGCGACCGCGACGTCATCGCGGCAACCACGACGCCGACGACAAACGCGGAGTCGACCGACGCCACCTTCCGACGCGCAGGGGTACTGCTGACAAAAAACTTTCCGGATCCAGTCTGATGCCTGGGGGTAATTCTAAGGTAAGGAATCTATAACTAACTGCTTCTTTCAGATACATATATACATGTATAAAGACATGCCCACACATCTATATCCAACTGTGCACAGTAATATATTATTAAAGTAATATACATAACACACAAATAAGCATTATACTTATTAATATTGATGTACATGAAACAACTTCCTATATGCCTGTGTCTAATCCATATGTAGATGCATGTAATAATAGTTACATGTTCAGACATACCCATGTATGTCGTGAATATACATAGACTGTATATACATGATTTTTTTATATTTTGATTTTTTATATCAAATATATTGTTATACACTTCTATTATAGGTATTTTCCCCTCTAGGCATATTTACATACTCTACAGTGACCTAAGGAGTAGCAGAAACCTAAATGTGGACACCCATCTGTATATTTCTTTTAAATACAATGAGATACTGAAGGACGTAATGTATAAATATAAATGTCTTGTTATATATGAAGTAGTTGAAATTTTTATAAATATATGCAGACATAAAACATACATACATATATATGCATGTGTTCACATATACATACAGATAAGTCTCATCCCTATATAAAGTATAGGCCTATACATCTCCATATATGTACATACCCATGCTGATGCCTCTTTAGAAAAACATCTATATATGCGCACAAGGTTGCAAACGTATGCATATATCACAGACACTTACACACATATATAGCAGAGTGCCTAGTACATACTATTATGTTATACTGTTCTGTTTGTTGTGTTGCGCTGTGAGTATAGTGGTCATATAGGGTATAGACAGCTCTTCGTTAATCTTCTGAAGATGAGACGGTGGTCAGTGGATCTTTTGTTTGTGAATAACGAATTCCATAGTGTGGGTGCTTACTTTGGGAAAGATGTTACACCCATGTTTCTATTTGTATGCTGGAATTATGAGGCGAGGTGCCATTATAGAGCATACGTTCCTTTGTTGTATGGATTTGGTGAGTTTCATCCTGATAAAAAGTGGTCTTTCGCTATGTATTGCTTTGAAGCAGCTTGAAGGTGGATCGTCTGGCAACTGGTAACCTATAAAGGGCACTCAAGGCAGGGGATATATGTTTTTAGAAAGCAGTTGAAGACCTGGCTTTTTGCAGCCCCTGATTTGCACTGTTATCCCTTATTCTCTGATTTATTATCCTTATTTGGATTTTTCTTGTTTAATTGAAGCACCGCTGTTTTCCATCTAGCGCCAGGGTGCTCCTTTGGGAGTGGTAGAGCACTCTACAACTACCTAATTGAATTGAGATGTGTACTTGTTGCTTTATATGTAAAAAGAGTCTAGCAACAGGTTCTGAATTATCTGTAATCTTCTCATAGTTGATAAAGGTGTGCAATGGTATAGACCATTAGAGTAATTCAGTTTTGATAAGACAAGAAAGATTGTCGCTTGGACCTTGTGGAGAAATGCTAACTGTGGGAAGATGTGTTGCAGCATTTCATCATAAGAAAGCTTGATTTGGCTTCCTTATCCGCTTGGCTTTCATTGGCAGTGGCTCCGAAGATGAGTGACTGAGCAGAGATCGTCCTGATAAGGCATTCCCATGCTCACGTCCTCATGGTAGCGAGAACTAGACTGCTACTCTTCCCAAAATGGCCGCCTGTTTGTGGCACCACTTCCTGTGTTCCCTTGTTCCTTCATACCGTGACTCGCGCCCGCTTGCCAGGTGGGCGTTACAAAGGATAAATTGAATATTGAAACACTGGGGGACCTTTAGAGAAGGGAAAGCACCCAAAATTTAACTTTCAAAATTAAAAATAAAGAGTGTGATATTGAAAAAGAGAACTTCTAGTGTCCCTTGCACTGGTACGCGTTAGTGCGTCAACCGGGAGCATCTAACTAAGTTTATGGTTAGGTGGAAAAACTCTTGTAACTGGCAGAAAAAAGGAACAGGTCTCTGTGTGATGTGGACTGGGCGGGAAGAGCCCGCACCTCACCAGAATTGGTGTTTTTTATATTTTACAGCTCAATGTAGGTACTCGTAAATTATACCAGTTCAATGTCATACTGACAAAATGGTGTTCTTGTATATTATAAAAGCTAGATGTTGTTTATCGTATGTTGTGATAGCACTATGTACTGTTTATAAAGATTACTGAAAACAGCTGTGAAGCCTTAGAGATATAACAACTTACTAGGGGACTAATAGTGTATGTCAAAGGATGATGACTCTAAATGGTGATGTTTATAAAATTGTGTGCGTACAAAAAACGATCAATAATCTGCAGTGTTTATGAGATTTTGATGGCAGTATTAATGCTTGTCCTATTTATTATATATATTTGGTGGTAGGTAACCGATGTTCTTAAAAAAAGGTGGAAAGAAAAAAGAAAGGTAAGGTACTTAGGTTGGTACTGTTCGTTCTGTGTCTTTTACAGATGGTATCTTCCTTCAAGCAAAATGACTCCATGGTATGCCAATCTCTGCTCAGTCACTCATCTTTGGAGCCACAGGCAGGCAGACTATGCAGGGAAAGGGTGCAGCTTTGAAGATGTGAGAACGGCATAGACGCCCCCTCTGACAATGCGCTTTCCCTTGACAACGAGCATTTTTCCTTTTCAATTGCTATGCGCTTATTTGAAACTAATTTGTTTCTCGACTACTCTACCATTTCTCTTCCAGTGTGTGACTACAAGCACCCCTTCCCTCCCGTGCAGAGCTCATGGGGCTCTACATAGTGAAAAATTATGTACGTTTGAATCGATACTTAAGTTCTATTTCACCTTTCATTTTAAATATATATATATTTTTTTCTCCTCACTTCCAGCTTGACATTTCCCGTGCAGCAATCAGTAATCGACGATATAGAGTGTGTGATTCATGTTACTCGTTTTGTTTTGTCTTGTTCGTTTTTCTTGAGGGCAACACGACACAACCATTATTAGTCGAACAAGATTAGTCATGCATGAGTGAAAAATATATCACTTTTTTCCACAGGTTGGTGATGTGTTTGTACATTTAAATGCATTAATATGTTAACTATTCAATGATGTCCTATCTTTCCAGATCTTAATCCAGGGAACATACCTAAATAGGTATTGTATTCGCATGAGAATAGAATTCTTTTCTTCATTATATATCTTCACCTTCAAAATAAGTAAGAAGGCCGACTAGGTTTTTTTAGGAGTGGAACGAGGAATCATGTACTCTGGTCCTGATGGAAAGCCTATGGGGAAAGGCTAGAAACATGTAGACCAGGAGACAGACACCCCTCACAGTGTTCAGTCTCCGCTCTCCCCATTTTAATAGTACCAGCTACAGAATTTAATAAAAGTTAGACTCCACGTAGCCAGGTATTTTTAACTAAATGCACTTCCTTGACCCTCCCACTCTCGCACCTCTTATCACTTAGTAGTCAACACCCTACAAAGTGCTCCCACGTCTCCGTTGGTCGTAGCACACCCCATCCCGCAGCGGGCAGGAAGAAACCGGTGATGAAGCATGCCACCATGGGATATTTTGGTGGGTGAGGGTTATTTTAAGAAAACTCATCGTTTTCCCTGAACCATTATTAAGACCATTGATAGGACTGTTACTTCAAGTACGGGTGGACTCTTTCTTGGTTACTTATGTAAGTTAGGAGGCTGAGTCAACAGCGAACCTGACCTCTCTCTCCCCCCTTTTGTTTGTTTCATATCAAAAGTTTACCCCAGGGCCCAAACTGTCCTCTTTATGATTCTCTAATCAGCCTCATCTCCATCCTAAGGTGTGCCCAGGCCTCTTTCCAGTGACCTCTCCCTGAATCAAAGAGCACCCTTTGAAGTGAACTGAAGAGCGTGGCTCTCCTTCCTCCAGTGTGTCTACCCAGATCCCAGGAATGCATCAATCCACAAATCTGACTGGGGGAAATGCTCTACCTCCTCATACTCCTCCAGCCAGCTATGGGGCTCCCAAAATGGAGCCTGTAATTTTCCATGTATCTTACCATTCGTATGCACAGAGCACTCACACACGTGCAACCACATGTACGCTGCACAGCTCTACATACTAAATTGATGTAGGGCAAAGAAGAGTTAAGCACACAGCAGTGGAACTTTTTATGAATGAGCATGTAGTTGTCATTCCAGTGGCACAGGTAACAAAGGCCTGTTCACTCCTTCTACACGGTATGCTGCGGCCACCATACTTGTGCTACTAAACTCCCCTCAAAGGCAGTAGCCTTTCACCACTATGAGGGTAGTGCTTTGGGCACCACCACCCAGTCCAACAAGACCGCAATCCATGAGACAGGCTATGTCATGGTGCATACACATGATCCGTGTTCACCCATGACACTAACAATCAGTACAGAGGTTCATACATCGCTGCAGCTGGGATACTCCAGGCAGGGATGCAGGTCTGTGGCTATGAGAGGGGCATTTCCGTCCCAACACTAGGCGTAGCTGCAATAAAGTTTGGTTAATGACCAGCAGAATGGCACAAAATTCACAAACTTTTGAAATTCACACAAGCACAATTTGTCACCACAAATGCTGATATATAGCTCTAAAAATGCACTTTGATTGTAATCTAAATGGTACACAGCTATTGGGCTGATAAGCAGAACTCAAGTACTCAGCAGGGAGCTGTGAGTGGAGATGGTGTGGGGGCAGAAAGAGCAGGGCGAAACCAACAGAGGGGTGCATAGGCTGCAAAGAGGAAAGCAGAGCAAAAGAAAGGGGAGCAAAACCAGTAAATGGAGTATATGGTAGGGTGTCAGGCGGGAAGCACTTCGAAATCACACAGGAAGAGTGCAGAGGGAGAGAAAAACCAGGGTGCAGAGTGGAGGCTAAAAAGCAGGAAACAGCGTGTTAAAGAGGGAAAGGAAGGGGCGTTTTCAGAGACTTCAGCAAGGACAAACAACTGTTTACCTTTGTGCAACAAAAGATCTTAAAGCTAGCAGGATCAGAGTCCCAGTGGAACAGAAAATATTTATCAGAAATCACAAAGTCATAGGTATTATACTATATTATATTTTGAAAACAGTCAGACCTAAGTTAAGGCCAGATTAAGGGAAAGGAGTAAAGGTGCTTCTCTTAACAGTAGGTGTGCCTCAAGGGGTAGCAGGCTGAAATTCACACTGCTTTACATTCTAATTTCTAGCATTTTTGTACACAATCGGATTCTTTGAGCAAATACCTCTTTCCTTGCTGTTTGTCTAGTTTACCTAGATTCTCTGTCTGACAGCCTGCATGCCCAATTGAGACCTTGTCGCCCTAACATCCTCTAACCAATGCATGTATGAGAATTGAAACTCATTACCCATAAGTACCTTATAAAGAGCTTGCATGCTGTTAGGGTACTCCACAATACTTGTTCACATACTATCAATATCCTTAAGATGGATGACTGTATCCAGTGCATGTCCAAGGGTCCTAATGTCTCTCCTCACTAGACCATATTCTATACATGGGCAAGCTGTATTTGGTTCATGCCTGTAAATGGCTCACTTGCCACTCCAGGAACATATAGAGCAACTCCCATAATTATCTTTTACCAATGCATGCCTTGAACTGCTCCTCTGTTGCTTCTGTGTAGATTCCCTGGAAACTCAATCAGGAACAGTACTGAAATAATTTAAATTGCATGTGTTCTATAACTCACACCTCTTTCCTCCATCACCCACCTAGTCACAGCAATCTACGACAAGAGCAACACTCCAACATCCATGACATGCAAACGATTCTCACATAAGCCACACTGCAAATTAGCAACCTTCCAACCAAGCCCTCCCTCCACTGTATATCGTGCGAGCAGACTGGTCATGGGCTTCAGTGCTTCATGCATCGCAAAGGCAAAACGCAGTCATTAGCTAAGCTGAGTTCAGGCCCTCATCTTGGGAGACGACTAGATGAGTGGTGGCTGGAAAATGGTGGGGGCCTCACCCACCACACACTAATAGGGCAATCACCGCTGTTATCTAATGACTATGCAACTGATTTCAATTTAGATACATTGTATTTCTTCTCAGTCACGGTTGCTGCCTATTAGCAGCAGTGGAATGGGTGGGGGCGAAGGGGTGTGGGGGTGAAATTGGGGAAAACAAATCACTTACTTCCCAGCCGGCCAACTGGCCGCCGCCGCCTCTCCTGTGTCCCGTCCCGTCCTCTTTCTGGCTTCTTGTGAGGAAGCAGGACGCACCAGGGCTCCCACGCTCCCTGCAGCCACTCACAGTACTGCAATGCAGTGTTGTGATTGCCGGGCCAGGGGCTGGAGGGGTTGGCATGTTCTATATGCAGGCTGTAATCCAGCCTGCATGGAGAACAGTAAAGTGCGCAAGACTGGCCTGAGAGGGCCGTCCAAACAGTCATTGCGCACAGGAGTGTTCTACCACTCCTCTCCTGCTCTGGAGGCCTGCCCCACCCCCTCACGCACGCTGCCGTGGCAGGAAGTCAAAATAAAATGATAATACCATTACGTTATTATCATTTTATTTTTTCCTTTCTTTGCTGCTTCCTGGCAGTGGGGCGACGCTCCTCCACCTCAGCGGAGGAGCCGCCACTGCTTCTTTTGGACACTCTCAAAACGTAGCATTATCTAAACCCTTGGAGACTCAAACTGGACACCAAAGGGCTATAAGCTGTGGACTGCCTAAGAATTTAGTCCAGAGGAAGCTTACTCTATGAAAGACCAACTTTATTGATGTTTCGTTATTTTCAAATTCACTTAATGAGTGAGCTTTGTCTCCCCTTTCTTACCTATAGGATTATTTTCATCAGTAACCTGAGTTGCACTTGTATTTTATTTTTTACCTTAACTACTAATAACTGAGCATAAGGTATCAAAGGATAGGTTTTATAATTTTTTTATCCTGGTGCCTCCTTTAAGGATCTGTTTCTTTCACACGGAGAGACTATCGTGGATTAAACGCCCTCAGGGCCGGACTGGTTACCGGGCGTTTTTTGCTGGGGTGGCAGGGTGGGGCCCAGGTTCACTGCAGAGGGGCCGATTTTGTTGCTGGGGAGCTGCAGGCGCTTCCAAATGAACAATGCAAAACAAATGGCTTTAAAGCCTACTTTTTAAAACATTTGTTTTGCATTGTTTATTAAGGAAAGCCCGGTAGCCAGTCCGGCCCTACGCAGGACTCATGCTAAACCCATTAATATCTACCTCACCGCCAAGTCCACTCCTGTAATTTCTGCCCACTCAAGCCTGCAAAGGAAAATGCAGAATGAACCTGCTCTGGTTTGGTGAGTACATCCAGGTACTCTGCTGAATTAAAGATTAAGCCTCTGTAATGTAGACACCCATGTCTTCAGCACCGCTATGAAATATTTCATCTGTAGAGTGGCAGAAATCCTGCAGGGAGTTGGCCCGGGGTATAACTAAAGCAGTCTGTGGATTGATGTGGTCAACTCCGTCAAAGTGGTCTGGTGTCTAGCTATTTCTCTATGAGACTTGATTCTGTAAGCTGCAGAGCCCTGAGCATTTTCCTCTACAAAAGTCCAGCAGGCTTGGGTCCCTCTCGGTTACTTTGATATTGGGTCAGAGAGTGGGCCTTTTAAGATGTTGCTCTGTGACTGCACCTACTTGTTGTACATGAGAAACGGCGGGAAGGCACAGCCTTATGAGAAAAGAGTGCCGGGTGCCACGCTGTCTATCAACGTGACATAATTTCTTTGCTTCAAGTTAAAGTTTGAAGCCGACTCGCCTTTTGACTGAAAAAAGCGAACAATATTCTTGAGACATCATTTACTCAAGGGGACACTGGATAAGACATTTAGTGACTGAAATTAAAGACCTTTACTTGCGTTCAAAGCGTTTAACCTACTAACGCAGGATCATGCCACATTTTTAAAGATCAACTATCTTTCATATTTCTCGAAAATCAATATTTCTCATAACAGTCTCCAAAACTGCAATTAAACATGTAATGTGGGAAAGAAAATGCTTGTTCAGGGAAGAGATGGGGTGGGCTCAGGATATGTACCCTCCAATGCGTTTATTCTTCTAAAAGGAATGTGTTTACTGTACAATGCTATCTACTCTCTGTACAGAATTTTATATTACTCAGTGTCTCTTAACTGTGTATTGAATTAAGTGTATGATTAAGACTAAACCAGGTAGAAATGACCAAAAATATAAAGACAGAAATAAACTCATCACCATGAACAAATTTGTTTATTAAACCCATGTCATATTATGAGGTCAGTGCCTAAACATTTGTCACTGTGTTTTGCAGCGGCGGGCGCCACAAATAAAGGGTGGTGGGCCGGGTGGCGGGATCGCGAGGGGGAGGCGGGGGTCGCGGGCGAGGGAGGAGAGGTAAATGCAAAATAAAATGTTGCAAGAACATCGTTTTATTTCACATTTGCTGGCTCTGAGCCAGGCAGTAGGGCGACGCTCCTCCGCCATTGCGGAGGAGGCGCCGCTGGTGTATTCTACTTCTGAGGTTAGCATACCACTATAGTATGATGAAGAAAGATGAACATATTTAAGCTCATAGAGATAAAGTGCCCACATTTAGAGAAAAGGGTGGTGTCCTTATCTTTTGGATATGTACCCCATCTCTGTGGGGGGGGGAGGGCTGTGAAAAATCAGTGTAATTGGCTTTTGTGCAATTACGAAAAATATTGTCAACATTATGCAAAATGCAAATCCATCATTTAGTGCTATAATTTTCGGACAGAGTGCAACTGTGCATCAATTTTTGATACAAGGATGTGCTTTGTGCTAAAACAAAAGGTGAAAAACACAATTGCTGCAAACAACAGCCACTCGGGTTCTGGTTGTTCTCATTGTTCACATGTTCTCATACTATAAATTTTGCCGTGAATGGCAGCGTAATTATGCAATGTAGTTTGATGGTGTAATTTTGTGAATTTTATGTAGCAAGAGTAATGAGAAGTTCCCGAAATTAAAACACTACTCTGTCGTAATTCAAATTTCGCCCCGGGCATATCTTTAGGATAAGCATTATAATACAATACTCAGCGGTTTTGCATCTTCGACTTATCACATTAAACCAATGGTAAGCGAAGGACTTGGTTCAATTGTTACCATGTTTCTGTGATCTCTCGAGCAATATTGACAACCAACTGAAGTGAATATTTCCATTTATAGGAAAAAGGACCAGCAGATTGTGTATAAAGCACAGAACAGCACTGTGAACACAATAGACAAAAATTTAAAAAAACCAATGTCAACATTTTCAAGAATTCCTGATCACGACGAGGCATCATGGTTGGACCAATTTTCCAAATTTTACTTGGCGGAGGCCAAGTGTTAGATTTCACAAGATATTTACATGTCTATGCTGTGCAGATCTATATACCTATGCATACGCGTGCACTATGCAGATTACTTAAAACACATGCCATGTATATTTTTGCCACTAGCAGAGCTTCCTGTGCTCTAGACTCCTTTGTAGTACTCAGCACTGTCTGAAGATAAAGAGTCCTGTTTGAGGTCAGTTCCTGGGGGCCCCTGAATATCTGGAGCCCCACACAACGGTTCTGTGGGATTTATTTGCACAGGTAAAGTTTAAATATATACCCTGCATGAATTGATCAGCTAACAGCAAACCTTCAAATAAACACATACAAGAGCCTCTCAAAGTGAAACAAAATTGTTCTGTATTGGTGTCACACAGTAAAATAACATAGCCTAGACAATAGTGCATACTGGTAATGGTGAGTATGCAAATCTTATTGAAATTATACATATAAATCCTGGGTGGTCAAACATTAAATAAAAGAGAATGTCCATCATGGATTTTTTGTCTCCATTTTGAGCAATCAATAAACAGCATCAGGAGTGTCATTCACGGTTCGACCTGAAAATGTTATTCTGAGGATCTCATCAGGACACATGCCTTTATGTCTATGAAACTGTGAAGTCAAAAATAGTAAACTAAAGGGGACCCTTAGGATATGTGTCTGGGGTTACTTTCTCTTTAGTGTATGTCACACTGTCCATGTACCTTGCTCTTTAATTTATTTAACCAGGGTATGAGCTTCTATTCACCAATGAATGGGAAGTATTTGCCTTCAGATCAGACTCTCATCAACAATGTTTCACTGAAAATTAATCAGGCATGACACATAATTTGTAAAAGGTGGTGCATATATAACCACCACCAAACTGCATACCCACTAGTGTCACGAAAAGGTACCCGAGATCTCGAGATACTGGGTGAGTGAAAGTCATGAATTAATAACCTACCTTTTTTAATGCATCAGTATATGAGAGCACATAAGTGTCTCAGATCGCTGCAGTGTCAGAAAATTGGCAATAATTCCAGCCTCCAGTATTAATTACACGGGTGCATGCATTGTGTAGCCGGTATTCATTTTTGGGGAACAGCACTTATTGAATCTCATCAGACACTTTGAGAGCAAGAGAGGGAGAAACACACAAAGGGAAAAGGAGGAAGAAAAAGGGAGGAGGAAGGAACCTGCAAGAGTGATATAAAGGAGCAGAGAGTGTCTGGTAGTGGATTAAAGAGGCATGAGGTTAAATCAAGACCAAGCAGCCTTGATGTTTGGTGCCCTAACATTAAATAGCACCGGACATAAGCATGTGAGCAGAGCTTTACGTACCGGCACTCATTCCTTCACAAATTAAGCACTGCGTTTTGCTGAACTCACAATCTGGTACAAACACTAGTGACAGAAGTTGTTTCCTTATGATCTATTGAGTTCTGTTATGATTTAAGGTCTACTCACTCATTTGAGAGACCGTTAAGAGTTGTATAAACGAGCATAGACAGCTCTAAATCTACAAAGCATGCTATTACCAGAGTCTGAATATAGTAATTGCCAATGATATATGTTCTTTGTTAAATATCGAATACGTATATTGCTATTAACTCATTCATCGAGTCCAATCTTGTGACCCATTTATGTGCTTTGATATAATGATGTATAAACACAGGCAGGCTAATAAATCATGACCTTCACACAATAGTATCTGGGGTTTGAGCCTTTTAGTGACACTAGTGGTAATGCAGTATTAATGCGGTTTATATATGCAACATCATTTATTACAGCATGTCTCATGCCGGATTACTTTTCAGTGAAGCACTGTTGATGATGAACTCTGATCTGAAGGCAGACACTTACCCTTCATTGGTGAAAAGAAACTCACTCTCTTGTTCAGTTAATTATAGAATGAGGTACATGCAGATTGAGACACATTCACTATATAGACTGTAACCCCCAGTCATAAAGTGCATGAGCCCTCTTGCTTACCTCACAGATCCACTCATAGATCACACATGTCCTGATGAGACCTGCAGACTAACTATTCCAGGTTGTTTATTGATTGCTCATAAAATGGAGACAAAAACATCCATTATGGACATTCTTTGTTAACTACTGTTTGACAACCCAGGATGTACAAGTGCAAATTCAAACAGATTCACCAATTCACTATTTTGAGCCCTGGCCTGTCTGCACTATTGTTTGTTATTTTACTGTGTTACACGAATAGAGAACAATTGTGCAGCCTGTTGACAGGCTCTTGTATACATTAATTTGCAAAGTGCCTGATTTCTTCATGCAGGGTATGTATTTACACTTTAACTGTGAAAATCAACCTTGGGAGATACCGAGTAGATAGTAAGAAGATTTAACAATCAAATGTGTTGATGCCCACTGCCCACTTGGACAGAGATAAGTATTGAATTTCAAATGAATAATGTCTCAGTGTTGCGTGAGCTTATTTTTATTGTTAAAAGACTATCAGTTAATTGATTTCAAGGTCTTACAAACAAATTAGATGGAAATCATACAATGTATATATTTACTGTTAATGAAGCCCACTTGGGCAGGGCGAAGCATTGTTACTGAGAGTGCACAACTTCTTAAGGTGTTTTGTGAACGTATCATACATATTGTTAAAGGATAGATAAATCATTTAATCAAAACAGATGATTACACTTCAAAATGAGAAAACAGGATTTAAATATCATGAATTTTGTGATTTTAACATGTTCAAACATGGCCGTGAGAAACCAAAAGAAGCCGACATAGTCCTTTCTTTATGCTTATGTAAATTTATCACATGATTTGTGATGTAAAAACTGTAATCGTGCAATGATATACATCGTGACCAAGGTGCAGCAGCACCGAAATGCATAGATGCTTCTAACGATAAAATAAATTCATCAGACTGAAAAGCTTTGGAGTGCCGTGGTTTCTTCATACTTAAAAAGAAATGGGTTTAATTATCATTCGCAGCGTGTGGTGGAGCGCTGCAACACGAGCACCGCCAGCGATTTGGTAGCACTGTGGCAGCATGCCGAAAAGAAGAAATATATATATATATATATATATACACGCACACACATATAGCTACACCTACACATACAGCACAGCTATAAATAAACAACTAGTTACTGGCACACTGTGGCCACCTGGGGTGAAAACAAAGCATATTATGAACATGTATAGCTGTCTTTAATTGATGCTATAGGTCCAAACCTTTGGGTCTGTCACCCCAGGGGTCTGGAGCCCCTTGCCGTTGAAAGGTATGAATGACCTGACGCCACCACTAGTGGAAGTACTATGCAGTGCCCATTTCATTAGAGAGGATTTTGGAGTAAGAATAGTAGTGCGTGGTTGAGCAGGGTGTATTAGTGTATATATGTTAATTTGTTGATATCTGTGTCTACCATGCATAAATTATAGCAACCATGTCAAAATCAGCTATTAAAAGATAAAAGATTTAAGCAAATATGGGTGATTTTTCAGCGTGAACAAACAGATATGGGTAAGATTAAGCCCTAGTTTTATTTGTGCATACACCCAGTAAAGAGGTCATGGGTTTGTATTTCATAGTATCTGTCAACATCTTTTAGGTGGCCTCCCCTTACGCACACTAAAGATGCTTCCTTAAAGTGGGAGCGCAAAAATCGATATGAGTTTTGTTCACTTTGACCATGCTGTCTTGTACAATTGGTGAAAATGTCAAAAGAACGAGAAGGAAGTATGCCCTTTTGTTTACTGCTGACAATCCTACATAAGACACCTGAAGAAAGCCTACACTGACACGACAAATGGAGAACCATTATTGACATACAGAGAGGCACTTGCACCTGGTTGCACCAGAAACTTCCTATTACCAAAATCCCTTGTCTAACCAGAAGATGCATCCTCCTGCCCATCATCATAATGATCATTTCAATCGCAACAAATTTCTTCGAAATGATCAATTTCTCCATTTGACAACTAACAGAGTACTTTGCTGATCCACATAGCTAATCACTTGCCCAAGTATTTCTGTCCTCTGTGTGCCTACTTACTTAAGGAAGGTGAGAAGCGTGGTGTGTTGCCAATGCAGCTGTAGAACCCTATCGGTAGGGTCTGAGGGCAGTGCTTGACTAGCTGTGATTCCTGGAAGCATTTGTCCGCTCAGGTAGAACAACATGTCATACACGGTTTTTGTCTGTTTGCCAAGGTTGATCTGTTTGGTAACCTTTCGATCTGATTTAGACAGCTGGATTTTACACAAGCCGCTAGGAACGAAAAAAGAGATACATTATAATGGGCAAAATGTATACAGGAGCTGACTGAATATGTACAAAAATGAAAAAGCATGAGAACACAAACTGAAAGAAAAGACAGAGAGACAGAAAAACATTTTTAATAGTACAGGACACAGTCAAGGTTACAACATAAGAATGCATCATTTTATCTGCGCAATAAGTTTTAAACAGTAATCCCTGAACATAGAATTGACCTACAATTCGAAGGACAAACATCCAAGTTTCTCGAGAAATATCCTTATTTTATATAAAGCACGAAACCGTAGCAGAACGCCTTCCTACTACATGTTATATTGCAAAAGGACTTTATGGGGCCTAGCACTACACTTTGGTTGGATGAAATGAATGTTATTTTACATTCCAGTAACAGGTGTGTACAAGCAGGATGTCTGTTAAAGTTATACAAATTTTTCATGAAGATTACACGGCTTTACCTAGTAAAAGTATGGTAAAAAGATCCACACTACCAAAAACAAATCAAGTTTTTGCACAGTAGTGTTTTCAAAATTCACCATGGAAATTCACGTGGGTGCCAACCCTACATTGATTTTGGCGCCCACTGCGGCCCTAACCTTGTGCAATGAACGCCATCCCCATGAAAAAGCAGTCATGAAGACACTCATTTTTTCATCAATGGCAGAACAGAGTTCGCAATGTGAGCCAGGGTTGTACATCGGAATGCGCGATTCAAGAGACTAGCACTTAATCACCATGTGTTAGCATAGGAAAATTTGCCCATTTAGAGGCACGAGGATAGATATGTAGGATCTTCCAACAAATTGAGGAAGGATCAGAGACTGCTTAGGACACTGGTTAAATTGTGTTAACCCTGTGCGTGGACGTTCTCGAGGATGCACGTACCATTATGCACGCATCTTATTTCTATCCAGTTTATATCATCTAGTTTGTACATCAGTGTGCTAAACTGTGCAAGGGAAAACAGATGGCGTTACTGCTTGTGCAACCACCATCTTGATGGGAATTTAGGGCCAGATGTATCAATAAACCGTTTTGCGATTCCCTAATTGCGAATCCTTGCATTTCACAATTAGGAAATCGCAAAACGGAATGTATGAAAGTGTGTTGAACACTTTCTGCGATTCCTAATGGGTCGTAAATGACCTACCTCATGAATATTAATGAGATAGGTCGCAATTTGCGACCCACTCGGAATCGCAAAATTCACAGGGATGGTGGCCTGCTCAGATCAGCAAACCACCATGTCTGTGATTGCTTTTAAATAAAGCAATCTTTTTTTTGTGAAGCAGCCCGTTTTCCTTAAAGGAAAACGAGATGCTTTACAAAAAGTAAAATGAAAAGTTTTCTTTTCATTTCATAAGACCAGGCAGTGGTCGGTGGACCACTGCCTGATCTTAAAAATGCTTTTACAAACATTCACAAAGGGGATGCGGTCCCTTGGGGACCCCTTCCCATTTGCGAATGGGTTACCACCTACTTGAAGTAGGTGGTAAAATGCTAATGTTTTGCGACCGCATTCACTTTCACAAAACATTCATACATACCGCAGAGATTAGGTATTTGGAAGGGACGCCCTAAACACGCCCCTTCCAAATACCGAATCGCAAACCCATTTTGCAATTCGGTATCAGGTTACCGAATTGCAAAATAGGGTATGATACATTTAAAAAGCATTTTTTGTGTTCGCAACGGGCCGATTCTGAGAATCAGCCAGTTGCGTAAGCAAAATTGCTTGTTACACGTGGCCCTAAGTGATAACTATATGGACATTCAAGTTCTGTTTCAAAGTGATAAAACAGAATATAACGTTGTTAGAAATGGGGGCCTCTAGTTGGCAGAGGCTTGCACCCTGTTCAAATAGGGACCCTTCGTTCTAGTCGGGGTAAGGGGATTGCACAGCTAAGATAACCCCTGCTCACCCCCTTGGTAGCTTGGCACAAGCATTTAGGCTTATCTCAGAGGCAATGTGTAAAGCATTTGTAAATAAACACACAGTAACACAGAAAAACACTACAAATGGACACCACACAGGTTTAGAAAAATAACTAATCTTTATCCAAGTAAAACAAGACCAAAACGTCAAAAATCCAACATACATAAGCCATGATATCGCCCTTAAAAGGTTTAAAACAGTTCAGTCCATATGAAGCTATGGATGAGTCACTTTTAGCACATTCTGAATTCTTGTGTAAGGAGGGATATGTAAGGGTGCCACAATTTCCCAAAACACGCCCCTTGATTTGTAAGAGAGAGGGTGAACCTCTCCATACCCAGAATAAGCCAAAGGCGGTGAAGCCAGCCCAAGTGTGTGGGTAAATGTGCCGTGTGACAGGATGTTCAGAATCGCTGTGCCAAGGGCTAGGAAAATTTGCCTCCCCCGTCTGGATTTCAGGGGGTAAGTGAGAGGGTTGGGTAACCCCAGGATCATGTAAGAAGGAAATCAAGGGAGTTGTGGGTCTAGGTGTTGGTCGATGTCATCGAGCTCTTGTGACCAGTATGCCTGAATGCACGGGCAGTCCCACAGCAGATGTACCAGTGTCTCTCCCGCATCACACCCCCTCCAACAAGTTGTACTTTTGGTTGGGTCGATCTTGTTCATGCTTCCGGTGTCAAGTACCAGCACATGGCTACCTTTGTGAGTGTTTTAGTAAGGGCTGAATTGCAAGTGGTATGGCAGGCCCTGTAATATAGATCTTCCAACTCCTTACTAGTCAGATATCTCCCCAGTTCTTTTTCCCAGCGAACCTGATTGGATTTATAGATATGCCTGGAGGGTTGGGTGAGGAGAGTGTAGAGAGTTGAGATCAGTCGTCTGTCATGTGTCTTAGAAACTAGCCATTTTACATATGGGGTGAGATGTCTCTGCACCGCCGTCTGGTTGTCAGGATGTAAAAGGCAGTGACGTAGTTGCCAGTAGTGCAATTGCTCTGTCTCCGGAATAGCATAGTCCACGTGTAGTTGTGTGAATGGAATCACCTCTTCCTCATCCATCGTATTTCCCACTGAGCTGCAGGAGGACTGGGGCCATCTGGAGTATGCCCCGAGGTTATTGCCTGGTAGTAAGTACGGATTATCAAGTAGAGGCGTCAAGGGAGAGGGGAAGGAAGATAGACTATATCTAGTTCTAAACCGGTCCCAGGCCCCCATTGTCACTCTTATGATTTATTTTTATTTTATTTGAAAAGTTTTATATAGCGCTGGCTAGACCTGGAGGTATCAGAGCGCTTTACATGAGGAAGAACATTGTTTCAGAACGAAGTTACAAAGTTACATCAGTTGCTAGAGCGTAGTTACAAGAGTTACATGAGTTACAAAAGCATAGCATAGATATAAGGGAAAAACAGGCAAGGGGAGAGAAATTCGGGGGGAGAGGAAGGAAACAAGGGAGGTAGACAAAGAGTAATGGAGGGAAGAGGTGGGGAGGGGGTAGGAAACACAACAGGGAGACGAGGAAAACAGTGTCCGACGTCCGGCTGGGTAGGTGACGGCCGAGGGGTGAACCAGAGCCTGACTCCTCTATAGCTGCACAGGACAGCTCCACCGGTCATCGGCCAAAGGTTGCTCGGGCTCCGCAGTACATATAGAAGGTTCTAGTTTCCGCCAGGGGGGGGCATCATCAAAAAGTTCCATCGAGAGCGCCGGTCACGGTGTACGGTGCTGTGCTCCCAGCGGTAAAGGGATCATTCTCAATCCTCCGCTATGTGTGACTCCCTTGTCGCTGTGGTCACTCTCAGAGGGGTCTCTGAAACTCCAGGGCATAAATGCAGGATCTCTCCCCAACAAGGGGAGAAGGAGTGCTTTGGCGAGGGGCCCACTCATGGCGGCCATTTTAGGGACGGTCGGGCTGGTAGAGAAACAGTAACAAGAGATATTAACGTATAAGCTAGGAAGAGGAGGTAGCCACAGGATCACGGAGGGAGGAGGCGGTGGAGGGAAGGAAACACAACGGAGAGATGAAGAAAAACTATGTCCAATGTCCGGCTGGGTAGGTGACGGCCGAGGGGGTGAACCAGAGCCAAACTCCTCTATATCTGCCTAAACAGCTCCACCGGGCATCGGCCATGTTGCTCAGTCTCCACGGTAAGTACAATATTCATGGTTTCCGCCCGGGGGGCCTCGTCATAGCTCCAACTGCCGCACCAGTCCCGGTGTTACTGGGAAACCCTGAGCGTAACATCAAGAGGTGCTTGCTCCGTGGCGCTTGTCCAGCTGGTTCCTCAGACCGTGCTGCAGCGTGTTTGGAGAAAGATATAGATTCCGGGGCCTGTGTGGTTTCTTCAGAAAGGGAATCTTCCAAAGGGAAGTACCGGCTACCGCCCGATCCTGGAAGAGACAGTGTCGTTCTGACTCATCCCTGTTTTATTCGACTAGCTACCTTAATTGGGTTGCCTGAAAGTATAGTTGGAGGTTCGGTATACCAAGATCCCCTGCACCTGGAGGTAAGTAGCGAACCTCTTTCTTTATTCAGGGTCGTTTCCCAGCACAGACAAATTGGTGCAGTTCGGATTGTAATTTGGGAATCATCCCTTTCCGGGGAGCTAGGGGAAGAGTTTGAAAGAGATACAGGATTTGGGGCAAAATGCTCATTTTAATGGCTGCAACTCTACCCAGCCATTAAATCGTGTGCGATCTCCATCGGGCCAATTCAGCCTTAAAGTGACTGTATAAAAATTGATAGTTAAGGAGTGAGGTTGCCTGGACAGTGGAGGCCAGCTTGATCTCTAAATAAGGGACCGTCGACTTTGCCCATTGAATAGGGTATTGCACCGCAAGGTGGGCTTTGAGTGCAGGGGGCATTGATAGATTTAAAGCTTGAGATTTGGTAACATTAACTCAGAATCCCGAGGCGAGGCCAAATGTCTCTAGCTCAGCCATGAACGTCGGTAGGGACGTCGCCGAGTTGTCCAGCGTTGCAAACACATTGTCAGCGTACAGGCTGATCCTATGTTGTCCCCCCCCCCCAAAAGTGGTCCCAAAGATGTTAGGGTTGTCATGAACTCTCTGGGACAGAGGCTCCTTGTAGAGGGGGAACAGCAGGGGGGACAGGGGGCACCCCTGCTGAGTCCCCCAACCGATGGCAAAGGGAGCAGAAATACAGCCCTTCACCCTGACCGACGCTGTGGGAAGGTGATAACAGTTGAGAATCCAAGACTGGAACCTCCCAGTTATCCCGAAGTGGGCCAGGACTTGTTCCAGGGAAGGCCAAGGCACCCTGTCAAAGGCCTTCACGGCGTTGATAGCTAGCAGCATATACTCTCCCCGGGCGGGCGAAGCCTTCTCTATGATATGCAGCACTCGCTTAGTGTTATCGCTGGTCTGGAGTTGGGGGATAAGGCAACCTGATCCGGGTCTATTATGGACGGCATACAGGGGCCCAATCTGGACGCCAAGCTAGAGGTGAACAATTTTAGGTTGATGTTCAATAAGGAGATTGGGCGGTATGAGCTGCATCATTGCCTATCTTTACCAGGCTTGGGGATAACCACCACCAAGGCCATCAACATGGAGGGCGGAATAGCTCCGGCGGCCGAGAAGGAGTTGAAGAGCCGTGTTAGGAGCGGGGGGAGGTCTTGACAGAATGTTTTATAGAATATGGATAGGAAGCCGTCGGGCCTGGAGACTTCAAAGTCTGTTGTTAAGAGATTGCCGAAATGACCTCCTCCACTCAGATCTCCTGATCAAGTGAGGCTAGTTGGTTGGATGTGAGAAGGGACGTGTGTGAATCGGCAAGGTATGAGGTACCTTCTGCAAAGTCCAGACGTTGACCAGTATATAGGTCAGCATAGAAGTATTTAAATGCATCCGCGATAGTGGCATCATCTGTGATCTGTGCCCACGTTGCATCAAGAAGTGAGTGGATGCCCATCTTCTGCTGCTGAGTGCGTAGCCTGTTGGCTAGGAGGCTGCCTCCCTTGTAGCCCCCAACGTAAAAGGCATGGCGTAGACGTAGTGCCGCATATTCAGCTCTGTCAAGGTTAATGCTGGCTAGTTGCTCTCGAGAAGTGGTCAATTGCCGCCAAATTCTTGGGGCCCCTGTGCGCTGATGTATTCCCTCTAGTTCTTTCACCTGCCTAGACAGTTGATCCCTTTTCTCCCGACGCGCCTTATTATCCGTGGTGGAAATAGCAATAAGTTCCCAGCGCACCACTGCCTTGTGAGCTTCCCAAAGCATTGTAGCAGAGACATCAGGGGAATCATTTAATGCCAGGTAGTCATTGATGACCTTGTGAATCTGCTGCACCACCTCAGGGTGCTGTAACAGGGTGTCTTTCATCCACCAGGATCGAGCTGGGCGATGAATGGGGGGAAGTCTCACCTCCAGCGTAATAGCTGCATGGTCTGATAGCGCAGCACAGAGAATCTCCGTAGCAGAGGTAAGAGTAAGAATTTCCTTCGTGCCCAGGAAATGATCTAATCTAGCATAGGTCTTATGTGTGTGAGAGAAGTAACAGTAGTTGCGGGTATGTGGGTGGAGCGTCCTCCAAATATCTAGAAGCCCTAGGTCCTTGAGCCACCTGTGCCCCTCCCTGGTCAATGCTCCTGCCTGGCCATGTCTCTGCATCAACCCCTCTAAGTCGTTGTCCAGGACCAGGTTGAGGTCACCCCCCCACCAAGATTCTCCAGTCGGGAATGTGGAAAAAGTCCGGCAAGGTTGTACGCAGGAATGCCTCCTGATCTTCTTTCGGGGCGTAAATGGTTGCTATCACAAAGGGCCTACCATTAAAAGTGAGATGGTAAGCCTAAATTCAACCCTTCTCCTCTGCCACCCTTGGACCAATCTCACCCCTAAAAGTGTGAGCCACCAAAAGAGCCACTCCAGCTGTTTTAGTGCGTCCTGAGGAGAAAAACTGGTGTGGGAAGGCTTGTGAACAGAGCCAGTGATAATCTTGTGGAAGGAGATGTGTCTCCTGGAGTAGGCAAAGGTCGGCCTTAGAGTTCTCCAGATAGGACAGAACCGCTGTACGCTTAGGTGAGCTGTTAAGGCCCTTTACATTAAGGGTCAGGAGTGTAACCCGTAGCCGGGCAGGTAGGGTCGAACAGCTGTCCCTAGTGATGCCCATTGTACAGTGAGGGGCTAGTGTGGTGCCTCAATGAATTAGCTGTTACAATGTGTGCCTCGCATCGTAGCAATATTGAACCTGAGTGTACCCCAAAGATAAACAAGTACTCCTGAAAAACAATAAGCAAAAAAGCATACGTGAACATGGATGGTCCACCAAGAGAGTAGCAGTTCCAGAGTTCCAGTTGTCTGTTGTAAAGGTCATACTGTGGCCTCAACCCCCCAAACCTGCCGCCCAACCGCTCATATTGGAGTCTGCAATCACTTCTGCCCGGCTGCATCACAGGGAGTCCGCTTTAGCTAGTGCCTCAGGAATCGAGTCCAATGCAGCCTGTTGACCCTTGGCAATCGCGGCCGGATCCAGGCGGGCAGATTCCTCCCTGAATCGCAGGAACCCAACAGAGGGCGACCGCCAATCGTGTGGGTTGGGGATGTCTGGGTTGCTGAGTTTTCCGCCGACAAATTGATACCCAGTACCCTACAGGTCTCCTCCAGTGACCGCAGCTGAAAGAGCTTCCCCTCTTCGCAGACGATGAGGCAGAGGGGGGCCCCCACGAGTACGGCACTCCAATATTCCGAGGGTCGCTGGACTGAAGGCGCGTCTTTTTTGCAAGGTGGATGCCACCAGGTCCTGGAAGAGGGTGGGTATTTGATCTCGGAGGGTGAGGGGATGCTTCTCTCGAGCCTTGCGTAGAATGTCATCCTTTAGTTGGAAGTCATGTATGCAGACCAGAATGTCTGCCGGGGTGGCTGCCTACGCTCATGGGGGACTAACTCGGTGAGCCCGGTCCATCTTTATTTCCATGGTCGGGGGCGCATCAAGAACCGCTCGGAAGAGATTTGCGACAAAGCCAGCGAGGTCCCTGCCTCCTGCCTAGGAAGCTATAGCCCTAATCTGGATGTTGTTCCGGCGGGATCTGTTCTCGAGGTCCTCTGCATGTGCCTGTAGAACCAACTGTTGATCGCGGAGGATTTCCTGCTGCAGCAGCTCAATGTCTTCCACGTGGTTGTTGTTGTGGTCCTCCAGGGCTGCTACACAATCATCTAGGGAGTCCATATCTCTCCTGAGTTCCCTGATATCGCAGGAGAGATCTTTCTTAACTTCCTGTAGGTCCTCTCGGAGGGAGGTGGACAGGGATTCAAGGATGGAGCGCGTCACGGGCTCCTCCAAATTCTTCTCATGAGACCCAGAGGGAGCAGTAGCTGCAGGGGGCAGTCCCCAGAAGCTCCCCCCACTGGCATGGAAAGCATGTCTTTCACACTGCAGTCTTTTTTAGGTCTGGTTGTAGCCATCGCTGATCAGTTCAACCAGAGGCAACAGGAGTTCCGTTTGTGTTCTGCACCGAGAACCCTCCGGCAGGCCGAGACCAGTGACCAGCTGGGCCCGGCAGTCCCCGCTCTGGTGGAGGCACCAAGCAGTGGTAATCGCTTAGGACGACGTCTCCTTCCGTCTCCGTCCCCAGTGTCAACCTCCTGGGGGCTGCAGATCCGTAATGTTTAAACTTGCGCCTTTGCCCAGGAGAACCCCCCAGGGCGACTGATGCACCCAACCCACACCGGGCCAGAGAGGGGGCTGCCCCGGCACAACCCGGGGTCCCCCGGCGGGGGCCTGCTCTCTTCCCCACTTCAGAGGTCGCTGTATGAGGAGTATTTTGGTTCGCAGCTGGCGTGCATCAGCAGGAATGGCTGAGGCTTACAACTGCATCCCCTCGCCCCTGTCAGGCCAGCGAGAGCCACAAAGCGAGGTATTGCTCAGGGTAGGGGCCCAGGGCTCCACTCTGTCTGGCACCAGGGGGGGTCATCCACCAAAGGGCAGCCACTACGGCCCCTGCACCCCAAGTCCAGCTCCTGCCGCAGGGCCACTCTGCCTCAGTCCGCTCACCTCTCAGGACTGGTGCGCTGGGCCTCGAGCTCCACCTACAGCCAGCAGGCCCCCCGGCCCCTCCTCAGTCACTGGAAGAGGGTGGCAATGTCACTTGGCCTGCTTCACTCTGGGTGCGCCAGGTGGCTCGGGACAGCTCCAGGCTCTGAGGCACCCCTGACACGCCCTCCAGTAGGCCTCTCCAGCTAGGTTCTCCTTCGCTCTCGGTCCGGGCACACGCCAGACCCGGGCAGTCTGCTCTGTCATCACAGCCAGGGCTGCTGCCCATGCCGCTCGGGCCACAACCATCCACTGGCTTAAGGCGGGGCGACCGCAATAATCAGATCCATCCGGGCCGGCGATCCCCCTCTTAGGTCGCTCTTGCCCTGCTGGCCTCCAGCACGGCCAATGGGCTCCTCAGTGCCGGGTCAGGTCTCAAGGAGGCACCAAAGTCGCCCGGCAGGCTCCACCCCCCCAGCTGCTCACGGGTAACCGCAGCAGGGCAGAGAAAGCTGGATTATGGCTGTAAATACTGGCGGCGAGGCCGGAGAGATGAAGAGGAATGTCTCACTCAGCAGCCATCTTGGCCAGATCAGGTGTCTCAGATGTCGAAGACACAGTGCTCAGGACTCGGGCTGCGGTGCTCTTTCAGCCACACGGCAGGAGCTGCGTCAATTCTTTGGCCGCACCACCGCGATGCATGGGTTTTTCAATTTCAGGGTAAGACTGCAGCAGAAAAGACAGGAGCTGAAGGTTGATGCGTGTATTGTCTTTGCAGCAAAGCCATCTCCAAGAGCCCAGAACTGGATTGGCATCACTTGGCAGGCCAGTACTCCCAGCATAGGAGTTCAGGGGCTGCAGATGAAGTCTTTGATGACCCTGAGACTTCTTAACAGAAGGCAAGCACACGTAACTCCTTGGAGAACCTTGGCAAGCAGGGTGAAAAAAGCCAGTCCATTCACTATCCAAAACAGAAGCAGCAAGCAGTAGACCAGCACAACACAGCATCAAGCAGAGTGGCAGTTCCCCTCCTACAGCTTCTCCAGCTCTTCTTCTTGGCAGAATCTCCTCTTTGTCCAGAAGTGTTCTGATGTTATGGCATCACAGCTCCAGTACTTAAACCAGTTTCCGCCTTTGAAGTCGGCAAACTTCAAAGGAAAGTCTTTGCAGTGCACAAGACCATGCCTTTCCTTGACCTGGCTTGCAGGCACATTACATGGGGGTGGAGACAGCTTTGTGTGAGGACGGGCACAGCCCTATTCAGGTGTCAGTGACAACTCCTCCCACCACTCTAGCTCAGAAAGACCCACCAGCCTGGTGATGGGCCATCAGGATATGCAGGGCACACCTCAGCTCCGTTTGTGTGACTGTCTAGACTGTATGCACCAACAGCGCAACTGTCAGTCTAAACCAGACGTGGATTCCACAGGCAGGCAGAGGCACAGAATAGTAAAGCAAGAGAAGCCCCCCTTTCTAAAAGTGGCATTTTCAAACACACAATCTAAAAACCAACTTCCCTAAAAGATGTATTTTAAGTTTAGGGACCACAAACTCCAAATCTCTATCTCTTCCCAATTGGACGTTACACTTGTAAGAGGTTACAAGGCAGCTAGAATGATATCCTATGGGAAAAATAGTCCCTGCAATAGTGAAAAACGAAATTGGTAGTATTTCACTATCAGGACATGTAAGACATACCAGCACATGTCCTGCCTTTCACATACATAGCACCCTGCCCATGGGGCTACCTTGGGCCTACCTTAGGGGTGCCTTACATGTAGAAAAGGGAAGGTTTAGGCCTGGCAAATGGGTGCACTTACCAGGTCGACATGGTAGTTAAAAACTGCACACACAGACAGTGCAGTGGCAGGTCTGAGATACGGTTTCAGGGTTACTCATGTGGGTGGCACAATCAGTGCTGCAGGCCCACTAGTAGCATTTGAATTACAGGCCATGGGTACACACAGACTTTTACTAGGGACTTACCAGTAGATCAAATATGCCACTCATGGATAAACTAATCACTAATACAATTTACAGAGACAGCATATGCACTTTAGCATTGATCAGAAGTGATAAAGTGCCCAGAGTTGTGAAACCAACAAAAACGGGTCAGAAACAACAGGTGGAAGAAGGCAAAGGGTTTGGGGATTACCCTGCAAAAAGGGCCAGGTCCAACACTTGTGAATTACTTGGCTGGGTGTTAATGTTTAGGCAAAGCAGGTGAACAGATTTTGAGGACTCCCTTAGTCAACATGGGCATCAGCCATGGATAATTACAGAGATTTAAGCTAAGCAACACAGTGGCCCCTATCCCCTATCTCTCTCTATGATTGGTTCATTTTCCTGAAAAGTAACTATGCTCTGGGAGAAAGTATATTGATACTTGCAGAAAGAGAAACTACATTTCTAAAAAAAGCACTGGCACAGCCAATAAGTCTGGCTCACTTAGTAATTTACAATTCACATTTACTGGCTTTGACAATGTTTTTCTGCAACTGGAGGAAGTTGCTGGGCACTCTTAGCAGCAATCCAGCAGCAATGGAAGGAGCTGTCAGGAATCTCATGCATGAGCAGGGTCACATTTGCAGTAGAGTATATTTGCCAGAGGCACTCACTGTGAGTCGTCTCCCAGTAGCAGGGGAGAGGAGATACCAAGCTCAGATTAAAGCAGAGCTGTTAGGCACTCAGGAAGGAAGCAGTGGCCTGGCAGCTGGGAAAAGGAGCATGTAAATTACGGAACGAGGGATGGATGACTGTACTTTAAAAAAACAAATATGTGATAGTTGACCATACTTTTAAATACAAAGACAGTGAGACTAAAATACACCTTTATACTGATCCAACATGTAACTAAGTCTCAAGCTAAAGGCTTAAGTAAAATATAGAGCTAAATCTTAAGGAGGCTGATCCAAAGCCCACTTTTTCTGTATAATTAAGTTAAAAATAATCAAGGACTCTCCACTTTCACAAAATCTCAAAATAATGTTTTGACAAAAAGGGGTTGTAACTTACAGCATTTATATTGTGTTCCTCCCAAAAACTCGAAAAGTGACTCTTTCATTAGAATAGCTAACCCAATGGTATGTGGCCGGCAGAATGCAGTGGCGACTTTTGCGTCCCAAACTTTAATATAACAACTTCTCATTGTTAAAGTGGTCATACATGCAAATGGACTTCAAGGCATTATTTAACTAAAAAGGGACAGCAAGTACAACTGTGAGTGAATCTAATATTGTGACAAAAAGTAAGGGAAGATAATAAGTTGTTAAAGAATACCAAGAAGGGAAAGAGAAAAAAGGAGGACATTAAAACAAAGTTACGGTGTTTCCGATATGACAGCAACAACCAATAAGAACTATTTAACTTAAAGTAAAAGTTATTCTACCCTTAAACAGAAATGTTTGAGTTGTGGGGCAATAGGACACTTTGCAAAGGTTTGTAAGAAAATAAAAGGAAGAGCTAAATTTGTTGAAAATCTGTGTGATTCTGAGGAGGATATTAGTGACACATCTTTGTTCCAAATCGGCCAATTTTGTGTTATTTGTTTCCAAGGAAGATAAGGGTGTCACTAACTGTATATCAAAATGTGACAACGGTGTTTCAAATGCTTCTGGAACTAAGGGTATAGGAAGGAAGCTAATTTGTAACGAGTTTAGGTGGGACTCAGCTGAATGTGTATGCCGATTCTGGATCTCCATATCTCATTATTGACGAATCCGTATGAAAGGGCAAATTTGTGGGGAAAATAAGAACCACTTTACAGGAAGCTGATGTTTCTCTTGAAGGTTGTGGTGGAGAAAATAAATGGAGTTATAGAGGTTCAGAACTTTCATTTTTATATTTAAGAACAGGAAATATGTAGGAAAATCATATGTAGTTAAGAAAAGACCTTCAGTATTAGATTGGCACGATCAAGGAGAACTCCACATTATAATGGATACAAACAATGAGGAGCAAGTTCTGATCCTAGATGACAGTGAAAATGTCAGTAAAAGGATGTTGAAAAGTTTTCCCAAAGTGTTTAGTGACAATGGTGGGAGAGTGGTAGGTTTTAAACACAAAATATAATTGAAGGACAATGCTGTTCCTAAAATTCCGAAAATGAGAAATATACCAACATCAGTGAGAGGAGAATTTTCCAACGTGTTGCACAGATTACTGAATTCCAACATAATGTAGTATGCAGAGACTTCTGATTGGGTTGCTCCCATATTTGTGGCACGCAAAACAAAAAGGAAGATTTGCCTATGCATAAACCTAAGCCACTTAAATAACAATATTCTAATTGACCGATTTCTTTCCCTAAAATATCAGAAATAATCATCTTGATTAGAGGGGCTTGGTGGTTATCGAAGACTGTTTTATCTTCGGCTTAACACCAAATTCCACTAAAACAGGAAAGCAGAAAACTCTTTACTTTCATCACTCAAAAAGGGTACTTCTAATTTAAATGCATGTCTTTTTAGTTTCTGTCAGCAGCAGGCGTCTTTCAGCATTTAATGTTCAAGCTGTTTTGCCAAATCAAAGGCACTCTTTGTTTTCACTATGACATACTGATGTTTGGTGGAGATTTGAAAGAACAGAACTCAAAAGCTGAGAAGGTTCTGAAAATCCAAGATCAACATGGGCTTACGGAAGAACATTCTAAATGTTCTAAACTTTTGCTGAGAATCAGGTTAAGTATTCAAGTCCTGTACAGTGTGAATATGGTATTAAACCTGAACCATATTTAGTGAAAGCAAACAGTCAATCTCCAGCTTCTTGTAGCAAAGAAGATGTGAGGCCATTTAGGCTTAGTAGAGTTTTATTCTAGGTATGCATGTTATTTGCTGAAAGAACTTTTGTATGTTAGACAACATCTCAAAAACAAGAACACATTTGAGTGGAATGAGCTATTTCAAAGAGATGTTGGCCAAGGAAGGAGATTTTAACAAACAAATTTAGACGATTTTGGAAAGTCAGAAATGAACTGCCATTGATGGTATTGTGAGGAGAGGTGAAAAAGTGGATCCACCTTACACTTGAGGAATATCATCATTAATCAGAACCATGAAGAACATTTAGGCATTGTACGTGCTAAGAGAAGTGCAAAAAATCTATATTGGTATCCAGGTATGGATAGTGCTGTAGAAACAGTTGTCACAGAGTGTTTACAATGTATTAAGGCAGATAGAAGTTTGAAAACTTTGAATCCTCCAATCGGAGATTATGTTTCAACCAAGAATACATGGGAGACCAATGCAATTGATATGGCGGGCCTATTAAAACAAAGCATAAGTATATTGTGTCTCCAACTGATATTTTTCACGTTGGCATGCAATCAAGATATTAGAAAGAGCTAACACAGTTGTTGTTTTGAAATTTCTTGATTTCATTTTTACTACAGAATTATTACCTATTACAGTAATTAGCAATAATGGAGTGCAATTTATGTCTAGCAAAGCAAAGATGTATTTAGAAAGGATGGGTGCCAAGCATAAAACCACATCTCTTTACACCCAAGAGCTAATGAGTGATTGAGAGATTTACTTTTGTTCTGAAGGGCTCAGTACAATAGGCTGTGTATCCTAGTGGGGATTGGGAAACTTAGATTTTCAAAACTGTCTGGATGTAGAGATCTATGGTGAATGAAGCCACAGGTTTTTCACCGTTTGATATGATGAGGGGAATACTGGTTGGAACTAAGGGGCAGATGTATCATCACTGTATTTTGCGAGTCCTTAATATCGATTTTTACCGATTTGCTATTAAGGACTTGCAAATGCAATGTATGTAGGTTTCGCAATAATAATTGCGATTCCTACATATTTCTTAATTGCGAATCGCAAATTGCGATTTGCAATTAAGAATACACTTCCCATTCATTCCTATGGGCCTCTAGGCCCATAGGAATGAATGGGAAGACATTCGCAATTTGCGAGTACCCAATAGGTACTCGCAAATTGCGAATGCAATATCAAGGGTGCAAGGGTGCCAAAAGGACACCCTGTTGCACCCCTGAAATATGCACGTGTGCACATGTGGCGCACATACATGCCCTAAGGGCGTGTATGTGCGCCACATGGCACTTTGAAAAATGCAAAAAAGTGCATTTTTCTAGGAAATCACAAATTACCACCAACTTGAAGTTGGTGGTAATTTACGATTCCTTAAGACCAAATCGCAAAATTTCGGTGCTTCCAGAATTGCATTTAAGGAATTGTAATTTGCGATTCCTTAAATGCATTCGCAAAATAGGGAATCGCAAATTTTGTGATTCCTTATCTTGTGTTGGCCTTTGGGGATGGTACATCCCAAAAGGCTTTTTCCCGTTCGCAAACGAGAAAAAGGCTTGATACATCTGGCCCTAAGTGTAATCCTGGGTGGTCGGTACAGTCTAGTGTCATGGATATACCCTTTGGAATGTAAGGATTAATTAAAAAACACGCGCAATAGTGTCAAGAACTATTACAACAAACATGGAACTACGTCTGTTAACATTTAATTGGACAATGGGTAAAGGAAAAAAAAACATAGAATGTTTGCAAAGGAGATGGTGTATTTTTGGTCCTTGCAAAGTGAATGAAGTGTGAAATAATTCTGTTCATTTGAGTGATGCCAAAGTATGGAACTTGAAAAGCCCAGTTGTGTGCTTGGTAGTTGGTGATGATGATAAGATCAGAAAACAACAGGTTTGAACATGATGATGAGGTAGGTGTTAGTAAACAACAGCCTGAGATGGGTACAGGAATTGAGGGTGAGTTGGAGAGGCATCATAATGTGCAGGTAGATTTAATGCCTGATAATTTAACAAGTGTGCTGGGACATGGTGGAGAATGCGTTTCACTAGATGAAAGTCAGGGCACTCTTACCACTTGTAAGGGGATTCAGAGTGGAAGTAATGAAAAATGTTCAGGTGATAAGGGGAGTAAGAGTGACAATAAAAGTGGTGGGAGTAAGGATGGGACAGTAAATTCAGACTGTGTGCGTAGGGCAAAAGACAGGATAAGAGATCCACCCAAATGGTCACAGGTTTATATTTTAGAGGATAAATTATATGTAAATATTTTGTGGGGGGATAGTAAATGGGGAGAAATGTGTTATGTATTTATTCATAGTGGTAAAATGTGGTGCATTGCTCAACAAGTAATTGGTATCCATATGGGGTTTACTAAATACAACATACGTCATAGAGGATGTTGCTAGTGCTAATAATATTGGTGACAACATAAATATTTAAGGTGCCTTGACTATGATATCTTGTATCGATGCAGATATCTTCATACTCAGAGATCTGACATTGATTTTAATAGTCCTGATAACAAAACCAAAAATTCAGTGTCTTTAATTTTGAAGATTAAAAACAGTTCGTAGTTGAGCATGTTATATTGTGTATTTTGCTTTTTAACAAAATGATATTTCTCTAGAAAATGTTACGCCTATCCAGAACAAAAGTAAGATGTAGAGGTTTACCTTCGAAGAGATTTGGGAATGGAAATGGGATTACTCCCATTAGGCCATCCAAACAGACTGAACCATGTCTGGACTGCAGAGACAACTTTCTGGAAAAAGGTTTTCTCGTCAGTGTCTTCTTCAGGAAAAAATGAAAGGGCAAGCACATCCTTGGCACATGGAGCATCACCATTCCCGTTGTTCATCTTGCCATTGTCATAGTAGCTGTCATAATCTCCATCTAGACAGAATTGTTGGGAAGAGCAGTTAGTTACCAGATTGCATTTACTTTGGAGATATGCTTTAAATTATTACCTACATGAATTATGCTTTATTCAGTCTTTGCTCAACCCACTGCCATCATCAATCACCATGCGAGAGCCAATCACCATGGGAGAGGAATGTGTCAGGTTTAATTTACAGCAAGCTGGCCTTTTCTAGGGATTTAGCTCATGAGATTAAAATTGAGGTTTTTTTACCAGCAATGGCTGGAGACATCCAACACTCTACTTGACATGCAATTAATGTGTGAAAATACTTTTCATTAATACAGCTCAAGGTGTATTAAGAGATTTATTTGCACCGTTCTTCATGACTTTTTATACACCTAGCAGTTTAACTTTAAAAAAAAAAAGCCAACACAGATGATGAATTTCCTTTCATTCCCTTACTTCAGATAGACAGTTTTTAATTGTTGCTCCTGTCTCATCTAGAATAAGGAGTGTAGCCAAGGTGTGTGAGAGGTGGTGAAGTCTACCATGTTAAGAAAGGAGGGGTATCAGTGACCATAGCTGGATGAATGGGGGAGAATCAAAAGTGGTGGCATGAGTCATTTATTTACATTTATTCACTTAACATAAAGTGAGCATTTTGACTAGAAAAGCTATACATATGAACTACAGTAAATAAGGACATAAGCAGTTTGTGTGGCATATGCATAGATGAATTTTGGGCCAGCTGCTCAGTGTCAACGTGAAGCACATGATGTGGCCCTGCCCTACTTGCTTACACTTCTGTTCAGCAATTACATCACACCTTAACCAGGACACAGGTTGTTCTTCCCCACATAATTGGGAGGCTTGTGCTCTTGGGCTGTTCAAACGCTCTAGGAAACAAACTCCAACCGCACTTACTACACCTCGCCCTACTGCTGGCTAAGCGCTTGGTGACCTGGCATTGGAAGGCAAGTGTACCCCCTCAGAGCTGATGTGGATGCAATCCATAACAGTATGGGCAGAAGCTGCAGGCAGACCACTTAGACAAGAGGAAGCCAAAGGACAGATGAAACTTTCCCGATTGCTGGGCAGGGTTGAACTAGTGTTAACATTCCGTGCAAGTGTGATTCCTTCCCCCTTAGACACACGATTATACAACGTCATCACCTCAAACCTATGGCTTGCAGCGACAGCGTCAAGACTGCCAGGTCAATAAGCCATTCCCCTGACCCGCACAATATACTTTATCACAGGGCCGACTGCAGGGTCACTCATCGCACCCCTGCCACTCCTTGGTTCCCTTCTTATTCATACGGCTTAACACACAAGGATGGAGTGCTGAGATCTCCATACACCTCACTGCCTGAAATCAACCGTTGCCTGACAACTCGCCACAAGCATCAATTAACTGTGCAATCACAAAGCCACATTGGTATGCCCTCCAAAAAACATCCCTGGTTTAATATAGATCTTTAAAGTTTCTGCTTTGCATTTTTACTTCACCAACATCCTGCCGAGACCGAGGGAGATGCAGTTCCCGCTCTCTGAAGCAACAGCACGGCTATGATGCCATGGACTGCCTGCACTGCTCATTCACACAATCAGTCTTTACATTGACTGTAAATGCAGGTACTCTGATCGTGATGTTTTCTGATGTACTATGGACCTCATATATCGTACCAACAAAAATATTTTTTTCTTCCTTTGTTGTGCCTGATTAAAAACTCAATAAAAAGAGATATTTAAAAAAAAATATATATTTGTGGTGTGCATGAATGAATGAATGAATCAGCATTTCTTAAGCGCGTGGTTACCCGTAGGCATCCCAGCGCTGCTAGCAGTGCAATCACAAACTCCAAGCAGTATTAGGGAAACAGAAAGGTGCATGGTGAGTAGTAGAAATGAATAGTAATCAGACTAGACATAATTATGATATTAAATAACATAATAGGGAGGCAGGGCCGGACTGGCCGTAGCGGGCACCGGGCGTTTTCCCGGTGGGCCGGAGGGGTGGGTGCTGGTTCTGGACCCGTGGGGCCGTTTTTGTTACTGGGTGCCGGTTTTGCAGCAGCAAATCGGCTCCCAGTAGCTGAAATGCGCTGCAGCAGCAGTGTTCCCGTCAGTACATGCCCCCACTGGGGCCGGTCGGACCCAAGTGCCCGGGCTGGTTTGCGATCCCAGTCCGGCCCTGTAGGGAGGCAAATAGAAAATATATATATATATAAATAATTCAAAAAGTTTATATTGGTGGCTTAGAGAGAGTTTATAGGTAAATGGACATGGGTAATTTAGACCACCTTCCATTCTTGGCAAGTGGGGCTTTAAGGCAGGGTTGAAAGTGTAAAAGGAGGAGATGGAGCATAATTTGCCAGGAAGTATATTCCATTGGTAGGCACCAAGTAACTGAAAAGAGTGAAACTGTGAGGTAGCACAGGCGGAGAGGAGGGCTTAGGAGAGATTGCATGGGGGAAATATCTGTTTAACATTTGCGGTAGGCTGCCCTAAATAGATTATGTATGACTTTAAAGAACAAGATTAGTAGTTCTAGTTAGTGCATATAGCCTTGGGGTTTGCTGATAAACAGTCAGTTTGATGGCGACAGTGGAGTGAATGTGTGTACCTAGGAAGATTATAGTGAGTTCTGGTGGCAAATTTTAGAACTTCATCCAATGGTAGGAAACATTATTAAGAAAGGCCAACTAGCAGGTTATTCTAGCACGTTCTAACCGAGTGCAGAGTAGTGATTTATATGTGCGAAACGGGACATGGGGATGGATGTTATGAATATTGAGTTCTTGGTATCTGGCAACACAGTAGCTGATGGATTCCAAACTCACTATGGAATTAAATATCCCAAGGAGGCTTCTGGCTGAAGGTCTACTGGTGCAGCAATGGTGAGCGAATAAGAATTAGGTGGTGCATAGGTTCTGACGCGACATGATCCATGTTTCTGTAGCAGCAGTGAAGTGTAACAGAGGTGTGTAGCTATCAAAGTTATCAGTGATGAATTTAGTTTTGTTGCACAAAGTAAAGGTATTCCATAGACAGAATGACATTCTAGAAGATAACTCAGTGAAGCAGTACGTTTCAGGGTGTGATTTGATTAGGATTTAAACTCTTTGAAGCCAGTGGTTTCTTAAGTCGCCGGAGAGAAGAGATATAAAAAGCGGAATGATGGAATAATAGTGATGTGTGAATGAGGGGTAGTAGATGCAGAGAATAGCTAAATAGGCATGCGATTCAATATTATTAGCACATATAGAAAAAGGATATGTAGAGCTTTGCAAAGCATTGCGTGGCTTTTTAAGGTAGATTAAGTGTAAAGTTGTGCCAGGGGTTGGGAGTAGAGTCATTGGAAATAAAATTCAGCCACTGCTTTGTAGAGGAGAAGAAGAGAACATTAAAAGCTAGAGGCTACATGTTAGAGTGGTTCAGCTGAACATGTCACGTAGAATGCCAACAGTGCTCATCATTTATTAATTATTTATGGTGCTTAGAAAGTTGCAGAAGATGTAAATAAATAGTATATGGGTATTGTCAATCTCTATAGCATTTATTCAGCAGCATAACATCATGGAACAGTCTGTTTATGGGACTGGAGGTGGGAAATCAGAGTCAACATTTGAATGCTGTGGGGAAGCACCAATATCAGGTGGTACTGTAGCTTATCATAGATTGTTTAAACAATAAAATATGCTGCAGGTAGAATTAGGTAGTGCATAGCCAATGTTCATATACATATACGAGTTAATGCACAGAGGTTCTACCAGTGGGCAGACTTTTAAGTCTTTATGGAGTGCAATATGATATGTGTCTTTTAGTTTACGCTTCCAAGTCATAGAAAATAGACTTTTTGTTTCCTTGTAGGGGAGTTCAAATAAAAGATATCAATAAAATTACATAGATAATGGGGCAATTGTATATGAACTGCAAGATGGAAACAAGCATTTGCAGAACCAGTAAGACTGACTAGCATTTTCAGTTGCAAGCCAGACTCATTGGCTTTGCTAATGCTTGTCAGCATCAGCTCAGTAGCAGGATGAGAGGAAGCCAATGGGCAGTCTGAATATCAGCAGAAGGCCAGTGGCAGGATGAAACTGAGCTGGTGGGTTCGCGTAATCGGAGCAGAGGCCTGGAGGCAGGTTGACACAGAACAGACAGAAGGCTGAAAGGGAGCAACGGCTGGTGGCATGGCAACAGGGAGCTGCCAGGCATATTGGGAGCTTGCAGGGGGCCAGCTGTAGGATTAAAAGGAGTCACTAGGTTAAGGTGAAAGACGACAGCGGTCTGGCAGAGGATAAATCATCGTCACTGGGGGGAACACTGAAAGCCAGAAGTATCCCGGTAGAAATAGGAAAAGTAGCCATCAGGCAAGCTGAACGCTAAAAATGGCCTGGCAGAAGGATTAAAAGCAGTTGCCAGTTATGCATAAAACTTGCAGCAAATCGGCAGCAGCCTGAAAAGGAGCTGCCAGGCATGCTGAATGTATGAACAGCACCCAGCAGCAGCAGAAAAGCTACTGGGCACGCAGGGTAACACATCAGAGACACGATGGTGTAGTTCAAGTTACAAAACATTTGCCCTGGCTTGAAACAGGACATCCTTGCACCAAGACCGCTGGATAAACTCTTGCAAAATCGTATAGCCATCTTAAGATTAAACTGCACCACTCTGCAAAGGGAGATGTTAATATAGATGCCATGACGAAATTTGGCCGCCACTGAACTCCCAGCAAATGCATTAGAAAAGCTTGTTATGGGGAAAACTATTAAAAAAAATAATGTGTAGAATACATGTATGATAAATATTTGAATGTGTAATAATTGGGTGCACTTTTTAGAGCTAAAACAGGCGCTCAAGAACTTCAAAACAAGTACTTTATAGGAAGAAGAATGATACACCAAACAGACAGTATCTTGCAGAAGAGAGAAATTCTCTGGGATGGACTCAAAGACCACTCAATGTAGATTTTAAAGAACTGTTAACTAAGGTCAGCCTGACTGCTAAAGCTGTCTGTCAGCAGACAACTGAAGTAAATGTCAGGTTGTTGATTGCCAGGGAAAGCTGGAAGGAAAGGACCTGGAAGAATGGTCTTACGCCTATGGATGAAGGCCCAATGGCCTTATTTCTTGTGTACATCATCTCATGGCACGTTACTCTACTGTGCCCCTCAATTTACTGGGCAATATGTCTTAGGATGTGACCTGCTTCTAGAAGTAGGGAAGGCCTCTATATTAGGCTCTGTGATGATGACTCGCCTTGCAGAGTTGGCGGGGGCAGGGTCATGAACTTCTGGGCAATGGTGGATTGAGGCAAAGTCACACTCTCAACCCCTTTGTCATACCCACCTTCTTCACTGGACTTCTTGTCTCCCAAGAGCCGCCATATTTAATGAGTATGTGGCTTCAGGAATATGATGGTGTTGTAAGCGGATTAAGCCATTAGCCTTGGTCATAACATTGTAGGATGTAAGGTCTACTTTAAGGGTGGGAGGAAGACATGTATGGTGTGTTATTGTACATGCATATTGCCAAAGCAGGTCTGAAAATGTATTTGCCTAAGAGAATCTAAAGATTCCTATCCTGCCATCTCCCATTGCATGGACGCCCAACTTGTCATCAAAGATCCATATTACAGTCAGAACCAGAGGGGTGTCTTCCACCATAAGTGATTTTTTGGACAGAAGGGGGGTCTATTGCATCTTTAAGACACAACCACTGAACGTTTGATCCCTCCACATGTTTAGTACTAAAAGGGTAATACCATTAAAACTTTAAAGCTCTCAACAGTCTCCTAGTCTGAACACAGCGACCCTTTCAAATATCTGCTCTTTCAACTCTGAATTGCTACAGCTGTAGTGGTATCTTAAAATAATGTATGTAAAGTCAAGAAAATAGCCCATATACCCACTACAAGCCTCGGGATGTATTCATTCCTTTCAATACACGTTGCATTTAAATTTACAATCAAGTCCCATCCCATAGCCCCATCGGCTAAGGATGCAAGGAGATACTGGGAGATTAATATACAGCCTCTTTCAACACTTTCCTGCAAACCCATGCCACAGCCTTGGAGTCAAGATTGAGATAGCCATGCCTTATAAGTATATGTATTGCGTACATGTCCACGTGGAAGAGTTGAATACTCTGCTACATCAGTATATATCCTTGTATTCACCAAGCCTATACATAGGACAACACATCTCGCGTCTAATAAAATCGCCGTGCTATATTGCATTTTATGCTTCCATTACAAAAAGCAAGCCATCATTTTAGGGTAGATGTGTTCTGTATTTACTAACCTGAAAGGAAAAATTTGGCAATACCTTTGAGGTATGCTAACTAATTAGGCTACAATACAAAAAAAAATTTCCACTTACAACCCTGGAGTTCTCTTAAATGCATTGTACTTCACAAAATAACAAAATACTGCAGCTTTATGGTTAGGTGGTACATCTTGCACCTAGCCTGATCACAGTAATTAATAAGTAAGAAATAACTTGGTGGAAACAGTCTACTTCAATCTACTTGATGTACCTGAGGTTGGATACAAGGGATACTTCATGTTGTATTTCAATTTTATTTTGTTGGATATTGAAATTGTATGTATTTCTTTAAACTTAAATCAGCCATTTGAATTTGGAATGGGAACTAAACATTGATGTTGTTTTTCAAAACATAGAACTATTTTTTTGTCCTAGATGAAATCAACTTGAATTGACCTCACCTATTAAATTGTAACTCCGAACACGATTTTGTACTTTAAGGATTTGTTAGAATATTGTTTTATTGAACATATTTACATCACAAATGGTCACATAAAAAAATGAAACATCAAAACATAGTCAGCCTAGGCAGCTAATGTCACCAAATACAATTTTGTTTAGAGGGACAACTATAACTCTTTCCTGGATAAATTCTAAAGTTGGGTCACTTCCAACATACTTTCTTTCAAACAGAGCACACTACCCTCTCCAGTCTCTCAAATCTTCACATAATGTTTTTTATCAGTTCTAACTTTGCATTTGCTCCACATTCAACTACTCTTGCATATCGCCACACAATATTTCCATTTAGGCCCCATATTTTTTAATTCAATGTATCACCAGTCATTTCTTTTCATCAGGAGTAAGTCTAGTGCTATAAATATGCAGTGCACATTATTTTTCTTAGATCTTGGGTGTAAATCCAATACTCAATGCTTTAAGAACAAGAGAATCAGTTGAACACCATTTCCATCAGCTAAGCTACTACCTCTTCCCACTAAGCAGCCTCCGCAATACCAAACAATCTGTAAGAAGGCTGTGTTTTTTGCACTGTTTCTGGGAGAGCTTCCTGAGCATTTTGGGCTAATTTTATTTATAATCGCAGAGATAAAATAGGTCTAGTGCAAAGGGTTTAATTGTGTCAGGTGGAATTGAGAGTTGCTGGTCAGCGTATTATTGTGTACTGGGATTTGGGCACATCCTGCAACTGATATGTTTGTTACACAGTCTCTTTCTCTTTTCTCTCTGACCTGTAGATCATGCTTTGGGCAATATGCAATCAATGTAGTGTATAAAGAGGACAACGTTTGTCCACCATGCCCAAGAGTGAGTTTAAAGAACTGAATATGTGAGCTTCAGAAACAGCCCGGGAAAACCATCCATGTATCACAAGATGCTTTGATTACACTGGCATATAGCAATAATTGTCCTGCCCTCACATCAAACTAAATTCTAGTTTGTTCATACATCAGGAAACAGTTGCACAAACAAATCACCCATTAGTGAGCACCCTCATTTGTGGAAACTCTCCAGCCCCCAAAGCAGTGCTTCAGGTGCAAACAGTAGGGTTTTCATAACTATTTTGTTGCCCAACCCCACATTTTACCATCAGTGTAGCCAACTCGAATACAATTTTTGACAGAGGTTGGTGTAAGGTAATAACTGGTATTTTAGCAGCATGTCAAAAATGCAATCCGCCAACACCCCACTATCTTCATCAGGTAAATCATCAAGATATTTAAGAATATGCTGTAGCTGGGAAGCCGGGTAGTAGCATTCCATTTCTCATACCCCTAACTTGCCACACGCATATAGCAATTACATAGTTTTCAACTTGACTCTGAGTTTAGTGTCTACCCAGACCAGGTAGGACAAAATACTATATAATTCACTAAATATACTCTTTGGTGGAAGGGAGAATATTCCCTGGAAAATGTACAAGCACTTAGGTAATATCACCATTTTAATTAATGCAGTTCTACACCCATGATGTATAATGGAAGCTTCTTCAAGAAAGAGAGACAGTAGCAAATGTTAGTGAGCACTCTGCTCATGCTCAGGTTAAAACAATCTTCCATTTAATGTGCTACTCTACTTTCTAAATATTACAAGTCTCTGACCTGCCACTCTAGGCCAAGATCTACAAGTTATTTTATATCTCAGCACCTCAATGTCCGCAACGGGGATTGGGATGTAACTTGGCCCCATTTGTATATAGTCCAGATTTCTTTCCCAATTCATTTAAGTTTTCTAGTAGATTTGGGACAGACATTTTGGGTTCTTTTAAGAGGAGCAAAGTGTCACACGGATATCAAGATATGAAGTGAGTTTTGCTCTTTTGTTATTCCCCAGTCCAACATATTATGTCAAAGCATGTCAGCCATAGGTTCCACTTCCAAGGAAAACTGGAGAGGTGATAGGAGACATCCCTGTCGGATGTCCCTTTCCAATGGCCAGACTGAGAAATCAACCTGCCCATCTTAGTACTAGTTCAGGGCTGCGAGTATAATAATTTTGTCCACGCAGTAGGGACTAGACCAAAAATAAACTGTTCCAGCATATGGAAAAGAAATTTCCACCCAACGGCATTAAAGACTTTTTCAGTACATGGAATTTCAGCAAGGTATAAAACCCACTGATGTGGGAATCGACAGAAATCGCTGTTAGCATAAGCTGAAGCCATTTTGTTGTGGCATCCATTTTAGTTAGCCATGTGTTAGCCATGTGCTTCTTCCGTCTTCACTGTTGCCTGCTTTTCTATTCTGCTTGAGTCATCAACTATAGTTAACTCCTTCAGTACTGAGCCAGAGCACTGCGCATGCTCAGAAAGGCCTGTAGCTGCTAGAATGCACCTGTCTTAGAGTGTAACTGTCAGGCTATTCCAACTGACATAAGCAGTAATATCTCCCCTCCCACTTTGTTGACCAAGCGATTTCTGTATACCCATGTTAGTCAATAACTATTCCTGAATATGCCTGTACCTCCTCTTCGAGTCTCCATGCTTACTCAGCTGTAAACTGGGTATATAAGGCCCATGGCCTCTGTATTCTATGGACTACCTCCTACAGTGGCCTGAGGGTATTGTATTGACGTAGTCCCACTCATGTGAGATTAATAAACTTGTTATTTGATATTCCAGCTTCCGTGCCAATCTCTATTTTGTTGGTTTAAGAACCCGTGGACAATTAAGGGTGAACCCTGCACCGATGGGCCGCTGAAAAGGCTCATTTCCACAGTTTGGCGCCCAACTTGCGGGGCTCATCGGAGACGCGGCCATCCGAGGGAGTGGTCTTGACGGCAGACCGGAATCTACTGAGGAGGTACCCTGCACGAGGAGACCCTTTGTCTTTGCAGACCAACGTGTTTTCCGGTTTTCCCGATCTGACCCTCCAGGTGTTGGCCGGTCCCGACTGAGATCTCCCTTGTTGTAAATTTTTGCTAGAGACCATTAGGTCAACCCAGAGCTTGGCAGGTGGAGGTTGGAGACTTTTGTTTGGTAAGGTCGCAACACTTTTGACTTTGGATTTGCTTGGCCAAGATTTTGGTTTGGTTTGGACCTTTCTATTGCAATAAAAAGGGGCAGGTAATGAGGAGATTTTTCTCTATTTTTGGTATTTTTGGATCGGTACTATATTTGGGGATAGTACTATGTAACTGATAATATTATATTTATTATAATATTTTTGGCATGCCTGCTAGTAGCGCACTTCGTAGGATGTGTTGCTGTCTTGGTGGTACCACAATGGATTTAGAAAACAGTCAGCCGGCTCCCCCAGAGGGGACACCCAATAGACATATGTATGTCAAATACGGTATTTCTTCCATAATGTATAGTACACTATGGAACAAATATACAAAAAAGGATCCTGATCTACGATGGCCAGTAAATGGGTCATTTGATTTTAAGAAGATTCAGTATGTTGAGCAGTGTCTGTTTCAGAGAAAGAGTTGACAAGATATGTTTGATTGTGTATTTACAATTGGTTTGGTTTGAGTACAGTCTGTGGGCTGCCTCTTGTTTTTGTCCTGATGTTGATTTGTGGTTTGATTGTGTGTTTGAGTGTCTCTGAGGATTGTTGACTGACACCGGTGGTGATGCTTGTGAAGTACTTGTTTGAGTGAGTAGCGACTGTGCTCTTTGTGTAAGAATGGCTTGCCTCAGCAAGCTGTGTTGTGTGTTATGAGTGTGTGGCCCCTCCTTGAAAATGTCTGGAATGAGCTCAATTTGGTTTGTTGTCGTCATTGTGTTCTGCAGATGCCATTGGAAGAATTACACTTTAAAATTCAAAGAATGAATTAAAAAAAATATGTTAAGTAGCTGCACGCTACTATAAAAAGTAAAGCAGTAACAAAGTATAGATGAGTGAACATTCAATTATTAAATTGCCACAATGGTAAAAAATTAGAATTAAAACTCAATAGGAAAAAGTAGGCCTCACAGAGAAAAACGAATTTGTGTGTTTTACACAACTAGGACTCAATACAAAATGTTACAGCATTATCCTTAGATACATTATATTAAATATTAAAAGGCATTCACATTATATGAGTAATTGGTTGCTGCTACAATAAAAGCGTCCTTCTTTTACCACACTGCAAAACGATAGATTTTGACTAGCTTGGAATGCCTGGGTTTTAAATAGAATGAACCATGCTCATTTCCTAGCACCAGAAAAGAGAGCTTTTAACAGCTGCTCTGTCCGAAGGAAGTTGTCTGTCAGAGCAAAGGGAGGTACTGAGTGGTTTATCAACTTTTTCAGGTTTCTGTGAGGACATTAGAGTACAGCACATTGCTGTCATAGTGGAACAGATGGCATTATAAGGGGCCCTGTGCCATTAAATATCAGACAGGATTTATCAGTCCCAGAGCACAAGCCCTTTTCTCCTGAAAAAGCGTAGAAGTTAACGCCTGCTGGTTATAAAACACAGCTGAGTAAATAACACATGGCTTTACCCAGGCACAGCCTACGAATAAACACTGTGTTTTAAGTTAGTGCAAGATGGCATAAAAGCACGTGCGTTAAAGACTACTAATTTTGAAAAGTTAGAAATACAGCGTCATTATTGTGGATAAAAGAGAAAGGATAAAAGTAAGGACTTTCTTTTTTGTTGCCTACTTAATAAGCACATCTTTGGATCTGATGGTAAATAATTACTGCCCTCTAAAAAGTGACACAAACTTTCTCTGTTTCAGTAAAGCTTCTGTGCTTAGTTTCAAAAGAAGTTTTGTAAACTGTTCTAAATAAATGAATTTAAAGACAGAAGGAAAGGAATAAGGCTTGCTTTTCATATGTAGAACCAACAAAAGGGTTAGTGATCATTATTCAATAAAATGATTACATGAAAATAAATTGTTAAAAGTCATTGCACTAAAATCGTTTTTGCATTATTATGATCTTTATAATGTCTAATAATACAATTGTGAAAATTCAATAATATTTAGCAATGTAGAAAATTACCCTGTGCAAAGTGTGCGTTAAGATTTCAATGTTTAAATGGTTAGATATATTGTGCATCACAATTAAAAAGGTGAGTAGTAGTTTCTCTGCCAATGACAATATTACTGTATCTTAGTGACAAACTTAAAATATGATTTCTAGTATGGCCTAATGGCTGCAGTCTCAAATACAATTAAAAGTTATACAAAAAGAGTAGCTCTAGAGACATGTGAATTACATCGCACGCCTTAATGCACAAGAATTCTGGGCGCATTATGGCATTCTGAAAACTAAAATTTTGAGCCAGTTTTTATTAGGTGCTGGAAGGCACAGTGCACAAGAATAAAAAATGAAGAGCAAAAGTTACATCCTACCTTTAAATTATTAGCACACAGGCACGGAGCAGGAATGCCCTTCAGTCATGCTTCTCGAGAGTTACTTTGAGCTGTGATGCCCCCATGGGAATAGCCTTGCTCAGACAGGGGACAACAGGTTTAAGGGTCAGAGGCCAAGTTCTGTATTTAGAACTGACCAGCACTACTGAAAGCTAAATGTCCACGCAGGGAGTTTTTGAGCATTTTTTTTATCTGAGGTTAGCCACTGTGACAGTGTGTGACACAACGTTTCCTGATGTGTACATGTACATATATAATTGTGTAAATGCAAGTTGTACATTTAATCTATAGCCCTTGTAGTAATAATACAAATAAATAAATAAACAGGGCTGTATTTGATTGAACGGGGAACGTATTCCTTTTCAGCAGATTTGCTTCTATTTTGGTCTACAGCAAATAACCTGTTTTAGGTAACATTAGGTAAAGGAAATATTGCATATTCTGTTAGGAGTAGATGGGGATATTACTGTTTTCTTGAGACTACTGAATAACGTTATCACGGGGCAGCAGCGTCTGTGGGCCATGTGCAGAAAGCAGCTCTGCCATGTATACAGACTAATCGTTTTTAAATTAAAATTGTTGTGCTAGGGCCAGATAAAAAGGCCATGAAATTAAGCTTGCATTCATGCGCCATCATGTTAAAATAATACAATAGCTAAAGGAATTGGTAGTTGGTTATTGGATTAATGTTTTTAGTTAGCTCAATGTGCTTGTACACCAAAATTTACAAAGTGGTACAGTCCAATAGTATTGGACAATGGCCTCCTTGATATAGATTCCCTTAGCTATTTAACTCCTACAAGTCTGTTTGTGCCCAGCTGCCAAAAAGGGGGTAAATATTGTCGACAGGAGGTCACCTGCTTAGGTCACCTACTGTCGAAGGGGGGTAGGAGACTAACTCCTGGGCAAATTAAGGGTAAGCAACATTAAGTAACACACTGTATTTGTTTTTGGTTTTTGTTTGTATATGTGTTCTCTCTCTCTCTCTCTCTCTCCTGACTAAGCTGTCTAGGAGCAGACATGAGACAATTGGTTGGGCTCGCTTTAGTCATTCATTCCACAGGATGCTGTGAATATGTTCTTGAATAAATAGAGACAAAGCACCTCACCAGTGCACGTCTAATTGGCTATTAAGTAATACTGTTTGAACAAATTGTTAGAATTAACAAAATGAATAAATAAATACGCCATGTTACTGCCCATCCTGTCTGTAAACTGATAAAATTGGAATTAGATGAGGATGAAAGGATGTGCTTGTTTTCTTGTCTGCCACAAACAAGTTCTGCTGGAAATTTCATGTACCCACTATGTTAGGTTTTTGTCAGTTATTCATGCAGTGAGGATCCCTGTTAAATTAGCAGTTTTAGATTTTCCCGCCGCACCTATAAACATGAGAGTGATGGAGCAGGGAAAATAAAAATGTTAACCCCTAACAAATTTTATAAATAATTAATAAAATGTTCGTTTAAATGTATTAATCAACACTGTATGTGTGGGAAAGGTAACATGCCAATGTGTGTGCTAAATAATCTATTAATGGATGTCCGTGTGTCTAATTATAACGTAAAAATAAATGCGTACTAATAAAAAATAAATGCATGTTTTTGTGCTTCATAGAAATAAAACGTGTCGTTGCAAAAACAATAGTGATGGTAAGTAAGGAACAGCTTAAATGTTGCTTCTGCTAGGTAATAACTAATTGGGGTACGTAGATGACGGGAGGGAAACGAAAAGGCTATTTTTCTCTATTTTAATTATGTTTTGTTTGCCTCAAATTAGTGCTTCTAAAGTATAACCGAGTGGCGATATAAAATGGCCGCCAGTGGGAAGATGTGCGCAGGCGCAAGGGGACATGTGACACGGGATGAAGTCGGAGAAAAACTAAACCTCGTGATGTTACTGAGAGGCTAGGATGCGAGAAATGGTCAAGGCTGATGTGACCTAATTGAACTGATAGTGTGCCGTGATGATCAGCAGAAGACCCGTGGGAAACCAGTTTAAGAGAAAGGACAATGACTGCGGAGTTCTCGAATGTATCGAAAGAAGTTACAAATGTACTGATCGAAACGGATGGAAACATGTGTATGGGAAAGGAAATGATCCAAGGACCATTGGATCCAAGAGAACTTGATTAAAAGAATGAATAAGATGACATGCATGGACCAATGAAAGAAAAGCGTGTTATTAATGTTGCAACAATTAGTTAGCAAAGTTAGAATTAGGGTATAAGAGGGCCTACTCTTAGTGGGAGGGGGTCAGTCGGAGTTGCAGTCACAGTCAGGAGCAGAGTTGGAGAGTCGTGTTGGTGTTGGTGGCTTCCAGTGCTGGGTGGTTCTGATCGATCCCTTACTGAGCGGGAGATGCTGAAAGACTGTTAGATGAGACGGGTTGCAGGTAGCTGATGCTGACGAGCTGAAGTTGCTGTTGCTGTCTTAATTTTCCAGTTGAGTATGAGAATCAGGTTATTTCTAATTCTTAAACTTAGGTTAGAAATCATTAGTCTAAATTAGGAAGGTAGGCAGGTAATTAGAGTTTTGGCTTCATGACAAAAATTTCCTTTCTGCAATAAATTGATTATGCTTAATAAATATTTGAATTTAAGAATGAATAATTGAATAAAGTTTAAATTCTTTCTCATGCTTTTAAAATTATATAAAATTTAAGATTCTTTAAACCAAAATGACTCAGTGGTTATTTTCCTAAATGATTGTGACATCAGTAATTGGTTATTGTGATTCAGCTGGTCTTAATCACTATGAACTAATTTTTTACATGAATGATTCATCGACAAAACAATAAGCAGGAATATCTTAAGAAATAACTAAAAGAAAGCGACAAGTTAAGGTAATAAGATATCCCGGCTCCTTCCAGCGGTACATAAATGGTGTTCTCCATTTAGTTCTCATGCTTCTCCTAGGAGTACAGAATTTCATAAAGGTGTAAAGGAAATCCAGGTGTGTGCGTGTGTGTTAGGCGATGTTTATGGGCCCCATCGTCATGTGGATGTGAGAAAATATAGTTTGCCCCTGGATGACCTATAAGTGACCTAGGAGGAGAATAGTTTTTATTGTACGCGCTGCATCAGATTTCTTGGTAGCAGAGTTATGGTTTTCTATAGATTAGTTTAGTGATTTTTGTTTATTGATTATTGATTATTTTTGATGACTAACACTATATGTTGAGTCGTGTTATGTTATATGTGAGTTTTCACGCTTCTGGGATGTAGGAAGTGGAACACGTGTGGCAAGAGAAGTCACATGGAATTTGGTACATGGTCTGAATTCATTTTGGTAATAACACAGGTTGTGTTATGTTAGGGATTTTCTGTGCGAAAAGTGTGTAATTGAAATAGCAAATCACGTTTACTTGTGAAACTTTGGCCTTAATTCTCAGGAGCCTAGTCTCCACATGTGTTTTATCCCCAGAGAAACGAGTAAATTGTTTGCTTGAAAGAAGGGTAAGGTAGAGGGAAGTGCTACTTTATCGGCGAGAGTAAATAATTCTGTGGTAGGATAGAGGTAAGCGCTGCCTACTGGAAATACAGGATTCTTGTGTAAAAGGACAAAGCTGTCACTTTTGTTTAGCGAATCAGACTATGGAATTGTATTAATTGTTGTAACTAACGAAGAAAACAGCGAAAAGAAAAAAATTGCCGATACATTTTGTAAAGGAGGGGTAAAAGAGTAGAAGTGACGTGGAACAGTGCCGCGCTAGGATTGGATAGTGCGCTAGTCACGTGAACACGGAGCAGGAGTGACGTAGAAAAGTGCCGCGCTAGGATTGGTTGGTTCGCGGACGAAGGGAATTGTTCTGATTGGTACGTTAGTGTGAGTCGCGCTGTAATTGGTCGAAGTTCCGTACACAGAACAGCGTTAGCGTAAAGAGAAAAACAAATAGAAAACATGCCGTATTACGAGTATGAAAGGGAGAGAACGTCATGGACGACAAAATTAAAGAATTTCTTTAAGAAAGACAAAAAGGTTGTGACTAGAGAGGGACAAGTAATTCCTCCGCCGAAATCAGCAGCTTCACATATGATGCTGAAATATGGATATCATACGTGCATATGGTTGGAAAATTGGGCAAAATATACGAAGAATGATGGTGCTTTAGCTTTCCCTGAGAATGGTTCATTTAGTGTAGCGGTTTTGCGAAATTTGCGAGAAAAAATGTGTAAATTGGAACCTAGACCTAGACCAACACAGTTTGAGGCTTTGACGGAATGGGAAGATGAGATGTATGAACGAGAGAGATTCAGAGGAATGAGAGATCATGAGTTTATGCATGGAAGATTGTGGGGAGTAAATCATGAGGACAGAATAAAACGATGGAGATGTGCTAACATGACAGGAGGTTTGTTTCCAGCTTTTACAGTTGAGGAAGGGAATAAGAAAAAGCGGACTGAGAAAAAGAAACATATAGAGAGAGAAAAGTATATGCATGAGAGCGAAACGGATGACGAGTTGCTGGAAGATATTTTAAATAGAAATCCACCTCCGTATCAGCAGAGTTCTACAGTGGTGACACCAAATGCGCCGCTAATAGAGACTATGCGAAATAAAAGCCCGGAAAAGAGAATTGAAGTAAATAGGTCACAAGAACAAATGAGATCTTCTCAAAATGAAGGAATAGAAAGCGACAATGCAAGCGAATTAGCAAGGACCACAAAAGAACTAACTGAGAAGATTAGAGAATTAACGAAGAATATGGAAGCAGTCACTGTGCCTGTAACAATAGGTCCAGTAATACCCGTTTTTGAGAATCAGAAAATTGATGAACGATCTTTGGTAATTCCCATGAGTTCACAATTTCAGAGAGAAAAAGAAAGGATGGAACAAAGTGCAAGTACAAGTAATTTGGCTAGTACTTACAGACCAAGTCCACCTACAAATTTGACGGTAAATGAGTGCAATGGTAGGAAAATGCATATGGTAACAGAATCTGCAACAGAAACCCCTGAAAAGAGTGGTAATTGGATAGAACTAAATAATACACCCATAGGTCCGACTCCTGATGAGTTAAATGAGTGGATGAAGGCATTTAAAATAAAAGAACCAGAAGAAAAACCATTAGATGTAATTAGGTTAAAAATCGATATGGAAGAATTAATTCTAGGAACAATTGGTACCGAAAAGATAAAAAATTACCAGGATGATGAAATAATGTTTCTGTGCAAAAGTATTACATGGAGGGCAAAGAATTTACATGACAAACTAGAAGAAGTAGCCAGTGAGATTGGAATAGACTTTGCAAAAGTGAAGACGCTGCAGAAACCATACAGAGTAGACTTTTGTGAAAAGGATATTGAAAATTTGAACACGGCAGGAAGGCTGACACAGATAAAGGAGTTAATTGTGTTGTTGAGAAAATGGGGTGATGTGGACAGATGGAAGGTTAGATGGACAAAGAAGAATGAGAAAAGTACAGACAAAGGTTCATTGGCCTTTATGATAACTGAAAAAGAATCTGTTGCCAAAGAATACCCCATGAGAGAAACTCCAGGTGGTAGTTACGTACATGTTCCCTGGACTAGGCAGGACATACTGTCATTTACCAATGACTTTCCAAAGTTAAGAGAGAAGCCAGTTGAGTGGTACCGACAAGTAGAGAGGTTTGTAAAAGTCTCAAAAGTGTTGTGGATATATTTAGATGGATTGTTTGACATAGTGGTACCAACAGATTTGTGGTCAGAATGTAAGATTACAGTTGACTGGCCAACTACAGAATATCCAAGAGATCCTAAGACAGGAGCTCCAGGTCCTGATGTGATGAAGAAGTACGATAAGGTGATTACCTTTTTGAAGAATAAGATTCCTCCTAAAGAGACAGATTGGGTAAAAATTGATAGAACTACACAGGAAAGTAAGGAGTCTGTACATGCATATTATGAGCGATTGTTGTTAGTTTTCAAACAGTATAGTGGTTATGAAGAATTGAGTGAAAAAGACATGAGTCATTTTGTATACCGATTTGTGTTTGGCCTGAAACAAGAAATAAGTGATATGATTAAGCAACACATGATAAACTGGCAGAATGGAAGTGTAGATGAGGTGCTGAGGTATGCTAAGTATTGTAGTGATGAAATAGAGAGTAAACAGCGTAAGTTGAAAGAGAAGGCAATGTGGGCACAGGTGAAGGTGGCAGAAAAACAAGAAGCTCAATTGGACAATAATAATGGAAATGAAACAGGACAGAATAAAATGCGACCGAACATAGGTAAAGGAAAGGGTCAAGTGAGTCTAGAAGAGGCCAAGAAGAAATGGCCATGTCATAATTGCGGAAAATTAGGGCATTGGAGAAACGAGTGTAAGTTCCCACCTAAACCTAATCCGGAACATCAATCATTAACTCCACAGGTGCAGAATGAGGTAGTTGTTCAACAAAGTCAGGTGCCGCAACCACCACTTCCCAACACTGTTAACCAGCAAAGATACAGTACAGAAACAGGATTCTACGGAGGAGAGCAGGTAACACAGTTGCCGCGAGCAGCTAACATTTCTCAGTATTGGTTGCATCAGAGTGAGGATGACCCGGATGAAAGATTCTGACGGTGCGCAGGAGAGGGGAAAGAGTGCGTGCTTGGCGCAACTCTAGAGGTAGATCAGTCTGGTCCCTTTGTGGATGGAGAAGTGAATGGTGCAAATGTAACATTCCTTGTCGATACTGGAGCTACCCGTTCTACTGTTAGATCAGTGGAAATTCCAAACCTTCCTCTCTCAGGTGAATACATCCAAGTAGTAGGAGTAGCCAATCAGCAGATTAAAACCCCACTTACTGAATTGGTGGAAGTAAATATTGGTTCTTTTAGCAAAATGCATAAATTCGTAGTGTGCGATTGTAGTCCTGTAAATCTTTTGGGTCGTGACCTTTTGTGCAAGATGAATTGCACAATTTATTGTACGCCAGATGGAATAGGATTTCAGACTTCAGATGAAGATGTTTTGTATAAAGTAACTTTTATGAATCAAGAACCTGAAACGAATGGTTTGTTTCCTGCATTTGATGCAGAAAAACTTCCAGAAGAACTAAAAAGTGCAGTAAAAGAAAGTGTGTGGGATTTTACAGGAGAAGACATTGGATTAATGAAAGAAGTTGATCCCGTAAAAGTGACAGTAAAAGAAGGGACAACTTACCCGAATACGCCACAGTACAAATTAACTCCAGAAATAATTGAAGGAATAACTCCTGTGATAAATAAGATGATTGAACAGGGAATTCTAAAAGAAATCATGAGCAGTCCATGTAATTCACCTATTATGGGACTGAAAAAGCCAAATGGAACATATAGAATAGTACAGGATTTGAGAAAGATCAACAAAATAGTTGTGCCCTGTTGTCCAATAGTGCCAAACCCTGCAGTAATTCTATATCAAATTCCACATGAAGCTGAGTGGTACACTGTGATAGATTTGTGTCACGCATTTTTCTCTATTCCTTTGCATCCAGATAGCCAGCCGTTATTTGCGTTCTGGTTTGGAGAGCGTATTTTGGCATGGTGCCGAATTCCTCAGGGGTATACAGAAAGCCCCTCAATCTTTAATCAGATTCTAAAGAAATCTCTGGAAGATTTGAAAATGCCAGAAAAATCAGTGATGGTGCAGTATATCGATGACCTGTTGGTGGCATCGAAAACCAAAGAAGCATGTGTAAGTGATACAATTGCTTTACTGAACCATCTAGAGAAAAGAGGACATAAAGTGTCTCCTTCAAAATTACAGTTTTGTCAGAAAGAAGTCCAGTATTTAGGGCATAAAATTGAGAAAGGAGTGCGAAAGATAGCGACAGAAAGAGTAAGAATGATTCAAGGAATGAGAGCACCAATGACTCAAAGAGAGGTAAGAATGTTTTTGGGAATGGTTGGATATTGTCGACAGTGGATAAGTGGTTTCTCTTTGATTGCAAAACCATTACAAAAATTGACCAAGAAAGATGTAAAAGACCCTTTTGAGTTAAACAAAGAAGAAATGAAATCTTTCAAAGAATTGAAAAAGAAACTGTGTGAGGCACCTGCATTAGGCATGCCTGATTATGAGAAGGATTTTGAGTTGTACTGCAGTGAAAGAGATGGATGTGCGTTTTCAGTACTGGTACAAAAACATGGAACAATGAAAAGACCAATCGCTTATTTTTCAGCTGTTTTAGATCCTATAGCAAAAGCATTGCCTGGATGTCTGAAAGCAGTTGCTGCTACTTGTGTAAGTCTGGAACAAAGTGAAGGTATAGTGATGGGGTATCCACTGAGAGTATATGTTTCCCATTCAGTAGAAATTCTTTTGACAAGAACAAAAACACAGTACATGACACATAGTCGGCTGACTAAGTACGAAAAAGTCATCTTGAGTGCTGAAAATGTGACCATAGATAGATGCATGAATGTAAATCCTTCTACATCATTGCCAGATGAGGAAAATATAATTGAACAGGACGAAGTAGATCATGATTGTCTGAACGTGCTGGAATATTGCACGAAACCAAGAGCTGACATAAAAGATGAACCGTTAAAGGAATCTGATTATGTCATGTTTGTGGATGGCTCATGCTTGAGAACAAAAGAAGGAGTTTTAAGCGCAGCTTACGCAGTGTGCACAGTGGCAACTGTGATGGAAGCGTCTTGTCTGAAAGGAATAAGGTCTGCACAAGTTGCGGAACTGATTGCTTTGATTCAAGCATGTAAATTAGGAAGAAATATACGAGTCACGATTGTGACCGATAGCCAATATGGTTTCGGCATCGTACATGACTTCGGTCAGATTTGGTCACAAAGAGGATTTTTGACATCTGCAGGAACACCTATCAGAAATGGAGATTTTGTTAAAAAGCTGCTTGAGGCGATACAGTTGCCTAAACAAATAGCTGTAGTGAAGTGCAAAGCGCATAAGAAAAACGAAGATTACATAGCCGTTGGCAATAATTATGCTGATGAGATCGCTAAATATTGTGCAGAGAACATGGTGTCCATGAACAAAAATAGAGAAAGGGAGCATGTCTCTTGTCCTTTGCTTTTTACTAATACTGTCGAGACATGGGATGAAGTAAGGCAGTTACAAGAAACTGCAAGAGATGAGGAAAAAGATTACTGGATAAAAGCAGGATGTAGAAGACAGGAAAATAATGGTGTGTGGGTATACAGAGATGAAAGACCAGTTATGCCTGATAGCATGATTGCAGACATGGCACAGATGTACCATGGACAAGCTCATATTGGGAGAGATGCAATGATCAGACTTTTTAGACAAACCTGGTATAACCCAAAATTCAGAGCTATTGCTGAAAGTCTTTGTCAAAGATGTCTTATTTGTCAGCAGTTTAACCCAGGAAGAAAAACAGTAGTGAGTCTAGGAACAATAGGACGAGAAGGAGGTCCATTCACTAGAATGCAGTTGGACTTTATAGAGATGCCCCCTAGTAACAGACTAAGATATGTTCTAGTGGTCGTCTGTTTGTTCTCTCGTTGGGTGGAGGCATACCCCACAAGAAGGAATGATGGAACAACAGTGGCAAAACTTATGCTGCGAGAGTTCATTCCAAGGTATGGTTTTCCAGTCACGGTTGAGACAGATAGAGGAACACATTTTCAAAATGAGTTGATCCAATTGATTTGTGAAGCATTGAGTATTAAACAAAAACTACATTGTGCTTACAGACCAGAGGCTTCTGGGGTAGTAGAGCAGATTAATGGAACAATTAAAAACAGATTGGGAAAAATGTGTCAAGCTACAGGACTCAAATGGCCGGATGCACTGCCTCTTGTTCTGATGACCATCAGAAGCATCCCTGAAAAGAAAACTGGACTCAGTCCTCATGAGATGATCATGGGACGAGCAATGAGACAAGCACACGTACCTGTCAACAAGTTATTAACTATAACTGATGATCTAGTACTGGATTATTGCAAGGGACTGGCTGATGTGGTGCGTTCTGTGTTTCATCAGGTTGGACCGGATGCGACCACTCTTGAAAGAAAACCAGCCCACGACTTGAATCCAGGAGACTGGGTCCGTATAAAAATCCACAGGAGAAGAAACTGTCTAGTTCCTCGCTGGGACGAACCACGACAGGTAATCCTAGTAACAATGACTGCAGTCAAGTGTGCAGGAGTGAAGAACTGGGTCCATGCCAGCCACACAATCAGAGTTCAAGAGCCTACTGATCGACATGTGAGTCGACGTCTGGAAGTGTGGGATAAAAGTTTAACGGCTGGGACAACAAGAATAAGAGAAAGGGTGCCAGAACTTGAAGATCGACCTGAAAGTCGACATCTGGAAACCCCAACGGCAAACACCTCTAGAAAAGAAGAAGAAGAAGAAAGAAATTCAGAAATTCCAGAACTTGAAGATCGACCTGTAAGTCGACATCTGGAAATATCTGACACAAATTCAGAATCTGATGATTCAGTTGAAAACCGTGAAGAATTCCAAAGGAGAACTTGGGGTTATAAACCAATTAAAGAAGAAACTGAGCAAGAAATTGAGTTAGATGAACAACCAAGTACAAGTTATAGTGGAAATCCTTCAGAAATAATATTAATAGATGAAGTAGGGAAAGAAGTACACAAAAAGTTAGAAAATCGAGAAGAACCCCGAGGAGCAATAGGGACAGATAGAGAAACAGAAGAACAGGGAAATTTAGAAGCAGAAAGGGAGGAAAACACCAAATCGGAAGAACACCGAGGAGGGACAGTAATAAGGGAAAACAAGAAGGAAAAGACAGATCCACCAGTAGGAGATGACGAGATCATAAGTTTCAAAATAAGAGACAATAGTGAAACAGTTGAAACAGAAACAGAAGAAAGTGGAGAAGAGGAAAAGGCAAAAACTGAATCAAGAAAAAGAAATTGGAAATCAGAAAGAGAAGAAAGAGAAGGTGAAGCCAAAAGGCCAAGAAAAGGAGATAATTGGCCCAACAGCTATATAAGAAAATTGAGATATAGAATAATAAGAGCGGGAGACGAAAGTGCTGAACAAGTGAATGAAGTAACAAGTCAAAAGGGACAAGAAAAACCCAGTGGAAAAAGATTACAAAAGTCCAAAAGGACAAAGAAAGTGAATGCAAAGTATAAGTCACCTGAGTGGCTGTATATTGCACTGACAGATTACAAAGAAGAAGAAAACACTCACGAGAACCAGAGACTGAGAAGTCGGATGGGAAAAGGTGAGATGCAACAAACTTGAAGTGAAGACTTATAGTGCTTCTGCCGGACATGACAATTTTACTGGATGTGACAAATCACCGGATGTGACAACGAAAGAATTCTGGAGAGAATTAAAAGAAAGTACCAAGCAAAGACTTTTTGAGAGCAGAGTGGCATCTAAGTCATTTCTGAGGTGTAGTGACACAATTTTCTGAAACATAACAAATAGAAAAAAAGAAAAATGGAAAATAATAGGGATAGAAGAGATAAATGTGAGTTTATAAAAAGGTGGTGCAAAATGTGCTGCTTTTGTACAGGGTTATTAATGACCATATGGATAGTTTTAGCAATCACAATTCCTATTAGTTTAGCTGTGATAGAAGCAAAGAATGATACTAAACCAGAAAAAGAAACTAATATTAAAGAACCAGTTATTTTAAGAAGTAGTGCAGAGTTACATAAGGATAAGTCAGTAACAGACTTTTCAAAAAATGTTTTTACAAAATTGTTGTATGAATATGTAGAGACAATGGATGTGAGAGATTGTTATGTTTGTATGCAGTTGCCTGCATCAGTGTCAGAAGGTGTGACTTATCATCACCTACCTCTAACTTATGGAATAACATGTAGTGTAATTGCAAGTTTATTTTATAAAACAGGTAGATTAGAATCTTATTATACTGACATAGATAAGATTTTTGCAAACATTCCAGTAGTACCAGAACTTAACAAAGTAAAACCAGCAAAAGTTTTAGGAGAATTTTTTTAGAACATAGAAAATTAACATTAGAAGAAATAGTTAGTAACAACCTTACCTGTGAGTTAAAGAAAGAAGAAAAAGTATTTTTAGAAATGGTTGAAGAAAGAAGAATGAAATTTCAAAAAGAAGCAATAAAAGAGGAAGGAAAACATCTATGGACGTTTGAGGAAGGAAATCATGAAGGGAAAAAGATAAATGCAGCAATGACATTAGATTGGCCGCAAACAGGAAAGTTGTGTATTAGGAGAAATAAGACAGTCTATGACAATTACTTTGTAGGTTCCAGTATCTGCCATGACAATTATCAAATTCTGGGAGGTTGGGGATTCAAAGGTGGAAAAGATCCAATATTTCCAGGTATCTATTATATTTGTGGGAATAGAGCTTATTACAGGTTACCAGACCATTGGTATGGAACTTGCTATGTAGGCCTGGTCTTTCCCAAAAATTTTCACATGGACAGAGAAGAAAAGGGAACATACAAGATGATTAATAGCTTTACACGTAGAAAGAGGGAAAGTTTTTCAGAAATTGTAGGTGATATTTTTGGAGCATTGATACCAGCAGTGGGAATATCTTTGAATGCATTTAAAATTCGGAAGTTATCCACAGTAGTAGATCGTTTGTCTACAGATACTGCGGGAGGGTTCTTAATGGTAAATACCGAAATGGTTGCCATGAGAGCTATGGTGATGCAAAATCGGCTTGCCCTTGATATTCTTTTGGCAAAAGAGGGTGGAGTCTGTGGAATGTTGAAAGTCCAACATTGTTGTACTTACATTCCTGATAAAAGTGAAAATATACAGAAGTATATTACAAATATTACAAATTTGCACAAAGAACTAGTTCCACTGGAGGTTGAAAGTGTTTTGGGAAAACTTGGTAGAGGGTTTTCTTCAGTAGCAAATTGGTTGACCAGAATGAGTAGACTAATGATAGGGAAAGTTATAATAATAGCAACTGTAGTAATACTGTTAGCCATGGTGTTGAAAATAGTAATAACGTGTGTAAAAAGAAAAGTAAGACAAAATAAGATAAAAAGAAATAACAGAATAATGAAAGAGAGAGAGAGAGAAATGGGTGAAATTGAGTTGGAGAAAATGAAAGAAAGCATGTATAAGGAGACAAAAAGGCAAGATGAAGAAGAAACAGATGTGTAAATGACAGAAAGCAAAGGATAAAAGACATGCTGCCTGAAAAGAAGTATAACTTGGGTTTTATGTGGTGATTTAAAAATCACCAAAGGGGGAGTTGATGGAGCAGGGAAAATAAAAATTTTTAACCCCTAACAAATTTTATAAATAATTAATAAAATGTTCGTTTAAATGTATTAATCAACACTGTATGTGTGGGAAAGGTAACATGCCAATGTGTGTGCTAAATAATCTATTAATGGATGTCCGTGTGTCTAATTATAACGTAAAAATAAATGCGTACTAATAAAAAATAAATGCATGTTTTTGTGCTTCATAGAAATAAAACGTGTCGTTGCAAAAACAATAGTGATGGTAAGTAAGGAACAGCTTAAATGTTGCTTCTGCTAGGTAATAACTAATTGGGGTACGTAGATGACGGGAGGGAAAACGAAAGGCTATTTTTCTCTATTTTAATTATGTTTTGTTTGCCTCAAATTAGTGCTTCTAAAGTATAACCGAGTGGCGATATAAAATGGCTGCCAGTGGGAAGATGTGCGCAGGCGCAAGGGGACATGTGACACGGGATGAAGTCGGAGAAAAAACTAAACCTCGTGATGTTACTGAGAGGCTAGGATGCGAGAAATGGTCAAGGCTGATGTGACCTAATTGAACTGATAGTGTGCCGTGATGATCAGCAGAAGACCCGTGGGAAACCAGTTTAAGAGAAAGGACAATGACTGCGGAGTTCTCGAATGTATCGAAAGAAGTTACAAATGTACTGATCGAAACGGATGGAAACATGTCTTGAGCGTATGGGAAAGGAAATGATCCAAGGACCATTGGATCCAAGAGAACTTGATTAAAAGAATGAATAAGATGACATGCATGGACCAATGAAAGAAAAGCGTGTTATTAATGTTGCAACAATTAGTTAGCAAAGTTAGAATTAGGGTATAAGAGGGCCTACTCTTAGTGGGAGGGGGTCAGTCGGAGTTGCAGTCACAGTCAGGAGCGGAGTTGGAGAGTCGTGTTGGTGTTGGTGGCTTCCAGTGCTGGGTGGTCCTGATCGATCCCTTACTGAGCGGGAGATGCTGAAAGACTGTTAGATGAGACGGGTTGCAGGTAGCTGATGCTGACGAGCTGAAGTTGCTGTTGCTGTCTTAATTTTCCAGTTGAGTATGAGAATCAGGTTATTTCTAATTCTTAAACTTAGGTTAGAAATCATTAGTCTAAATTAGGAAGGTAGGCAGGTAATTAGAGTTTTGGCTTCATGACAAAAATGTCCTTTCTGCAATAAATTGATTATGCTTAATAAATATTTGAATTTAAGAATGAATAATTGAATAAAGTTTAAATTCTTTCTAATGCTTTTAAAATTATATAAAATTTAAGATTCTTTAAACCAAAATGACTCAGTGGTTATTTTCCTAAATGATTGTGACATCAGTAATTGGTTATTGTGATTCAGCTGGTCTTAATCACTATGAACTAATTTTTTACATGAATGATTCATCGACAAAACAATAAGCAGGAATATCTTAAGAAATAACTAAAAGAAAGCGACAAGTTAAGGTAATAAGATATCCCGGCTCCTTCCAGCGGTACATAAATGGTGTTCTCCATTTAGTTCTCATGCTTCTCCTAGGAGTACAGAATTTCATAAAGGTGTAAAGGAAATCCAGGTGTGTGCGTGTGTGTTAGGCGATGTTTATGGGCCCCATCGTCATGTGGATGTGAGAAAATATAGTTTGCCCGTGGATGACCTATAAGTGACCTAGGAGGAGAATAGTTTTTATTGTACGCGCTGCATCAGGAGCATGGTCATAAGCGCAAAATGTAGGTGTTTTTACGTAAGGAAAATAATTCTAGAAGTGTCTGCAGTCCTGTACAGTAGTGGAAGGCTCACAAGTAGAAGTGTTGTGAACTATATGACTTATGAAACACAAGCTTGCTAAGACAAGAAGCACAAAAGAATAGTTGTTTTGAAAATTCCCTTTTTGAGGTTCTTCAGATAAATAATATAGGAATACACAAATGTAAGGATTTAGAGTATGTCCGTATTGTTTTTCTTTTTCCCTCAGAATTTAGTAAATGAACACAGACTTCCTTGGCTGCTTGGGATTGGGAGAAACAAATCAAATCGTGCAACTTTTTACTCTTGTCAGTTCACTAAAAGTTCCTTTTATACTTGCTAAAAGGTCCAGGGTGTTTTTTACTCTCAGATAGATTAAGTGGTTCTTGGGCGTCCTGCTAATATATAGGGCGCCCCCAAGACTAAAGAAGTTTTCTGAAATAGAGTATCCTCTCTGTTGATAGATTATTTGTATGCCTTGTCTAAAGATCCTTGTTCTGTTCACCAATAGATATCTGCTGCCTTACAACCATTGCCAGAGGGGCCCGGACATCAGATCCAGCCTGGGGAGTCAGCGCCAGTCCAGCTTGGAGCCGAGGAAAAGGGAACCAGCACAGGCATTGCTGGCAACTATAACAGCGGTGAAGGTGAAACACGGGGTCACAAATCAGGACGGTGAGTGGATTCCTTGCTTTGTTCCTCTTTTTCTGATGTCTAGCTGAGAGAGGCACAGACCGACAAGGATGGCAAGGAGGCTTTGCTTGAGGTGACCCCCTCTGAAACAAGGGTTGCTTCAGATACTCCAGCATCAGGCCTCTGAGTTTCGGTCCCCAACTGAAAGTGAGCCTGCACCTTTGTTTGTTGATCAAGAGGTGCCTGGGCATACTAGGTACAATCTGTGGCCCGACGAAAGAGCAGTGCGCCAGCGGAGCAACACAGGAGTTAGGGAAGGACTTGAGTTTAGGGTACAGGTGCTGTGTTTCTGGTGCCTGTTAGATTAGAGTGAAGAATACTGGTGCACTGCCTGAGACACTGGACAGGATCGTTGAGGGTGTTTGCCTTGGAGGGTGATTGCCCTATCCTGAAAGAAGAAACCTTTTCCCTTGGCCTGGGCCCTGATTGTTTTCCTGGGTTGCAAGTTGTGCAGCTCCACCGTGGGAGAAGTGAACACTTGATGAGCGATGAGAGCCTGCCTGTGAGGCTCAGACGGACACAGGGAGAAGACTCCCCTCTGGCTGGTTGTACAGTGGCTTCAATTCCTCAAGTACCTTTTTTTGTTAACAATGTACCCCTTTGGTCGTCCCATTCTTGAGGAGCAGCAGCCCTTTGCAGCTCTTCGTCCTAATTCCCATGGCCCCGTTTGGTCCTCCTGGTCCCCCAACACAAAGATTGTTTTTGTGATAATATGTATATTTGCTTTAATATTCGCATTTGGAATACTGATTTTCTGCAAGACAAATATTTTGTGCACATTTTGATAAATACTACTCCGCCCCCTCCGAACATATCATTGGTACTCTAGCCCTCATAAAGAAGAACATTAGAAGGTCTATCAAGATAATGTTAAACGAAATGTTCAGAATGTAACTGCCCGACTAGTAACTGATCAAGAAATTAGTCAACTGATGTTAGTGAATATAGGAAATAACTTTCATGTTTCCTCTATTGCATAGTGAATGTCTTCAGCTAATGCTAAAAGGGCCATCTGTGGGAATCGACAGAAATCGCTGTTAGCATAAGCTGAAGCCATTTTGTTGTGGCATCCATTTTAGTTAGCCATGTGTTAGCCATGTGCTTCTTCCGTCTTCACTGTTGCCTGCTTTTCTATTCTGCTTGAGTCATCAACTATAGTTAACTCCTTCAGTACTGAACCAGAGCACTGCGCATGCTCAGAAAGGCCTGTAGCTGCTAGAATGCACCTGTCTTAGAGTGTAACTGTCAGGCTATTCCAACTGACATAAGCAGTAATATCTCCCCTCCCACTTTGTTGACCAAGCGATTTCTGTATACCCATGTTAGTCAATAACTATTCCTGTATATGCCTGTACCTCCTCTTTGAGTCTCCATGCTTACTCAGCTGCAAACTGAGTATATAAGGCCCATGGCCTCTGTATTCTATGGACTACCTCCTACAGTGGCCTGAGGGTATTGTATTGACGTAGTCCCACTCATGTGAGATTAATAAACTTGTTATTTGATATTCCAGCTTCCGTGCCAATCTCTATTTTGTTGGTTTAAGAACCCGTGGACAATAAAGGGTGAACCCTACACCGATGGGCCCTTGAAAAGGCTCATTTCCACACTGATCAGAGTGGATCAAATGTGGTATTAACCCCATATTAACCCTTGCTCAACCCTCTGGTAGCTTGTCACAGAGCGATCAGGCTGAAGAACAAGTTACTTACCTTCGGTTACGATATATCTGTAAGAGACAAATATTAGTTATGGATTCCTCACCTTAGAATTACCCCCAGGCGTCAGACTGGATCCGGAGAATTTTTCTTCAGCAGTACCCCTGCGCGTCGGTAGGTGGCGTCAGTCGACTCCGCGTTCGTTGTTGGAGTTGTGGTCGCTGGAATGATGTCGCGGTATATACTTAGACGCCGCCCCTGCGCGCTGACGTCATTCTTTACACAACATTCCACACCAGAAGCGCAGAGCCATGCAAGACACTGACCACTGGTGCACAAAACTAGGGCCCTGAAAGGGAGTCCCTTACCCTAGAAGTCAGTTCGCAGAACGGGGAGCATGGTGGGACGGTGAGGAATCCATAACTAATATTTGTCTCTTACGGATATATCGTTACCGAAGGTAAGTAACTTGTTCATCTGAAAGAGACTATTAGTTATGAATTCCTCACCTTAGAATAGATACCCCAGCAATACCAACCCCGGAGGTGGGTCTGAGACCTAAGTTCACACCAAAAAGTCCTGGAGATGTGAACAGCCAAAGAAGCCGTCTCTCCGGACTTGGTTGTCCGGGGAGTAGTTTTTAGTAAACGTGTGCAAAGAAGCCCACGTAGCTGCCTGGCAGATGTCATGAAGGGGGACTCCATGTCCCAAAGCAGTAGTGGCTGCCGTTGCCCTGGTGGAATAGGCGCGCAACCCCACCGGAGGTTCCTTTTTCGCTAAGGAATAGCAGATTTTGAAGCAAAAAATGACCCATCGGGAGATGGTTTGTTTTTGCACGGCCCGACCTTTCTTGGTGCCCACATAGCCAACAAAGAGCTGGTCATCCAACCGGAATTGTTTTGTGCGATCCAGATAGCATGAAAGCGCACGTTTGGATCCAGACGGTGGAGCATTTCTTCCTCTTTAGAAGGATGCGGGAAGAAGGTGGGCATAGTGATGGTCTGTCCTATGTGGAAAGAGGTAGCCACTTTGGGAAGGAAAGAAGGCCTAGTGCGAAGGAGAACTTTGTCCGGATGAACAGCCAGGAAAGGAGGTTTGGAAGAAAGAGCCTGAAGCTCACTCACCCTGCGAGCAGAGGTGATGGCAATCAAAAAGGCAGTTTTAAGTGTCAGAAGTCTGAGAGGACAGTAATGTAACGGCTCGAAAGGAGCGCATATAAGATAGATCAGAACCAGGTTCAAGTCCCACTGGGGCATTACGAAAGGAATTGGAGGAAACAAGTGAGTAATGCCCTTAAGGAAACGATTTACAATAGGGGACTTGAAAAGAGAAGGCTGGTCAGGAAGCCGAAGAAAGGCCGAAATGGCCAAAAGATAGCCTTTTAGAGTGCCCAGAGCAGAGCCCTGCTGGGCCAAAGAAAGAATGAAGAGGAGAACCTCTGAAAGGGGGGCAGAAAGGGGATCCACAGCCTTTGCTGCGCGCCATGCCACAAACTTTTTCCATCTACAGGCGTATACCGTTTTCGTGGAGGGACGCCTGGCTGCCAAAATAACGTTACAGACTTCAGGAGGAAGGTCGAAAGATGTCAACTGTCGCCGCTCAATCTCCAAGCAAGGAGGTGGAGGCTGGACAAGATCGGGAGGAGGACCGTCCCCTGCGGCTGCGACAGAAGATCCTCGTGAAGGGGCAGTCTGATCGGAGGATCGTTGGCCATGTGCAAGAGCTCGGGATACCAGACTCTTCAAGCCAAGTCCGGGGCCACAAGAATGACTTGGGCCCAGTTGCACTTGATCTTCTTCAGCACTCTGGGTAGAAGTGGTATAGGCGGAAAGGCATATAAAAGACCGCAACTTCACTCGCGACAAAAAGCGTCGCCGAGTGAGTGCCGCCTTGGAAATTCCAACGCGCAGAACTGCTGACATTGCGCGTTCTCTTCGGTGGCGAATAGATCTAACCAAGGCTCTCCCCACTGTCGAAAGAGACCTTGCACCACCTCCGAGTGAAGACGCCATTCGTGATCCATCATGCACCGGCGGCTGAGTTTGTCCGCCCTGGCGTTCAGAGGACCTGCCAGGTGTTGAACCACCAGGGACATGCCCTGATGTTCCAGCCACTTCCAGAGACGAAGTGCCTCCTGACATAGGATCCACGACCCCACCCCACCCTGTTTGTTGCAGTACCACATGGCGGTGGTGTTGTCCGTGAACACCTGCACTACTCTCCCTTTGACAGGAGGAAGGAATGCCTTTAGTGCAAGACAGATCGCCCAAAGCTCCAAAAGGTTGATGTGGAGCCCGGACTCCGCCGGAGACCAGAGGCCTCTGATCTCCGCCTCTCCCATGTGGCCGCCCCACCCCAGAAGTGATGCATCTGTCACCACTGTGAACTCTGGCTGGAGAAGGGAGCGGGACCTGCCGTCGACCCAATCCTGGTTCGTTAGCCACCACTGCAATTGATGTGTAGTGCCCTCCGAGATCTGGACGCAATCGGAAAGATTCCCCTGATGCTGTGCCCACTGGAACTTCAGGTCCCACTGCAAAGCCTGCATATGCCACGTGGCATAGTCCACCAGCAGGATGCAGGAGGCCATGAGGCCCAGTAGCCTCAGGGTCATTCTGACCGAAACCCGGGATAGAGGCTGAAAGATTGGAATCATTGCCCGAATATCCCGGACTCGCTGCTCAGGAGGATAAGCCCGAAACTGCGCTGTGTCCAGAACCGCTCCGATGAAAAGGAGCTTCTGAGAGGGAATCAGGTGTGACTTCGGCACATTGATGGTGAACTCCAGCGAATGCAGGAGATCGGCCATAGTCTGGAGGGGGGAGACGACAGCCTGGGGCGAGACCGCCTTCAACAGCCAGTTGAGCTGCGACCACTGCCATCACTTTCATTAACATCCGAGGGGCGCTGGTAAGGCCAAAGGGGAGCACGGTAAACTGAAAGTGCTCGTGGCCTACCATGAACCGTAGGTAACGCCGGTGGGCTGGCAGGACGGGGATGTGAAAGTAAGCGTCCTGCAAGTCCAACGCTACCTGCCAGTCTCCAGGGTCGAGGGCAGACAGGACCTTAGTCAATGTCAACATTTTGAACTTCTCCTTCCGGAGGAAGCGGTTGACGTTCCTGAGATCCAAGATAGGACGCAGGCCCTTGTCCTTCTTGGACAACAGAAAGTAGTGGGAATAACAACCACGATCTACTTCTGGGGCAGGAACTCGCTTGATGGCTCCCTTGGCCAAGAGAGCCGTAACTTCCTGTTGGAGAAGGGCCAAGTGATCCTCCGACATGCAATGGAATTGAGGTGGCATGGATGGAGGGTTAGTCTCGAAGGGGAGGGAGTAGCCCCTTCGGACTATCTGCAAAACCCACCTGTCCGACGTGATGTTGAGCCAGTGGGGGAGGTGATGGCGAATCCTGCCGCCCACTGGTGAATGGTGGCCCTGAAAGGTCGGACTAGGAGGGCTTGGAGGTTGCTGCAGAGGGGGCGCTGGTGGACTGGCCTGCCCGCTGGCCCCCAGACCCACGACGGTGGGTCCCATGTCCCCGGCCCGCGCAGAGGCTGGACAGCTTGCGCAGGCCTGTGGCTCTGGGCGGAACGTGGCGGGGCACCCCTTCCGTAGCCACAAAAGGGGAGAAAAGCAGACTGCGCGGGGCGAGAGGTGGAAGCGAGGCCCAAGGATCTGGCCGTAGCCCTGGAGTCCTTAAAGCGCTCGAGCGCGTTGTCTGCTTTGTCGCCAAACAAGCGATGGCCATCAAAGGGCATGTCCAAAAGTGTAGTTTGTACATCATCCGAAAAGCCAGTGGACCTCAGCCAGGCCAGTGCTACTGACATTGAAATTCTCCTGCCCAGCGAGTCGGCGGTGTCCAGCCCACATCGGATGGCGAACTTCGCTGCGTCTCCCTTCGGCCACTGCACGGGAGAGCATGGCCCGGGCCTCCTCCGGGCACTGTGGCAGCACCTGCGTGACCGTGTCCCACACAGAATGGGAGTAACGGCCCAAGAGGCATGCGGTGTTCACTGACCGCAGTCCTAAGCTGGAGGAAGAAAACATTTTCTTCCCAAGAGGGTCCAGCTTTTGGATTCCCTATCAGGTGGAGCGGTAGGGAATGCATCCTTGGAAGTCGAGGCTTGGACCACCAAGTTCTCAGTGGTGGGGTGTTGGGAGAGGAAAATGTGGTCACCCGGGGCCGGGCGGTGGCGTAGGGCAATCACCCTATCTACAGGAGCCCCTGTGTTGGGCTTAGATCAAGTGCCCAAAAGGGTGTCCGTGAGGGCCTCATTGAACGGCAGTAGGGGCTCCGAAGAGGCTGCTGCCGGTTGAAGCACCTCGGTCAGGAGGTTAGTCCTAACCGCCACCGTAGAAAGCTCAAGCTTTAAGGCCTCAGCCGCCCCACACAACACCACTGCGTATGATGCACCCTCCTCCATAGCCACAGTAGGGGAAGAAAGCATGCCAAGGACTGGAGATGTGTCCAGACCACTGGCCTCACCCAACTCCTCTCTCCAGTCCGTTTCTTCCAACTGGTCAGCCAGAGGGTCCACAGACCCATCCCAGTCCTCCTCACCCTCCTCTGGTAGCCACTCAGGGCAATAGGGAACACTAGGGGAGAACAGGGGTACACAAGTACCTGTCGGTGCCGGTCCCGACGTCGGGCGACATCGGTCCGGCTCTGTGTTCACATCAAGGGGGAGGCCGGGGTCGACGCCGGTTGGGGACACAACTGGCGTCAGAGGGGGCAGAGGTGTCCAATGGATTCAGCACCAGAGGAGGTCTCACAAGGTCAACTGGCGCCGATCCGGATCAAGGCCTGGATCCCTGGGGGCCCTGCGACGCTGGAGCCGAAGCCGCCGGCATAGAAGGCCTAGAGCCCCCAGCTGAGTCTGCAGGGCCCGAAGGCGCACCGGCGGAGTCGGGCTGCCCAAAAATAGAGTGGAGGGCTTCGTAAAAACTACGAAGTTGGTCAGGGGTCGCTCCGGCTCCCGGAAAAGGATGGAGGCTCGGAGCCGACTCAACAGGCTCCGTGGGCAGAGCCGGACGACTACCATCCTCATCCCGCGCCGCGTCGGCTGACGGGCGGGGAGAACGCGAAGAGTGACTGTGCTTCTTCACCTTCTTTTTGTGCTTCGACTTACCCGAAGACTTCGACGAGGAGTAGTGGTGATGGCTCCGCGACTGGTTCCGCGACCTCCCTCTCGACCGGGACCTCGAACGGCGCGGAGCGGACTGCCGGGCCTCCAGAAGCTTTCGGGACCGCTCCCGCAAAGACTTCAGGGCCATGGCCCGGCAATCGGAGCACAACTGCGGGTCGTGATAGCGCTCCAGGCACCAGAGGCACACAAGTTGGGGGTCCGTCAACAACATCAGCTTGCTGCAGGAGCCACAAGGCTTGAAGCCGATCTGCCGAGATGACATCCCTGTGCACCAGGAGTCGTAACGACTCGAAAAGACGTCGACAATAAGTCGCAAAAAGAGAGTCAAAAAGTGACTCGAGGTACATCTCTCCCCGGATCTGCGCTGGCTGGCGTGGAAAAAGAAAGAACTGACGTCAGCGCGCAGGAGCGGCGTCTAAGTAGATACCACGACGTCATTCCAGCGACCACGACGCCAACGACGAACGCGGTGTCGTCCGACGCCACCTACCGACGCGCAGGGGTACTGCTGAAGTAAAATTCTCCGGATCCAGTCTGACGCCTGGGGGTAATTCTAAGGTGAGGAATCCATAACTAATATTCTCTTTCTGATCTTGGAGGCAATGTGTAAAGTATTTATGCAGCAATTCACACAGTAATAAAGTGACGCCCAACACAATAAAAATCCCACGTCAATGTAGAAAAATCAAGTGTAGTAAATTATTTGACACCAAAACGACATAAATCCAATCAATAAAACCGGAGATATGTAATCTTAAAGATTTAAGTGAAAATAGTGCTAAAAAGCACAAAGCGCCAACCAAGGTTATCTAGTCGCCCCAGACTGGGACAATGTCGCAAGTACAGGCCGACTGCGATGGAGCGCAAGCCAGCTACAGGGACGAAGTTAGGCCCGCTGAATAAGAGTACCGTAAATCCTGGTTGCGGAGCGTTGTGAGATACCGCGTCTGAGATATGTCGCGCAGCCGAGGCGATGCACCTTCCTGGTGTGGAGATGCGTGGCACAGCGTCGGTTCAAGAAGGCAGCATTGAAAAGTCCTCCATCCTCATCGAGGATGGTGTTGACGAGGGGCTTCCGATGTGAGTTCCTAGGTCGAAGGTGCGTCACGAACCGGCTGATTCCAAAGAGGTTGCAGGGCTTATGGCGTGGAGTCCTACGTTGTGAAGATGCCGCCAATGAGGGGCTTGCGATGCGGACACATGCATTGAGGATGCATTGTGCAGCAGTGGTTCTGAGGTGGCTGTAGGCTGCGATGTGTCATGCTGCATCTGTTCTGCTGGGACCACAGCTGGACTGGCAGGGCACCTTCAGTCCGACTTCCAAGGGCCCAGGACTGGGGTGGCACCTCTTGGTGAGGTCAGGACTCATAGCTGGAGACTCCAGGTCCTGCGTTCAAGGTTGTTGGAGCCTGTTCTGTCCCTAAGGCTCTAATCAGGACACCAATCAACTAGCCCTTGACCAGGAGACCAGTCAACTAGCCCTTGGAGTCACCCTGGTGGTCTGGGGTTCAAGATGCAGTTTCAGTCCTTCTCACTCAGGTAGGAGGGCAGCAGGGCAGCACAGGGGGGCAGCAGAGTGGCAGTCCTTCTTGCAGCAAAGAAGCACAACAGTCCTTCTGAGTCGTCTACTGGTACAGATGTGTACTGATGAGTTGGGTCTGATTTATATTATATTTATACCTGGTGCCCACTTTGAAGTAGAAGGTTGTGGAGGTTTCCACATCCCCTGAGGTGTCAGACATCCCCTTCCTCCCTGCCCTGGCCTCAACTTGTCTGGGGACACAAAAGATTAGTGACAAACCCCTTGTGACTGTGTTCAGGTAGAGCCTTTATGATGTGCAAATGTGGTAGGTGACAGCCCCTATTTATGTTAGAGTGGCCCATCCTGCCAACACCTTGCCTCCCTTTGTCTTACTATCTGGGAGCAATACACAAAAACCAACTGCCAGCTACCCCTAGTTATGTGACCCAGGGACAGGTTGAAGGGGCCAAATCGTTAAGACAAGAAAATTCCAACTTTCTAAAAACTGCATTTGCAGAATTGTAACATAAAATCTGACTTCACCATTAAATAGGGCTTTAAATTACAATTCTATAGACACCAAACTCAACCTTCCTACCTGCTCCGAATTGAAAGTTATTACTTATTAAATGTAATAAGTTAACCCAATGTTATCCATTGGGAGAGGTAGGCTTTGCAGTAATGAAAAACAAAGAACTTTTCACTACCAGGACATTTAAAACTTAAAAGTACATGTCTAACTTTTTAAATACACTGCACCCTGCCCTATGGGCTGTTTAGGGCCTACAGTAGGGATGCCATATGTCTGAAAAAGAAAGGTTTGGGCCTGGCAAAAGTTTTACTTTGCCAGATCAAAATGGCAGTTTAAAACTGCACACACAGGCTGCAATGGCGGGCCTGAGACATGTTTTACAGGGCTACTTAAGTGTGTGGCACAATCAGTGTTGCAAGCCCACAAGCAGCATTTCATTTAGTCCCTGGGTTGATTGGTTACCATCTTACTAGGGACTTATAAGTATATTAAATGTGCAAATGGGGTATAAGCCAATACTACTATGTATAGGGGTGAGAGCACAAGCACTTTAGCACTGGTTAGCAGTGCTAAAGTGCACAAAGTCCTAAAGCCAACAACAATTAGATCAGCAAAAATAGGAGTGGTGAAGGCAAAAGGTTTGGCGGAAGACCACCATAAGGCTGACAGGTCTAACAACAAACCATACCTCACACACCAAATGCTGGTAACTACTGACGTAACAGATAGCTTAACGAATTACATACGTGACCTCACTTGTGACATCACATAGTACCTTACCATGAATATTATGAATGACATGACTATGGCTCTAACATGATATCTTTGTTTATGTCGTGTGATATGAAGATGTGCTGTGACGTCCTTCTGTTTATTGTTATAAATATTGTGAGGTGTATAAGCTCTGGTTTGCCTGGCAAGCTACAGTTGGTGGAGCAAACCATAACTGTGGAATTTTTCAGGGTTTTCCGTTTTATTTCAGAACATACCTGAAATTTAGTTTTTAAGTAAATTTCACATTTTATTTTAAACATATTATGGTGTTAACAATAATAATGCTTTATTCAATTCTTGACTGCCTTGCTGACTGTGTGGAGTGGGCAGAGAAGGCGGACTCTTCCCTCTGGTGAGTACTATATAGCGCTGACTTTTCTACCGCTGTGTGGGCTACTTTGGAGATTGTCTGGGAGACTACCAGTCCCAGACTGATTTGCTGACTGTGGGGGGGCAGTGCGGACCCCTTCCTCTGCTGAGCGCTACTTAGTGTGGACCCTTCTCCCGCTGCATGGGCCCATCTTCACGTGGAGTAGGCTGGGCTGGACCCCACCCTGTGGTTTTGATCAGCTGACAATCGCTAAGGTATCATTCTATGTGATTTTAATACCATTTTGTGAACAAGTGCATGATAAGGTGTTCCTACCAAAGCTAACTACAACTTCACTTTCTTCAGTAAATTGTTTTTTTTTATGGTATACTACATTATAATAATAATAATGATAATAATAGTAAGACTTGTAGAGCGCATGGCTACTTCGTCGAAGAGTCCTAAGTCCAGCTCCCGGAGGCCCAATGACATCTGAATCTTCATAGAATCAGCCCAAACTGAATAGCCAGGTATTTAATTTTTTACGGAAGAGGGATTCCGATAGGGCTTGACGTACGAGAGAGGTAGAGAGTTTCAGAGTTTTGGCGCTAGGTAGCTAAAAGAACTGCCCCCGATGTGCACTCTATTCACTTTGAGGATGCTAGCCAGCTGGGCCCCAGAGAATCTAAGGTTCCTAGAAGGTACGTAGGGTTTAATAAAATAATGCAGATACTGTGGCTTATTGTTTGCAAGAGCATTGAAGCAGTAGGACAAGGCTTTGAAGGAAAGTCTTTTCTTCAGTGGAAGTCACCTCAGCTTAGAGAGAGCGGCTCCCATAGATACCCATTTAGGGATTTTCAGCAGAAGACGAGCCACTGCGTTCTGCACTCACCAAAGTCTCTTCAGCAGAGTCTGTGACACCCCTAAATACAAGATGTTGCAGTAGTCTAGCCTAGAAATCACCAGTGCCTGAGCTACTGTCTTTTTTTTGCAGATTCTGGCAGGAAGTAGAAGGATTTTTGGAGGGCCTATAGGATACCAAAACATTTCCCTGCAAGAGCAGTGATTTGGATGTCAAAGGTGAGCTTCTTGTCAAACCATATGCCCAGGTTTTTAACCCTGGGCTTGGGAGGAGATAAATGACCGATGGTCTCAGGCTACCAGGCGGTGGACCAGATAGTAGGTTGTTTGCCCAGGATCAGAACCTCAGTCTTTCCAGCATTCAGCTTAAGACAATTTAGATCCATCCACGAGGTGACCTCCGTGAGATAAGACCATAGACAGGTGGTCATGTTGGCAGAATTCTGTGACAGGGTGATGATGAGCTGACGGTCATCTGTGTATGTAATGATGTTTAATTCATGTAATTCGATGACCACCGCCAGTAGATGCATGTATAAATTAAATAAACTTGGAGGGAGCAGCCCTTGGTATTCCCTGCTGCAACGGTAGCACCTGAGAGTGAAAGGGTTTTTGAAACACCACAGCAAGCCTATATGGCCGACACCGCAGTTCCACAAATGCTCGATCAGGAGGATGTGGGACACAGTGTCAAATGCCGCGCTGAGATCCAAAATTAGCAGTGCTGCGGTGTCACCCATGTCCAGAATTTGGCGGATGGATTCTGTGGCAAGCAGCAAGGCAGACTCAGTGCTATAAGCAGGGCGAAAGCCAAAATGAGTCTTATGGAGTAGGGCATTGGCCTCGATAAAAGGTGGAGAGCTGCAGATTAACATACTTCTCCTTGATCTTAGAGAAAAATGGTAGCAACGGGATAGGCCGATATTTTCAGGCTTGGTAGGATCTAAAAAAGGCCTTTAGAGGAGCGGGACCACCATAGCGTGCTTCACCACTGTGGAACCCGTCCTGACACCAGGGATCTATTTAATAGCTCACGAGGCAAAGGATGGACCGCTTACGAACCCAATATCAGAATGGAGGGGGATGCAGGATCAAGCGGGAAGTCAGACTTTACCAAAACAGTAAGAGGAGACAAATCCTCAAGTTTAATAGGCTTAAAATATAGCAGCCTCAAGCTGTTGTCTGAGGATTCAAATCAAGTGTTAAGACAGGGAGCATTTCTAGACTTCACAGGAAAGGAGGCATAAATATTTGCCACCTTTTCTGAGAAAAACTGGGCTAGGGCATTGCAGCCATCCTCTGATGGCGAGGAGGAAGCTGAGAAAAATTTAATAAAAGTAATCCCCTCCACTCAGTAGTTATGGTTATGTCAAACATTCAATCGAAACCCCTTTTAAGTCTTGCCTAAAGGCAGCCTTTAGCTGCCCGTTGTCGAAGACCTATTGGGTACAATACCAATAATTAGAATGGGCTTTGTATCAGCTCATTGGGTATCTATTGGTGGCTTTCATGTCAGTTTCTTTTGCGTGCTTCTTATGCAACAGCTTTCCTTCCTTCTTGTGCTTATCACTTCATTTGAGCATAGCTTCTTAAGCATCCTTTTGATAAGGAAAGCTTGTATCCTTCCACGGCACATATCAGGAAACTACTTTTTTCTTTTTCTTGAGCACACCATAGATTGCATGTGCAGCTCTTGCTCTTTCTCCCATATGCTGCTTCCAGAAAACAGGTATGTTGCTGCCAGGTTTGGCTAAAGAGCAGGCTTTATCAGGTTTGTTTTCTTTTATCTTCCATTTTCTGCATGTTCCATGAAAGTCCAGGCTTTGGCAATTAAAGGCATCATTTAAAACTCAGAGTCACACATTTTTTCCTGAGCAATCACCAAAACACAAAACTTTTTTTATTGATGGAATAAATTCAGCGAATACTGGCTTGGTTAGCAGACAATATTTAACATATGTTTTCCCGCCATCACCAAAGCCAGGGGTCGATTTCAAAGGCAGAAACTCTCAATATTAAAATGTTAGACCGTTTCAACTCCCCCTGTGTAATTGATAAGGCCATGTTGATATTTTTATTGACTTTACAATTGTATAATAAAGTTGCCATCTTCACAATAAAAAACACTCCTTTCTAAATAAGAGATGTCAAAACAACAGCTACCAAAATTGAAAGTGCTGCTTTCTGTCACTGACGAGTTTAGGCAAATTCAACAGGGCTGGGCTTGGCAGGCTGATTTGATGGTTATTTATTTATTTTTTTATTGGAAGAATGTGCGGCAAAAAGACAATGAAAGAAAAAACACTTGTAGCCACTATACGCTTGCATTAAAAGTTTTAAATTGAAAAACATTCATTGATGTAGCCATTTTAATAGTGGTTGTTTTTAAATTAAGTCTTTCAATTGTGCCATGCGTTTTATTATTTGTGAAGGCGATAAAATATTTCACCAGCTAACCAAGCACTCAAATTGCAGGCAGCTAACACATTACTATGTAATATAAACACTTTAATGCTTTGAAAAGGAGACAGAAAATAAATCACTATCTAACTGGGCACCCAAAATGTGGGCAAAATAAAGAGCCTCTATTTAAAGTAAATACAAAAGATAACTAAAATAAAAAAGCACACTTGGAGCCAGGTTTACCACTAAAGAGGAATTAACTGTTTTTAGGTATATTTGAGCAATGTGAACAGGCTTTATGCAGACACTAAAAATGAAGGGAGCCAATTGGTAAAGTGGGCTGACCCACTGCCCCATGCAGTACGCTGTGGCAGGCAGAAACAAAATATGAATGACAGTTTAATTGGCCAGTGGGTGAAGCCTGCTGACCTATGCCCCTCTTTTAATGTACAATCCATATGATTTTCTTGGAAAAACAATAGTCTGTCGAGACAGCTAAAAGGTGTTTCAAAGGCCTGAACCTAAAAAATGATGGAGGATTGGGGCAATGAAAGAGTAGAGGTCAACAAACAACTCATTAATTTCTTACGGCCTTTAGTTAAATGCTTCGATAACCATTCAAAGTGACATTTGTGTGATCATAACACAACTGTAATAATCAAGGCAAGGTTGATCATTCTGGCCCACTGCCATTTTCCCAGTGGGCTGGGGGCTCTGGCAAAAACAACACTTGTCGGTGTACAAGAGATTTAAACCCAAAATACAATTAATGGGCTTAAGTTAAGTGACTACTCAGCTCAAAACGGAGTCTTGCTGATGTTTATATATATATTTGTCAAGGACTAGCATGTTTTGCTTTGATAAATTACTGATCTAGAATTTTAACTTCAACACGTACTGAGCTGCAGATGTTCATTACGCATTTTACTATCCACACCACACTGTGGACAACAGACATGAGATCCTAAAATGTGTCATCTTGATGGTGTGGGTGGTCACTGTGATATCACAATAACCCCATGTAGCACATCCACGCATGTCATGGCTGGCCCGCGTTCCTCAATACATCCCGATTCTTCCACTGATTTCTTTAGTTATTTATCTTTGATGATGCTCATCCCATGGTTGAGCAGTATCTAGGCACGAGGCAAGGTACAAGGGAACTCTTGCGAACACTCACAAGCAGGCACAGCAGCCAACCAGGAGTCAGCAGAAAATTCAGAATTTAGGAAAGAAGGGAAAGAGAGGTGAAGAATGCTGGAGAGGAGCTGGTGGAATGCATGTACAAAGCAAATTTAAAAAAAAACATGCTTACATCCATATTCATCTGGACTACAGCAACAGTTTCCATTAAATTGATGGTGGGCCCAACTATGGTTGTTATCCACTCTAGTACTCTTTCCATGAGTAAGATTAGGAATATTGTGGGACTGCTCTTCAATATATCTTGGAGACAAAGTTTAGACAGTTGCACTTTGTGAATGAGTAATTGACTAAGTGTAGTAGCTGGTCTACAAATAGTTTCAATATTGTTGCATTATTATTTTGTTTTTGCAGTTTTATATAAAGCAAACTTGGCTCAGGGGTGTTAGAGTGCTTTACATGAGAATCAGAATACATTATGCATTTTGTTTAGCCACAAGGTGATTGTTATGTTATATATGGCGCACAAATCCCCCCCAAGAGGGGCATCTTGGCTCCAAGACAAGAACACAAAACCAGGCAAGACACTACTGCATTAAAAGAGCACTGCTTTTAGTAATTTTCAGATTTGGAGATGATCCATACATCTGCTGATGTGCAATGGTAACCTATTCCAGTACATAGGGGATAAGTAGGAAAAGGATCTGCCTCCTGTGCGGGTCCTTCTGACTTGTGGAACGGTAAGCAGCACTTTTATCACTGGATCTAAGCAGTCTAGGAGGGCGGTGGTGCGATAGTCTAGACGATAGGTAACTGGGACCTTTTCTATGCAAGGGATTGAGTGTCAGACAGCAAATTTTAAAGTAAATCCTTTTACGAATTGGTAACCAGTGCAATGACCGTAAAAGAAGGAAAACATGCAGCACAGGATGGAATGAAGGAAAACATGCAGCACAGGATGGAAGATTGTAGAGTAGACAGTTTTGCACCACTTGAAGTTTGAAAAGCAACGTCTCATTTTCCGAGGCCAATAGGGCCTTACCATAATCCAAACGGCTAATGAAGAATGCTTGTACCAAGGTTCACCTTTCAGAAAGAGGGAGGAAGGAGAACACTCTCCTCAATAGGTGCAATATATAAAAACATGTGCCAATAGTAGATGAAACGAGCTACTTCATAGAAAGGGTTTGGTCCAGTTAAACACCCATATTTTTGACCACTAGTTTGGGACTTGGGACTGAGCCAAGTTCTGGAGGCCACCAGTCAGGGGACCACAGCTGTTGAGCCTTACCGAACAGCATGATTTCAGTTTTACTCACATTCAACAGGAGGCAATTAACTGTCATCCAGTCAGCAATTGCTATCATCCCGACTGAGAACCGTTCTTTAGTTTGGTCGGGTCTTCATAACAGGAGATTTAAGTGAGTATCATCTGCATAAGATGTAACCTCGAAAGGAAAGGCTTTGATGTTCTTAGCAAGGTGGGCCATATGGATGTTAAATAAGGTAGGGCTAAGGCAAGAGCCCTGTGGCACCCCCTTGTCCAGTGGCATAATGCGGGATTTATAAAAACTCAATGGAATAATTTGGGTACAGTTGGAAAAGAAATACTTAATCCACTGTAATGCCAGGCCCTGGATTCCTATCTCCAGCAGTCTGTGAATTAGCCTGGGATGAGAAACCAGATAAAAATCTGAATATAGATACAGCAGCACGAGAACGGAAGGAATGTTGGCATCAAGAAAGCACCTTATGTGGTTGATAACAGCTAACAGGGCAAACTCTGTACTGTGAGAACAGCGAAACCCAAATTGAGATGGGTCCAGAATCTTATTGGCCTCAAGTCCGTGAGTTGCCTGTTTATTTGAAGTTCTAGCAACGTACCCAATAAGGGGAGCAGCGAAATTGGACGGTAGTTTGTGAGGATCGAGGGAGTCATGTTTGCCTTCTTTTGAATTGGCATAACCTGGGCCTCTTTCCAAGCCAATGGAATCTTGCCTGTGGTAACAGATAAGTTAAATATGGCGCACATGGCTGGAGCAAGCTGATTAGGCAGGTTAGCCATGATTAAGTGATTTGCTCAGCCTCAATGAAAGTTTGAGCCGAGGTTGGCACCCAAACCAGGTTCCCAGTTCCAAAGTCGGTAGCACTGGCCATTTGGCTACATCTGCGCCCTGTTTGATCTCCTATGTATGCATTACCTGTGCTCTCAGGATCATGTAGTCAGCTAATCTCACTTATTATTCTTGACTGTCAGATTTACAGCCCAAACAAAATTAGCAAGGTACAATTCACGATGAAATGGATGTTTATTTGCTAATATGCATTCTTTTATTGAGCATTTGCAACTTGATCATGCATTTGGAACCACAATTTTGCAGTGAGCAGGAGCAAGCCATTGCAGAAGATGCCTTACAGACACAGAGGAGAGATGTATTCATAGACTGAACACATAACAGTAGGTCATGTGAACAAATAGTTCAATAGGTAAGTCTTCGATTTCTTCATGAATTTCAAAGGCTGGATTCTTCTCACAGGTGGGGGCAAATAGTTCACAGACATGTAGACATTGTCGAGAAGTTTCAACTGTCTTATCTATTTTGACTCTCATGATTTCAATATATGTGGTATTGGGGAACCTGAAGTGTCTTGGCCATGTGTACTTAGTGAACCTTAGTTGAGAGTATGAGGGGCCTTCACTGTGAAAAGCTGAGTTGAAGATGGAGGGTAGCAAACATTTTATGAGGGTTTCTCTAGTGATAGTGCTGTTCTTTGAAGGCTGCACTTGGGGGTGCCAATGTTCATATTAGATTTTGGCTCCATCTTAGATCCTAGATCACTGAGCAATTCAAAGGGTCCAAAAGGTTAACAACCATTGATGTATTCATAATATATCACAATTTAAAAGAGGTGCAGAGGTCTCAGAAGAAACAGAATGCCATGTAGACATTAGTGGATCCCTAAATTTGTATTTTTACAATTTCGGTCAACCTCAAGAAATGAAAAAAATGTGTGCAAACTGGAAGGGGCAATGATTGAACACTAATAAGAGATCAGAATTATAGGAGACCTCATCTACAGGGTGGAGGGAGATAACAATCTCAGGTTGAGGATCCAGCAATTACCAAATCAAAGTAGCATCTCTCTGATTAAAGATAAACTCATACAGCAGACAATTAGAGGTGGTACAAAACTAGGAAATTAGTTTTAATGGAGCTTTTGAAAGTCAATCTATGGTATGTGTAGTTAAGTGCTTTGATTTATTAACATTTGGATCCACTACTTAAAAACCTTGGATTATTGTAGATGAAGAGACTCTAAAATAAACAAAAACAAAAGCTGCAACGTTAGAGGCTTTCAAAACGGAAACAGTTCTGTAAGTGATCGATACTCTAGTTTGAACAGCTTAAATGGCAACCCTTCTGTCTCCTCTTTTCTTGAAACACAATATCTATAGGACTAGAAACCTTAAAGTGCTAGACCTCAGTAATTGTAAAGCACAAAAAGGCAGAAATCCCCCTCCCATGCTAAGGTACACAGGATATTGGTCCATGTCAATATTTGACCTTTACATAAAGAATATTTTATGTCAAACAATTTCTGACGGGCAACCAATTCAACTTTGCTAAAGTCACAGATAAAGAGTCTAGCTTTTGTGCTAATCTGTTTGCGGTGAGAGTGCTCTGAATCCTATTAATCAGATAGGGTCAGCAGTCCAGCATAAAGTGAGCTAGCATAATCTAAATTTGAATTCATAATGGCCACTACAACAACTGAATCTAACAAGATATGAATTAAAGGTAGGAGTAGTTTCAACTGCTTCTAGCTACAAGTGCATATTTAGACCCTGATCCCACTCTACTCTGAGGGATTTTGCTTTTATGGCAAAATGCTAGTTTATGGCCAGATAAAACAGGCCAGAGAAAAAACAATTAGCAATAGCAAGTTGCAGATATCACATAACGGAAAGCAAATTACACATAAATAACGAACTGTGCTTGCAATTGTTTATCAGATACAGCCATCTCGAGCCATACATTTTATAGAGAGTTACTGTAAGCATACCTGAAGTAGAGTCATCATACGTTGAGAGAGTCAATGCACCCAGAGAACTTGAAGATGTGCTAAGAGATGGAGTTGATGGAATATAGCAAGGACGCAGCAGTGTTTCTCCTGTGTTGTTGGTTCTTCCGTTTGTTCCATTATTTCCTACAAGAAAGAAAAATGTAATGGGAAACATGCATTCACAGTTTTAATAATAAAAATATTCTTTGTTTCATTATAATCAACAATGTCCTTCCTCCCTGCCCAGAGCCTTCTTCTTATCAACCTTAGCTTAACCCCTTGCATGCTGCGCACGTTCCCCCGCTGTGCGGGAGAATTAATGAGTGGGCGGGATTCGGATGGCCCCGGCCGTCCTCCGCACACGCCCACCATGACGTCGGACGGCCGGGGGCCGTCCTAAGCATGCAAGGGGTTAAACAAAATGTTGACATGCTCTACTTTTTTATTTATGTATGTGGTGTATTGCCAGACTACATCTCTGAATAATTTACATCAAAACAAATGCTAACAAATATTGGGTTTGCTTGTAATATATAGATTTTTCAAACTTCAGTGAGAACATACCAGAGGTTAAAGCAAGAAAAACAAACACTGACAAAGCCAATAGGCCTATCCTTTGCAGTCTGCATTTTCTGCAGGAAAATGCAATTAGAATTAAAAGTTTAAAGTAATAAAATGGAAAAATACCATCATCTAAAAGGTGGCATGCACCTCCCCCCCCCCAAAAAAAGTAAAAATGACCCATTGCAAAAATAAACAAAACAATTTAATAAAAACAGACACTGGCCCACCAGCCTCAGTGCTGAAATGGGATACCTTTTAAGTGAAAGTGCACCTGTGCACAAGCAAAATGTTGCCGTTCATGGCAAAGTGAACAAATGGATGAAGTGAGCTGACCCACTGCTCCTGGCGGTAAACTGTGGTGTGAGGAAGCTAGAGGTGAATGACAGTTGAAGAGATGGTGAAGGCTGAACAAAGGCGCATCCAGGTCTGGTGGCTAAGGGCCAGATATACGACGAGAATTAGCATGCGCAAACGGGTTTGCGACCCGTTTGCGCATGCTAATTCTGATAGGGCCATGTACAAACACTATTTTGCGACTCGCAAATAATTTGCGACTCGCAAAATAGTGTTTTGTGACTCATTATTAGGAAGGGGGTTCCCTTCCTAATAGCGAGTCACAAGCCATGTACCAATGTTTTGCGACCGGCTTTGTGACTGGCTCTGAAATATTTTTAAGGGCAGGCAGTGGTCCAGGGACCACTACATGCCCTAAAAATTAAACGAAAACGTTTCATTTTTTTTTTTTTAAATGCATCTTGGTTTCCTTTAAGGAAAACAGACTGCATTTTTTTTAAAAAACTGCTTTATTGACAAGCAGTCCAAGACATGGAGGTCTGCTGAGCCCAGCAGGCCACCATCCCTGGGAGGGCCAGCCATTCCCAATGGGGTCGCAAATTGCGAGTGGCTCATTAATAATCATGAGCCTCGCATTTTGCGACCCCATTGGGAATCGCAATCAGTGTCTCTGACACTGTTGTACATTCCAAATTACGACTCGCAATTTGCGACTCGCAATTGAGCGCAAATTGCGAGTCGCAATTTGGAATGGTCGTACATCTGGCCCTTAGTGGACTAATGCATCCACTGTAGGGGCCTGTGTTCGACCTCATGGTCTCAGGTTCAAATCCCGGCGGGTCCACTCAGCCTTTCATCCTTCGGAGGTCGATAAATGAGTACCATTGAGTTATCAATAAACATTTGTTATTCAGCATCAAGATACGCTAAGGTGAACGTGTGCTTTACAAATACATGTTATGTGTGTGTGCCTGTGTGTGGGAGAGAGGTTGTGATTGGTGTGTGTACACATTTTTTCACTGAAAATAAAGGTTAAAGTATGTTTAAAGCGAGGCGTTGAAATGAGATAAGAATTAATATTCAAAAAAATGAATAACGACTGAAATTCATCAGTTATAGTTTAGTGAACGAACTATAACTTGAGCCCCCATCATGCACTGCTTATTACAACACTGGTAACACGCGGTTCGGCGTAAGGGCCTGACATCTGGCCAAGCAATGCACCAAAGCCGGCCAAGGGAGCCAAACCCCCAGCAGTCTACGGCCTTTTGTAACAAAATATTATAACAGCTAGCAAGTAAGAGCACAGTGTGTGTAACAAAGGTTGTCTTAAATTGCAAATTGTGCTGCATAATGTGCTTTCTTTGTCCCATATTTTACGCAACCCCATGTCATAACTTGGCCACCAACTGTAGGGCATGTCAACTGGGGGCCTTGTTATGATGTTGCTACAATAAAATGCTGGTGAAACTCTTGCTGGTTTATTTCAAACAGCCGTTTATGCTGTTCACAGATGCCACATTTCTCCACCGAGTTGCCTTATATGCACAATTAGGAATTTAGATCAATTAAGCACAGATGTACTTCAAAATGCATACAGCTTTAAACACTACCGAACATATTTTGCCTAGAAAAACAGAATTGTTAGTGCTTCAGTCAACTTGTAGATTTTATTGCATTTCGATTTTCACCATTATGCTTGCAGTGCTTTGAGACCCCTCTCTTCATCGTTTGAAACATTCACATCTTGTGTGATGCAGCAGCACGTGGTCATGCAATCTCTGTGTTATTGATGATTAATTGCATTTAATACCCTGGAGATGACTAGCAAAATATATAGATTAATATTAATAACATACTACAATTCGATGGATATGTGCACTCTGCAGACTCTATTTAGACACTCTTGATAACTCAATTTTATTTCTGAATTTGTTTTACTATAGTTACCACCAGGGTACTCTTCCGAACCCAAATAGATCAAGGAAGGGGGGTGGGGGTGAGAGATGGGAGAAGTGAAGAGGCAATGTGGGATCAGAAACTAGAACATAGTTGTTAAATCTGGCATCCTTGGCTTGGTTTTCCCATAGATTTTCGCCTTCAGATCTCCTGTTTTTGCTGACTTCGTTTTTGCTGGCTTTAGGACTCTCTGCACTTTACCACTTCTAAACAGGCCTAAAGTGCACGGCTCTCTCCTCTAAACATGGCAACATTGGCTTATACCCAATTGTCATATTTAATTGCCTTATAAGTCCCTAGTAAAGTGGTGCTACATGTGCACAGGGCCTGTAAATTAAATGCTACAAGTGGGCCTGCAGCACTGATTGTGCCACCCACTTAAGTAGCACTTCAACATGTCTCAGGCCTGCCATTGTAGACTGTTTGTGTGCAGTTTTAAACTGCCATTTTGACCCGGCAAAATTAACCTTTTGCCAGGCCCAAACCTTCCTTTTCAATACATATAAATCACCCCTAAGGTAGGCCCTGGACAGCCCAGAGGACAGAGTGCAATGTATTTAAAAAATGGACTTCTACTTTTAAGTTTTGTATGTCCTGGTAGTGAAAAACTCCTACAGTCTGTTTCACTACTGAAAGGCCTACCTCTCCTATAGGATAACTTTGGAATTACCTTATTACATTTTATGAGTGTAATTTCCAAATGGGAATCAGTTCATGTTTGGTGTCTTTGGAATTGTAATGAAAAAACCTAACTTATGGTGAAGCTGGATTTTAAATTACAATTTTGAAAATGCCACTTTTATAAGGTTGTCTATCGTTACGGGGAGTGATCCAGTTGAGGCAGTGGGGCGGGACCAGTATAAACTAATATTGAAAATAGTACCCCCTACATCAGGGATTTATCGATGTTCTAATTCTGAGACCATGTGATTATTCCATCTCTCATTGGCAAATGAAGGCACCTAATTTCCTTAAACTGTTGCCTTTCACACTTTGATATTGTTAATGGTAGTATAGTAGATATATGTATGTCTCATATAATATATGCTGGCACAAATAAAATACACATAAACCCATAAATAATTACAATCTAACTAACGTAAAACTTTTTACTGTGGATCTTTACATCAGACCACGCAGTGTATTCATCATTCAGTGAAGGATAAACAAATCACATTAATAAAACTTATAAGACACCAAAAACATTTCCCTTTCTCCTTTTTTTCTCCTTTTATAGAACCGGGACTACATAATGGGATGTTTTAAATACAAATGCACATATCTGGGAGACCCATAAGAATAAGGTATGTTACATAATCACAAGGGGATCCTCACAGGAATAGAAATGTGGTATCACAATTAGAACATCGATTAATCTATGGTGCAGGGGGTACTATTTTAAATACTACTTTTATAAAACTGGCATTTTCCTGCCTTAGCCATTTGGAGACTGCAGCCTGTCTCTGGGTCACATGACTGGGTGTAGCTGACAGTTGGGCTTTGTGTATTTCTCCTAGACAGCCACACACAATGGGAATCATAGGTGTGACTGGATGGGCTATCATTGGCAGGATGGGAGGGAGGAGCTCGACCTAGCCCAACTTACATTTGACTAGGCTGTGTCCTCACTCCACACAAAGGGCTGCATACCTCCTGTAGTTAGTCTGGAGCCAGGGCCAGAAAGGCGGGACACCTGTGCACTTCAAAGGCCTACCTCTAGAAGCTTCTCCCCACTTCAAAGGCACAACTGGATATAAATATTGAACTTCAGATACCAATTCTTCAGTACACTTCTGGACCTGTGGATCCTCTGTAGGAATAAGGACATCTGTGCAGCTGAAAGGAAAGCCACTCCTCTGGACTGCTGACCTGCTGCCCTCTTGCCTGGGTGAGAAAGACTAGACCTGCATCTCTTGAACCCAGAACCCCATAATGACTCCATGCGCTAGTTGGCAGGCCTCCTGATCTGAGACCCTAGGGACACAACAGGCTTCCTACAACCTTGCACCTGCCATCTGGGAGTCTACCCTGCCAAGTGATGTTACCCCAGTCCTGGACTCTTGGAAGTGGGTTTAAGGTGCTCAGCCAGCCTCTGTGATCCAGAAGAACCGACACATCTCCTCTGCGGCGCGGCACAATCTTGAGCAGAACCGACACCTCGCCGCTGCTGAAAGGATTGGACCCATCGCAAAGACCTTCATCACCTCCCAGCTCATCGGAACTGCCACTGCACAATGCATCCTCGGCACTGGCACTCACATTCGTTGTCGATGGTAGGCCTTGAAGACGGACCCCTCATCGCAGCTCTGTGGAACTGATGCACGGCGTTGACTGAGCGACGCATCCTCGACTACGGACTTCACATCGCAAGCCCTCGTCGATGGGATCCTTGAGGACACCGGAGGAGCTTGCACTGCAGGCTCGCCACATCTCGGAACCGACACATCACTTTGGCTGCACAAAGCATCTTCAACGTGGATGCTCGCAACGCTCTGCAAACCAGGAGTTAAGGTACTTTTTGTTCAGTGGGTCTGACTGGATCCCTGTACCCGGCCCACCCTCTATCACAGTCGGCCTCAACTTGAGACTTTGTTCCAGTATGGCGCGACCAGATATCCAAAGTTGGCACTATGTGCTTTTTGGGACTATTTTCACAAAAATCTTTAAAACTGCATTTCTCAAAATGGTGCGGTGCCGGCCATATGGTGCAGGGATATGTAGGGGGGTACCATAGGTGCCCCCCCGGGCCCATATCGGAGGTCCAGGCAGGAAGGGGGGCCCGCTACGGGCCCCCAAGTCACTTTCCACCTGCATTTTTATGGCGGGTTAACGGCCATGAAAAGGCCGGCGGAAACGGACATTGTAATCCCTACGGCGGTGTGCCAGAGCAGGCACCGCCACCATTGTAGGGATTACAGTTCGTCTGACGGGTTCAAGGAGCCCGTCGGATTAGTGGCAGACGGCCTCTCTGCCCGCCGACCACCTGCCCGCCATCATAATGTGGCGGGCAGTCTTGCATGGTCCGATGGCAGTGGGACCGCCACGGGTGGCCTGACGGTGGCAGTCCCACCGCCATCATAATGAGGCCCTAAAATCGTTTAGGGACTAAAATGCATAACTAGGTCTTAAGGAAAAAAGAGTGTATGTTAGGAAAATATAATGTTGTTTTCAGGAACAAAGTTTTTTTTCTATAAACAGATGGTGGTATTTTGGGAGTCGAATGACAATGAACCTAGCAGATATTTGGGGCATAATTTGCACATTTACTGTATATTATAGGCTGAAAGATCAACCTATCCTAGTGTTCCTCGCAAAAGCCACTTCATTGCTGCTTTGGCAGCTGTTTCATGACTTCGGTGATGGCATCTTATGATGCGATAGCCAATAAAGATTTTATAATCATATTTAACTGCTGTCATGGGCCCAACTTGTAAAATGTAACCTACTTCTCTAATCTAAATGTGTTTTATTTTGAGAGGTATCCTGCTTTGTAATTCCAGTAAATGCGCTCTGTTTAACTCTTCATCAGCCCATCCTTCCGAGTAGCTTTTCATTCCTATTAGTACAGATGATCTACTTTGAAGGGGCAGGCTAGTGTAATGAAATTAAGCAGAAGCTACAACTGAAGGAAGTTGCGTCATACATTCTGGAAAAAGGGAACAGTCTGCGTCAGATTTAATACTAATTTTATTTTGACAGTCTGTAAATCCTACCCCGCCGTTAGATACAAACTATTTTTTTAAATGTTATTTTGAATACAGTTTTTCACCTTATTACTTCACTTTCTTAAATTGACAAACACTAAAAGTGTTTGGGAAAGTCATGTTCGCTTCGCTATTAAGTACTAAAATATTTCATGAGTTTCCCTTCTGAAAAAACAGATTTTTATTTTAAACTATTTTCAAATGTCTTTGGAGGAGGAAAGGAGGATGGAGAGAGCTAGGCCCGCTTGCTCTCTGTACTTTTGTCAGGATATTTATAACATACCTTTTTGAAAACTCACCAGTCCACATAGCTCTCACCCACATTAATGCGTCTCTTTGGTTATGTTGTGAGTCTTTCTCCCTCTTGATTCACTTTTAATGAGAACTTTTAGCAATTGTAAAAAGGAAAATAGTTTAAAAATGCTAATATCCATTTGAAATTGTCCATCGTGTGATGCTATTAGGCCGTACCAGAATGGCTGAATCCCATACATTAAATACCTGTAGGCAGTGCTTAATTTGAGCCGGAGGATGCAGGTGGGGGCAACCAGCACTAATTTTTGGGGCCCGGCACTGATTTTTCCTCATCAGATTTTCACCCAGAACAAGAGAGAGAAAAACACAAGTGGGAAATAAGGAGGAAGAGAAAGACAGTAAAACAATGATAAAGGGAGAAAGTACCAATGAAAATGGGTCTGAAAGAGTGAGATAAAGAGGCAAGGAGTGTCCGGTGGTGGATGAAAGAGGTATGAGATGGAATCAAGACTAAGGGTCTGTTTTAGATCTTGGCGGACGGGTTACTCCGTCACAATGGTGACAGATATCCCGTCCACCGAAATATAAATCCCATAGGATATAATTGTGACGGTGTGACGGAGTAACCAATCCACCAAGATTTAAATCAGGCACTAAGCTGCCTTGATACTCAGCACCCTGATATTTGTAGCACCGGCCATGGGTTTCTGAGCATAAGTCTGGGCACGAGCACTTATTATTTTGCAAATTAAGCACTCCCTATAGATATACCAATAGTCCTTTAGATATATCTCAATTAGTTATAAAAGATGCACTACAAATGCTCTCCTACAATAGATTCTAAACAAACTCATGCATGGCAAACCAGTGGGCGCTCTTTGCATGGACTCCTCCAGAACAAGGTTCTAGCTCCATCGAGTCTCTGTTTACAACTAAGCAAAAGACACACAATTGATGGACGGAATGCAGAACAAATCAAAACATTCACCCCCAGTCAAGAGATCTGGGTTAAATCCATCATTCTTTTGCTAACCATGCCACCCCAGTTTAGACCTGGCCATATGCAAATCAGTCTTGACCCTGTGCCTCATGGGAACAGTCCAGCCCGAACTGCCAAGCCAGGTCCTCCCTGGACCGGAAACAAGCATCCTAGGACCAGTTTCGGGGTTTCACCCCTCATCAGCCAGGATAGCTTGAATCCAGTAACACAGTGAGCCCGGGTCCCACGTCTGGGCATACCCGGCGCACTTAGGGCGAGAAAGCAAAAGACACACAATTGATGGACAGAATGCAGAACAAATCAAAACATTCACCCCCAGTCAATAGATCTGGGTTAAATCCAGCATTCTTTTGCTCACCATGCCACCCCAGTTTAGACCTGGCCATATGCAAATCAGTCTTGACCCTGTGCCTCATGGGAAAAGTCCAGCCTGAACTGCCAAGCCAGGTCCTCCATGGACCGGAAACAAGCATCCTAGGACCGGTTTCGGGGTTTCACCCCTCATCAGCCAGGATAGCTTACATCCAGTGGCACAGTGAGCCCGGGACCCACGTCTGGGGCATACCCGGCGCACTTAGGGCGAGAAAGCAAAAGACACACAATTGATGGACGGAATGCAGAACAAATCAAAACATTCACCCCCAGTCAAGGGATCTGGGTTAAATCCATCATTCTTTTGCTCACCATGCCACCCCAGTTTAGACCTGGCCATATGCAAATCAGTCTTGACCATGTGCCTCATGGGAACAGTCCAGCCCGAACTGCCAAGCCAGGTCCTCCCTGGACCGGAAACAAGCATCCTAGGACCGGTTTCGGGGTTTCACCCCTCATCAGCCAGGATAGCTTGAATCCATTGGCACAGTGAGCCCCGGACCCACATCTGGGCATACCCGGCGGACTTAGGGCGAGAAAGCAAAAGACACACAATTGATGGACAGAATGCAGAACAAATCAAAACATTCACCCCCAGTCAATAGATCTGGGTTAAATCCAGCATTCTTTTGCTCACCATGCCACCCCAGTTTAGACCTGGCCATATGCAAATCAGTCTTGACCCTGTGCCTCATGGGAACAGTCCAGCCCGAACTGCCAAGCCAGGTCCTCCCTGGACCGGAAACAAGCATCCTAGGACCGGTTTCGGGGTTTCACCCCTCATAAGCCAGGATAGCTTAAATCCAGTAGCACAGTGAGCCCGGGACCCACGTCTGGGCATACCCGGCGCACTTAGGGCGAGAAAGCAAAAGACACACAATTGATGGACGGAATGCAGAACAAATCAAAACATTCACCCCCTTTCAAGGGATCTGGGTTAAATCAATCATTCTTTTGCTCGCCATGCCACCCCAGTTTAGACCTGGCCATATGCAAATCAGTCTTGACCATGTGCCTGATGGGAACAGTCCAGCACGAACTGCCAAGCCAGATCCTCCCTGGACCGGAAACAAGCATCCTAGGACCCGTTTCGGGGTTTCACCCCTCATCAGCCAGGAAAGCTTGAATCCAGTGGCACAGTGAGCCCGGGACCCATGTCTGGGCATACCCGGCGCACTTAGGGCAAGAAAGAAAAAGACACACAATTGATAGACCTAATGCAGAACAAATCAAAACATTCGCCTCCAGTCAAGAGATCTGGGTTAAATCCATCATTCTTTTGCTCACCATGCTACCCCAGTTTAGACCTGGCCATATGCAAATCAGTCTTGACCCTGTGCCTCATGGGAACAGTCCAGCCCGAACTGCCAAGCCAGGTCCTCCCTGGACCGGAAACAAGCATCCTAGGACCGGTTTCGGGGTTTCACCCCTCATAAGCCAGGATAGCTTAAATCCAGTAGCACAGTGAGCCCGGGACCCACGTCTGGGCATACCCGGCGCACTTAGGGCAAGAAAGCAAAAGACACACAATTGATGGACGGAATGCAGAACAAATCAAAACATTCACCCCCTTTCAAGGGATCTGGGTTAAATCAATCATTCTTTTGCTCACCATGCCACCCCAGTTTAGACCTGGCCATATGCAAATCAGTCTTGACCATGTGCCTGATGGGAACAGTCCAGCCCGAACTGCCAAGCCAGATCCTCCCTGGACCGGAAACAAGCATCCTAGGACCCGTTTCGGGGTTTCATCCCTCATCAGCCAGGATAGCTTGAATCCATTGGCACAGTGAGCCCCGGACCCACATCTGGGCATACCCGGCGGACTTAGGGTGAGAAAGCAAAAGACACACAATTGATGGACAGAATGCAGAACAAATCAAAACATTCACCCCCAGTCAATAGATCTGGGTTAAATCCAGCATTCTTTTGCTCACCATGCCACCCCAGTTTAGACCTGGCCATATGCAAATCAGTCTTGACCCTGTGCCTCACGGGAACAGTCCAGCCCGAACTGCCAAGCCAGGTCCTCCCTGGACCGGAAACAAGCATCCTAGGACCGGTTTCGGGGTTTCACCCCTCATAAGCCAGGATAGCTTAAATCCAGTAGCACAGTGAGCCCGGGACCCACGTCTGGGCATACCCGGCGCACTTAGGGCGAGAAAGCAAAAGACACACAATTGATGGACGGAATGCAGAACAAATCAAAACATTCACCCCCTTTCAAGGGATCTGGGTTAAATCAATCATTCTTTTGCTCACCATGCCACGCCAGTTTAGACCTGGCCATATGCAAATCAGTCTTGACCATGTGCCTGATGGGAACAGTCCAGCCCGAACTGCCAAGCCAGATCCTCCCTGGACCGGAAACAAGCATCCTAGGACCCGTTTCAGGGTTTCACCCCTCATCAGCCAGGAAAGCTTGAATCCAGTGGCACAGTGAGCCCGGGACCCATGTCTGGGCATACCCGGCGCACTTAGGGCAAGAAAGAAAAAGACACACAATTGATGGACCTAATGCAGAACAAATCAAAACATTCGCCCCCAGTCAAGAGATCTGGGTTAAATCCATCATTCTTTTGCTCACCATGCTACCCCAGTTTAGACCTGGCCATGTGCAAATCAGTCTTGACCCTGTGCCTCATGGGAACAGTCCAGCCCGAACTGCCAAGCCAGGTCCTCCCTGGACCGGAAACAAGCATCCTAAGACCGGTTTCGGGGTTTCACCCCTCATCAGCCAGGATAGCTTGAATCCAGCGGCACAGTGAGCCCGGGACCCACGTCTGGGCATACCTGGCGCACTTAGGGCGAGAAAGCAAAAGGCATGCAATTGATGGACGGAATGCAGAACAAATCAAAACATTTACCCCCAGTCAAGAGATCTGGGTTAAATCCAACATTTTTTTGCTCACCATGCCACCCCAGTTTAGACCTGGACATATGCAAATCAGTCTTGACCCTGTGCCTCATGGGAACAGTCCAGCCCGAACTGCCAAGCCAGGTCCTCCCTGGACCGGAAACAAGCATCCTAGGACCGGTTTCGGGGTTTCACCCCTCATCAGCCAGGATAGCTTGAATCCAGTGGCACAGTGAGCCCGGGACCCACGTCTGGGCATACCCGGCGCACTTAGGGCGAGAAAGCAAAAGACACACAATGGATGGATGGATTACAACTAGGCTTCATTCTATCTCATGTAGACCCAGCCACTAATTCACTTGGTCTTAGGTATGACTGCATACACTAGGCAGCTCAACAGCTGTGATTAACTACACTTAAGAATGTTTTCAGAGGCAGCAAAGTGACCTACCACTTTTTAGGATGACTTGTTCATCTGTGCGGTGAAGTGCCAAGTGTGGATACACAGTAAGAAGGCAGTTTTCAGCTGTCCCAGCAACCTGAAGCGGAAACCTGAAAATAAACACAAAAACAATGCTGAGAATGCAATAACTCAACTTTGATTTACTAAAAATGCACGCTAGCAGAAAATATTGTGGGATATAATTAAATCATAAATAACATGTTTATTTGTGAATTTTAGTAAAGCGCTATGTTACTTGTTACTTTAGAGCACTAGACTGGAATAGCAAACAGGGTAAGTAAAGCGGCACCCAGTTAAAGAACATCCAGTGAGAGAAGACCCCGACTGATATTTTCATTGCAATCTGCAAATGCATGACAAGTTTAGTTATAGTTGAGAAAGTAAAGTAGTAAAACTTATGTAATCTGGTTCTTCGATCTGGTTTGGACCCAGGACATTCCAAAACCTTGATCTTTGGACTCCACGAGTCTTATCCCCATTTCTCACTATTTGAAGGCTCTTTGAGGATCAGCTGGGCAGTTGACAACCGAAAGCTTTTGTGGGCGTTATAGAAGGATGTCAATATTTGAAGGTACCTAGGACCATTTCCTCAGTACACTGTTTGAACATTGCAGAGATACCTAATCCCACTGGAGTGCTGCAATGGCAGACTTGATTTAGTCTGTCCGCTGTAGGTTAAGGCTAAGCCTTGAATCTTGATTTCAGAGCTTTTTGTCATCTAATAATTATTTTTTGCTGGAGTGCGGTGTGTACGATATTGAGATAATCAAGATGTGCCATCACCAGCTTGTCAACTCTATCCATTGGAATATTCAGATCAAGGAGAAGCTTTCAAAGCAATTTCCCCAACCTTCACTTGGGTGATGAATCAGAGCTCAAAGTCTATTAGGATTCCCATGTTCTTTACTCTGTTGTAGCACAGAAGGGGGATCCATGTTCAATGTCCAGGAAAAAGATAAGAAAAAGAGGTTACTCTTCAAGAGTTATGAACCTGAACTCCAGTCATGCACACCAAGCAGCCCTCTTTCCTCCAGAGGAATCATGTTATCATGCTATTCTAGTTAAATGATCCACTTTCCAGGGGTAAGTAGATTTGAGTGTCGTTGTTGTACATCTCTATAGTCACTTTGTATTGGTTAAAGAATTGTGCCAGAGGGCACAACTACATTTTAAATAGAAGGCAAAATAGAAGTGTGAAGTTTGAGGGACTCTGCATGGGAGGACGATTCAAGGGATTCTGGTTGTAAGGGGTGCAAGCTTGCCCAGGGAGGGTTGATATTTTTAAAACAGAGGTTTTCCAGCAAGGCTGCATACTCAGTAGTGTATGGAAAATTGGTTCTAATGGAGCTGGAGAAGGCTTCAAACTCCTCTGCTGTTATAGTACAGGACAGTGGTACTGAGACCTCATATTTTCGAAGAAGTTAGATGCTTGTTTCGAATCTGGTATGTCAACCCACAAAGTGAAGTCACCCATCATCAGCATCTCCCTGACCGGTGTTTTTAGTAATGGAGAAAGAAATATGCATTTAGAAATAAATTACAGAAACCTGGAGGATAGTAAATCACTGTTGCAATGAGTGGGCAACTGGGCCTGATTCTAAACTTGGCAGTTAAACTATTAAATGATGCAGATTAAATATCAGAATTTCTGTAAAGATTATTCAGCTTTATAAAAAAAAAAGTCACTCCGAATACCCTCTTTGCTTTACTGATCACTTATGTAGTCAGTCAAAATTAGTTACCTTCTATAAGTAAGCAATTCAATTTATGACACCTTTCCCATTCATAAAACATTAATAGAATTTTGGAGCCATGGAAAGCAAAAATTCCAAATAGCTGCTTTCTGCTCTGAACTAGGACATTCATTTAAGGGTGTCACAAGAGTCCAATCACAAAAAAGGCTATAGGTATGCTAAATTCTGATAAGAAACACCCACTGTGTTACCTCATTGTTTCCAAGCAAACATTCAGAGTAAGGTAATAATATAAAATAGTGTCCTAGCCAATGCCAAGACAGTGAGGACGCCAAATATCCAGCCCTTACGACCCTATGTTCAGTGTGCCTCAGGGCTGAAGATATATCTTAACTAACAAGGCATAAGTAGGTCGAAACTGGTCTGGGATTGCTTACATTTCCCACCAGAAGGGACTTGGATTGGCAGTTTGGGCTAGGCTGCTTTGACTGGAGCAGGCACAAGGACAATTTGGGTATAGCTGGCCTATGCCCTGGAGTGGCATAGTGGGTGAAACACAAAGGACTGGAATGTTGCCCAGGCAACTATTAGTAGCTCTGACTACCTGCAAGCATTCCCCCTATCACCTTTATGTTTACTTCAGTATTAATAAGAATGCCAGAGCAGGTTTAGGTCTCATCACGATCTCTAATCGTGCACTGGTAACATGAGACTATACATTCCTACATCTCTCCAAGTAGAAAACACTTGTGGTGTTTTGATCATTCCCTTCATGTACATGATAAGGAGCTGAAAAATAAAATGGGGGATTTTTTCAATAATTTACAATGAGGAAACATCAAGAGAAAAGTCCTGGGATGAATTCAATCCAATTATTAGACAGAAACACATTTCTGCCAAGGTAGACTGAAAGGGAAACTGGAATCAGACAAGAAGAAGTTGGAAGCTGAGCATAAAATTGGTGGCTAAAATGCTTTAAGATTTGGGCTCTCTCTGAGACAATAAGGAGTTTTACTAGATTTAGGGGACAAATTGGGCTGTGTCTAGCTGCACTGCCTTAAAGGGCTCTTTTAAGGTTCAAAGAACGCTTCTATTAAATAGTAACTAAGGCTAGTATACTTTTGGCCACAGGCTACATAAAGCTAAGGAATGATAGTGGATATCCACTGTGATGGATTCTGCCAGATCCTTCGTGAACTCAGAAAAAAGAAGGAGGTAGGTTTACAACACATTCCTCCAAAAGTGGCACCGGGCAAAATATACAATCAGAATTTCTAGAAGATTTGCAATTACTGACTGTGAGATGGAAGGGCACTTAAACCCTGGAACAGGTTATAACAGAAGAGAAAGTTAGAAACGTTATTCAAAACTTATTGGTAACAAAGTGCTGGGGCCAGACAAACTGACAACCTAATTTGGCAACTAGCAATGCTGATTACCCATCACCCACATGAGGGATCATGGCAACTATGAAAGCAGTCAATATATCTTTACATAAAAAACAAGGAAACGCAAAGAAAAATGTAACTTCTATAGACCAACTGAAATCCTTTTTCTAGATATCATCACCTACATTAAAGTTCTGGCAAACAGTTTGCAGAATTTGATGCTCTTCTGGGTATATCCCAATCAATAAGATTCAATGCAAAACAGGCAGGTGTTTGATGATATGAGAAGGGTTTTGCCTTTTGTGGACAAGCCTAATAAACGGAAGATCTCCATGATGATAGTAGCCTTAGATGCTCAAAATGTATTTGATCGAGTTGACTGAACTTTCTTGAAGTATGTTTCAGATAAAAACCAGTATAGGCCCCATATATATACATTATAGTCAGAGATAGTAATGAGATATTAGCTTATATATTTTTTTTTTTTTAAATGATGGGGGCGTGGCTAACCACCGAAAATGGTGGCAGCACAATGGCTAAGCTCCTGGGCCTTGCCTAAAATTCTAATACATATCCACTTCCGCAGAGGCACCTTGCTACACAGTTTCCACCAGCCACCATCCTGGTCTACCATTGACTGCAACCATTGTTTGTCTGGCGACCATGGATGCCTGTGAAGCCCAGGCCGAGCTGACCTTATCCCGTTGGTGCTGTCACATGGTTTGCAGCCTGTGATCTGTGGCCGCGAGAAGATGCGACCGCCTCACAGCGAGAGGAACTGCTGGGCTGCCCGGTGTTTGCTACAGGCTGGACCCGCTCTCCGACATACCTGCCCTGGAGGAGAGGACTCTGCTGCCCTGATGGGCTTGAGATGGCAGTGTGACCCCGCCCGGGCCGGGTGAAACTGATTCGGCGATGCTCCGGGTGGTGGTTGGCGGATCCGCAGCCTGGGTCCCGAACGCCGTCTGGGCCACGATATGCCCCAGGTTGGAATTGTGAACCACGACTGGCGCTCCGTGGGTGGACTTGCATGCTTGCCCAACAGGTGAGGTAGAGGCAGGGGGTCCCATGCATACTTGGGCCTGTCGGCTGGTCGGTGCTGACACCAGACGGCTGTTGCCGCGCTGGAGGGACTGCTCCGGGGCCAGCCACATGTTGCCCCAGGCTCTGCATTAACTCACTCACAGAAAACACAGCACCCATCTGCACAGCGGGCCCTTTATGAACATTACCAGGGGTGCAGTTGTTCCCCCTCCCCCAATCTGAGGGGCCCTGAGCAGTACTGGAGTCACCTACCAATGGGGATTTGGTTGAGGACGAATTTGGCCCATGTCAAGGCTTGGAGACAGTGGAAGTAACTTGCTTGGACCCCTGTGCTCCCAAACAGTGCTGATTTGAGGCCCAGATTGGAAGCAGATGTTATTTGCAGGCGGGGGCCGAGCAGTGACCCTTACATAATAAGAAACCTCTGCGTACTGGGCCCAAATTACAATTACTATTCCGGTACGCATTCCAGCCGAGGCACCTGCATTACACCATGATACTAGGGGCACCCATAGAGTTGCACACTGATTCACGTTTTCTTTTTGCCATATCGGCCTCGTGGCTGCCTCACGAGCTACCACAGAATGGGGCACACAAGAGCCAGAACCACTGAACCCACAGTACACTCCAATGCTCCCTCTCTCCGTCTGAGGGTTCGTCCATGTTGACACCTGAGGACTATGTACAGCCAACTTTAATGAACCCCAAGGCAGACAAGCTGGATATCTTCTTACGTATAATCCAGAACTCAAGACTAGCCATTGAACAATGTCTTGGCGCTCTCACTACAGATCTTACTGTTTTTAAATATGACCATAAAAAGCTGAAGGATAGAGTCAAAACAAAGGCAGCTGCCCTCTCCTCACTGACGCCATGGCAAAAAGGACAGACAACTACAACATGTCTCCTTAAATGTCAAGATGAAATTTTACAAGGACACGCTGTAGATGCAGAGGGGCGGGCGTGTCGAAAGAACATAAAAATTATCGGTATGCCGGAGGGAACAGAATGTCCCAATACCACACAATATGTCGAAGAATGGCTCTGCACCAGAGTTGCACGAGATGGCCTTTCGGATTTGTTCACAGTGGAAAGGGCACACCGTGTCCAAGTGAAGAAGCCTAATCCGGGTGCAACACCAAAACCATTTGTGGCCCTTATTCTGAACTACAAAGATAGGGACACAATTCTCCGTAAAGCAAGGAAAAAAAAACATTTTAATGGACAGTGCCCGAATTTCTGTTGTTCCCGACTACATGCTTGCAGTGCAGCATAAGCAAGGCTCTTTTCAAACAGTCAAAACTCAGCTTCGTCCTCTGGCCTCACCTATGTCCTCTCGTTTCCGGCTAGGGTCAAAGTGAGTATGAACAGAAATTCACTTTTTTCGAGGTTCCAGAGGAGGCGTGGGACTGAATGGAAAGACAGTTCCCTGACACCCGGAGACCCATGACTACCCAATCAGAGATTTCGACAGGGCGGAGCCCACCCCGAAGTCAGCGGGAGAGGCCACCTCGAACTGGAAATAGAAGCATGGCTCCGTCTCCTCAGCGGGCCCTTGCAGGCCAAAAGGCTGCAATACTTTCGGCAACTTCTCTCTGCGCCAACCTGTCTGTCGTCAGTCCCAGCTCTTCCCAAGAAAGTGCTTCTGACTCAGACTCTGGGGGCAGTTCAACAATTTTCCCCACGATCACCCCACAGATGAACCATGACAAACTGGGCTAGGCGCTCTGTAAGTCTGGGTCCCCTTGTGGCACCTTTTATATGCACATTGTGGTTGCTTGTATCTTCAGTCCCATCCTACCTCTGACTATCTCCCCAAGCAACCATGGCTGGACGCTGATTAGTTGGTGGCCTACAAAGCTGTTACCTCTAGTATGCTGCCTCATTGTACCTACTGACACTAGAGTGCTGGGCCCCGGGAAGACAGGAGCCCCTGATACCATCACCACTACTACTCCATGTTTGCAAGCTGCTTGGCAAGGACCCCAAGAGCGATTGCACGTACTGATATGCTATGTTTTTGTTTACAGTTCTGGTCGAAGGAGTTTACATCGCTTGACCTCGTATTAGCAACGGTTTATGTTTTGGTTCATAATTGTGGGAATAATACATCGTAACTTTACAATTATATTCCTTCTGTTGTCCAGCTCCAGCCATGGTCACAATATAGTTGCTTGTACCAGTTTGTTAACAATGTCGGTTCCACAAAACTATAACATGATCACTTGGAACATCAGGGGCTCTATACAGAAACAGTACAGGATTCTGGCCTAATTACATCGTCGTACGGCACATGTGGTGTGCTTACAGGAAACTCATCTCATAGCCAGTGAGGCAATCAAAATCTGCAAAAAATGGAGAGGTCCACTCTTTCACACTTCTCACTCCGCATTCGCTAGAGGAGCAACAATCTGGCTCCCCATTTCCTGCTGATGGCCCCTCCTACCGCAGGTTGCCCTCTCATATTGGAAGATGGTCTTACTCTACATTAATCCACAAGTACCTTATGCTCCAAATATACCACTAAAGGGCCTCCCAACTGCCTCTGGTGCTCTCATGGCGTGTAGACTGCAGCCTTGGACACAGGGTGGAGTTGCAACAGTTGATGACCTTTTCTCAAAGGGCACCCTATTGAATCACGCAGATTTTACACATGTGCAAGGCCTCCCAGATACCCTATTTTTAACTCATGCCAGTATTATCCATTATGTGCGACGACACTGGGTGCCTAAAGGAATAGAACCTCCCTTCCATGAACTACTCCAAGCTTTACACATGATGGGGAATGGTTGTCACTTAGTTGGCTCTACTGTGGCATTCGTGCATATTTAATGATTCCTCTGACCGCCTTAAGGGCCAAATGGGAGAGGGACCTAGCACGAAACCTCTAAGATAAAGAATGGGAGTTCCTTACAGTATACCCCCGGAAAATCTCCTGCAACTCTCGCTTTAAATTTATACAGTTTTCCACCTTACACCATACTTACCTCACTCCACATAGATTCCAAGCTATGTTTCCCACAGTACCCTTGGGTGCCCCCGATGCAGAATGCCAGATGTCAAATTATTACACATGTTATGGGACTGCCCAATATTGTCCCCCTATTGGGTGCAGATCACTGCTAATGTATCAGAGCTTTCTGAACTAGACCACTGGCATACCATGGAGTGCTGAATCTTAGGCCTGTTTCCTCGACCCAACAGCACAAGAGTGATTTAGCATTTTGTGAATTTGGCACTCTTACTGACTAAACGCCTAATAACAAAACGTTAAAAGTCCCAAACCATACCTATGGTTTCACAATGGCGGGAGGAGATGGGGCGCTCCGCCGTGAGGAGTATCGGGGTCTGCGGAAGAGACCCATAGCACTGTAATGGGATGCCTTGATGGAGTCATTTAAAGCTTTGGATACCTCAGACACTTAAGTGAGCCAATCCAACCCATCGGCGGATACATTTTATACCATATGTTCCAAGAGTAACTCAGCCTCGCATAGATGTACAGACATCATGGTTTGTATGGGCCATGTTGGGATTCTTATCGCACCACATTGATTACGCCACATCTGACAGCCTCTTTCCCTGAGCTTATACCAGTCTAGTAACACTAAAAAGATACAGTCATGGTGTTTGACACGCCTGGTTCGGAAGTGACGATAACTAGATTTGGAGGGTGGGAACTGGGGCTTCATGTTTTCAACTGGTAAGTCCTATTGCATTGTCTCTGCTCTGCTTTTCGACAGGCAATTAGAACTATCAAAACTGTTTATCAAGTGCTACCAAACCATGGAATCCTATATGCTCTGATATGTGTACTGGCTCTTAGTTTAATATGATAGAATGAGTTACTATGGTTTATTGATATGTACCAACTGTTGGTATAAAGTATATCACAAAAAATGCAATAAACATTGTGATAAAAAAATGTTTTTAAAAAATCGTAGAAATGCACTGAAAAAACAAATGTAAAAGTAATATTATACTAGGCGATGAGATGAGTTAAAAACGAATGTTTAAAGAAACAAAAAACGGAAACATTAAAAAACAACTGAAATTCACCAGTTATAGTTCAGTGAGCTAACTATATCTTGCACCTCCACCATGCACTGCTTATGGCTTCACATATTACACCACTCATGACATGTTAAATGAAATTACTGATGACATCAGCCAAGCTCCTGCTCCTCAAATTACTCTATAAACCGCTTGATCATTTTAGAAAGTAAACCAAGTTGTAAAGTGCCCACAGACATATACAGCATGCATTGGCTGTATGTACTTATGTGCTTATATGAAATATAAATAGTGTACTCCTGGAGACAAGTTTGATTCAGCTTGGTAGCATATATATGGTGCACAGTTCAACTACTGCCTACATTTTAAGTTCAAACAGTGCTTCATTTACACAAGGTAGAGACTGAGTGCAACTAGTGTGAGTTGCAGATGTAAGTTACAAATAGGTTGTGGCTTAAATCAAAGGCCTGTTGCTAAAATATGTGACAAATTCAAAAGCTTATATTTACAATATGTTATTCAACTGATGTCTGTGCATATGCTGACAAAGAGTTGCCATGTAGTGCTATCAGCTATTTTTATATAAACTGGTGATTTAAAAGGTACAGATATTTATTTCCAGAAGTTCAATGAAAACATACATTGTTGAAAAATATATAATGTATGGGTGACTCACAAATGTTTCAAGTCACAGAATGACTGTAAGAGTTGATCTAATGGTGTATGCCATTATGCTCATGTCAAGAATATGTGTAATGTATTTTAGCAAACATGCATTGTTAGTGGCTAAAGTATAGATAAGAAGTTTATGACTTAAAATTTATTGGCAGATTTGGTATTTAACAGGTGCACCTGATTAAGGTAAATAATGACACTCTTTTGAATGGTATTTAAGGTTTACAAAGTTGCTGATTGCACTCATGGCTACAGAGACATTATATTTTATACACACGTGAATAGCAGTAAAAAAAACAAACGTGTACTTTACTAAAAATGACTTTTCACAAATATGGTGTATGTTCTGCGTGTTACAAAATGTTACACCTATTAGCACTACAGAGGTCTTAGAAAATTGGGTCCATGTGTAGCTTGCTGATACCTTCCAGTATTAAAAGCGTATAGCAAATGGTCACCTTCAATGGACGATGTGATCAGTGATTCAATTAATGAGGTTGCTTAAAATGTCATCAATGTTGTCATTTAATATGTCATGTATGATGTAATATGTGAAGTCATAAGCAGTGTATGGAAGGGGCATAAGTTGTAGTTTGCTCACTGTAACATCACTGACCAAATTCAGTGTTTTTTGTTTTTTTAAGCGTTAGTTTTTAACTCATTTCAACACTTAACTATATGGTTATGATGGAGCAGGAACTCATAATGAGACCTGCTCGGAAGCAATCTCCTCACAGTATTAATTTATTAAACTTTGTATTGTTCATACTAACAATTGCATACACAAACACAAGTAGAAAGGAAGCTTGCTTATGTGTTTAAACTAACAAATAACGCTTGTCTGTTCTAAAATGGCCGCTAAAGCGCGGGAATCTTTATTGCGCATGTGTCAACCATATCACGTGGTGTGACGTCTTTCTTTGCTTGGTGGGAAATTCTTGCTTTTACGCAGTGTGTATTAAAATGGCTGCTTTATGTTTTCACGTGCTACAGCTTGCGCTCATGTTGCAATTAAACTGTGGTATTCTAACGCTATTAATGCGGGATAGAATTTATAAGTAAATGGGAATAGAGTAGAAAGAGTGGGTATACAGTGAAACAATTTATTTGTGATTTTAATATTTTCTTCTTTGACTTTTATTAGTTCGTAAAATGGGCCTGGGGTTGGTGAACTGAAACACGAGAGACAATGGTTCTGCGCATGCGTCCTGCATGGCTGCCCAGAGAAAAGGATGAAGTCAACCTGGACGACGTCCAAGGCCGTGACCTGATGGCCAACACTGTTGTACCCATGATGTCCCTACTGAAACGAAACAATGTACATAAACAATGTATAAACTTTGTCGTGAGACGGGTGGGAAATAAAGCAAATGTATTAATTGTGATGGGCGGTATTTTAGAACAATGGGCTTAAAGAAATTGAACTAAATCGATATGGTGTGAGGATCAACCCCCTGTCCCCGTCAAATCAGAAGTAGTGGGCCCATATTTTTGCAACATTAATGGGAGGTACATGGGCATAGAAGGGTATAATAGATATAGAATTAGCAAATTAGAGGGAGATGATGCTAGAACAGAGCACAGGAGAGCACATCAAGGCTGACAGCTTGCCGAAACCAGAGAGAGACGGGCTGATCGATTGCAGGCAGAACCGCGGTCCAGAGAGGTCCTGAGGAGGGGGCGGCGGATTTCACTAGAAGGAAGAGACGGGAGAATCGAGGAGAAACGAAGTATCAGAGAGGGGAACGACGCAGGCGTCGTTGATAGAGAGGTCACCTATCCTGTCCTGAACCTGGAGGAGGTCTATGCTCTTCATCCTTCCTAGGTCCTATTTTCCCAACTCCTTGGCCAAGGGGTTTGGTTCTCGCACTTTAGGTAAATATACATGCAACCTTTAGTTGCGCTGCTGTCTCGATCTTCTCCTTTCTGAGGGACCGTCATTAATCGATAATTGATTTACTATGCTTCATCTTTGATATACGATTAAGTATCATGTGGTTCTGTACTTTACTCTGCTAAATCTTTTAGATAAACATTTTAAAACTTCCTGACTCAGTGATTATTTCAGGATTATGTATTGTAATGAATGTCACTCATTTTAAACTTCCCAATTAGCAAGGGGTCCATTGGTAAGTCATTACTCTTCAATCAGAAAAGTAATTGGTAGCAGGGATTTTGATAAAGAGTACAACTGACCCACCAGCGGAAATTGCTAGCGTAGTATGAATGTATGGGCCCGAGTGAGTATCTGGTGTATGAATGCTCGTTGCTAGTAACCCGCTGGATCAGTTTTCTGGTTATCAGAGGATGGTTGTACTTTGTTAATTGGGTAATGAGAATTGTACTTTTATGAACTAACAACCGTTATTGTTTAAAAGTTTGTTTTATGTTGTCCAGAATTCCCCGGGGAAAAATTGAATAGCGGATGGTAAATGGAAGCCATACTGCAGTGAGGTTATCTGTCAGGCAGAAATAGTACTGAAAAGTTAGGCAGGGCTATCAGTACTTGTTAGGGACTCTATGCGTGTGAGTAATAGCAAAAGGAATAATGCTGGTGAAAATTTGATGTTATATCACCTAGAAAGGGTAACATTGAAGAAGTAACAGGTATTTTTTTATGCTTGCGTGAAGAGTAAACGGAAGGGTTTTACTCGCAGTGTATGCTTAGTAAACAGAAAGGGTTTTACTAAGTGTGAACAAAACTATCTTCTTTAATTTAGAGAAACTGGCACGATAGCGAATGTTTTATGTTGTTACTGAATTTTAATTAAAAGCGTAGAGAAAAGAAAGTTTTGCGTACGATTTTGTAAAGGGAGGGTCAGTTACCGGAGAGGGAACTGACGTCACAAAGCGCAGCGCTGGGATTGGTTGAAACAGCGGGCGTGGAAAGACTCTTGTAAAGGAGGGGTCAGTAGTCGGGAGTAGTACTGACGTCACAGGTACCGCGCAGGGATTGGTCGAAACAGCGAGAGACAGAAAAGCGCAGATTGTAAAGGAGGGGTTGGCAGACAAACGTCACAAAAAGGCCGCGCTGGGATTGGTTCAGAGACAAAAGTTAGCTGGAATTTGATTGGTTGTTACCATAGAAGCTGAAATCCTAGTGGAGAGTGGAGATTGTATGTTAAAGCGTGATCCAACTTTAATAGGAATTCGTCCGGATAGGAGATTTCTAGGCTTAGCAGAATATAATTTTATACATCGAGATTTACCCAAAATGTACGGAGAGAAGAGAAAAATGTCATTTCTACAAAAGATTAAGAATTATTTTAAAAAGGATAAACCAATCAAAACTAGGGAAGGAATTATCATTCCACCAGCTAAAACGCCCGCTTCATTCATGATGATGGAGAGAGGTTATCATACGTGCGTATGGTTAGAAAATTGGATAGATTATACCAAAAATGATGGAATATTAGCATTTCCCGAGAATGGTACTTTCAATGGGAGAATTCTTCAAAATTTGAGATTGAGGATGAATGATTTAGAACCCAGACCTAGACTAACCCAATACGAAGCCTTAGAGGAGTGGGAAACTGAGGCATTTGAACGTGACCGATCCAGAAGTAATAGGGGTTATCAGGGATTTTTCCATAGGTACCAAAATGAGTCAAGGGACGGTCAGATGAAGCAGTGGAGAAGAGCAATGCTTACAGAGGGTTTGTATCCGATATTAATGGCAGAAGAATCGTTAGGGAGCAAATGCACAGAAAAGACAAAACACTTGACTAGATTTGGAGATTCCGAAGATGAATTTATGGAAGAGATATTAAAGAACCCGCCACCATATCAGGAAGGGACAAGTGGATGCACCCCAAGTGCACCACTGTTAAGGACACCATTGGTACCACAAGTATTGCATGATTCCCCAGTTAGTAGGGTACTTCACGATAAAGAAAAGGAAGCCATAGATAAAAACAGAGCAGAATTAATACAGAAAGTAACACAATTGAGTGTTCATCCTGATTCACTAACCATACCTGTAACAATTGGTCCAGTGGTTCCCTTATATGGTAACAAAGTAAATTATCCCAAACCTCTAGTTATGCCTACACCTGTGAATGTTCCTAAACCTGAAGCAGTAGTAATGGTTGATGATCACTTTAGTGATTGTGAATCTATGATTTCATTAATGGACTTGCCCATTCGAGAATCTGCAAATAGTACCCCCAGAAGAGCTACACCTGGTTGCTCAAAAGATGTAAACATAGTTACCTCATCAGGAACCAAAAGTGCCACAGTAGTTACACCAGAAGACTTAGAAAGGTGGGCACAAGGATCAGACAGACAGAGTTCACCCCCAAAGATCATGGACATTTATAAATTAAAGGTTGAGTTAGAAGAAATGATAGCAGGAAATGTAGGGGTAGATCGCCTAAATACTTACGATGAAGAAGAACTATTGTTCGTGTGCAGAAGTATCACAAGAAATGTAAAGATATTCCATGAGAAATTATCAGATTTAGCTCTGCAGATGGGAATTGAAATAGGGAAGTCAAAAGTGTTACAGAAACCCTATAGAGCAGATTTTTCAGACAAAGATTTAGAAAACATGAATGCCTCTGGAAGAAAATTACAAATAAAGGAATTAATGACAGTCTTGCAGAAATGGGGAGACCTAGATAAATGGAAAGCTAGATGGACAAAGAAAAGGGAAGAGGCACGATACAGTAGAACAACTTCTGAATATTTAATGAAGGAAACAGGGAAAGCAGATCAAATGTATCCAATGCGAGAAGTTCCAGGAGGGGGATATGTACATGTCCCATGGAGCAGACAGGATATTTTGTCATTTACGAATGATTTTCCAAAGTTGAGAGAAAAACCAATTGAATGGTACAAGCAGGTTGAGAGGTTTGTGAAAGTGTCAAAGGTATTGTTGAAGGACTTGGATGGTCTGTTTGAAATAGTGGTACCTGCTGATTTATGGACCGATTGTAAAATCACAGTTGATTGGCCCAGTGAAGAGTATCCTAGAGATCCAAAGACAGGTGCCCCGTCAAGTGATGTAATGAAAAAATATCAGCAGGTAATAACTTACCTGAAAGGGAAAATACCACCAAAAGAAACAGATTGGGTGAAAATAGACAGAACTACTCAAGAAGCTAGTGAATCGGTACATGCCTACTACGAACGTTTATTGCAGGTATTCAAGCAGTATAGTGGATTTGAGGATATTGGAGATAAAAACATGAGTCAGTTTGTTTACCGATTTGTTTATGGATTAAAACCGGAAATATGTCAGATGATTAAGCAGCACATATTGTGCTGGCAGGGGAAACCGATTGACGAGATTTTGAAATATGCAAAATATTGTGGAGATGACATTGAGGATAGGCACAAGAAATTGCAAGAGAAAGTGATGTGGGCTCAGGTAAAAATGGCCGAGAGACAGGGAATTAATTTGGATAATCCAAGTGATAATCAGGGGAAAGATTCTGGAACGAATGGTGACACTGGGAATGGTGGAAAAATGAGAGGACGAATGAGCAGAGAAGAGGCTAAAAAGAAATTTCCTTGTCATGGATGCGGAAAATTGGGGCATTGGAAGGATGAATGTAAAAAGATACGGAATAATAATGGCCCAAATCAAAATTTAAATCCACAGACGCAGAATGACTCGCAGCAGGGTGTAAATACTCAAAGTCAGTTGCCACCTGCACCTATACAGGGTAATGTAAGCAGAGCAAAGCACGGTACAGACGTCGGATATCAAGGAGGAAGTGGTAAGAATGATTATGTAACCTCACAATTTCTTTTACAGGACGACTTCTGTCCATATAGTCAATGACGGTGCCTAGGAGAGGGGGAGAAGGAGTGCGTACTTGGTGCGTCCTTACCGGTAGATCAGTCAGGTCCATATGTTGAAGGGAATGTGAAAGGTAATGATATTACCTTCCTTTTGGACACTGGTGCTACCAGGTCTACTGTGAGAACAGCAGACATCCCAGACCTTCCTCTCTCTGGAGAAGCTATCCAAGTTGTGGGTGTAGCTAATAGAAAGATTAGAACACCTCTTACCGAACCAATGGAAGTCAAAATTGGAAATTTTAGAGAAATGCATCAATTTGTAGTGTGTGATTCCAGTCCAGTAAATTTATTGGGCTGAGATTTGTTGTGTAAAATGAACTGCACAATTTTCTGCACGCCGGATGGTGTGGCAGTTCAGACCCCAGATGAAGACCATGTATATAAATTTATGATTGCAAAGCAAGGTACAGAAGTAGATGAGATGTTTTCTTTGATAACAAAAGACGAGTTACCAGAAGAACTAAAAACTACAGTGAATTCCATGGTATGGGATTTCACGGGAAAGGAAGTAGGACTTATGGCCAAAATAGACCCAGTTAAAATTATTGTATAGGAAGGTGCAACTTTCCCAAATACCAGACAGTACAAAATGAGTGCAGAAGTAAAAGCAGGAGTCATTGAAGAAATCAACCGAATGGTAAAACAAGACATACTAAAAGAAGTAATGAGTAGCCCTTGTAACTCATCAATAATGGGTTTGAAGAAACCTAGTGGAAAGTATAGGATTGTTCAAGACCTGCGAAAAATAAATAAGATTGTGGAACCCTGTTGTCCTATAGTGCCAAATCCTGCAGTAATTCTATAACAGATTCCTTGGAGTGCAGGATGGTTTACTGTGATTGATTTATGCCAAGCATTCTTTTCAATACCATTGCACCCAGATAGTCAGTATCTTTTTTCATTTAAATTTGAGAACAAAGTCTATGTATGGAATCGTGTTCCTCAGGGGTACACGGAAAGTCCTTGCATCTTCAATCAGATATTGAAAAAGTGCTTAGAGAAACTAGTGATGCCAGGAAGTTCAGTCTTAGTGCAGTATATAGACGACTTACTGGTGGCATCTAACACCAGAGAGGACTGTGTTGTTGACTCCATTGCATTATTAAATCATTTAGCTGAAGAAGGGCATAAAGTTTCACCTGAAAAATTGCAGTTTTGTACAACAGCAGTTAAGTATTTAGGACACCAAATTGGGGAAAAAGAAGAATAACCTCTGAAAGAGTAAAATTAATCAAGAAAATGCAAATGCCTGTCTCCCAACGAGAGGTGAGAATGTTCCTTGGAATAGTGGGTTATTGTCGACAATGGATACTAGGGTTTTCTCTGCTAGCAAAGCCATTAATCCAAATGACGAAAAAGAAGGCAAAGGACCCAGTTGAGTGGGATGATGAGAGTGTAGGGGCTTTTGTAAAATTGAGAAATGCTTTGTGTGCAGCACCTGCCCTAGGCATGCCTGATTATAAAAGAAAATTCGCATTATTCTGTCATGAGAGAGAAAATTGTGCACTCTCAGTCCTAACTCAGAGACATGGTCTGGACAGACGTCCTATAGCATATTTTTCTGCTACATTGGACCCAGTGGCAGCCGCATTGCCAGGCTGTCTAAAAGCAGTAGCGGCTACATGTTTGAGCATTGAACAAAGTGAATCAATTGTAATGGGACACCCTGTCAAAGTGTTTGTCCCACATTCAGTTGTGATTCTGTTGACAAGAACCCGAACTCAACATCTTACTCCTAGTCGGCTGACTAAATATGAAAGAATAATATTAGGTACTGAAAATGTGACCATTGTAAGGTGCACAATAGTAAATCCTGCTACCTTACTACCAGACCCATACCATGAAGAAGTTAAAGACGATGAAGAGGAACATGATTGTTTACAAGTCACAGAATTGTGCACAAAACCACGTCCTGACATCCAGGAACTACCCCTCAGGAAGCCAGACAGGGAGCTGTTTGTTGATGGTTCGTGCCAAAGGCATGAAGATGGTAAACTAACTGCTGCATATGCAGTGTGTGAATTAACTGGAATAGTCGAAGCATCCTATTTACCAGGAGTAAAATCTGCACAAGTAGCTGAATTGATTTCGTTAATAAAAGCCTGCAAAATTGGGAAAAATCAAAAAGTAACTATATTTACAGATAGCCAATATGGTTACGGGGTTGTGCATGATTTTGGCCAACTATGGATGCAGAGGGATTTCATGACTTCTTCAGGATCCCCCATTAAAAATGGACAGTTCGTAAAAGAACTGCTGGAGGCAATACAATCACCAACAGAATTGGCTGTGGTGAAATGTGCCGCACACCAGTCAGGAGATGACTGGGTGGTAGTCGGTAACAGATATGCAGATTTGGTGGCTCAACACTGTGCTAAAAACAGGTTGTCAGTTAATAAAAGGGTTGAAAGAATGGGAATCAGCTGCCAACTTATGCTGTATGCACCTCCTGAAACATGGAATGATGTAAAGCGATTACAAGATGACGCTGATGAGAGTGAAAGAAATGCATGGATTAAAATGGGATGTTCTCAAAGGGCAAACGACGATGTATGGATTTTTGCCGATGGCAGACCAGTCATGCCTGACTGTCTGATTTCACAAATGGCCAGAATGTATCATGGAGACACACATGTAGGGAGAGATGCAATGATTAGGCTCTTCAGACAAAATTGGTACAATCCAAGGTTTAGGGCTGTAGCAGAGAGCCTTTGTCAGAGATGTTTAACTTGCCAAATGCATAATCCTGGAAGAAAAACAATAATTGGTTTTGGGAAAATAGGAAAGACAGAAGGTCCATTTGTGAGATTGCAACTTGATTTTATTCAGTTACCACCATGTAGAGGACTGAAATACGTACTTGTCATAGTGTGTCTGTTTTCAAAGTGGGTAGAGGCTTACCCTACCAGGAGGAATGACAGTATTACAGTCGCAAAGTTGTTGCTACGAGAACTCATTCCTAGGTTTGGTTTCCCAGTAACTTTGGAATCAGATAGAGGAAGGCACTTCAACAGTGATGTGATTAGAATAATCTGTGAAGCATTCCAAATTGAGCAAAAATTGCACTGTGCATATCGTCCAGAGGCTTCTGGAGTGGTTGAACAAATGAATGGCACAATAAAATCCAGACTGGCAAAAATGTGTGCATCAACATCGCTAGATTGGCCGGATGCATTGCCACTTGTCTTGATGGGACTCAGAAGCATTCCTGATAGAAATACCGGATTGAGTCCGCACGAAATAATCATGGGAAGAGCAATGAGACAAGCACATGTTCCTACAAATAAAGTGCTGAATATAACTGATGATATGGTTCTGGATTATTGCAAAGGATTGGCTGACCTAGTGCGTTCTGTCTCTCACCAGGTTGGGGAAGACGCAGTTTCCAGGCAGCCTGAGCAAGAGCATGATCTGAATCCCGGAGACTGGGTGGTTGTGAAGAATCACACGAGAGAAACGTGTCTATCACCCAAGTGGGACGAACCTCTTCAAGTCATACTAGTTACGAATACAGCAGTAAAGTGTGCAGGATTTCCTAATTGGATTCATGTAAGCCACACCAAAAGAGTACCAGACCCTGAAGAAGAAAATCCTCAGACAGCATCGATCACTGAGGAAGCTGAAGGTTGCCCAGCTGAAGAATCTCAGGAACAAGATTCGAGGGAAGCTGAAGAAGAACAACCGAGCACAAGTCAGGACTGGATACCGGTGGTGGAAACTCCTGAAGTTTACCACAGAACAAGAAGTCAAACCAATTTAGAAGAAATTGAAGAAGATCAGATAGGTGAAGAAGAAGCAGCTCAGGAAGAAGAGGAAGAAACAATAAGAGAACCTGAGCAGGATCAGATAGGGAGAGGAAAACAGGCTCAAATCAACAATGAATCAACAAATTTTGTGCAGGGACAGACAGGTTTAGAAGAACGCGGTCAGGCTGCAGAAGTACAAAGTGCAATAAGCCCTGATCAGAACCAGTTAGATCCAGAAAAATACATTCAAGAAGAAGATCCCGAGAATAACGAACATGAAGACATAAATCAAGAACAAGGTCAGTTACTAGAAATTCACAGTGGAGCAGCTAAAGAGAAACAAATAAGACCTGAAAAAGAACAAATAGCAGAAGAACCTGAAATTGAAGAAAACCAAACTGTGCCACAACCTGAAAATAAACGAACTACTGAAGAAGAAATAAAGAGTAAAGAGACAGTACAAGCAAAGAAAACCAGGAAAGGTGATCATTGGCCTAGTGTCATTAAAAGAGTAAAATACCACTTAACAACCAGAAGTGAAGATCCAGAACAAGTAAACGAAGTGACAAGTCAAACAGGACAAGAAAGTTGAACTGAAAAACGAAGAAGCAAAAGACTGAAGCTTATAAACAATAAATTTAAAGGTCCTGATTGGACTTATATTATCCTCGAAGACTACGAGAGCTCAGAATCAAGTGAAAGTGGTGACGAAGGAACCAGTGCGGAACTGACCTATGAAAAAGAAATAAGACCACTTTGATAACACAAGAAGACTTGAAAATAGATAAGAAGAGCAATCTTCCTTGTCAAAATGTCTGACAATAGAGTTTCTGGGAGACCAAAACGGAAATGTTGTAAAAGATGCTGTGCTGTATGCATATGCAGTCTAGTAATGGTGCTTGTAGTATGGTTAGTTCTGATCGTAGCAATTCCCTACCTTCTGATTACGGATAACAAGATTAACAACTAAACGAAAGGAAGGATAGATAACTTGAAAGGTGATAGAGTAAAATTAGAGGCAGAAGATGAACTAGAATTTCATCATGAAGTAACAGATAACGACACTAGTTTGAATGTTTTCACAAAATTATTGTTTCAATATGTAGATACCATGGAAGTTAGTAATTGTTATGTTTGTATGAAGTTACCAGAATCAGTGGCAGAAGGGTTAACATATCATCACTTGCCATTAACCTATGGCATATCGTGTAGTGTTTTGACCAGTTTATTTTATAGAACAGGGAGACTTCAGTATTATTATTCAAACATAGATGTGATATTTCCTGAGGTTCCGATTCGAACGAATATGAACCCAGTGCTTAGTAGTCAAGATGCACAGTTTATGGGAGAATTTTTCTTAACTATGAAATCAATAGATATAACACATGCACATAGAAACAATCTAACATGTTCATTACATGAAGAAGAAAAGATATTTTTGAATTTAGTAGAAGATAGAAGACAAGATTTTCAAAAGAAAGCTTCTGAGCATAAGGCTCATCTGCCACCTTGGGCTGAGAAAGAAGGGAGTTACACACCTGGCAAGGCTCAAGCTGCTATGGCTCTGGATTTTGTAAAAACAGGGAAAATTTGTCTACATAGGTTAAAGACTGATTATAACAATGTTTTCATCGGTACCAGTGAATGTGAACATAATTTCTTAATTCTTGGAGGTTGGGGACTCAAAGGAGGAACAGATTCAGTTTTTCCTGGAATCTATTATGTGTGTGGGAATAAGGCTTACTTTAGGCTTCCTGCACGGTGGTATGGAAGTTGTTACTTTGGAATAGTATTTCCAAAGATATACCACGTAAAAAGAAACACTGGGAGCAATGAAAATAATAGTGAATTAACACGTAGTAAAAGTGCTAGTTTTTCTGAAATTGTAGGTGATATATTTGGTGCATTTATACCTTCAGTGGGAGTAATTCTGAACTCAAGAAGAATATGTAAATTATCTACAGTGGTTGATCGTTTATCAACGGATACTGCTGGAGGCTTTCTAATGATTAATGCGGAAATGGTTGCGATTAGATCTATGGTTATGCAAAATCGACTTGCTCTTGACATTACATTGGCAAAAGAGGGCGGAGTCTGTAAATTATTGAAGTCGAAACATTGTTGCACTTATATACCTGATAAAAGTGCAGAAATTGGAACGTGTATACAGAATATAACAAAACTTGAGAAGGAGCTAAAACCACTGGAAGTTGATAGTGTATGGGAAAGATTGACAAATAGTATTACGTCAATTGGTACCTGGTTTGCTAATATAGGGAAAGGACTTATAGGTCAAATATTAGTACCCTTAGCAGGGATAGCAATAATAGTATTGTCAATAATAATATGGTGCAAATGTTGTAGAAAGAATAAATCATATAGTGTGACAGGAAAAGGAAAGAAAAGAAAATGTGATGAAATTGAACTAGAAGATCTGAAAAGTGAATTATATAAGAAACTGAAAGGAGATGTGAAAAATAGAAAATGTAAGAATGAAACTGAGACAAATTTATGCTAAAAGTTGGCATCTGGTTGTGGGTAAATTTTTGATGGCTCAGAAACGCCATCAGAGAGGGGATTGATGGAGCAGGAACTCATAATGAGACCTGCTCGGAAGCAATCTCCTCACAGTATTAATTTATTAAACTTTGTATTGTTCATACTAACAATTGCATACACAAACACAAGTAGAAAGGAAGCTTGCTTATGTGTTTAAACTAACAACGCTTGTCTGTTCTAAAATGGCCGCTAAAGCGCGGGAATCTTTATTGCGCATGTGTCAACCATATCACGTGGTGTGACGTCTTTCTTTGCTTGGTGGGAAATTCTTGCTTCTGCGCAGTGTGTATTAAAATGGCTGCTTTATGTTTTCACGTGCTACAGCTTGCTCTCATGTTGCAATTAAACTGTGGTATTCTAACGCTATTAATGCGGGATAGAATTTATAAGTAAATGGGAATAGAGTAGAAAGAGTGGGTATACAGTGAAACAATTTATTTGTGATTTTAATAATTTCTTCTTTGACTTTTATTAGTTCGTAAAATGGGCCTGGGGGTTGGTGAACTGAAACACGAGAGACAATGGTTCTGCGCATGCGTCCTGCATGGCTGCCCAGAGAAAAGGATGAAGTCAACCTGTCTCTATCTTCTCCTTTCTGAGGGACCGTCATTAATCGATAATTGTTTTACTATGCATCATCTTTGATATACGATTAAGTATCATGTGGTTCTGTACTTTACTCTGCTAAATCTTTTAGATAAACATTTTAAAACTTCCTGACTCAGTGATTATTTCAGGATTATGTATTGTAATGAATGTCACTCATTTTAAACTTCCCAATTAGCAAGGGTCCATTGGTAAGTCATTACTCTTCAATCAAAAAAAATCATCCATTTAGACACTTATATACCCATTTATTCTTCCATCGACCTTGAGATATACATATATAAAACATATTTAATTTTCAGAAAAACACACATTCACTGGATGATGTCATCAGTGATGTCATCAGTGATGTCATTTGAGATGTCATCAGTGATGTCATGAGTGATGTCACTGACCATGTCATGAGTGATGTAATATGTGACGTCATCAGCAGTGCATTGCGGGCGCGCGAGTTATAGTTAGCTGAACTAACTATAACGGGGAATTTCTATGGTTTTGTACGAGTGAAATGTCCAACTAACTATAAAGCCCCTGAAACCTATGGTTTTTTCAGTGAATTTCTAAGGTTTTTTAAATGCTAATTTCTAACTATAACGTGCCTGAAACCTATGGTTTTTTCAGTGAATATATATATATATTTATTATACTATGTATACATGTGAAAATGTCTCAATCCCCTGTTTGACTCGGTGGCACGGAAAAAATGGGTGGAACTGACGTCAGCACGCCGACGAGGTCCTCTTATGGCTCCGATGATGTCATACGGTGTCGCGAGCGGAGCCGTGCTCGTTGACGTGGGGGAGCTAGGAAAGAATTTCCGTGGAATGCTGGTGCAGGGGATATTCACCTAAGTGTTCAGGCTAGTCCTTTGGGAGCAACTGTTTATGTTGCCACTCCAGAAACCGAAACCAGTGATCCGAGGGCAGAGGCCCTGCAGATGGCACACGAGGTGGGGTGCCCAGTCGTGTGCACCGGCGGGGCAGCGAAGTGACAAGCACCACAACCCACAAAAAGGTAACGAGGGCACTGAATAACATAGGATCTTCTCTTTGTATCTGGCAGGAACAACGAAGTTAAAATGCCCTAGTACCAAAATGTAGAATTAGTGCTACAACGGTCTTCAAGAGGACCTGCGATGCCGCTTCTGCCTCCCGTACCCTGGAGGCGGCACATGGGTCACGCGGTACGGTCATACTGCGGTGGGACGCACACTCGTTGACCTCTCATGGCACTGCTCCACACTTCAGGGAGGACGCTTTCCATTAGCTATGTTTTCTGATGACATGTCGCGCCGGCCCCGTCCAACAACAGAACTACTTTAGATCCAAACAGACTCTTCCACTCTCTCACCGGAAGTGAAACTAGGCCACGCGGACACTTTCACAATACAACAGCCGGGAATGCACTTTTCAGTAAAAAAACCACATTCCTTCCTCCTAATTAATCAAATAAGCGTCTCACTGAAGAACAGGGGCCAGCTTCGATCGGTAAACAGCCGTTACAATGACTTTTTTACTTTGCGATACCATTACAACGCATGCATTACCACGCATGTGTTGTACATCACGAAGTCATTACTACGCATTTTTTTAGAACGCATGGTCATTTACCACGCATGCCTTTACAACGAATTTTGTTGTAAAGGTATGTATGGTAAATGACCATGCACTCTAAAAAACATGTAGACGATCCATGTCGTTGTAATGAAACAGAGGCTGTTCCATTTCCTCACAACGACGTGCACTGCCCCTCAGAGATGACGTGAAGCAGGAACCACGAGGAGAGAGGAACCATGAGGAGTGAGAGGTAAGGGGGATTGGGCATGGGTTGGGGGTTTCTTTTCTAGGGTTTAGGGTAGTGCAGTCGTGTTTGGGTGGTGTAGGGGGTCGTGCTGGGGGTAGTGTTTTAGGGACCAGGGTAGTGCAGTGGTGTTTGGGTAGTGTAGGGGGTCGTGCTGGGGGTAGTGTTTTAGGGTTTAGGGTAGTGCAGTAGTGTAGGGGGTCGTGCTGGGGGTAGTGTTTTAGGGTTTAGGGTAGTGCAGTGGTGTATGGGTAGTGTAGGGGGTCATGCTGGGGTAGTGTTTTAGGGTTTAGGGTAGTGTAGTGGTGTTTGAGTAGTGTAGGGGGTCATGCTGGTGGTAGTGTCTTAGGGTTTAGGGTAGTGCAGTGGTGTTTGTGTAGTGGATCATGCTGGGGGTAGTGTTTTATGGCTTAGGGTAGTGCAGTGGTGTTTGGGTAGTGTAGGGGGTCGTGCTGGGGGTAGATTTAGGGTTTAGGGTAGTGCAGTGGTGTTTGGGTAGTGTAGGGAGTCGTGCTGGGGGTAGTGTTTTAGGGTTTAGGGTAGTGCAGTGGTGTTTGTGTAGTGTAGGGGGTTGTGCTGGGGGTAGTGTTTTAGGGTTTATGTTAGTGCAGTGGTGTTTGGGTAGTGTAGGGGGTAGTGCTGGGGTAGTGTTTTAGGGTTTAGGGCAGTGCAGTGGTGTTTGTGTAGTGAAGGGGGTCATGCTGTGGGTAGTGTTTTAGGGTAGTGCAGTGGTCTTTGAGTAGTGTAGGGGGTCATGCTGGGGGTAGTGTTTTAGGGTTTAGGGTAATGCAGTGGTGTTTGTGTAGTGTGGGAGGTCATGCTGGGGGTATATTTAGGGTTTAGTGTAGTGCAGTGGTGTTTGGGTAGTGTAGGGAGTCGTGCTGGGGGTAGTGTTTTAGGGTTTAGGGTAGTGCAGTGGTGTTTGGGTAGTGTAGGGAGTCGTGCTGGTGGTAGTGTTTTAGGGTTTAGGGTAGTGCAGTTATGTTTGGGTAGTGTAGGGTGTCGTGCTGGGGGTAGTGTTTTAGGGTTTAAGGTAGTGCAGTGGTGTTTGGGTACTGGAGGGGGTAGTGTTTTAGGGTTTAGGGTAGTGCGCCCAACCAGCCACAATATCCGTGGACAAACGGGATCCTGACTCTTTGGAACGCTCCGTCAATTGAATAATTTGGGTCAAGGGCCCTACCACGTCCAAGACCTATCAATTCCTTTCTTGGGATCCCTCATATACTTGGAGAAAAAGGTACATAGTTTCTCATCAATTTCAGGCGTGTGTGCCACCTTCCCCTTCAGTGAGGGCCTGGGGCATTCTCCCCTCATCCTATTCCTGACCTCCCTTTCAAGGGGTTGATGGATTTTCCCCACCACATAATCTGCCACTTTGGCGTCAGGTGTCCACTCTGCCGACCTAGGATGGTAAATTTGGGTAGGCTCGAACATGTCCGAGTGGACCCCGTCCCCAACCGGGGACTGAGAGGAGTGGGACTCTGGACGCCAGGGACGCCCGAGTCCTTATCCTCATCGGAGGAGAAATCGTCCTCCGATACACCCTCTCCCTCTAAGGGAAACCCGCTGTCGGGGTCTACAATAGTGGTGACAGTGTCGCAATTTTCTCCGGGCCCCTCCTCCTCCCGGCAGAGTGCATGTTTTAGCGTTCGCACACTCTTGAGGAAGGTCTCCGTAAGTTTATCAAATCCTTCCAAGTGCCCGCGTTATGCTTAACGGCCCTTTTATTCCCCATCTGGGAGCTACTTGGACCCGCCACCACCAGATCTGGGTCACTGAACACCCCAGGGATGCTTTTCGCCAGCTTATCAACCTGATCCCTAAGAGGAGCCAGCGCCCTAGAAATAGCCAGAGAGAGGGCTTGGTCCACTGCTGGAGGGAGAAGTTGGGGGCCATTCCTCCTCCACTTCCTGGTAGGAGGAGTAAAAATGGTCTTCTGGAGAAGACATGATAGCAGAGGGTGCGAGCACAGAACAAATGCCCTTAAAATCCTTAAGACAGCCCCCTCGCTGGTGCTCCAACAGCTGGGCTTTCCCCGAAGCGGTTATAAGAATAGACTGAGGCGCAATACCAATTACCACCACCAGGTGGCAATGGTCACTAACGTGGCCGTGTGGGGAAATCACCGCGTAGCGGTGTCAAAATTAGGCGAGGATTGGTCGGGAATCAAGCGGACACTAAAGGAGTGACTGGATTCCCAAACGAGCGTAAAGACCAGCGGGAGCGCTCGACGGAGCTGCCTCGCTCGGACCAGACGCACCTGACAGGATCTCACCGCGCGCAGAGCACACAGCGGGAGAAACTGTGAGGGGGAGAACGCGCTCGTGCAAGAGCCTGCTGCGCAGGGAATATGAAACAATAGCAAGCCAATAATGCTAATAACGTGCACAAGAAACCGTTATATAAACAGCAACAACGTCAGATTAAGCCAAGAATGTAAGGAATGCACTTAACTGACGAGCAGTGAAGAAAGAGGAAGTGGAAGGGACGTCACGATATTATATACGATGGACTGTGATATGATTGGACTATAGTTGCCTTGGAGACTACCCCCTAATGGTTCATGGGTTGTGTAGTCTTTTGTTTAATGATTGTTGTGTTACGTTTTCTTTGAACTGCTATGCAAATAAAGTGAGGAAAGATATGCATAATCCTCGCCTCCGTCCTGCCATAGAATTCATTAAACTTTATTTGATCTGATTTAGAAACATAGATCATAAAAGTGTACATAAAAACAGTAAATCCTCTTTCCTAATACAATACAGTGAGAATTAATTAAAACCAGTAGGTAAAAATGGGTGTTACAAAGCCGGGTTCAGAGCAACTTCAGGTTAACAGAATTGTAAAGTTCAATGTTTCGCAAGATCAATCTCATGTACTTCGTGCAAAATACGCAATAAGGGGTCCAAGTAAGATGTAACGCTCCAATACCTGACCAGTTTGCACTATATAAAACTGCAGAAAAACTAGAAATAAAAAGTGTTTTGCACACTTCTGTCATTGGGCTATATGTGGGCTACATCTGGGGGATATTTGTGCTACATTTGAGCTCTTTTTTCTCTGGTGGCCATCTTGGGAGACTTATTTGTTATGAAGTTTCCTAATTTCGTCATTTACTGCAGTCTCCTCAGTAGGAAATGCTTTCAGTTTTTACTTTGATTCCATCAAGAAGTCATTCAGATGTGTCACACATTTGCCATAAATTCAGAATGTTAGCACTCTAGTTGTTCATAAGATCACTGTAGTAAAGCTACTGCTCACCAGGGAGTTAACTGGAAGTCTACTGTTGGTATTGAAAGTGATTGTTTCAGTCTGCATGTCAGAATTTTCTAATGAAATAGAAGAGGATTTGAGATCTCACTTAAAACATGCCCTACATTTTCTTTCTGCAGCACTAACCATAATTTCTATGGCAAAATGAACCCCCTCATTTTGTTCCTTTTAAATTAAATGTTTTAAGTGTTACCAGTTTATTCCAATCAAGATGGCTTCAGGTGTGCCATACTTTTGTCATAAGTAAGACTGTTAGCGCTCTAGTTGTTCTTTAGGAACACTCTGGGAAGCTGCAGTAGAACACAAAGGCATCAACTGACAGGCTGCTCCTGTTGAAATATAACAGGAAGATATTTGAGATCTCACTTAAAACATGTCCTAATTTGTCTTTCTACAGCACTAACCATAATTTCTATGGCAAAATGAACCCCCTCATTTTGTTCCTTTTTAAATTAAATGTTTTAAGAGTTACCAGTTTATTCCAATCAAGATGGCTTCAGGTGTGCCATACTTTTGTCATAAGTAAGGCTGTTAGCACTCTAGTTGTTCTTTAGAACACTCTGGGAAGCTGCAGTAGAACACAAAGGAATCAACTGACAGTCTCTGCCCTTGTTGGATGTACATGTTTTACTGAGAATGTCAGACTTCATTCTCACATGACTGAGAAAGATAATGTGAATTTACAGAAAATATGCTCTCATTTTAGCTTCTGGAGCACCTTCCAAAACTGTATGGGACAAGCATGTGAAAATAGTTTTCTCTCAAACATGATTCATGATATCCCAGCAGAAGGTTTTTCACAGGGTAAAATCACCTTAGAACACACCACAATTCCTGAAATTAGTATGGTACCATCAACAAATGAATTCTAATGTAACTAAAGTCTGTTATCACCCTTTATAGTTCTCCTTTTGGTAACCCTCAAAATCTTCGATTCACTACAATGCATTTCAATGGGGTACTGTCATTTATATTGGTCCCGAGATGGCTGCCAGCAATTCCAGGATGAAATGCTGACAGCCAATCAGATCTCACGATGACATGTGTGGTTAGGCTCCGCCCAGATATATATGTGTTTTCTTTTTCAAATTTCTCAGGAACTACTGAACGGATTTACACCATTTAACCAAAAGGCACGACTCTGAACCAAGGGCTACCTTTTTGCCAAATTTGGTGTAATTCCGTTCAGCAGTTCGGGCTGTAGCTGCGATGAAAGGTTCCTATGGAAAATTGCATGGGGAAAACACGTTTTGGGACCCCCCCTTTTTTCTCGGCCACCACTTGACGAATCACCCCGAGATTTTCAGGATAGGAGCGGACCGGAGCGCCCCACGAGTTTTAAAAATTTCGCGAAGATTCGTCAACCGGCGCCAAAGTTATTTCAAATAGAATGTTGCGGATTTCCTATGGAAAATAGGTCCTAACTATAACTATCTACTGGCGACCGCCAGTAGATAATATATATATATATATTCACTGAAAAACCATAGGTTTTAGGGACAGTTATAGTTAGTTGGACATTTCACTGGTACAAAACCATAGAAATTCCCCCGTTATAGTTAGTTCAGCTAACTATAACTCGCGCCCCGCAATGCACTGCTGATGACGTCACATATTACATCACTCATGACATGGTCAGTGACATCACTGATGACATCGCTGATGACATCTCAAATGACATCACTGATGACATCACTGATGACATCATCCAGTGACTGTGTGTTTCTGTAAAGTTTAAATATGTTTAATATATATAGGGAAAGGCGTATTGAAGAATGAGTGGGTGTATAAGTGTCTGAATGGATGATTTAGTACGTGCGTGACTGACTCTACAAGTGAGTGATTAAACGTATCTTACTGAATGCATGGGTTAGTGACTAAACTGTGTGAATGTCTGTATCCGTCTGTTTGTTGGTGTGTAAGTGGATGCATGGATTTGCGAATAGCTGCATGAGTGTCTATATGGGTTATTGATTGGTTCTCTGAGTATCTGTATGGCTGCCTGAGTGTTTGTGTGGGTGGGGTGTGTGTGACTCTGTACATAGATGTGTGAGTGGGTGATTCACTGGGTGCATGATTTCAAGAGTGCATCTGTGATGGACTGCTTGGGTGGGTGAATGTGTGTATGGGTGTGCTAGTGAGTGAATGTATATCTCAGTGGTACATGTGCGAGTAACTACATATGTAAAAGGCAGTATATATGTGTGTTAGAGTATTTAAATGGCTATAAGTGAGAGTGTGTGATTGTGAGAGTGGCTGTATGGATGCGTGTGTGCTTGTATCAGTTATTGTATAAGAGCGTAAGAATGTGCTAGTATTTGTATGAGTAAGTGAGCTGGTGTGTGTATAACTGTATAGGTGAGTAAATGGGTGTGTGATTAATTTTTTGCATGACTGACTAGGTGTGTGAGTACCTCTATGGATGAGTGGCGGTGTGTGAGTGTTTATATAGGTGTATGAGTGCATATGATAGTCCTGTACTGAGTGACTGTAAGTATGAGTGACTGTACGGGTGAGTGAGTAGATGTGTGTGTGTAGACCTAAGAATCAGTGAGTGGGTATGTAGTTATTGGTATTGGAGTGTGTATGGTTTTGAGAATGGCAGACTGTAATTTAGAGTGGGTGTATCAAAAGTTATATTAGGGTGTGAGAAGATGCATGAAATTATCACATGGATGATGTCATCAGTGATGTCATCAGTGATGTCATTTGAGATGTCATCAGTGATGTCATCAGTGATGTCACTGACCATGTCATGAGTGATGTAATATGTGACGTCATCAGCAGTGCATTGCGGGGCGCGAGTTATAGTTAGCTGAACTAACTATAACGGGGAATTTCTATGGTTTTGTACGAGTGAAATGTCCAACTAACTATAACTGTCCCTAAAACCTATGGTTTTTTCAGTGAATTTCAAAGGTTTTTTAAATGCTAATTTCTAACTATAACGTGTCTGAAACCTATGGTTTTTTCAGTGAATTTCAAAGGTTTTTTAAATGCTAATTTCTAACTATAACGTGCCTGAAACCTATGATTTTTTAAGTGAATTTCAAAAAAAAATTTAATGCTAGTTTCTAACTATGCCTACAGAGGTAGGACATGTGAAGAAAGAAGAAAAAACGCACAGAAAGAAGCAAAAGAAATGCAGAAAGAAGCAACAGAAGTCCACAAAGACGAAGAAAAGTGCAGGAAGAAGCAAAAGATGTGCAGAAAGAACCAAAAGAGGAGCAGAAAGAGGCCTTGTTGCAAAATCATCCTGTGCCCACAACTTTTTCAGACGGGTACTGGTGGTAACTGACTCTGACTAACCAGAGCCAGTGCTATGCTAAAAGACATTAGAATAAGGTGAAAACACCTACATACACTAGGGAACACTATGCGTTGGGGTACCCCTGTGATTAGCATGACCTCATCTGCAAGTCCCTAGTACATAATAGGGCAGGGGGATTAAAACTACCTCTTAAAACGTGCTACAGGGCGCGTTTGCACAGTGGTGAAGGGAGGGGGGGCCTGAGGTGACGTGTGCAAACGCGCCCCGTGGCGCATTTTAAGTTGTGGGATTAAGTCCCCTTGAATCCTGAGGGTCCCTGGGGCCCAACTAGCCCCCCAGGTACCTACAGTTAGGACCACAGAGCTGCGTTACAGAGAGGCGTTCCGAGGCCACGCACCTTTTTTCACCTCTCTGCAACGCAACTCTGTTGTGCTTACTGAAGGTACCTGGTGGGCTAGTTGGCCCCCAGGGTCCCTCAGGTTTCAAGGGGAATTAATTCCCCAACTTAAAAAGCACCACAGGGCGTGTTTGCGCACATGTCACCTGAGGCCCCGCCCTCTCCCTGCACCACTGTGCAAACGCGCCCCGTGGCGCGTTTTAAGTTGGGGCATTAGGTCACCTTGAACCCTGAGGGTCCCTGGTGCCCAACTAGCCCACCAGGTACTTCCAGTAAGCACCACAGGCCTGCGTTGCAACGCCTGTAACAAATTGTGCAGTTGTGTTTAGGTAGTGAAGGGGGTCGTGCTGGGGGTAGATTTAGGGTTTAGGGTAGTGCAGTGGTGTTTGGGTAGTGTAGGGAGTCGTGCTGGGGGGAGTGTTTTAGCGTTTAGGGTAGTGCAGTGGTGTTTGGGTAGTGTAGGGGGTCGTGCTGGGGGTAGTGTTTTAGGGTTTAGGGTAGTGCAGTGGTGTTTGGGTAGTGTAGGGGGTCGTGCTGGGGGTAGTGGTTTAGGGTAGTGCAGTGGTGTTTGGGTAGTGTAGGGGTACTGCTGGGGGTAGTGTTTTAGGGTTTAGGGTAGTGCAATGGTGTTTGGGCAGTGTAGGGGGTACTGCTGGGGGTAGTGTTTTAGGGTTTAGAGTAGTGCAGTGGTGTTTGGGTAGTGTAATGGGTACTGCTGGGGGTAGTGTTTTAGGGTTTAGGGTAGTGCAGTGGTGTTTGGGTAGTGTAGGGGTTCGTGCTGGGGATAGTTTTTTAGGGTTTAGGGTAGTGCATTGGTGTTTGTGTAGTGTAGGAGGTCGTGTTTTAGGGTCTAGGGTAGTGCAGTGGTCTTTGGGTAGTGTAGGGAGTCGTGCGGGGGTAGTGTTTTAGGGTTTAGGGTAGTGCAGTGGTCTTTCGGTAGTGTAGGGGGTCGTGCGGGGGTAGTGTTTTAGGGTTTAGGGTAGTGCATTGGTGTTTGGGTAGTGTAAGGGGTCATGCGGGGGTAGTGTTTTAGGGTTTAGGGCAGTGCAGTGGTGTTTGGGTAGTGTAGGGGGTCGTGCTGGGGGAAGTGTTTTAGGGTTTAGGGCAGTGCAGTGGGGTTCGGATTGTGTAGGGGGTCGTGCTGGGGGGAGTGTTTGAGGGTTTAGGGCAGTGCAGTGGTGTTCGGGTAGTGTAGGGGGTAGTGTAGGGGGGAGTGTTTGAGAGTTTAGGGCAGTGCAGTCGTGTTCGGGTAGTGTAGGGGGTCGTGCTGGGGAGAGTATTTTAGGGTTTAGGGTAGTGCAGTGGTGTTCGGGTAGTGTAGGGGGTCGTGCAGGGGGTGGTGTTTCAGGGTTTAGGGCAGTGGTGTTCGGGCAGTGTAGGGGGTCGTGCTGGGGGTGGTGTTTCAGGGTTTGGGGCAGTGGTGTTCGGGCAGTAAAGGGGGTCGTGCGGGGGTGGTGTTTCAGGTTTGGGGCAGTGCAGTGGTGTTCGGGCAGTGTAGGGGGTGGTGCAGGGTTGTGGTGTTTCAGGGTTTAGGGCAGTGCAGTGGTGTTCGGGCAGTGTAGGGGGTCGTGCTGGGGGTGGTGTTTCAGGGTTTAGGGCAGTGCAGTGGTGATCGGGCAGTGTAGGGGGTGGTGCAGGGGGTGGTGTTTCAGGGTTTAGGGCAGTGCAGTAGTGTTCGGGCAGTGTAGGGGGTCGTGCTGGGGCTGGTGTTTCAGGGTTTAGGGCAGTGCAGTGGTGTTCGGGCAGTGTAGGGGGTCGTGCTGGTGTTTCAGGGTTTAGGGCAGTGCAGTGGTGTTCAGGCAGTGTAGGGGGTCGTGCTGGGGCTGGTGTTTTAGGGTTTAGGGTAGTGCAGTGGTCTTTTGGTAGTGTAGGGGGTCGTGCGGGGGTAGTGTTTTAGGGTTTAGGGTAGTGCATTGGTGTTTGGGTAGTGTAGGGGGTCGTGCTGGGGGGAGTGTTTTAGGGTTTAGGGCAGTGCAGTGGTGTTCGGATTGTGTAGGGGGTCGTGCTGGGGGGAGTGTTTTAGGGTTTAGGGCAGTGCAGTGGTGTTCGGGGATTGTAGGAGGTAGTGTAGGGGGTCGTGCTGGGGGGAGTGTTTGAGGGTTTAGGGCAGTGCAGTCGTGTTCGGGTAGTGTAGGGGGTCGTGCTGGGGGGAGTATTTTAGGGTTTAGTGCAGTGGTGTTCGGGTAGTGTAGGGGGTCGTGCAGGGGGTGGTGTTTCAGGGTTAAGGGCAGTGGTGTTCAGGCAGTGTAGGGGTCGTGCTGGGGGTGGTGTTTCAGGGTTTGGGGCAGTGCAGTGGTGTTCGGGCAGTACAGGGGGTCGTGCTGGGCGTGGTGTTTCAGGGTTTTGGGCAGTGCAGTGGTGTTTGGGAAGTGTAGGGGGTTGTGCGGGGTGGTGTTTCAGGGTTTGGGGCAGTGCAGTGGTGTTCGGGCAGTGTAGGGGGTCGTGCTGGGGGTGATGTTTCAGGGTTTAGGGCAGTGCAGTGGTGTTCGGGCAGTGTAGGGGGTGGTGCAGGGGGTGGTGTTTCAGGGTTTAGGGCAGTGCAGTGGTGTTCGGGCAGTGTAGGGGGTGGTGCAGGGGGTGGTGTTTCAGGGTTTCAGGGCAGTGCAGTGGTGTTCGGGCAGTGTAGGGGGTCGTGCTGGGGCTGGTGTTTCAGGGTTTAGGGCAGTGGTGTTCGGGCAGTGTAGGCGGTCGTGCTGGGGCTGGTGTTTCAGGGTTTAGGGCAGTGCAGTGGTGTTCGGGCAGTGTAGGGGGTCGTGCTGGGGCTGGTGTCTCAGGGTTTAGGGCAGTGCAGTGGTGCTCGGGCAGTGTAGAGGGTCGTGCTGGGGGTGCTGTTTCAGGGTTTAGGGTAGTGCAGTGGTGTTCGGGCAGTGTAGGGGGTCGTGCTGGGGCTGGTGTTTCAGGGTTTAGGGCAGTGCAGTGGTGTTCGGGCAGTGTAGGGGGTCGTGCTGGGGCTGGTGTTTCAGGGTTTTGGGCAGAGCAGTGGTGTTTGGGCAGTGTAGGGGGTCGTGCTGGGGCTGGGGTTTCAGGGTTTAGGGCAGTGCAGTGGTGTTTGGGCAGTGTAGGGGGTCTTGCTGGGGGTGATGTTTCAGGGTTTAGGGCAGTGCAGTGGTGTGCGGGCAGTGTAGGGGGTCTTGCTGGGGGTAGTGTTTCAGGGTTTAGGGCAGTGCAGTGGTGTTCGGGCAGTATAGGGGGTCGTGCTGGGGGTGGTGTTTCAGGGGTTAGGGCAGTTCAGTGGTATTCAGGCAGTGTAGGGGGTCGTGAAGGGGGTGGCGTTTCAGGGTTTAGGGCAGTGCAGTGGTGTTCGGGCAGTGTAGGGGGTCGTGCTGGGGGTGGTGTTTCAGGGTTTAGGGCAGTGCAGTGGTGTTCGGGCTGTGTAGGGGGTCGTGCAGGGGCTGGTGTTTCAGGGTGTAGGGCAGTGCAGTGGTGTTCGGGCAGTGCAGGGGGTCGTGCTGGGGATAGTGTTTTAGGGTTTAGGGTAGTGCAGTGGTGCTTGTGTAATGTAGGGGGTCGTGCTGGGGGTAGTGTTTTAGGGTTTAGGGTAGTGCAGTGGTGTTTGTGTAGTATAGGGGGTCATGTTTTAGGGTAGTGCAGTGGTGTTTGGGTAGTGTAGGGGGTCGTGCTGGGGGTAGTGTTTTAGGATTTAGGTTAGTGCAGTGGTGTTTAGGTAGTGTAGGGGTCGTGCTGGGGGTAGTGTTTTAGGGTTGTGCAGTGGTGTTTGTGTAGTGTAGGGGGTCGTGCTGGGGTAGTGTTTTAGGGTTTAGGGTAGTGCAGTGGTGCTTGTGTAGTGTAGGGGGTCGTGCTGGGGGTAGTGTTTTAGGGTTTAGGGTAGTGCAGTGGTGTTTGTGTAGTGTAGGGGGTCATGTTTTAGGGTAGTGCAGTGGTGTTTGGGTAGTGTAGGGGGTCGTGCTGGGGGTAGTGTTTTAGGATTTAGGTTAGTGCAGTGGTGTTTGGGTAGTGTAGGGGGTCGTGCTGGGGGTAGTGTTTTAGGGTTTAGGGTAGTGCAGTGGTGCTTGTGTAGTATAGGGGGTCGTGCTGGGGGTAGTGTTTTAGGGTTTAGGGTAGTGCAGTGGTGTTTTTGTAGTGTAGGGGTCATGTTTTAAGATGCAACGCTCCAATACCTGACCAGTCTGCACTACATAAAACTGCAAAAAAACTAAAAATAAAAAGTGTTTTGCACACTTTTGTCATTGGGCTATATGTGGGCTACATCTGGGTAATATTTGTGCTACATTTGGGCTCTTTTTTCTCTGGTGGCCATCTTGGAAGACTTCTTTATTATGAAGTTTCCTAATTTCCTCATTTACTGCAGTCTCCTCAGTAGGAAATGCTTTCAGTTTTTACTTTGATTCCATCAAGAAGGCATTTAGATGTGTCTCACATTTGCCATAAATTCAGAATGTTAGCACTCTAGTTGCTCATTAGATCACTGTAGTAAAGCTACTGCTAACCAGGAGTTAACTGGAAGTCTTCTGCTGGTATTGAAAGTGATTGTTTCAGTCTGCATGTCAGAATTTTCTAATGAAATAGAAGAGGATTTGAGATCTCACTTAAAACATGCCCTAATTTTACTTTCTGCAGCACTAACCATAATTTCTATTTCAAAAGAACCCCCTCATTTTGTTCCTTTTTAAATTAAATGTTTTAAGTGTTACCGGTTTATTCCAATCAAGATGGCTTCAGGTGTGCCATACTTTTGTCATAAGTAAGGCTGTTAGCGCTCTAGTTGTTCTTTAGCACACTCTGGGAAGCTGCAGTAGAACACAAAGGCATCAACTGGCAGGCTGCTCCTGTTGAAATATAACAGGAAGATATTTGAGATCACACTTGAAACATGTCCTAATTTTTCTTTCTACAGCACTAACCATAATTTCTATGACAAAATGAACCCCATCATTTTGTTCCTTTTTAAATTAAATGTTTTAAGTGTTACCAGTTTATTCCAATCAAGATGGCTTCAGGTGTGCCATACTTTTGTCATAAGTAAGGCTGTCAGCACTCTAGTTGTTCTTTAGAACACTCTGGGAAGCTGCAGTAGAACACAAAGGAATCAACTGACAGTCTCTGCCCTTGTTGGATGTACATGTTTTACTGAGAATGTCAGACTTCATTCTCACATGACTGAGAAAGATAATGTGAATTTACAGAAAATATGCTCTCATTTTAGCTTCTGGAGCACCTTCCAAAACTCTATGGGACAAGCATGTGAAAATAGTTTTCTCTCAAACATGATTCATGATATCCCAGCAGAAGGTTTTTCACAGGGTAAAATCACCTTAGAACACACCACAATTCCTGAAATTAGTATGGTACCATCAACAAATGAATTCTAATGTAACTAAAGTCTGTTATCACCCTTTATAGTTCTACTTTTGGTAACCCTCAAAATCTTTGATTCACTACAATGCATTTCAATGGGGTACTATCATTTATATTGGTCCCAAGATGGCTGCCAGCAATTCCAGGATGAAGTGCTGACAGCCAATCAGATCTCACGATGACATGTGTGGTTAGGCTCCGCCCAGATATATATGTGATTTTACTTTTGATTTTCTCAGGAACTACTGAACGGATTTACACCATTTAACCAAAAGGCACGACTCTGAACCAAGGGCTACCTTTTTGCCAAATTTGGTGTAATTCCGTTCAGCAGTTCGGGCTGTAGCTGCGACTAAAGGTTCCTATGGAAAATTGCATGGGGAAAACATGTTTTGGGATCCCCCTTTTTTCTCGGCCCCCGCTTGCCGAATCACCCCGAAACTTTCAGGATAGGAGCAGACCGGAGCGCCCCACGAGTTTTAAAAATTTCGCGAAGATTCGTCAACCGGCGCCAAAGGTATTGGAAATAGAATGTTGTGAATTTCCTATGGAAAATAGGTCCTAACTATAACTATCTACTGGCGACCGCCAGTAGATAATATATATATATATACCGCCAGTAGATAATATACCGCCAGTAGATAATATATATATATATGTGAACAAGGCCGCATGTCTGGCGGCCGAAACGCATCATTTTGGACATTGATACTTAAATAAAGACACTTTGCCATCATCACTGCCTTGGAGTCTGTGCCCTCGTGTTGCGCCGCTGTGGCTGGATACTTTGGGATTCACATGCTGATATATATATATATATATATATATTATCTACTGGCGGTCGCCAGTAGATAGTTATAGTTAGGACCTATTTTCCATAGGAAATCCGCAACATTCTATTTGAAATAACTTTGGCGCCGGTTGACGAATCTTCGCGAAATTTTTTAAACTCGTGGCCCGCTCCGGTCCGCTCCTATCCTGAAAGTCTTGGGGTGATTCGTCAAGTGGGGACCGAGAAAAAAGGGGGGTCCCAAAGCGTGTTTTCCCCATGCAATTTTCCATAGGAACCTTTCATCGCAGCTACAGCCCGAACTGCTGAACGGAATTACACCAAATTTGGCAAATAGGTAGCCCTTGGTTCAGAGTCGTGCCTTTTGCTTAAATGGTGTAAATCCGTTCAGTAGTTCCTGAGAAATTTGAAAAAGAAAACACATATATATCTGGGCGGAGCCTAACCACACATGTCATCGTGAGATCTGATTGGCTGTCAGCACTTCATCCTGGAATTGCTGGCAGCCATCTTGGGACCAATATAAATGATAGTATCCCATTGAAATGCATTGTAGTGAATCGAAGATTTTGAGGGTTACCAAAAGGAGAACTATAAAGGGTGATAACAGACTTTAGTTACATTAGAATTCATTTGTTGATGGTACCATACTAATTTCAGGAATTGTGGTGTGTTCTAAGGTGATTTTACCCTGTGAAAAACCTTCTGCTGGGATATCATGAATCATGTTTGAGAGAGAACTATTTTCACATGCTTGTCCCATACAGTTTTGGAAGGTGCTCCAGAAGCTAAAATGAGAGCATATTTTCTGTAAATTCACATTATCTTTCTCAGTCATGTGAGAATGAAGTCTGACATTCTCAGTAAAACATGTACATCCAACAAGGGCAGAGACTGTCAGTTGATTCCTTTGTGTTCTACTGCAGCTTCCCAGAGTGTTCTAAAGAACAACTAGAGTGCTAACAGCCTTACGTATGACAAAAGTATGGCACACCTGAAGCCATCTTGATTGGAATAAACTGGTAACACTTAAAACATTTAATTTAAAAAGGAACAAAATGATGGGGTTCATTTTGTCATAGAAATTATGGTTAGTGCTGTAGAAAGAAAAATTAGGACATGTTTCAAGTGTGATCTCAAATATCTTCCTGTTATATTTCAACAGGAGTAGCCTGTCAGTTGATGCCTTTCTGTTCTACTGCAGCTTCCCAGAGTGTTCTAAAGAACAACTAGAGCGCTAACAGTCTTACTTATGACAAAATTATGGCACACCTGAAGCCATCTTGATTGGAATAAACTGGTAACTCTTAAAACATTTAATTTAAAAAGGAACAAAATGAGGGGTTCATTTTGTCATAGAAATTATGGTTAGTGCTGTAGAAAGAAAAATTAGGACATGTTTTAAGTGAGATCTCAAATATCTTCCTGTTATATTTCAACAGGAGCAGCCTGTCAGTTGATGCCTTTGTGTTCTACTGCAGCTTCCCAGAGTGTTCTAAAGAACAACTAGAGCGCTAACAGTCTTACTTATGACGAAAGTATGGCACACCTGAAGCCATCTTGATTGGAATAAACTGGTAACACTTAAAACATTTAATTTAAAAAGGAACAAAATGAGGGGGTTCATTTTGCCATAGAAATTATGGTTAGTGCTGCAGAAAGAAAATTTAGGGCATGTTTTAAGTGAGATCTCAAATCCTCTTCTATTTCATTTTGAAAATTCTGACTTGCAGACTGAAACAATCACTTTCAATACCAGCAGTAGACTTCCAGTTAACTCCCTGGTGAGCAGTAGCTTTACTACAGTGATCTAATGAACAACTAGAGTGCTAACATTCTGAATTTATGGCAAATGTGTGACACATCTGAATGCCTTCTTGATGGAATCAAAGTAAAAAACTGAAAGCATTTCCTACTGAGGAGACTGCAGTAAATGACGAAATTAGGAAACTTCATAACAAATAAGTCTCCCAAGATGGCCCCCAGAGAAAAAAGAGCCCAAATGTAGCACAAATATCACCCAGATGTAGCCCACATATAGCCCAATGACAGAAGTGTGCAAAACACTTTTTATTTTTAGTTTTTCTGCAGTTTTATATAGTGCAAACTGGTCAGGGATTGGAGCGTTACATCTTACTTGTACTCCTTATTGCGTATTTTGCACGAAGTACATGAGATTGATCTTGCGAAACATTGAACTTTACGATTCTGTTAACCTGAAGTTGCTCTGAACCGGGCTTTGTAACACCCGTTTTTACCTACTGGTTTAAATTAATTCTCACTGTATTGTATTAGGAAAGAGGATTTACTGTTTTTATGTACACTTTTATGATCTATGTTTCTAAATCAGATCAAATAAAGTTTAATGAATTCTATGGCAGGACGGAGGCGAGGATTATGCATATCTTTCCTCACTTTATTTGCATAGCAGTTCAAAGAAAACGTAACACAACAATCATTAAACAAAAGACTACACAACCCATGAACCATTAGGGGGTAGTCTCCAAGGCAACTATAGTCCAATCATATCACAGTCCATCGTATATAATATCGTGACGTCCCTTCCGCTTCCTCTTTCTTCACTGCTCGTCAGTTAAGTGCATTCCTTACATTCTTGGCTTAATCTGACGTTGTTGCTGTTTGTATAGCGGTTTCTTGTGCACGTTATTAGCATTATTGCCTTGGTATTGTTTCATATTCCCTGCGCAGCAGGCTCTTGCCCGAGCGCGTTCTCCCCCTTGCAGTTTCTCCCGCTGTGTGCTCTGCGCGCGGTAAGATCCTGTCAGGCGCGTCTGGTCCGAGCGAGGCAGCTCCGTTGAGCGCTCCCGCTGGTCTTTACGCTCGTTTGGGAATCCAGTCACTCCTTTAGTGTCCGCTTGATTCCCGACCAACCCTCGCCTAATTTTGACACCGCTACGCGGTGATTTCCCCACACGGCCACGTTAGTGACCAGCGCCACCTGGTGGTGGTAATTGGTATTGCGCCTCAGTCTATTCTTACAACAGCTTCGGGGAAAGCCCAGCTGTTGGAGCACCGGCGAGGGGGCTGTCTTAAGGATTTTAAGGGCATTTGTTCTGTGCTCACACCCTCTGCTATCATGTCTTCTCCAGAAGACTTTTACTCCTCCTACCAGGAAGTGGAGGAGGAATGGCCCCCCAACCTCTCCCTCCAGCAGTGGACCAAGCCCTCTCTCTGGCTATTTCTAGGGCACTGGCTCCTCTTAGGGATCAGGTTGATAAGCTGGCGAAAAGCATCCCTGGGGTGTTCAGTGACCCAGATCTGGTGGTGGCGGGTCCAAGTAGCTCCCAGATGGGGAATAAAAGGGCTGTTAAGCATAACGCGGGGCACTTGGAAGGATTTGATAAACTTACGGAGACCTTCCTCAAGAGTGCGCGAACGCTAAAACATGCACCCTGCCGGGAGGAGGAGGGGCCCGGAGAAAATTGCGACACTGTCACCACTATTGTAGACCCCGACGGCGGGTTTCCCTTAGAGGGAGAGGGTGTATCGGAGGACGATTTCTCCTCCGATGAGGATAAGGACTCGGGGCATCCCTGGCGTCCAGAGTCCCACTCCTCTTAGTCCCCGGTTGGGGACGGGGTCCACTCGGACATGTTCGAGCCTACCCAAATTTGCCATCCTAGGTCGGCAGAGTGGACACCTGACGCCAAAGTGGCAGAGTATGTGGTGGGGAAAATCCATCAACCCCTTGAAAGGGAGGTCAGGAATAGGATGAGGGGAGAATGCCCCAGGCCCTCACTGAAGGGGAAGGTGGCACACACGCCTGAAATTGATGAGAAACTATGTACCTTTTTCTCCAAGTATATGAGGGATCCCAAGAAAGGAATTGATAGGTCTTGGACGTGGTAGGGCCCTTGACCCAAATTATTCAGTTGACGGAGCGTTCCAAAGAGTCAGGATCCCCTTTGTCCACGGATATTGTGGCTGGTTGGGCGCACTACCCTAAACCCTAAAACACTACCACCAGCACGACTCCCTACACTACCCAAACACCACTGCACTACCCTAAACCCTAAAACACTACCCCCAGCATGACCCCCTATACTACACAAACACCACTGCACTACCCTAAACCCTAAAACACTACCCCAGCACAACCCCCTACACTACCCATACACCACTGCACTACCCTAAACCCTAAAACACTACCCCCAGCACGACCCCTACACTACTGCACTACCCTAAACCCTAAAACACTACCCCCAGCACGACCCCCTACAATACCCAAACACCACTGCACTACCCTAAACCCTAAAACACTACCACCAGCACGACTCCCTACACTACCCAAACACCACTGCACTACCCTAAACCCTAAAACACTACCCCCAGCATGACCCCCTATACTACACAAACACCACTGCACTACCCTAAACCCTAAAACACTACCCCAGCACAACCCCCTACACTACCCATACACCACTGCACTACCCTAAACCCTAAAACACTACCCCCAGCACGACCCCCTACACTACTGCACTACCCTAAACCCTAAAACACTACCCCCAGCACGACCCCCTACACCACCCAAACACCACTGCACTACCCTAAACCCTAGAAAAGAAACCCCCACCCCATGCCCAATCCCCCTTACCTCTCACTCCTCATGGTTCCTCTCTCCTCGTGGTTCCTGCTTCACGTCATCTCTGAGGGGCGGTGCACGTCGTTGTGAGGAAACGGAACAGCCTCTGTTTCCTTACAACGACATGGATCGTCTACATGTTTTTAGAACGCATGGTCATTTACCATACATACCTTTACAACAAAATTTGTTGTAAAGGCATGCGTGGTAAATGACCATGCGTTCTAAAAATGTGTAGTAATGACTTCGTGATTTACAACGCATGTGTGGTAATGCATGCGTTGTAATGGTATCGCAAAGTAAAAAAGTCATTGTAACGGCTGTTTACAGATCGAAGCTGGCCCCTGTTCTTCAGTGAGACGTTTATTTGATTAATTAGGAGGAAGGAATGTGGTTTTTTTACCGAAAAGTGCATTCCCGGCTGTTGTATTGTGAAAGCGTCCGCGTGGCCTGGTTTCACTTCCGGTGAGAGAGTGGAAGAGTCTGTTTGGATCTAAAGGAGTTCTGTTGTTGGACGGGGCCGGCGCGACTTGTCATCAGAAAACATAGCTAATGGAAAGCGTCCTCCCTGAAGTGTGGAACAGTGCCATGAGAGGTCAACGAGTGTGCGTCCCTCCGCAGTATGACCGTACCGCGTGACCCATGTGCCGCCTCCAGGGTACGGGAGGGAGAAGCGGCATCGCAGGTCCTCTTGAAGACCGTTGTAGAACTAATTCTACATTTTGGCACTAGGGCATTTTAACTTCGTTGTTCCTGCCAGATACAAAGAGAAGATCCTGTGTTATTCAGTGCCCTCGTTACCTTTTTTGTGGGTTGTGGTGCTTGTCACTTCGCTGCCCCGCCGGTGCACACGACTGGGCACCCCACCTCGTGTGCCATCTGCAGGGCCTCTGCCCTCGGATCACTGGTTTCGGTTTCTGGAGTGGCAACATAAACAGTTGCTCCCAAAGGACTAGCCTGAACACTTAGGTGAATATCCCCTGCACCAGCATTCCACGGAAATTCTTTCCTAGCTCTCCCACGTCAACGAGCACGGCTCCGGTCGCGACTCCGTATGACGTCATCGGCGCCATAAGAGGACGTCATCGGCGTGCTGACGTCAGTTCCACCCATTTTTTCCGTGCCACCGAGGCAAACAGGGGACCGAGACATTTTCACATGTATACATAGTATAATAAACATATATATATTCACTGAAAAAACCATAGGTTTCAGGCACGTTATAGTTAGAAATTAGCATTTAAAAAACCTTAGAAATTCACTGAAAAAACCATAGGTTTCAGGCACGTTATAGTTAGAAATTAGCATTTAAAAAACCTTAGAAATTCACTGAAAAAACCATAGGTTTCAGGGGCGTTATAGTTAGTTGGACATTTCACTCGTACAAAACCATAGAAATTCCCCCGTTATAGTTAGCTCAGCTAACTATAACTCGTGCGCCCGCAATGCACTGCTGATGACGTCACATATTACATCACTCATTACATGGTCAGTGACATCACTGATGACATCTCAAATGACATCACTGATGACATCATCCAGTGAATGTGTGTTTTTCTGAAAATTAAATATGTTTTATATATGTATATCTCAAGGTTGATGGAAGAATAAATGGGTATATAAGTGTCTAAATGGATGATTTTTTTGTAAAATTGATTGTATAACTGACTAAGTGTATCTTAGTGAATACATGGGTTAGTGAGTAATGTTTAAATATGAAAATATCTGTATCAGTCTCTCACTTTGTGTATAAGTGGCTGCATGGGTTGGTGAGTAGCTACATGAGTGTCTATATGGGTTATTAGTTGGTTTTTTGAGTATCAGTATGAGTGTCTGAGTGTCTGTATGGTTCGGTGGGGGTATTACTTAGTGCATAGATGCATGAATGAGTGACTCACTGTTTGTATGTGTTGAAGACAGCATGTGTGCAGGACTGTATAGGTGGATGTGTATGGGTGTGTTAGTGAGTGAATGACTGTCTCAATAGTGTCTTTATGAGTAACTACATATGTTTTAAACTAGTATATGTGAGTATTGGTGTATATAAGTGAGTATATGTGAGAGTGAGAGATTGGAAGAGTTCCTGTACAAATAAGTAGGTGTTTCTATAAGTGATTGTTTAAGAGAGTAAGTATGTGTAAGTTTCTGTAGAAGTAAGTGTGGTAGTGTGTGTATAACTGTATATGCAAGTAAATGGATGTTTGATACTTTGTTTGCATGTGTGACTATGTGTGTGAGTAACTCTATGGATGAGTGGCGGTGTGTAACAGGATGTATAGGTGTATGAGTACATATGATGAGTGAGTACATGTATGAGTGACTGTATAGGGACTGTTGGTGAATGAGTGGATGTGTGTGTAGATCTTGGAATTACTGAATAGGTGTGTTGTAACTGGTATTGGTATGTCCATTGTTTTGAAAATGTTAGTTTGTATTTTTGAGTGTGTGTATCAAAGGTTATATTAGGGTGAGAGGAGGTCTGCCACTCTATCACAAGGATGATGTCATCAGTGATGTCATGAGTGATGTCACTGACCATGTCATGAGTGATGTAATATGTGACGTCATCAGCAGTGCATTGCGGGCGCAGCGAGTTATAGTTAGCTGAACTAACTATAACGGGGAATTTCTATGGTTTTGTACGAGTGAAATGTCCAACTAACTATAACGCCCCTGAAACCTATGGTTTTTTCAGTGAATATATATATATATATGTGTGTATTCACATACATATATATGGAAAGGAGGGGGCAGCACAGTCCCCTTCCTTTCTTAATTTTGCTCCGAGGAGGTAGTGGTCCCAAGGGCTGCAGGGGGGCATGCGCCCCCGCACTCAATGTAAAAAAGCGGTCCCCGGGGCTAAGTGGGGGTCAGCGCGGTCCCCTGCATTTTTTTAAATTAGGAGGTCCCCCGGGGCTGCTGGTGGGTCCATGCGTCCCCCGCATTAATTTAGCATAAAGCCCAGAGAGGTGGTGGCCCTCAGGGATGGGGAGTCCGAGAGGGACCCTCCATTTAAAAAGAAATAAGCCCCGGGGAGGTGGTAGTACCTGAGGCAGCGGGGAAGGCCATACAGGCCTCCCCTGCATTAATGTTTAAAGAGGCCCCGGGGAGGTGGTGGTCCCTGGACATAAGCCCCTTTTTTGCATAATGCCCCGGGGACCTGGCCTACCCGGGGCCGATAATTAACAAAGCACGGGAGCCCGCGCTTCATAGTTTTAAAAATTGTCAGCTGGATTCTTACCACAGTTCCCTCCCCGCTTCAGTGAATATGGAAAGCTAGAATTACTGTTCGTCTCTTTACAGATCTGAAGCAAGGAGGGAACTGTGGTGAGAATTGCCCAATATACACACATTGTTGTATCAAGTTAATAGATATGCTTTTTTATTGTACTCACGGGCATGTCCTTTTATTGTGTTACAAATCAATAAAACACAATAAATGTTGTTAAATAAAGATAGCACTGTAGTATTACAGAAAGGGCTGCATGCGCTGGTGCCATCTTAAGTGGGCATTATAGTATTTGCATGGGGGTGTGGCCATGCACGTGAGGGAAACACTACCTCTGCACGTGAACTGCATTATGGACACGGAAGCAAAGGCAAAGAGGCCATCAGGAGGAGCACAGTCAGTGCCTATCTCCTCCACTCTCACCCAACCCGAAGGACGCCTAAAGAAAAGGGGGAACGAGGGTTCCTTGGACACCTGAATCATCGGCCTCAAGTGGAGTGCAGTCACTAACTGCACCCTCCTGTTCTAGGATCTCTGCCACAACTAAAGCTGCTATGCCTTTCAACAGAGGTCAGTGCGTTAAATGTATTAGGATGCGCAATGCGCCCTAAGTATAATGTGACCCATGGCTTGTGAATAAATTACTTCTACATCTACTTCTACATCAAATCTCACACATGCACAGAATCAGAATGAACCTCCGGGTTCTTGATTGCAGAGGATGACTAGCTCCATAATGTCAATTTTCAAACTTAGGAAATGGGCAGCCTTTCTCAAGAAAGCACGGTTTGTGCAACATAATGTCTTGAATTTTATTTGCTTGTTCACTTGAAATCAATGGAAAAAGGGCGCTGCTGTGATGGAACCATATTGATGAATTTTCACTAGGAGAGCCACCTCATTCTGAACCCTCTGAATTTGTTTTTCAAAGTGAAGGAAAGCAATTTCAACAGGAATAGAAAAGAAAAAGTGTTTACAATGATCACTTGCATAAGTAGGGAAACAATTTCAATAGCTGTCTCAATAAACTCTGTTGAAGCAAACAACGTCCTGACACCATACTCCTCTCTTGTCTGAAAAAGAGGTCCACAACAACAAACAATGTCAATTGCATGGAACCCATCACAGCCTCATTACATCTGCCAAAAAGCAGGTGCACAGATGTTTAGAGAATGATTAATTATAAGATTTTACCTTTTTGATTTATTCAAGGTTAGCTCATTTTGGTTCATCCAGAAGCGGGTCTTAGGAAAACATGGTTGACTGGCATCTCAACCAGATTTTTCTCCAAGGTGTGGAGAACCTAGGTGCCATCATTACACATGTGAAATCGAAATCTGAATTACTTAGTCTGCCAGAGATTTTATATCAACATTGAAAACAAGGGGGCATATGGAAAACATTTACAACAAACCACAAGCCAACTTTTTTTATTGAGTTAAATGGCTGATAGATATATCGCTATTACTTAATCTACAGGGTGCTACAGATCCTTACCTGCCCAAGGCACTCTACAAGTTTGTATGGTGGTAAGGCCACCCTCCTCTATTCAGAATCCTAGACTTATGTATGGAATGGGACCATATTCATCCTAAATGCATTGTTCCTTGTCAAAACAATGAGAACAGTGTACTGTAGGACACCCACCTTTTCTGAGTGGTCACATCTGATTTTCACCTTTTGCTGGACCCTATATTTCTGCTGATTTGGAATTCTGTGCACTTTAACTCTGCTATCCAGTGGTAACCTGTCCCTTTGCTCCCCTTTAAACATAGTCAAATCCACATATTCCTGATTGGTATATTTAACTTACCTATAGGTCCCTAGTATATGGTACAAAATGTAACCAGGGCTGCAAAATAAATGTCACTAGTGGGCTGTAGCACCTATTGTGCCATCGACTACAGTAAACACACAAAAGGTGAGGGGAGGAATGCTTGCAACAAGTCTAGCCACTGGCAACAGCTCAGGTAGCATTCCAACCCATCGTTCTTTTGTCCCCCATGGCACCTCAGTTTGGGGCTCAGTAATAAGCAAATCAGTCTTGACCCTGCTCCAATAATGACAGTCCAGCCCAAACTTGCAAGCCAGATTCTCCCTGACCCGGTACACAGGCAATCCAAGACCGGTTTTACCCTGACTTGGGCTCTTCAGTTGGGTGTAGCTTGGTTCCAGTGGCACACAGTGGCAGCTACTCCGTTAAGGTGGTGGAGCGTCACCCCACTAAAACATTTCCCCCAGAGATGGAAAAATAAAATGGTAATAAAGTTAATTTATTACCATTTTATTTTTCAAAACCCTGTTCCGAGCTGAGGGTCAGGACGGGGGGGGCAGGGCTTTCTGATTTCTGCTGCTGCCAGTCAGGCAGCAGCAGAAAGCAGGGCAAGGCAGGGTACTTTCAGTTTAAAGTGCACATGTCTTTTTGGCGGGCCATCTTGTGACGGCCAGCCAGACATGCGCATTTTAAACCTCTCTAACCCAGCTGTCTTAGAAAGATGAGTTAGAGACAGCATAGGGCTCCAGTGTCCTCAGGAGTGCCAAAGGAGGCTGCTCACTCCAATACTGGCCCTGTTTTCATGCTGCATGAGAGCAGCGCCAGTATGGGTTAGTGCAGTTTCCTGTGTCCTGCTGGAGCCTGTCTGCCTGGAGAAGAAGACCGGAGCGAAGAGGATGTCGCACCAGGAAGGTAAGTGGAATTATATATTTTTTTTACTTATTTGTTTACTTTTATTTTTGTCACCTTGTCCCCCTGCCCTCCTTACATGCCAGCTTCCAGTGGTGTCACAGTGAGCAAGGGACCCACAACTGGTCATACCCTGGGCCACATAGGGGAATATATCAAACACCCAAAAGGTGATAGTAGGATACTTGCAACAAGTCTAACTACTGGCAATCGCTCCGGGTAGCATTCCAACCCATCACACTTTGGCCCACCATGCCACCTCAGTATGTTCCCAGCTATATGCAGAGCTAAAACTATATTAGGTTGCTTGTGTTTCAGTTCAGGGAGGACCTGGCCTGGCAGTTCAGTCAGGACTGTTCCGATTGGAGCAAGGTCAAGACTTATTTGCATATGGCTACGTCCAAACTTAGGTGGCATGGTGGACAAAAGAACGATGGGTTGTAGCGCTACCCGAGCAATTGCCAGTGGTTAGACTTATTGAAGCATTCCTCTCATCACCTTTTATGTGCTTTAGCATCCACTACAGTGACAATGTAAATCACGGGTTCAGGGCTACCATTAAATTCAGACTGGGGCAGTTTAAATACTGCAGTTCACCTTGTCAAAATAACTGTTTTCAAAAGGTAAAAACCTTCTTTTTAAATATTTCCAATTTACCTTTATGTATGCCTTGCACCCCCCAAGGCAGGGTGCATAGTATTTAAAAGTGGGAAATGTAGAAATGTAATGTTAACATTTCCTACAGTGACTAGCACTCAAAAGCTGTTTTTCACTGTGGCAGACCTAGCTGTCCTATGTAGAAAAACAGAGTACAGATTAACATCCTAATACTATATCTCAGTATTGGAAATGGGAGTAGCTAGAAAAATAATTAAACAACTATTTTAATAGCTATTAAAAAAATCTATTTCAATGGAGAAGTCTGATTTTTAAATAAATATTGCGTAACTGTAAATTTTAGAAAGTTAACTTTCCTGCCTGAAGTTCCTGGAGGCTAATTTGCATTTGCTATCAAAACTTCTCCCAGCCAGGAGTTAGCATTTGAATAGGTGTGAAAGTGAAACAGCTTCCAGAGCAAACAATAGATTGAACTGAATGAGCAGAGGTGACTCCTCTGAACCCTACAGAACAAGCAGGGTAGGGGCTATGAGCATCATTTTTGACAGCACCGAGTTAAACCCTACTGGAGTGCCAAATCCTTCTTGACAGGTCTGCTGGGTTTACATGCAACACTGGGGGTGCACTTGAAAGCAAGGAAACAGGATGCCGAGACAATTCTTGTATATTCACTGTCTGATTGCTAGAAGACCCTGCTTTTGTTCTACAAGACGTCTGACTTTGGGTTTAGTGGGGGTGCAGTGGCTCATTTAAACTGGATTTTAATGTTAGATATGGGAGTATAAGAGGATTACAATAGTACACTCCCCACCCACACCCCCAGCCTTCAGAGCCCAGGTTTAGTGTGGCCAAAGACTTTTGCTATCTTACAAGTGTCCAAACTGAGAGGGCTGGCCCCAGACATCAGTACCAACCATTAGCTTATGCCAGGCATTAATGTGGCATCTCCAACCACCGACTTCAGAACACGTTCTGGACCTGAGAAAGAATAGAGGAGGAATAGACCTGTTGTCTCTGGCCTTAGAGGAGCCCTGGAGAACCGGACCTGCTCCCTTTTGTACCCAGGACAAAAAATAGGACTCCAAGGGTCATAAGTGTGACCTCCTGTTTAAGCTACAGCAATACAACAAATTACAAGAGGCCTATCCACCAACCGCCCAGCATAACAGCGGCAGCTGGACCTGGACTGGAGCCTGCTATTGACTTTTGCTTTTCCTGTCGTCCCGGGTGGGCTATAGAAGTGGTGGACTAATTTCCTTTTTTTATCTGTTACCAGCCTTCACTGCAATTACAGGGAACAACAGAAAAACTCATGTCTGAGTGCACACAAGGCAATGCCCTACAAATATACAATGACCTAGAGACCTGATCAAGAGTATGATTTGGATACAAATAGCAAAACTCAATATGGGTATACAGTGCTAACATGTTTAAGTTGATCCACGTGAAGACCACATAATACTGGATCTGGCAGAACATAACATGCCAGTTCATTACTGTAGTGATGTTACTACATTGCCTTACTTACATTTACCAATTCCTATAAACTGCATATTGAGATTTAATTAATCTCCACTAATCCATCTTTCAAATATCTATTACAATAAACAGCAATAAATAAGAACTGACACACCTTGCTGTTTTTAGAGAGTAAAATAAGCTATTCATGAAAAGCTAAATTACCATCTACCCTTCCCATGGTTCTGGGTTTACAATCATAACAAATCTGACTGAGAAAGAGCAATCAATGGGTTCAACCTGTTTACTAGGTACAACAGAGGTATTACCTATATCCGTCAGTCAATGTCTTCCTTTTGAGGCTTTACTGTGTTTTAACAATTCCGGTGCTAGAACCTTACAGGATCCTATGTTTAGAATATAATCCTCTCATCCTCGTGCAGACAAACAATGTGACCAGCTGTTTTAAAACGAGGTGACTCATCCAACTCTATCAATATAAAGGGTGGCCCTAGACTAGAAACTTTCTAAAAAGAACGCCAGTGCAGAGACAGATCTTTCATATCTTCACTTGCAACATTTCAGTTACCAAATATCTTGGTGAGATAACAGGCAGACTACTACCCTTTAACATTTTACACTATCACACTACATTAAGCCTCTTCAGATATTATGACCAATCATTTCAATTCTCACCTGTCCATGAAGATTGCCCATAACCTACACTCATCGGCCAAACACAACAGCCTTCTCATAACTTCAGAAACATTAACATGTTAATGAGAATGTTTGCAATTAGCAATCACACCAGATAAACAATTTCAACACTCCAGTCCAGCAAGCATCTGCCCTGGACAGAAGCTCTCAGTGGCTTTTAATGAGACAATATGAATTGCAAAACAATCAATTCAGCTGGGATAATGAACACAATAGCTTAAAATATAAACCAATATCAGCGGTACTAGTTATTTATAAGAGGAGAGCTAAACACTATGAGATGCACCCCCTCAAGCTCATGGAACAAAAGATGGAGAGAAAGGTCAAGAAATTGAAACAGTTCCAAAAGACCCATCACAAATGAAGATGGGGTGAACAGAATCAACCTACAAGGTCATGACTCATCTCCATACAAAGTTATGAAAAGAACAGTCGTTTCACGCTGCTGCGACTCTCCTCTGATAGAGAAACGTGTTGCCCACACATGCGCCTTTCATGCAGAAAAAAATAATTCGCCTGTGAACCAACAGCACATAAAGTGAGACACACAGACCAACAGTGTAGAATAAATTTAAATTTCAGGAAGGGTAAAACAAAATGGTGCTGGGCAAATATTTTTGAGCACCATTATGAATTTTTTTTAATTCCATTCGGAAAACAGCATCACAATAAACTCTGATACAACGCTATCAAGAGTACTGAGTGAAATAGATCTTAACAAACCGAAACAAAAACATAGCTGTAGACAGGCTACTCGTAGATCCAGTAAAAATATTATTTTTTAAATACCAAAGATTGTTTGATTATTAGCAAATGTTGAGGAAATATCACAACAAGAACAACTGGAAATCCTAGTTGATGTGAGAATCTGAAGATGGGGAAGACTTTTCTAAGGGATCAAATATAGAGGAGTCATACAAGAATCAATACAAATGTCTGAAATCTGGTTACCCTTTGACAAAAAAGGAAAACCCAATGGAATATTTGACATTCTGTACAACTCAAATGTATATGCTTTGGAACAATTGTCAGTGAATGTTCCATGTGAAGTACTAACGAGGGCCCTGCCCCTTGTTGTGAACAAGGAATGACTAGGTTCTTTGTTGACAAAAAACAATCAAGGGTACTTATTATAAAGACAAAGCAGTTAAACCTTGTTAGAACTGTCATCCTTAGGGTGGTCTACCTCCAAACGTTTTGCCAGTTTACCTCCACCTTTTGCTGTATCTCTATATTTGGCCTTAGGACTCTGACCACTGCTACCACTGCTACCACTGCTAACCAGTGCTAAAGTGCATGTGCTTCTTCCCCAAACATGGGGACAGTGGTGTATACATGATTGGCATATTTACTTTACTTGTAAGTTCCTTGTAAAGAGGTATACCACATACCCAGGGCCTGTAATCTAAATGCTACTAGTTGGCCTGCTGCAGTGGTTGTGCTACCCACACAAGTAGCTATTGCAAGGCCTGTGTGTGCAATTTACTGCCACTTCGACTTGGCATTTAAAACCACTTGCCAAGCCTTAAATTCCCCTTTTATTACACATAAGTCACGCCTACGATAGGTCCTAGGTAGCTCTAAGGGCAGGGTGCTGTGTAACTAAAAGGTAGAACATGTACATTTAAGTTTTACATGTCCAGGTAGTGACAAACAGCTAAATTCATTTTTCACTACTGTGAAAACTACTCTTCTCATAGGCTAGCATTGGGAATTCTTTAAAACACTTTTAAACTGTAATTTCTAGTTAGAAAGGAGTAGCTGCATCATGCTTCATATCTTTGGAATGGCAATGACAACTCCTCTTGACTGGCAAATTTGGATATAACATTACTGTTTTAAAATGGCACTTTTAGAAAGTGGACATTTCCCTGCTCTTACTGCTTTGTGTGCCTTGCAGCCTGTCTCCAATACACGCCTGGGATGTGTGACAGCTACATTTGGTGCATTCCCTCTAGACAACCACAGGAAGAGTGGGTGTGACAGAGAACTCATCTGCATTCATCTACATTCTGATAGCTCTTCCTGGGCAGGAAGAGGGAGGGGGAGCTGACACTTACACCTGAATAGGCAGTGTCCTATGTCCCACATAAAGGGCCGATTACCCCCTACAGATAGCCTGGCAGACAGGGCTGGGATGAAAGGGGACCTGTGCACTTCAAGGGCCTGCTTTGAAGTCACCCCCACTCCAAAGGCACATTTGGGTATAAGTACTGGGGCTCTGACCCTACCAAGACAGTACACTACTGGACCTGTGAAGAACTCTATCAGGAGTAAAGACTGCTGTGCTCCAAGGATTGCCACTTTGCTTGACTGCTGCTCTGAAAGAAGAATGCTTTTCTGCTTTGCTGCCTGCTGATCTCTGCCCTGCTACGACAAGGACTGGACCCATCCCAATTGAACCCAGAGTGACTCCAAGAGCTTGCTGGCTTGCTCCCTGTTCCGAAGTCTCAGGGCAATCAAAGACTTTCTGTGCAACCATGCAAAGGAACCTGGACTGTGCCCTCTGTGAGTCCTGCCTTGGTAAGTGGTACCCATGCATTCCTGGGCCATTGAAAGTGAGCTTCTGCTGTGCAGAACTATCAAAATTGACTCAGTGACAGCTTTGCGCTGATCGGAACCAATGCATTGCCCTTCAACGCTGTCGCAGGAGCTGATCGATGACATCACTTTGACAAATTGCGTGGCTCAATGATGACAGACAATACGGCTCGACGATGACGCATTGCTTGCATCGTAAACGGGTTCGTCAACGAAGCCTTCAATGACTGCGCAGATCGGATCTGACGCATCGCCTCCATCCACAGGATTGGTGACGACGCGGCACCTTCTCGACTCCTCGCATCGAGTCTTCGACATTGATGCTTCCTTCATCCAAGGTACTTTTTCAGCAGGACCTGCGTGAGTTCCGCAGCCGGCCTGCCCTCCATCGCAGTCAGCCTGAACTTTCGATGTACCACGTTCTAGCCCTATCAGATGTCCTTGGTTGGCGCTTTTGACTCTAAGCACTATATTTCCATTTAATCATTAAAAATTCATACCTCCGGTTCTACTTATTGGATTTTTGTCATTTTAGTTATGTTTACTCATAACAATATTATCTCGTGTTCTAACCCTGTGTGGAGTATCTTTATGGTGTGTTCATTGTGTTACTGTGTGTGTGTGTGTTGCACAAATACTTTATACATTGCCTCTTAAGATATCCTTCACTGCTCTGCCCCAAGCTACCAGAGGGGGAGCACATGTTATTTTTTAGTGTGTACCTAGCTTACCCTAACTAGAGTGGTGGTTCCAGCTTGTACGGGGTGCATACTCTGACAACCTGAGACCCCAGTTCTAACAAACACATACGAGCTGGAGTTAGCACAGAGGTCTTAAAATGTTTTTGCTACCACCCTAAGCAAAATATTTTCAAGTCAGGGCCCCTCCAAATCTTGATGGCAGTATTTTATTGGGGTGGGGTGTGGAAGGGTTAGGGATGAGTGCAAGGGACGAGCTTATCATTTCAGGGGTACTTTTTCCTATAGATCATAATCTACATTAAATATGAGACGTATAAAAGAGCAAATATATCAATCAAAAATGGAAATTGACCTAAGAACACTACTCCCCATAAGTGGCGTGTTGTCAGCCCCATAGACTCCTTGGACCCAATGCACCTACACCTGCTGCACTAATGACAGCTGTGGCCCTGAGTAGCAGGCAGTGTCCTCTGGCTCTTTCACCCCATTCCCACCATGCCAGGCCACACTCTAATCTTGAAACAGATTAGCTGTCCCTTTCAGAATAAAATGAGCTCCCACGTATTGCCCACCACATTGCCCTCAAACTAATGCTATCAAGGAAAATGAACCTCCATGCATCTTCTTTAAAGTAAGGCCATCATAACTGTGATTTAGTGGGCCCCTCACACTCTTGGGCCCCAGTGCCACTGGACCTGCTTCACTAATGAGAGCGACTACCTTGCGAAGTGGGCAGTTCACTCTGCCCCTTGTTGAAAACATGGGCCTCCATCTTGCACCAATCCCCGCTCTACCATCTCTCTGAGGCCTAAGCAAAGGTGTCTCTTCTGCTTCAATTTTCCCCTATCTTGGGCAATTGGCCCGAAACCCAAACCAACACTGGCACAGAAATGGTTCACTGGTGCCTAATGTAAGAAAGAAGGATAGTAAAAAACACTAATTGGGAATTAGCCCTCACGCTTGCGGCCCCATGACACTGCACCTACGGCACAAATGATACCTACTCGTATGTCCACTGGTCATACCAAATCCAGCGTTAAAATAAGTATTTTAAAGATGCAGTGAACATTGCAGAGCAATATGATATAGAAATGTCCTAAAAGAGGCCATTTTTTGGATCAGGTCCCTTTGCACTAACTTAATTTTATTGAGTCTTTAAAACACCTATTTTAATGCTTGATTTAGTATAAAAGTAAAGTAGAAACTTTTTTTTCTCCTTCAGAAACATTTAAAATGGCAGTCGTGACATCAGAAACATATTTAAAATGGCTGTTGTGGTTGATAGCGGCAGGAGATATTAAAGACGTTAAACGCCACACTGCCGCTTAATGTATGGGGGTATGTATTCCTAAATGGCATTATCAGGAAGAAGTTTTAAATGGGTAGGTAATAGAAGTGTCAGCAGTTCAGTGTGGCAGAAATGCTCCGGCTTCAAAGAGTTCTTTATCTAAAAAGCCATATGCTGACATCTCACTAATGCGGTCTTGAAAATCCATTCAGCGTGGTGGATAACAAGCCAGTCCTTTGGAGAGCTAAATGCATCCCGAGGTTCTGGGAGCGACAGTACACAACGGGAAGGAGAGAAGGCTCAAATTAATTCCTGCAGTAGTTCTCTTACTGGGAAGCCATTTCAATTCAACCACAACAAAGGAGAGAAAACGATTGAGGCGTTCACAGCTAAGTGCAAACTTGTCCCAGTGCCTCGTGTATCACTACCATACAGCGTTTATTTGAGTGCCTGAGGCGTAACTCACCTGCGTGAGGGTTTGGAGGTTAACAGCTTCCTCGTGGGTCTGTCAGTATGGAAACAGCAAGTTGTAAAACTTTAAAGGAGCAGAAATATTATATAGTACTAAGTATACTATAATTGGGGCAGACAGTAAATGCTGCTTTTTTTTAAAGAAATTTAATAATTTATTTTAATTTCAGGTCTTTTGTATAGCGGAGATCTAGTTCCTAGAAACCAGGAAAACCTTTAGGTAGTTTTTTTTTATTGTAGCAAGGGCTCTCAATCATGAGATGTTGTCCATAAAACAGGATGGGGTGTAGGGTCCAGCTGATATTAAATTGCAGAGACCAGGATGCAGTGGGTAACAGGAACAAGCAACTGACCGAGTACTGACAGCGCAGTCCACAGATGGATTGTTAGTTAACAAATTTACATTGTGGAGCACAGTGCTAAAGTGATTTACCCCCCCTTCCCTCCCTGGAATATGACTAAATGTGCATTGTCCTTATTGGGTGGGAAACTACCAACACCCACAAGCTTACGAATATATGGATGTTTATTTACATTTACATACATGTGAAGCAAGATGGCCGCCGAGTAGGAGCCTCCCGAGGAGCTCCTGGTTTGGGGATTACCAATTTGGTAGTTATCCCCGTTTAAACTGTCTCACCGGCTCTCTCCCCCCGACAGCACTGGGAACGGACTGCACACCACTACAGAAGCACATCGTTGAAGTTAAATCGGACTTCTAACTTACCTGCTGAACGACTGCCACGGCTGCCCAGGTCTGCACCTACTCCGCCTTGGACTCCAGCACTGCTCGAGGTATCTAAGGCTCCGGGACCAGTCCGCTGCTGTGGGACAATGTTACATTGAATTGACCCCTTGGTTTCTGCCGCTGCTGGCTCCCCCGATCCCGCGTGGCCTGCCTCCAGAGACTCGATTTCTCCCAGTGTCTGTGGGTGACCCCCTAGGCAGGCGCCATATGCAGGGTATCTCCCGCTGTCCAAATGATCCGGCAACATGTTCCTGCCTGCGGCCGACGATCCCCGCCCTTGAGGACCTGATTGTAGCCCGACAGTTGCGCCTGATCGGTGAATCCTTTTCCTCCACCCCGAACGATCGACAGCTCGCCTGATGCCAACGGGGGAGCTGGGGGTACCGGCTCCTTTCTGGCGCCGACGCCATTTTGCGGCTTCAAATCACTGCCACCTCTATGTCCTGCCTGTAGCCGCGCTTGCCCGGCAGTGGTCTCCGGCATCCTTTTGATTTTAGGCGCCACTCCGTTTGCTGCCTCTTCCACTGCTTCGCCACAGTCCTGCCCGGAGCCCTGTTGCCTGGCTCTGATCACTGACGCCACTTGTCCGCCGGCGTCAATCTCTCTCTGCTGCCTCTACCACTACCTCGCCCGAGCTGTCCTGCATCTGACCCGCGGTTTCCATTACCACACACGGCGACTTCTCCCTGTGAAGTCCATCTTCGGCGGCGTGTCCCGCCCTGCGTTTCACGTTTCCGTGCGACGCCGGGACCCCATGGCCCACGGATTATTAGCAGGTATGCAGGTGATTAAGTCCTTCCCCTCCGCCAGCGACCGATTGACGCTTGCCTGGCGCCTGGTATTTCAAACGCCTGTGTCCAATAACTATTCAATTTTCTTGTTCGCGTGCTGAATGCAACTATAAATGAGGACGCTATTGTATTGCTGAGATTCACTGTTTCTGATCCCGGCTGTAGCATATCACACACGAGACGATATTTAAACTTGTTGAGTCAGCACATTTCAGCCTTGTTGCTTGGTTGAGCGCTTTATCTGGTCAGTTACAGCCTTCATATGTTTCGCATGTTGATCACTGCCTGACATCAAAATGGCGTCAATAAGAAGACATCGTGATCGACTCTCATTGCCTGACTTTAAAATGGCGGCAGTATAAAGTTCATTGTGATCACTGTACCCCCTCTGGTTATATAGTGATCGGTGTTATGGTCTTGATGTTAGGCTTGTAGGCTTGTTGATCATGGGGAGCACTCCTCCACGCTACTGATCTCATTACTCTGGCGTTCCTTTGGTCAAAGTCACAACAATTGCTGAAGCCCTTGGACCCTACTGCCTGTCATTAAATCAGCGTCTGTCGAGTACCTTTCAGACGAAGTTTTTCGCAATCGTGGATTCCAGGTTACAGAGCAGACCTCTTTCTGCTCCCCGCCTATATCATCCCAGGCGAGTTGAAAATTGACCTATGTGCCGTCCAGTGCCAGTCTATAGAGCCGAGACGATTTACGGGATGTCACGACTACAGTGAATTAAGGGGCCCCATTCATTGGCACTGCTTAGTTAAGATCTCCGCACCTCCCTATGTGCTACCATCACGCCCCCTCACCCTTCCACAGAGAGACCCATGAGTGACGTTGTGCTCCCTCACCTCCTTACTCTCCCCTCTGGGCTCCCATCCCCACTAGGTTTCCTTGGCACAATGGAAATAAGTCCCGACCCCAATGGTTCCAACGCCTTCATCATCAATTACCCAACCGACCTCTCTAAAAATACGGCAAAAAAATACAAACATCGCATACTCAAAGCTAGACCAGAAACACTATTCTCAGACCCCTACTTCTGCACCAACAAAGGTACTCTGGTTAATGACCTCATCTTCTATACCAGAAAACGGGCTTGCTGGCGAACCGTGCTCCAATCCATGCTTCAAATAACAGGTTCTAAGAAAACTTCACATGGCCTTAAACTTACAACGTCTCCCTCGTCCACCGTCAAAGCCACCACGACTATTACCCTCTACAATAATGGTATCATCTTAATCCAAGCCTCTAATATCAACCTAGTTAAGATGGCCAATTTTTACCCTACTCTCAGAAAAGCGGTTTACGATAATTCCACAGTCCCTTACCCTACCACCACGTCTCAGCTGGATCTAACCAGTACTCCCCCTTTAACAGTTGTGAATACTCCACTCTCCCCTAACCACTCACCTCCTTCTGCGGATTCCAGAGCCGTCTTGTCGCCTATCAGTACTTCTCAAGCCACTAGATCACCCTCTCAGCTGGTGGGAGGTTCTATTGGTTCACTCTCCTCACCGACGGTCAGGCCGATACAGGATGACTTTCGAGCTGAGAGGATCCCTCAAGCCCCACAGCCTTCTCGATTAACAGACGATGTTCCTTCCCCCAAACCTATAACTTTGCCACAGGCTAGACTAGGGTTTGGGCAACGATTCTCCCCACAGGCTTCAACAGGCATACACAGAGGTCCTCTGTCGCCCCTCGCTTCTCCCTCTCCCCTCCACCCCTCGCCCAACAATCAGAATTGGTTGCGCGCCTCGATGACATATCTTTACAGTTGCACCTTCTCACTTCTGAGCTACATGACTTGAAAGCCCTCGCAAATGATCTTTTTCCCATGATCAGCTCTATCATCACCTCTGCAAATAGGCCCAAAGCGTCCCCCAGGGATAGTGATCAGATGGGTCAGCCTTTTACCCCCTCCATCTCGAAATCCATTCCCCTACCCAACGCACCCGCCAGCCACAGTAGATTTGAGTCCTACCCGGCGTCCTTTGATCTCCTTGACCAACACAACTCCTGCCCTACATGGTCCAAATCTAACATGAGCCCGCCGAGACAAATACACCCCATCCTTTCCAACCCGAACAGAGTACCTCCTCGCAATCTTAGAGGCAGCAATACTGACAACCTCACCCGCGTGAACGTCACCCAGACTCCTTTCCCCCCTAATCCACTACGACTTAAATGTGTATTACTTAATTGCAGATCAGCCAGTAAACACGCCTCCGAAATCTTCGACCTCATCCAACACAATGATCTAGACATTATCATTCTCACTGAAACTTGGCTAAATTCCGCCTCCACTCCTTTCCTAGACCTCCTAGTACCTCCCACTCATGACATAATCAGGGTAGACAGATCTCTGAAGTTGGGTGGTGGCCTAGCCTGTATTCACAGGAACACACTTTCGATATCTCACTTAGAGTCCTCTACGCCTTCCTCCTGCGAATACCTCTGTCTCAGCATCTCAAGTAAGAACCTACCGGTTTGCAGACTTCACACCTTTTACCACCCCCGGGTGATAATTTCCCCTTCATTGAGCAGCTAATGGAAATCATCACTAGCAATGTTGACTCAGCGGTGTCCCAAATCTTCCTTGGTGATTTCAACCTTCACTGGTCTAACCCCAATGACCCCGCTGTATCTTGCCTTAAATCATTCTTAAATGATCAAGATCTGACTCAGCACTGTGACCAACCAACTCACATTAAAGGAGAAACTCTAGACCTCATCATCTCCAAAGGGCAGTCTATCACACTTGATTCCATTACCCCGTGTGACTGGTCCGACCACCACAGCATCCTCTTCTACATTAACAGGGAAGTGTTGTTAAAGAAGGCTCAACCAATGAAATCAAAGATATGGAAAAGGGACCTCAGATCTATAAACTCTGACAAACTAGCTTCCCACTGTAAATCTGCCCTCTCCTCCCAAGCTGACCTGGTTGAGGTGCAATCACTCACCGACGCTTACAATTCGACCATCTCCGACATCATGGAAAACATTGCTCCACTCCAACAAAAAAATGCGTCAACAAAGATATCCAAACCGTGGTATAACGACAACTTAAAAACGGAACGCCGCAACCTAAGGGCAGCTGAACGTTCCTGGCGATCCAATCCCTCCTCGGATCAACTAAAATTCCTTAGAGAGGTCAGGAGCCTTTACAACAAACAAATCAAGAGTGCTAAGGCTGACTATTTCAGATACCAATTGGATCAAGCTGCAAACCGCCCCAAGAAACTTTTCGAATTGGTCAAACAGCAATCAGTCGTCGGTCCTAACCACGCGGATCCTGGTGACAACCCACCTTCATGCGATGAATTTGCCGCTTTCTTCACGGAGAAATCAAGTCTCATCTCCACTGACCTCGCCTCTAAGAAGGCTCTATTACCTTCTTCCAGTGCAGCTTCATCTATTGACCCCATTGAAAAGCACAATTCGACCACCCCGAACACCAAGAACAATGCGTCATGGGGCACCTTTACCCCATTTAGTGAAAATGACATCTACAAGTTACTGCAGAATATCAACCCCTCCAACCACTTCAGTGACCCGTTGCCCCCGTCCATCTTCAAAGAAATCAAGATTGCACTCATCCCCACCTGGACAAGGATCGTTAACGCTTCTCTGTCTCAAGGCATGATCCCCGAGTGCTTAAAAGCAGCTCAGGTATCTCCTATACTAAAAAACCTAACGCTGTCAAATCTGATCTCAATAATTTCCGCCCCATTTCCAATATCCCCACCCTAGCAAAACTCCTAGAAAAATGTGTACAATCCCAACTCTATGCTCATATAGACAATTACCAACTCCTAGACCAACATCAATCCGGCTTTAGGAAGGGGCACAGCACCGAATCGGCTCTCACTCACGTAATAGATGACGTTCTAAAAATGCTTGATAAAAACGAATCCTGCCTCCTGATCCTCCTGGACCTTTCTTCCGCTTTCGACACGGTTAATCATGACAACCTCCTATCCATCCTGCAAAACAGAATGGGTTTCTCGGATCTGGTGCTAAAATGGTTCTCATCCTTCCTACATCACAGATCACAGAGAGTCAAGGCAAACCACTCTCTCTCTAAGCCCTCTCCTGTACTCATGGGGTCCCCCAAGGGTCCGCTCTATCTCCTATTCTCTTCAACCTTTTCTTAGAACCTCTTGCAAACTCACTAACCTCCATGAACATTCTTTTTCACATGTATGCGGATGACACGCAACTCTATCTGAAAATGTCATCCCCGGAAAACATCATCTCACTCAATACTACCTTAACATCTACTCAAAACTGGTTAACCGAGAACCACCTCCTGCTCAATACTTCCAAAACGGAATTCCTGCTCATCTCCCCTCCGAACCACATCCCCAAACTAGACCAATGGCTGACTCACCTCACTGCTTTCAACTGCACTCCTCTTATCATAGACTCAGCCAAGTCACTTGGAATCACCTTGGACAAGCACCTGAATATGAAAAATCATATCAGCAATGTATGTAAGGGAGCAAATCACTTGTTGAGATCACTCAGAAATATCAAACCTTTCCTTCCACTAAATGATTTCAAGCAGGTGGTCCAAGCGCTCGTCCTGCCGAGGCTAGACTACGGCAGTGCTACCCTCTGTGGCCTTCCCAAATACGCCCTGGCTCCACTAAGGGCATCCCTAAATGCTGCGGCGAGACTGGTTACAGATACCAAACGAAACAAGCATATATCCCCTGTACTAAAATCTCTCAAATGGCTGCCCTATGAAGCACGAATCCAGTTGAAGATTGCTGTTCTGACGCACAAAGCCCTTCACTTCAATACTCCCTTGTACCTGGCTCAAAAACTTGAACTATCCAGTGGGGTAAGAGCCTCAAGAAGCGCCTCTACCTTCCTCCTGAAACCACTCATTCTTAACAAAAAGAGAACTTGTCACAGAGCTTTTTCATGCGCTGCCCCAAAGATATGGAACTCCCTTCCACCGGAAGTACGCAGAATCTCTTCAGTGACAATGTTCAAATTGGAAGCCAAAAGATTCCTAATGAACAAATTCTTACCCTAAGAGGGATAGGCTTCACTTGCCTGTTTTCATTGTTCCTACTACCATTGTACCACCATTTGTTACGGCTCTTCTTTACTGCATACTCTTGACCCTCACTTGTCGCCCGCCGACACTTGCTGATTGTGCTACCCTCCTGGGTACATTTGTCCTGTAATCTGCGAATGTATATATATATATATATATATGTGTATGTATATATATATTTTTTTTTTTATTATTATTATTTTTTTTTTCCTTTTTTGATGTGGATATTGCATTTATGTCCTTCCTTCCATCATATTGTAAAGCGCTCTGATATCCCTCGGGATCTTGTTCGCGCTATATAAAACTTTATAAATAAATAAATAAAATAAAATAAATAAATTTATAAGTGGTTTAGAACCCAAGCACTAACCCTAAACCTACCAATGTGGCAATTTGACCTTAGTGACAGAATTTTGAAATTCATAAAATGACACCTCTGAATTATGACTGGGGTTGGTGGATGCTTGCTGGGTGGAATGCCCCCAAGCAGATTACACCTCCAATAGAAGAATTTCCTTTACGAAGGAAGCTAATAAAGCTAGGGCTCCTGAAGCAATACTTCCTGTCACGAAAAATAACCCATCAAAGTTGCTTCCAAAGATGGCTCTCCACGCGAAAGCAGCAGCCAGTATCAAGAAAGCCCCGACTGTACTTAAGTTACAGTTTGGAAAAAGCCAAAACAACCAAGACTAAATAAACCTGTTAATTGGCATATTGCTTGTCCCAGCCACTTAAATCATCAACCCCTCCCTTCTTCATTTGCTTCTATTTTTCCTCTTTTCTTTTCCCCTAACTTCGGTAGGCAAAGGCCATGATACTGTTAAATGGCATTTAAACTTTAAATTAATATTACTATGCAGATGCCAATCAATATAGTCAATTCATGTACAAATGTGGCAATTTTACTATAATGACAAAATGATCTTATTCGTACATGCATCTTATGAATTTAAAATTACACCAGTCCTGAATCTGTAAATCAGTGAGACCACAACTATTAAACATAGCACCAAAAAAGACTCCTTTTTCCTAATGGATTTTTTCGTCTAGGCGATTCTTATTTCCTTAATAGACTTCCAAAGCAGTTTCAAGCAAACTGGACCATAAGAGCCTAGAAATCCTAGAACTGCCATCTTAGGCTAGCTAAAAAAGGATCTATGTGATTGAGCGAAGCATTCTTATGAAAATCAAATTAGAAGTGTCTGATTGAACTCTAGTTTCCGAACCGTTCCTTTAAAAATCTCAATGCATGATACAATTTTCCAACCAATTATCTACTTTGGGATGATTTTGCATTTTGATGCTCCCAAAATATCCAACATGTAGCTTAAGGACACGTCCCTGCCACACAACGCCATCTTTATTGCCTATAAATAGATTATAGACGGGAAGTGAAGCAAGAAATAGGGTAGGGCCAGAAAACTCATTTTATTTCAATAAAATATTAACATCAAGCCTTCGTTCCAAAGAGAAGGCAAAATGATCCCTGGTAGAACCCTACAAGGAGCAATAGTTCCCAATGACCATTAATTCCCAAATATGCAGGTACCTGCAAGCAAAGGTGAAGCAGGACTTGTATGTATTGTCGACTCTGTTATAAAAGGCCTACCATCACAAACAGGTTTATCTCAAGGCATCCTGGTAGGCACAGATCCTGCCCAGTATATAAACGCCACAAACTGAAAGGCTGAGTCACTGTAGGACACAGACTCTTGGTATTACAAGACAGTGAACTCCCAGCCTTTGGGGCATGACAGAATACCTTGAACCATATTCTATGGCCATTTGTACGTGTGCGCAGGTGTTGCTCTTCGTGAATTACTAATGATTTTCAAGTTGTCAGTTTCAAGAGCCTTTAGATTCCTCATAGTATTACTTTCAATTACATAAAACTCAATCTTGTAATTTTTCAATATCTTATGTTTTTTGCGGCCCTATTCATTAGTGCAGTGCAAGGCATCTTCAATCTTCAATGCCGCCTAGATCCGTTTATGGAAAACAGTGAACGACCATTTGATCCTCACTGTTATCAGATGCATGGCCTTGTGTACCACCCTCAAAGAGAATATGCGGGCATCAAAGGCAATGACTATCACAGTGGATTTATTAAAAAATAGTGGACAGCGTGGCTCCCCTGCTAAAGTGGAGGAGCATCACCCCACTGCTTCAACTCCAAGCTCAATGCAAAGAATAAAATGATAATAACGTTCAGTTATTATCATCTTATTGTTTGTATTGAGCTTGCAGTTGAACCCAGGTTAGGTTAGTGCGGGACCGGGCTCGCTGACATCGAGGGAGGAGGAGTGATGGCTGCACCTTAATTAAGTGCGCATGACGGTTTGGCCGGCCGTCTCGGGCCGGCCAAACCATCATGCACACTTTGCATGCTCTACACAGGCTTTATTGTACAGCCTGGGTGGAGAACATGCCCAACCTCCCAGTCCCTCTCTGAGCGCCGAACTATAGCGCTCAGACCAATCACAATGCTGCTGTAAGGCAGCGTCGTGATTGGCTAAGGGATTCTAGGAGTCTGTGTGCTTGCTGCTGCGGAGGAGAGGGAGCGGCCGGCGGTATTCAGGTAAGTGCTTTTTATTATTTTATCCCACCCTGCCCTTTCTCCCCCCCCCACCACCCCCGTTCGGTAGCAGCCGCTATTGATAGTGGACCATTAACATTTCCCCTCCCCTTTCTTACCAAGTGTTACACTGAGACAAAGGGCCAGAAACCAGTGGTCTGTGAGAGCCAAACCTCACCTAAGAACAATCCAATCTTCTAAAGCACAATTTTGTTTTGTTACTAGTAACAGGTGGATTGTGTTTAGAAAGCACTGGGGATGACTGGGAAACCATCCCATGGTAGGACAATACGCAAAGGCGTTTTTTTGCAAAAACTGAATAACTAACAATTTTCTTTCAACTGTCCCTCTTACTTGGACGAGAGAAGGCAGTAGCTGAACAGGTTCCATGTACTGAACGGAATTTAAAGGAGGAACTAGGCCAGTAGTTTGCTTATTGGAAAGGAAAGATGTTGGACACCAGATTATGGCTTTTAGAAGCATTTTGTTTTTTGTAAGTGAATTTTTTTTTTGGGGTGCATGGTGTAAACAAAATATTTTCAGGAAGGGGGCATGGAATTTAAAGGAATTTAACTGGAAAGATCTACTTTGTCCTTCTGACCCTTGGAAATGAAGGGTTTCAAAAGGCATGTACATTTCGCAGACCCTACTTGTTGAAGGGAAGGTTACTAAAACAGTATTCCAGAGAAGTATAATTTAAATGCAAATATATTACTTCTACATTTTTACTAACGTTTGTGGATCTACCACTCCGGGATACCTGCAAAAAAGGTAGCACTAGGGCAAAAAAGAGCACATAATTGGATCCAGAAAGGGAAAAACACCATAGTCTCGCAGGAATCCTCCAATTCCATGGCAGAGAGCTCGCTGCACATTGCTGATTTGTAAACATAACGCTGTGAGATGAATTTCACAAAGAGGAGCACACAAGGGCTGTCAGAATAAAGACCAGATATGAAACAGGCCTGAGGTTGCAGGGTCAGGAATCTGAACAACACAATTGTAATGGAAGGTCAAAATGGAATCATAGAAATATGGAAACGTGAAAGATAATCGATCTCCAACAAGTAGGCAACTAGATATGTGTCACATAGTTTCACAAGCTTAACTAAACGTTGAGCATGACATTTTGTGAGAAAAATAACATATATATTGCATTAACTGCCACATAAAGCTTGTAAGCACTTATACACTATTTTTAAGCACGGCTGGTCTTCTCCCATGCTCTGTTGTTCATGAAACAAGTTGTTGACAAAGCTCTATGGTAATGCTGATGCATAGGCAATGCTCTTATTTGCACTGTGGCTCTATTAAACAGAATCTAAAAACATCCATTTATTTCCCATTGGAGTAAATACATATAGGTGCTCCTAGAAGCACACTTAACGTGAGAGAATGTGCTAGGCTGTTCAAATGCAGCTATCAGCTCTCAATTGCTTAAAGGCAGTCAAACATGTTTCTGCTGGCTAGGACCCATTAACGGTTGTGCTGTTTGCATACTTATTTCCCTAATGCATACTTCCAAAGAACAGAGAGGGAAGAGACAATAGTCATTAAGTGTATGATGTTCAGCAACATTTGCAGCCTGCTGGTAACCAAAAAGCTCAAACTCCAATCGCGACCACAAAACTCCTGAGACCTGAAATCTAAATTTCGTAAAACGGGATTTTGAAATCAATTTTATTTAGAGACAATACTTCTTTTTCTCACTATGAATTGAGCCTGTTCCTGTCATATCGTTCGATATATATTTATGCTGTTTTCAAACTCTCCAGTTGGGAACTTCCAAGGTTTAAATGTTTCATTCATCCTGAAGGGCAATGGTTTCGCTCATTCACCGGATTCTAAGCTCCCCCCTACGACACAATCTCCGGGGCAAATCGTAAACCTTTAAACGCACCTCTTGTAAAAGATAGCATCTAGAAGTTCTTTCAGGTGTTAAAGCAGCACTATGAAAGTATTATCATTCATTCACTCATTCCTTTTGACATAACACCCATAACCCATCTTTATGTGATCAGTGGAAAATGTTACAATTTAACTTATTTGTAAATATTTGAGGCCAATATGTCTCTGAAAAGTGATGAAATGTTTACACAGATAGGGCAGATAATCTCATTTATCATCAAATCCCTCAACAAGCTTATACATATGAAATCAAAAGGAAAAATCTTAGGTTAGAACTGACTTCAGCATAAATCAACAACAGACTGATAGAGTGACAGGTCCTGGAATATGCCACAGTCTGTCGAGATCAATGTCATCATGATGCAATAGGTCCTCAGTATATCAGTATATGACACGGGAGAGGATGACTATATAATTGGGCACAGACTAGCGCTGCAGACGTAGGTAAAATGTCTCAGAGTACTAGATGTGGGGAACATACACACATGTGATGGAAGCAATGGCTATGACACTATGGCTTGTGAGGCATTCAACACAATGCTTCAGTTGCCGCTCTGGCCACTGTGGGCATGTTTTACATTTCAAAGACAACAGGCCAATAGGGTAGGGAACGATAACACAAGGAGAAGGTGCAGAGGTGAGGGAATCCCTTAGTAAACTGACAGATTATTCCAACCAGACCCTATCGGGAGCTACAAAGAATCCAGAGCCAGGATGCAAAAACTGATGCTCCTGAAATCAAGGTAGATAAACATGGTGAGCTTGAGTGAAGAGGTAAGGTAAGTGGGGCAGGTTATCACACAAATATAGACCATCCAAGGCACGCAGGGCCTGTTAATGCCTGTTGGGCTCTGCTTGCTGGTGATCACAATGGGCCATACTGAAAATCCAGCTCAGAGTTTTTGTATGATTGTGCCACTTGCACAGCGATGTATGAAGTGCGTTCCGAGCATTTATGTGGATATTACTTTCCATTACCAAATGAGCAGCATGGGTCAAAGTGCCCATCTCTGCTGCCCAATGATATTCATGAGCCCTCTCATCTGCACATTTTCACATACGAATGGCAGCACTCTTGTCGGTTAGTACCAATATATGCTTCTCCTACAAATGAGGGAGAAAGCCATCCAAACCAAGCCTTGCAACTCATCAATATGCTCACAACATATTTTTGTCTTGATTCCCCAGGCCAAATCTAACAAAAAGATAGTTTCTCTACTGACCTAGGTTCTGCAATTATTTCTAACAAGCCATGGAAGAGACCTCATTCTCAGTCAAACCTGTAGTACTAGAAGCACATGAAGTCATGAAATCGAAAAGTCTCAAAAACTGAGCAGTCTGATGTGTCATGTTTAGAATGAACACTGATATCAGATACAGAAAAGCTTTCTTCGTAAGCATGGCCATTAGCCTTACAATGATCTGAAGGTATGAGTTATGATTTTGGAAGGTTCAAAGAAAAGTCTAGATCTAAGAGAAGAAGGGTGTTTTTTATAAGCACAATAGAAAGACTTGGTAGGAAACATACCTCAGGGGCTAATTATTCAATTAAGAAACAAATCTGAGATTCTGAAATCAGGTCAGATATGAGAAGGGAGAAAGTCTTCATCTATGTTCCCAGGATCTGGAACAACTGCCATATCAACATCAGAACTGCACCTACCCCCCTGAAATTTAGTATGAAATTTAAGACCCATCTCTTCAAAGAACACTATCAAATAACAACAGTAGCACACACTACCCTACCTCTTTCTAAACTATACTGAATTGTATCCCTGGCTTTTACTTGTTTAGAGCTCCGTGGCTCCCCAGACAGGTTAACGTTATTTAAGAACTACTAAATTCCTTTAGGACCTTGAAATGAAAGTGCCGCCCTCCACACGCGAAGCCCCTTCTGTGATATAGCTGAATAGGGATGTGGAAGTGAGTATCTTCCAAGTGGACAGAAACCATCCAACCACCCCAACCCCGTCCTTCAGAGCTTCTAGAATCCTAAAGAAAGACACAATCCTAAAATCTTCTTTTAGTGTCTAGCTACAGACAGCTGCAAACGTTTGATATATTTGTAGGATTTTAGGTGTTTGAGCTTGTTAATAGCAGACAAGAGAATAACATCATAAGCCGAAGAACCAAGTTTGAGGCCTCAGACTTAATTTCCTATTCTACATCAAAAGTATGTAAGTCGAATTTTTATTCTTTGTTTAATAAAAACTATTTTGATGTATTAACAAGGAACCATCGTGTTAATTAAAAGAGGCAAGCTCTTGCATTTTCGTGGCCTCTAATATTCACAAATGTTAGGAGGACAGATGTGTAATAAGCACATACAAGTAATAGGTTAGTGTAACCTGCCCCTGATACGGACCTATCCCCAATAAAGTCAATAAAAGTAACTCACAGGACCACAAACAATGCATTACAAATTGATTTTGAAATTACACAAAAACAGCCTAATCCAGAATTTGATTATTGGTGGGCAAATTCAGAATTCACCAAGCGCAACTCATCCTTACCTACCATTGTTTCCAAAGTGAACGTGGGCTTTCTTCAAATCAAGCTATTGAATAAGATCCAATTTTTAGTGTGAGTGAATAAGCCAAAGCAATCATGAGGCCAAAGTAATCCGCTTGATCAGAGTCAAAAAATTTTACCACATTGTAAATGTATCTTCGTAATTTTCCACTCAATCAATATAGCGCGGTGGCCTTACAAGTATAAGCACCTATTTAATTGAAAAAAGAGTTTTCACGAAAACCTTTACTCGATGTCTAGAGCAGGACAAGTGCAAATAATGTTATTATAGACTATTCGAAAGCCATTCAGACGACAAGAGGGTGCTCCAGTTAACAGGTTTTTTCTAGATTGTTTAAATCGTATTAGGGAAAAGTGCAGCGACCTGAAGCAGAGACACTTTGACCTTATTATTTGCAATATGATTTCAAACACATAACTTTGGGGGAAGAACGACAATATCATCAAAACTTGAAAAATAAACTTGGGGATAAGGGGCAGCTCCTGCATAAGACCCACCCATGTATACTGAATGGGTTGTTGAAGAACCAGCCGAACCTAGATGTGAATAACAGGAGCTAAATTCTTATGTTAGTTGAATTCATGACATAAAGCCATTTGACCCAACCCGTGCTCACTAACTTCACCGACAACAATGATCTGTTAAAAGAATCAAAACAGTTGGCAAGATCTAAAAGGTATCAGCAACCCCTCATCCCTGACTTTAACAATTTTTTTTAAAGCACCCTGATTTAATAAATGTCAACAAGTTACCCGTAGATCACCCAGGCTCCAAGTTTGTAGAAGCGCTTTATCCCTTCCATGATAATTTGGCCCCATTGACTAGGTCTCCAGGAGCAGAATGACATTGAAGCTAGTCATAAGATTTCTCCAATCCACATCCTTAAGTTTTAGATGTATGCCGGCAATGTTCCTGCTGAACAATGAGAGTTTGAAAAGGAAGCCTCTGAGCCTTTCTCGAGCAGAAGATCGAAATCAACCATGGACCTAAAGTACACGGTAATGCAGACTGCATAACTAAGCAATTGGTGGCAAGCATAACCTGGTGCTATTCCGTTGAGAATATTTACCATCTTTCCATGGTTCTGGTCAATAAATAGCTATCACTTTACTCTTTCAGTTTTTAATGGCAAGCCTCCATTCCATCAGCACAACTCTCCCTTACCTGGTTTTCAAAATGTTCTTTGCACCACCTAAGTTTGTGTAGCTGAAAGGTGAAGACTAGTCTTAAGCATCATCAGCCCTCTTCCTTCTCTTTTCAAATGAGGCTGCAACTGAAACTGTTGAACTCTTCAAGATGTTTCTTTTATTGCTTAACAAACATCAGTCTGCACTCATATTCTGCATAAAAGTATTTCAGTGATGCCAACAGAATCAAAGATTTAGCTGACTGAATCAACACTTCAATCTTTCCAATGTGAGCTCCACTTTGCCTCCAACAAGGTGTTCACCACCCAGTGGTACTTGCACAATCTGCAATTACACATCAGATTAAAAACTATGTGGGCACAGCAAGATTCCTCCTTTTAGAGAATAAGGTTGCCACGCCTTTTGTAGTGGAATTCTGAACCTAAATCTCACTGGATGATGTATTTTGATTATCCAGTATCTGGTCAGGTCAACCAATACCACTACTTTTAAGGCCTCTGCTTGTTTAGCAGGCATGAGATATACAGCTTTGGAGATATAATGGCAAAATCGTTATCAGAAACTGTTTCCACTGCTGGCAGCATCAACACATCTTCAAGGACAATCTTAAATATGATTGCCAGAACATATATTCTTTTGCAGTTTACTAAGTACTTTAATGTGGGCGAGTTGGAAAAATGTTCCACCAAAATGCTCCACATTCACTACCACAGAATCGTATAGGTATCTGGTAATAGGTATAAAGGATCATTTTCCATTAGTTAGTACTTACTTAAAATAGATTTGAAGCTAGTAGGAAATCTTTGCGGATAACCAGCAGATGCCTCGAAAATGTGACTGATAAATAATATGCAAAGATAACAGTATCCAGTCCCAAAAACATTTTCGATTAATACCACAGGGTAGAATGGAAAAGCAAATCTTGAAACTTTTACAAACTACTTTAATTTTAGCTAAGTTTATATTGCAAAGACGTGGAGGATGACAGAACTGCCTAACACTGAATTATGGCAAGCGTTCATGTGACGATGCAGCGATGAAAATTATAATGCAGGTAATAGCCAACATGAAACTGCTAGTACCACAAGAAAATTTGTGCCAAACATTCTTGGACTTTAAACAGAGCAACAAAGATTCTTCTTGCACTGGTGACCTGATAACAGAACGAATCTAATGTATATCACGCTGACAGTGTGGTAGACGCTAAGGGAGTAAGTAGTCAGTGGACAGGAGAGGAGAATTATGGCTGCTATGCTCAAACAGTGCGGACTTCAGTGGTTTTTAGATTTTAAATCATAGCTCTAACTTTTCTTCAACTTAAAGTTTTTAAGGTAATTTCAATTCTTTTTCCTGAAAGAAATTTCTAGTTTTCTCACCTGAATGAAGAACCATTTCTCCCTATAATAAGCAAGTGAAACCTTTTGTTTTTTTCAATGATATACTATTCTCCTGGCCAAGGTATGAGCATTAAGGGCGCTCAGCACATGAAGAGCACTTAGACCTTCACCCAATCCTACTCGCCTCAGAACCCACTATGACTGCCTTCAGGCTTGCCCTGCGCCCAAGTACCTTTCCTCCTCACTAGGCACTTTGCAGTGAGCGCAGGGAAGGTGGGGCTTTGATCTAGTCCTGTGCTCAGTCCACTGGGAGCCATAGGTTTCACAACGACATTTTGAGGGCAGGCTATGCCCCTAGAGAAGCTCATCTAATTTTTGCTATGGTCAGATTGTGCTCCAACTGCCCCGTACACCTCCCACAATTTTCACATGCCTTAGCATATGTTGATGCGCCGCAGATCCTCTTACCATATAATGGCCAGCTGCAAAAAAATCTTCTTGCTGTGGCCAGCCAATCAGACTATTCGGGTCTGCAAGGAACCATAGATCAAAACATGCACAAATGGTGAAAATTCTCCCCTTGGCTAACCAGTTTCTAATATAATTTTTTTTCATCCCCTGATTGTCTGCAGATTAATACCTCAAACACTGAAAGCACTAAGCCCTGCTACAATCAAACAAAGGTTTATGCCATACCTGACATACTGTCTACGAATAACTAAACCTCAATAGCGTAGAAATGCAAACTGTGGCTCTCTGTGCACTGACAAAGACGAGAGGCTCTGCAGAGGCTTGGGAATAACAGGAAGGCCCCACTACACCACCGTTTAGTGCATAATCGAGCCACGGGTTCCCTCAGCCTACATCCCTACCTTTTCTATCCTACATGGAAAGGGGAAATTGTGTGTCACCCACCACAAATATCTCTTGGCTAGTGAGACCTACACACTGCATTATTCTTTTTTTTGAACAACTAAGAAGACCACTTTTCTGAAGAATGAACATGATAACTATTATTATACTTCACATTTATTTCTAATTAAGAAGGGCCCTTAGGAAAAACCCAGGTGCATCATTTAAAACATAGCCTGCACTAGGTGAGGACATTAAGGAAACTGTTGGCCATATAAAAGTATAACACTAACAAAATGTGGCATGTGCATGAAGTGCAATAGAGTGTAAAATGTACCAATGATGTGCATGCCATGCTGAATTCTAGACAAAGAAAAGCCCAATTACCTAATAGCAGCTTCACCTATTTTGCAGGCGGGTACCTGGTAGGTGGTTGAGCATACCATGAGCACTTTACAGCCTCATACACATTTTACTCATTTAGGAAAGGATGAAAGGACGACTCAGAGACACTGGGATTCTAAACTGTGGGCAGTTGGTTACAAATATGTGTGCATCAATGAATTATTATCTTATCACACAAGATTGCATCCAGTCCTACCCATCTACTTCTAGAGAGAAAGCAATGGGTGGTCAGGGAGATGTGGTCAACTTTTTGCAGCACTAGTGATGGAGGATCACTATGAGAAGGAATGCATATTATCGCATTAGAGAACAAATGTGGTTCTCAAACTTCTTAAAAGTTCAAAAAACGAGTCCCCAGCTCACAACTTCAGCGATTCTCTCAACGCAAGTAAAAGATCAGTGTACCTGTTCTTCTCTGTATCAACGAAGATGACATCCACGATGAAGGACACGGGTTTGAAGGATTTGAAGCTGATATGGCAGATGAGTGGTGCACTTGTTCCCTCTGGTGATACCACAATATTTGGCCCATTGGGGAAATGAGCAGAAAGGGCATTAATCTGATCTCCATCTTCAAGTTCTAGCGCCGGCAATTCAACGAATAATGCAGAGTCACTGTATTAAAAATCAATAAGGACTGTTACTTCACAGTGAAGCAAGGCACTACCAGCAACTTGCACATTTTTAATACATTGACCTGCTCAAAATAACAGGAACTGGCGGTCAGATGTGTTCCTAAAGATGCTGGGCTAAGTGAAGGTGTCAGAACAGATTTAAGTATTTTCAGCCATCAAATTTACATGAGTTTTCTGTTATGACCACCTTGAAGACCTGGGACACACTCCTTGTGACATCCTGACACTCTATTTTATCTCTTTTGCTATTATACTCCAACAGTGAGGGCTCATAGCCAATCTTAAGTGACACCAAAGGCTATACATAGATTGCGTAACATTACACAACTATACTGAGGCTAGGCAACTGAGTAAGTTAATAGATACCAAAAAGGCAGAAAAGTGTCATGAACATATCTGCAGACCTTCGAAGATCAAGGCCATGAGACACTGCAGTCGTCATTATTGTACCTGAGTGGGTCACGACAAGAGGTACTACTGTTCTGAACGTCTTGGTTCAGACGAAGACCCAGTTAAATCAGCCTACTTGAGTCAAAGTGTCATCATTCAATATTTTGTGGATGTTTACCAGGGGAATCACCACTCAGAGGCATGGACTAGGACATCCCCTCAGACTTTGAGCATTGCATTAATATTTAATACAGCCAAACCCCCTGTATTTTTAGAATATCTGTGATCTCACTTCTACTTCTTTCACAATTGTGTTGTACTGCCCATCACCTTACACTTCGTTATGCAGCAACATTCTTTTGAGTTATGCTTCTTCTTTATAATATCCTAAGACTGGAAAGACCCCAATTAAAACACTACTGCTGGCACATATTACTAAATAACTATACCTGCAGTTCTATCTGCTGATGAAAAAGTGAATTACCTAAAGTGACGCTCTTCCTGGTGGATACTTTATCTAACAGCAGATGTCTCACTGTTTGAATATCCCCAGGTGCCAGACTTGATTTGGAAGACTTTTCAGCATAGCCCCTGTGCATCAGTGGGTAGCATTGTGCAGCTCTGCATCATGCCCTCAGAAGCAGAGCCCCAAAAAATAATTATCTGAGCCAGTGTTCAGATCGAGAATTTAGGACCTTAATAGATGGAAAAAAGGCCATTCCACAGAACAGGGAAGTAAGAGGGCAGAAAGTAATCTGCATTTAGATACAGTATACACCAGAAAGAGCATTACTGAAGGTAAGTAACTTTTTCTTCGGATGGATACTTCTAACCGCAGATTCATCACCTTTGGAATAGATACCAAAGCAATACCTCCCAAGGTGGCGGGGTCTGTGGAATGGCTAGACCAAAAAGTCTTGCCATTCCAAATGTGCAAAATACCTTTCCCATCATACCTGGCTGCCAAGGCAGTAGTGCTTTGCGAACGTGTGCATGGATGCCCACGTTGTGGCCTGACAGATATCCAGGACATGCACTCCCTGAGCCAGCGCAGTGATAGCAGCCTTAGTACTAATGGAATGGGCCCTCAGTCGTTCCGGGAGCTGCTTCTTAGCCAGATCTTAATGTGACTATCCACATAGGCTAAGTCCTCTTCTGCAGTGCCTTGCCTTCCTTTCCCCCAGAGAACCCAACAAAGTGTTGATCATCCACCCCACGGTATTTTTGGTGCAATCAATGTAAAAACTCAACACTTTTTTAGGGTGGAAGGGATGTAGTCCCTACTCCTCTTTTGAGGAATGAGGTGGAGCAAAGAAAGTCAAATGTGTGAAGGACTGTCCGACATGAAAAGGAAGGACAACCATTGGCAAAAATGCTTCTCTAGTCCTCAGCACTAGTTTGTCCAGTAAGAGGGTGGCACAGAGCGGTCTGGAAGAGCCTGAAGCTCACTAACATAACCAGCTTAAGTTATTGCGATGAGAAAGACAGTCTTCAGAGTCAGGAGATGTATAGGGAAACCGTGTATCAGCTCAAAAGGCAAGCACTTAAGAAAAGTGAGGACCAAATTAAGATCCTACTCTACCTTCACAAAGGGTTTACAAAGAAACATGAGTAAAGCCTTTTAGAACTCAAAAAACAAGGACGGCTGGTATGTCAATTGCCAAAAAGCCAAATGGGCTGACAAATAGCCTTTAACACTACCCACTGCAAGTCCTTGCTGGGCCAAGGACAAAACAAACAACAATACATCCAACAGTTCTTAGGCCTGTAACAGGCCCATATTACTGGTGCCACACCAAGCCAAAAACTTGTCCCAGCATCCGCTGTAAAGAGACTTTGTAGAAAGACGCCTGGTCGCAAGAATGAATTTCAGAAGGCAGGGGAACTCTAATCCGGTCAACTAACGTCACTCAGTCTCCACGCATGGAGGTGTAGATTGCATAGGCCAGGTGTAAGAGCTCCGACTTGATATTATAGCAGAAGATCTTCCTGAAGCAGTAGCCTAATCTGGGGGCAGATGTTCATACTCTAAGGTTCTGGGTAGTGTACTCTCCTGGCCCAATCCAGAGCCACTAGGATGACTTAAGCCTGGTCATTCCTGATTTTCATCAGAACTCGAGGCCGGAAAGGCAGTGGCAGAAAGGCATACAGTGCTGACGTTGCATGTTCTTGGCAGTGGCGAAAATACGGACTTGTGATTCTCCCCATTGCTGCAAGACACCTTGCACCATCTGTAGGTGTAACTGCCATTCATGATCTAGTAGACAACGCTGGCTGAGGTCAGCCCCCACTGGCACGACCAGGGAAATGCCCTGCAAATTCAGTCAGTTCCAGAAGTGCTGGGCCTCCAAGTCAGTGAGGATCTGAATCAGCCTCCCACGGATGGGCAGCAGGAAGGCGTTTAGCGCTAAGCAATTGGCCCACAATTTCAACAGGTTGATGTAAAGGCTGACCTCCTCCAGAGACCCGAGTCCTCTGATCTCCACCTCTCCCAGATGAGGCTCACAGGAGCAATGAGTTTGTTACAATGGTCAGCTCTGGGTGCAGTAGGGAGAGGGGCATGCACTGGTCCAATTACGGTCAAGCAGCCACCACTGCAGATCCTTTGCATTCTCCTCCGCAACCTGGATGGAATCTGGTAGGTTCCCTTGGTTCTGGGCCCACTGAAACATGTATGCAACTGCAGAGCTCGTACATGCTTTCTAGCACTGCTGGCAAGAAGGATTCAGGCAGCCAAGAGACCAAGAAGCCTCAGAGGCACTCTCACTGAGACCCAGGACCGAAGCTAAAACATCAGGATCATAGCCCAAATGTCCGGGGCTCGTTGATGCGGAGGAAAAGCCTGATAACGTACTGTATCACTGGATGGCTAAGATGATAGGGGGCCTCTAAGATGGATTCAGGTGTGACATTGCCAAATTGATGGAAATCTCCAAGATTGTCAGTAGAGTGTGAGGTGGTCCACGACTGACTGTGGCAAACTCACCTTCAACAGCCAGTCGTCAAGGTTGGGAAAGACTGGCATCCCTGACCTCCACAGATATGCTGCTGCCACTGCCACCAGTTTCAAGAACACCCGAGGGAGCACTGGTGAGAACAAAGGGGAGCATGGTAAACAGAACATGCTCCTGGCGCACCTTTAACCGCAAGTAGTGCTTGTGGGCCTGCAGGACCAAAACATGGGAATAGGCATCCTGCAGGTCCAATGATGCTATCAAGTCTCCTGGGTCAAGGGCAGATAGAACAGAAGTGCATGAGCATCTTGAATATTTACTTCCACAGGAACAAACGGATACGTCGGAGTCATAAAATAGAGCAAAGGCCTCAGTCCTTTCTTGGCACTACAAAATAGGGGGATAACATCTAGCTCCTATTTCTGAGGCTTGGACTCGCTCTATGGCCACTTAAGCCAACAGAGCCTGTACTTTATGCAGCAGGATAAGTGCTCCTCCAAAATTTGTTCTGATGTGGGTGGAAGAAGAGGTGGGTCAGAAAGGAACATCAGGACTTAGCCCCGTTTAAATATCTGAGCAATTAACCTGTCAGATGTTCTGTGATCCCAGGAGAAAATGACAGATTCTGCATTCCACAGGGTAACTGTGTGCTGCTAAGGGCAAAGTAAAACGTCTTGGAGGCTGCTGCTAAAGGGGCAAGACGGTGAGGTTCACTATATCTGCGGGCATGAATGCTGGCTCCCCCATCCAAGGTTTGAAAGGTCTGGGGTGCCTGCTGCTGGCATGGTGAGGCCTAGGCGTTGCCTGTATGTAAAACCCTTGGGGAGGCCTTAAAAGGGGCAAAACTAAATAGAGCCTTTCAGGAGTGGGGTGACTAAAAGAGCATGCTCAGGCTCTCAATTCTTTGAAGCACTCTAGAGTCAGGTTCGGAAATCTTTCTTCTAACCTTTAGGTGTGAAGATGTTTCCCGGTTCCGGGTCTTGAGGGTTCTGGTCTGTCCAAGGTAGGGGTGACCCTTTCTGGTAGCCACGGTGCTGTTGACAATTCAACACCAGGGCAGACAGTCTCTTCCCGAAGGAATCCCAGAGAGGAAAAAACCCCAAAGGGAACAACCTCTGATGGAAGCGGACTCCAGAATCCAGGCAACAGGACACGTCAAGCAGGACAGTCAGCAAGGTGACGACGGACCTGGGAAGTAGAGGAGAATTGCAGAAGAAGGAACCCAAAGGAACGAAATACCAAACTGCAAAAAAGTGTCACCAACAGAAGCGAATGGATACCAACAGCAGCAAAGAGACACCAACAGGAGCGAAGAGACACCAACAGGAGCGAAGAGTGTTGCAACGCAAGAAAAATGAGAATTCCAGCCCCTTATATACCCAAGGACAGGAAGTGACGCAACAGGAAAAGAAGAACCACCATCTTGGTTTAGGAAGAAAAAGGAAATAGGTTCGAAAACCTCCATCTTGGAATGGTGAAGAAAAAACAGTACCCAAGGCATTCTGGGAACCAGGCAGAGGAATTATGGGAGGAAGAAACACAAAAAAATGGCCACTAAACCATGACTGCAGGCAACTCATTATAAGGTCCCTCCAGATTTCAGGTAAGTCTACAGCACCTGGTATTCCCAGGCGGTCTCCCACTAGGTCCTAACCAGGCCTGACCCTGCATAACTTCTGAGATCAGATGAGATCAGGTGCTTTCAGGGAGGTATGGCTGCAGGCAGGCCACCGCCTACACTAGTGGCGTGCCCCAAGAGAAATGGGAAGTGTTGCAGGACACATCTTTGTGCCCTGAAAAGAAACGGCGGGCCGCCGCACTGAGCTGCGGCATGCCCGGTGTCCAGAAATAGGTGCCGCGGACCGTTTCACTGCCCACGGCGGTGAGGTAGCGGTGCCACGGGCCGTGTTACGGCCTGCAGCGGTGAGGCGGGAGGTGTTGTGTGCCGTGACCCGGTCCGCGGCGTAACACTCTAGTGTAGAATTGGCCTTCTCGCCAAATAGGTGAGACCTGTAAAAAGGCAGATCCATGAGCAATGCCTGCCCATCACCCAAGAAGCCTGTGGATCTCATCCATGTGTGGCACTGGAGCAACACGCTAGTCCTGACTGCTCTGCCTAATCAATCAGTACAGACCTGATCTCATAACATATTTGGCCGCACCCTGGTCATTTGCAGTTGTGTGCATTAGGTTGGCACATAATTCCTCTGGAACTGCCTGCAAGATCTCCGCGACTGTGTCTCAAATGCGTGACAGTACCAACCAACCAAGCAGCTGCCGTTGACTGACCTAAGGGCAAGGTTAGCCTAGGTGAACATTCATTTCCTGAATACCTCAATTCTCCTTGACTGTCTGCCTGGGGGAGGTTGAAGGAAATTAGTTGGGATTAATCCTGCTAATGGATGCATAAACTACCAGGATCTCATGAGTAGGTACAGTAGCAGGAAAGCAGGGTTACCAGGATCAGGTGTGGACCATTATGCTACCTGTCTATTCATGACACACAGAAGCAAGGCTTAGACAAGTTACCCTTGAGTGTGTCAGTCAGGATCTCCTTGGATGGCAACCAGGATTCGGGCAATGTCTGCCCAAGCTGCAAAACCTCTGTGACAACATTGGTTTTGACCTTAATAGAAGGCAACTGTAAATCCAGGACTTAAGCTGCTCGTCTGATGACTACAGCAAATGATGCTGTCTCTTCCGTTGAAGTCCCAGGGGGAGGGCTCAACCTCCTGACAGGGGTAGTGTCAAATTCTCTGGCCTCTTGTAGGTCCAAATAGAAAATGTCAGCCTCATATGGTAAGGGTAACACATCTGCATCAACTCCATCATCACAAAAAGCTGGTTGACTTTGGTCAGAGCCTGATTCAAAAAGTTGGAGGAGCACTGGAGAGCAGCTCCTAGGTTAAGGTACTGTTTAGTCAGAATCAGAATGAACTGGGGCCAGGCACGTTGGAACTGTTCCAGGATGCGACCTTAATTTTGAAGTTAGACAGGAAAATAGAAACATCGTCCTCCTATGGCATCAGTGGCATCAGGGTCGGTGTTGATGTGGCAGGAACGGGCATGGATCTTAGCAGCAGATGTGGAGTTGGCTGCAGAGCTAGAGCTGAACCCAATATGGATTCAGGAGGCAAAGACAACGCCAAGGACGGATCCACCGGCAGTAACCAACAGGTGGCTTCTGTGAATCTGTGGGACCCAAAAGCATGCCAGAGAAAACCACCAGGTTCCCAATGATTTCCAATATGGCTTCCTTGAACGCCTCAATCTTTTGCAACGATATCAACAGCTCCAGAAATTTAGAGTGCATCAGGATTTCGCTGCGGAACCCACTCTCGGCAGCGGACCAGGAGCAAGACTAGGGTGCATCTTGACTGTCTCATGACTTCTCAGTAAGAGAGTGGTGATACAGGACAAGTCCCACCTTGCCTTCTGGTGCTTCTTGTTGGACTTCGATTTACCCGGAGACTTGGAAAGGAAGGTAGGAAAGGTTTGCGCCCTCAAATTTTAGCAGGGGACATGCTCCTTTGCACACTGAAAAATAATTTTGAGGGAAAAAACTTGTCAAATGATGAGAAGAAGCTAGAAGCTATCTCCGGATCCACGCACAGGACACAGAAGAAAAAGTAGCTGACATCAGCGTGCTAGGGTGGTGCTTATATGCGTCTCTGACAGTCAATTCTGCGGTGGAACAAGGTCAATGTGGAGTCGCACAATTCCACCTAATGGCACACTAGGGATCTGCTGAAAAAGTCTTCCATATCCAGTCTGGCGCTTGCAGATTTTCTAAAGCTGAGGAATCTGAGGTTAGAATTTAAGTTATTCAGCATAGATTGCAAAAGCATTAAATTGTTATTCTACCACCCAAATTAACAATAATAGTATTATCTCCAAAGTAATCACATGTTTTTTAAAGTCTTTCATAAATTTTAAAACTACTCAAGATTAAAGAGCAAGCAAATTCTTTCTAAAATGAAAACTCCATGAAACTTCATCTTCTTCAATGTTCGTGAAATTTCTTTGCACTGGCATTTAGCTTTTTCACCCTTGCAGATGTGTCAGTGAACGAACTTGGCCCAGTCACATCTGTACCTTTTTACAGGAAAGGTCTTTATATTTCACATTACCATAAATTGACACTCTGGTAAGACAGCAGTCATGTGGCACATCCCTTGCACCACTGCACATTGTTTCTAGAAGAGATTTAAGGAACCATGCAGTCTTGGCAACATTTGCTATCAGCCACATCTCTTACTATATAATATTGAATGTGATATTTAATATTTAACTTTTAATTGAAAACAAAATGCTATCAAAATAATAAAAAGGCTATGCAGCAAACATATCTATTGCTTACAAACATGCTAAAGTAACAGCACACAGTGGGTTTGGCAAGTCTCTAAAAGCCTGGCACATATAAAATGACCTACTCTGAAAATGAATGCCATACCTGGGATAGTCTGAAGGAGAAATTGTGAATTCTGCCATTGTGTCAGTGTCCAAGGGCACAGGAGTCAGAATTACAAATGGTGGATCAAAGGATAGCTTTGGTGATTTTACATTTCCAGAGAGGTATAAGGGTGTGAAGTGATTAGTTGGGTTATCGTTCAAGATAACTGGCACTTCTGCTTTGTATGTGCCCTGACAAGCTGATGGGGATAAAACAGAAAAAAACATCATGTTAACCATGTGAGACAATTCATCTTTAAAGCCACCATTTCACAAATGCCAAAATAAGGTGAATCATATATCAGTTTAAATATTAAACAGGACACTAATGCTCATATATTAAAAAGATGGATTTATTGTGGTTGGAAGAAACATGCGAATGCATCATGTAACGGCCTTCTACAGACCATTATTGGAAAAAACATTGTCTTCCAAAAGAAGGAATAGCTTTTATCAATAAAATAGACCGTGACCTACCTAATCTCCTCATAACAGTCAGCAAACATTGGGCTCTAAAAAGCATTTTTCATAGTTAATAACAACTGAAAAATGCAGAAGCAAAACAACTGTTTTTTAAGTGAATGCAGTACAAATTATAATACTTCTAGAATTTAATACAAAATGCTAACAGTTCCACCTTAGACCTCCAATGACATTTTGTGCTAAAAATATATTTTGTACATGTTCGTGTTCTGCAAGGTCAATTATGATATTGCATGCACATTCTGAAATTTGTTAAATTTTCAGAAATCAACAGACTTTATTGACATGGATGTTTCAATTTGACAAAGGTTTACTGAATCTGTTCTTCCACAACAAAGGGGATACTGCTTAAAATTAAGAGAGGATAACAGAGAACATAAAGTCAGCCAACACAAGGGTGGCCATGTTATTAGTAAATGTAATTTTTTTTAAACAAAACTAGGAAAATCTTACTCTGATTGAGGAGAGAAAGTAGACCAGCACCTCTACAACCAAAATATCAATGCCATATTAAAATAATGATGTCTATGTTTAAATCTAAAAGTATATCTAATCTATAGAACTATATTTATATATGAATGTGGGTAGACGTTGCTGATCCAGGCCTAATTTTTTGGGACGACATTTTTAAAAATGGCGTGTGTGTTGCAGTGATGCTGTAATATTTCAGGAACCATGAGACCTATATACTTCATTTGGCCTCAAAACATAGGTTTGGAGGGTTAAGTAGTCCTATAGAGACAGAAAGACTCCTCAGAGCAATCCTTCCGCCATTTTCCAAAATGACGGCTATAATAGAGGAAGAAGAGACATATATAGAAATGAAACAAATAATAACAGTTTTTAATCTTTTTATGTATACACCAAGCAATGTTTATGATCTGAATATGAAAAATAAATAATGTTTATCGCTCCTTTTTAGACACATGTTCACAGTTCACTATATTTATTTGTTTTGGCAATCGCTCATGGTACATTTACAGAATGCTGAACATTTGAGAAGAGCACATTGACAGGGACATCTTTTTGTAGCACAGGTTTTGCAAGGACATGTACATGTAAGCTCTGTGGGTAGAGGCTTTAGAAATTTCGTAGCACCCCATCAATATCTTCCCAACCAATCTTCACACGCATCTTTCTCTACATATGCATGATCCAAAACATTTACACATCTTCTAATCAAGTAGAACACTCAATGTGTCCACGCACATAATATGACTTTGGTGGAGGGTCACTTAGCAGGACTGATCTCTTGAACTCACTGTACCGGAGATAGTTAAATGTGTGACAGTCAGAACTCTGTTTTCACACACGCACAAGGTATTTTTCTACGTCTTTAAAGTCACATTCTTTTTCCGTCTCAGCAAATCCTTTTAGAAACTTCACAGGTTCAGCAGTTAAAGAGTCAAACTTTGTTCCAATTTTGCTCATAGTGTGATCACCTGCAAGAATATGTGCCTTGATAAGAACGCTGGGCATCTCTGGGTCAAGTTTCTTGTGCAGAATATGAAGCGGAATTAAGTGTCTTTTATCGCCTGTTTCATAACATATCCATAACTCCGACAATCCTTGACCTATGAACATTGCCACAAATCTAAGTAGCACAATAATAACATCTTTGTCATTTGACAGTACAATGACTCGATTTGAACCATTTCGAACAGCCCACTCAACATGTGGCACAACACAAAGGTCAGCTTCCTCCAATTTGCTGTTAAGTTCCTTGAAGAATATGGCTCGTTCGTTTCAATAGATCTCTGCAGGCACCAGCTCCTCATTGACAATCATTCCACTTGCAATAAATGGAAATTCAGTGTTCACTAAAGCATCAGCAATGTTTTGGCGAGTTAACATCTCCAAGTTCATCATGTTCGATGTTGATGACCAGAATTTATCAAGTTGCTCAGGTAAAGGTGTTGAATTTTTGATGCAGGCAAGGTCAATTGTTCCACTTGTAGACATTCGTCTGATTCTCTCACATTCGTTGACAAATAGTTCAAGATAACTGTCAAAGGCAATGTGCAGTTCTTACATGGTGCACACTGACTTTGAGATCTGTAGAATAGTCTGAACCACCTCTCCGAAATTTTGCATGGATGAAATCTTGACCATTCACAATTGTGACATACAGTCCACAATAACAGCAGTTTTCAAAGAAGACACCTTTTCAAATTGAAGTTCTTCAGGTGAAAGTTTTTTTGGAGCTCTTGTACGAGGTTGTGCTTTACTGGTTTGGTTGCACCATCTCTATCAACTAACGCGTTTGTTGGAAGAAGATCTTGCGACAGAATGTCCTTGATAAATTCACCCCTTTCTTTTGCTACATTCATCTCTCTATGTGCTTGCAAAAGTTTTTTTTTGTAACCTGTTTTGTAGTGGCTGGTTGGACAAAACACTTACTATGGCAATTAAAGAGTAGAAGTTTAGCTTTAGTGATTATGTCAAACAGCTTTTTCTCTTTCAATACAAATCTCTCCTGCTTCAGTTCTGGTTAAAGTTACGATCAATGTTCCAGGACATGTTGTAGACATTTCTTTATATCGTTATCCACATATTGTTTGGTCACGAAGTTGTGTTGTCACACAGGCTCAGTCATTTTAAAGGGGTTTCCTTGCTGCTGCATGAAATGAAGATGGCTGTCAACATGCTCATTGAAACGTTCCCCTCTCTTTCCCACAAGTTTGTGGTGAGGAACAGTTTCACAATGGTCCCTTAAATTTATATTTGCCATCTCTCTGAAAATATTGCAAATAGAAAGGATTTCATGCCTTTTAACCCTAGTGGTGATAGAAGTTCGCAAAGCTAATTTTAAATCTGTTAACAAATTCATCTACACTGATTACACAACACCACTAATGGTGGATCCATCAACGGTACCCACAATTTGTTAAGGGCTGAGAATTGGCTATGAAGACCATTTAAGACAAACAGCTTTGTAAAAGATTGACTTAAGAAAACAAGGCAGTCTTTGGCAGTGGTCTTGATTGTTTATGGGGCTTAAATAATCTTTATGAACCATCCAGGACTGGGAAAGGAATCAACTGATATCACAAAGTTGAAATTCTGGCAGAAGAACTGTTGTGAGAGGTCATTCATTAACTAATCTTTCCAGGTGCCCTCAAGAACTGGATGAAAAACAGCACTCACCACCTGCTCGTAGCAGGATACAGGTTCTGAATTAAGGCCTGGAACACTATACTGTCCTTCTAGGCATGGGAAATCAAACATCACTTTTTTTATTCAGGTAAGAATATATATAGGTAACTATCTCAACAAACAGCCGTTAGACTGAGACTATATTGGCTTGAATTCAAAAGGAAAATGTTCAATGTCTACATCCAAAGTTAAGTCAACAGTAGCTACAAGGAAATAATACATCTTTCTGTAAGCAGATAAATACTTACATAAATTAACTTATTTTACCCTGTCAAGGAACAATGAAATATACACAATATTTTCTCACCGAATGATTCAATAACATAAATTAAGGTGATATTTTTCAGTCATAACGTGCCAAGAAATGACAGGGCCGACTTTAATTTATGAATTGTCTTTTTCTACACAATCTCATACATTAGCTCTAGTGTGATCTGATATGTTGATACTAATACAAACTTATCAGATCTGGTAGAAACAGACATTGCAAAAATCTAAATTACAATAAACATGATTAAACTGGATTTAACAAGTTGGACTTAATCTAAAGAAGAACGAAAAACTGAAGTATAACCATAACAAAATAATTTTTTATCAGACTCACAATACAAATGAGCAATTTCATTAAGCATACGGTGCCTCCTAGAGTACATGAAGCCAATATGTGAACCACAACACATGAAATGGATCTAGTGAAAAGTCTAGTGCCCATTTTATTGTTCAGGGTCTTCAGCCTTTTTGCAGTATGCACAGTTGAAGACATTTGTCTATGACAACTTCTCTCTGTGACAACCCAACTTAGAAAGACTGATAATCAATTTCGTAATCACTGTTGCACTTGAGATAGAATGAAAGGTTGGTGGCATATCTTCAGCTAACAGAACCTGATGTGTCTTTTTGGAATTGGGATTTTCAACTTACCTAGGATATATTTTTGAACTTTCTTTTTAGGAGACCAAATACATTCCATGGTTAAATTTTCTAGATGCATGTATATATGATGTTAACAGGGAATGGCTAAGTACTGATAGATATAATATTTTAGGTAGAGTCTGCACACCAAAGTTGCAGACCATGACAGCAGTGAAAGACTTTTTTTTTTAATTTGATAGACTTTTGTAGAGCAGTGCTAATAAGGCTTTTTACATTATGTGTGATGAGGATCCTAAATCAAATACACAATTTTGCTTCTTCTAGAAATGGAAGTGAGATATAGTTACTTTTCCTACCTAGTTCAGAGATGGGTATTAAGAATTATTCAGACCAATTTATTGTGTAGTCTGAGAATTTATGAAATGTATTTCTTAGGTCAAGAATTTGGTTTTTGATACAGAATATACCAAATCATCTGCAAAACGGAGACACATTGTTGACTCACAGCCTATTTTTATACTAGAAAGTATTGCAGCTGTTAGGGTTCGAATGCTAGATTGAACAATAAGGGAAACAGTGGCATCCGTGGTTTTACTCTTGCATTTGTTAGTGTTTCTCACAAAATCCCATTTAGGTTGATGTTGGCTATTGATCATGGATATAAAACTTTCATATTGTTGCATAACCAAATACCCCAAAACACAATAACTTCTATGGCATATGGATGTTCAATCACATTATTAAACTTTTTCAATAATGGTCTATGTAGGAGAGTAGGATCTGCTTCACATGGGTACCCCCACTTTTTGCTGATGCTTCACTGTTTTTCGACATTAGTCTGGCTGGGGCCCTGCTAGTCAGAACCCCAGCCTAGCTGCTTCCTCTCTAAAATGGTTTCCATGTGCCTTAGGCACATCACTGATTGGAATCTGGAGTGCCCTTATAAGTCCCTAGTATATGGTATACTATGTACCAAGGGCATAGGTACCTCAGAGGCCTACCAGGGGCTGCAGCATGTATTATGCCACCCCTGGAAGGCCATCCAAACTGACACCACAGGTCTGCTACTGCAGCCTGGGTAAGGTGGTGCATGCACCCCTTACTGTGATATAGGTTACCTATATCACTAAATACATACACACATATAAACCTATAAGTCACTCCTATGGCAGGCCTTATCAATCCTGAAGGCAGAGTGCGTGGTTCCTATGTGAGAGGGTGCCCCTGCATGAGCAGGGCCCCTCTGCAGCGTTCGGAGACCCTTCTCCGATGCTGTTTGTAGTGCAGCCTGACCATATACTCTTAAGCGCATTATAACCTCGCGTTAAATGCTAACTTTGGAATGGCTGCACCTAAACATGTCGTGTTTGGTGTCAAACATCTTGGAATACTACCCCCCGCCAATTCTGGCGGCGGGGGTAGCATTCCACCCTTCTAGAGGGAGAGACATGTTAACCCTGGCCTGGCCGGTAACTTCTTTCTAAAGCCCTGGCATCACAAAATGGATGCTGCTGCCACAGACACGAGTCTGGCCTCCTGCTGCTGGACGAAACTCCGGCAGGGGAGGCCTGGACAATAGGTTTCCTGTCCCAGGGAGGTGTGACCACCTCCCCAGACAGGATAATGTGTATTGGGGCTGGGCGGGAGCACTTTCGGGTGCTTTGAAGTCCTGCACTGGGGGCACATTTGGTGTCCCTGTGCATACCCCAGTTCAAACCGGATCAGGGGCTTGCAGCCCCTGCTTTGGCATGAACTGGACAAAGGAAAGGGGTGTAGCCACCCCTCTGCCCTGACCCACCCATAGGTGGGGCCACAGAGTAGTCCAACCCCTAAACTTGGTATAAGTATAGGAACCCAGTCCTTAGGACTTTAGATTATCCCTGGACGAAACTCTGAAACAGAATCCTGGACCTTCGACGCTCTACTAAAGACTAGAGGACAGAAGAATCTCCCTTGGGGTCAAGGAGTGACTCCCTGCTTGGCAGGCACCAAAGAAGCAATTGTCCGGTCTGCATCGCCTAAGCTCCCGTCGGACGCCGAAGTCTTTGCATCACCAGAGGTGGATTTCCAGACTTCCCGAGGCTGCCCTGAGTCCCCAGCAAAGCTGAGGCCCGTAGCTGTTGTGGGTAACGTGGAACCGTGACCCCTGGACACCGCACGCATTTGCTAGTGCATCCTCTTCTGGGTCTCCCACGAAGTCGTGCTTTGGGCTCCGAGTAGCCCTAGCCTCCAGCACCAACTGCACCGAAGATCACTGGCCTCCACTCCACGAGTGTCCTGTGAGCCAGATCCACGTGCGACTTTTCTTCTTGGGCACCCTGGTTGCTCCAGGCCTGCCCTCACTTACCGTCGCTGGGTGAGTTCCTCAGACCTTGCTGGTCTGCACCATCGACGATCTTCATCTTCATCGAGACTTGCCGTTGCCAAGGCTTGTTGGGTCCAATCCGGTCGCCGACGCCTCAGCACTCGACAGACATCGTGTACCAGCCCGAATCCTGCTCCTGGTCACCGACAACGCCTCCTGGACCTCGTGGCTGAAGAGTCAAGACGACCGTCAACGCACTTGAAGCAAGCGACATCGGTGGGCATCTGTCCATCGCCTTCCTGGTCACTGGCTAGTGACCCAGACTCTGTCCCCTCTGCTTTCAGGTTCTTCAGATCTCCGATCCACTCTTGGATCCACCCGGACACTTTCCACTTGGTCACCAGCAGCACTTTGCAGCAGATCGCCATTCAAATCGACGACGAAACCCGACCCCGAAAGGCACCTATGCACCCGGCTTCCCTGGGTGAGGTAACACGAGTACTCCAGTGCTCCCGTGGGTAGAGACTCTAGAACGACCTAGTTCTCAAAGGGTTTGCTCCAAGTCCTCCTTTAAGTGTCCCTTTTCTTTAATTTCCTGATCGCGACTTTCTCCATAGAAGTTAACGGCGTATCGCGGTTGTGTATTTACACTGCACGCGTCCCCGTGGGTCCCCTGTGTCACTACCTTGGGTGGTTCCTTGTGGTCCAAGCACTTCTAGAGGCTCTAGGCCTAGTGTCTAGTTCAGTCGTGGTTCTGATACCACTTTATTAGTATATGGTTTGGTACGCCCCTAGGGCCCAAACGTGTATTTGTGCTATTACTGTGTTTAAATAACTTATAACTTGTGTACTTCGAACTCTAGCCTCATAAAGAGACTAGAGGGGTGTGTTTAGCAATAAATACATATATTTTGAATATATACCTGGTGTGGTGCTCTTTCATTTGGTCACTCAAGAGATTATAGACTGGTAAAACAAGCTGCTTTACATTCCTTCAAGACTTAGCCTGAAGGCTGCTCTCCATAGCTACCACTAGGATAGCTTTCAATAAGGTTGTCTTTAACCTATCTCCAATAAGGGGTTGTTTGGACTGGTGCAAGGTGCCCACTATAATTAGTGGACAGCATATGCCAGGCCAACTTCTCACAGTCTACCTTGCTCAATTGCTGTGTAGGCCAGAATGAGTTACAATACAAAAATTCTTTAACAAACTAAAACAAAAAATATTCAGCCATTCTAACAAGAAGTCAGTCTTCCCACAAGGTCAGTCAATGATACCTGTATGTAACATCTCCAGCACTGACATAGTTTTTTCCTGATCACTGGAGATACAGCAGGGAAAATACCAGCTTGATACTGGATGCTGACATACACTGTATATGACTTGGTCACCTTCCATGGAGTTATCTAGTTATTGATGTATGCTGTTAGCTATGGACGGTGGATAGGCAAAAATATTATCTTTTTCTAACTGTAAATATTTTTATTAATTAAGGTCTCTGAAACAATCCTGTGCATTTTCTCTGACCATCTGTCTATATTTTTTATTGATAGCTTCATGAGCAGATGGCCTGCTTCGTCACCCAAGCAAATTTTAAATGGAATTAAGAAAGATGTTTAAAGGGCAGTACAGTGTTCTATCTTGCTTTATTTTAGAGCATAATAAAAGGTGCTTGCCACCTGCCATGTTAGTGAGGAAGCTGTTTAAATTTAGTACCACATATAGATAATGATATGGAATACATTTGCTAAACTCAGTGAATGTGAAAAGATATACTCTTTGTACCTGGGCAGAAGCTCACAGTGAGGATGATTGTTTGACCCGGGTCAAGATAACCAAACTTTCTGGTGAATCTGAATACCCCAGCATCAACAGCTTTTCCTCCTTGATCAAGATCCAACTTCCAGGTTACCCGACCTTTCGAGGTGTTGGATAGTTCAAGCGTCTGAAACGTTTTTTTGAGAGAGAAAAGGATTAGACAGAAAAAGTGATGAAACATTCTTAGTAGCACTAAAGGATCCAAGTTGTGTAAGATAACACAGTGCTTATGTCTGCTCTGCTTCTTCTATGATTACAACAATTTTTCAGATTCAACTTGTAGTTTAAAAGCAATACCCTTTTATCACGAAAAGAAGAAAAGAAATTTGTACATTTGTAATAAATAATGTATGGAGTGAACAAAATATTCATTAGGACCAATATTACTGATGGCATTAGCTTTCAACTAATGTATGCTATTCCCTCTATTCCTTAGTATTTTGAACTACAATGGACATAGCAAGAAATGTTGCACTTGTGAGAAAAATATAAATAAGGGCAATTCATTCAATCCACATTTACTACTTCTGTGATAGGGAGTTTTTGCATTAGGGTAAAATACAGAATAGGCTGCTTTCCCAGACGTCTTCCAGTTTAGAGAATATTGAATGGAGAAAACTGTTCACTTTTAAACTGTGAAAGATGAGCCTTCATTCCAATACTGTTGCTCTATTGTTATCCTGCAGCATTTTTTTGCTAGTAGAAAAAACTGCGCAAACTGTGCACTGGAAAAAACAAGGATTACAGGGACGTTACAGTTAGGCTCAGATTTCACTTATACAAAACCATAGAAATTCAGCAGTTATAGTTAGCTGAGCTAACTAGAACTTACGCCCACGAATGCACTGCTTATGAACTGCTTAAGACCTTGCATATTACATAACTCTTGACATGGTCACAGACATCACTCATGAGCCTTCATTCCAATACTGTTGCTCTATTGTTATCCTGCAGCATTTTTTTGCTAGTAGAAAAAACTGTGCACTGGAAAAAACAAGGATTACAGGGACGTTACAGTTAGGCTCAGATTTCACTTATACAAAACCAAAGAAATTCAGCAGTTATAGTTAGCTGAGCTAACTAGAACTTACGCCCATGAATGCACTGCTTATGACCTGCTTATGACCTTGCATATTACATAACTCTTGACATGGTCACAGACATCACTCATGACATCATGGTGACATCTCAAATGATATCACTGATGACATCGCTGGTGACATCATCCAGTGAGTGTTTTCTAAATGTTTCTGAGATATTTTTAGATACTATAAAATTTACATTGCTATACTTTGTGTACTACTGAGTGAAACTATTTCTAACATGTATTATGTGAGTGGCTGTGCGACTGTGTGTATCCATGTGTGAGTAGATGTCTGAGTGGCTCTACGGGTGTAGGAGTGGTTGTATGGGTGAGTGAGTGGCTGTGTGAGTGGGTGAGTGACTGTGTGGGTGAGTGAATGGGTGGGTGCATCAGTGGTGTATGGGTGAGTGCGTGGGTGTGTGAGTGACTGTATGGGTGAGTGTATGCTTGTGTCAGTGACTGTATAGGTGAGTGAGTACGTGTTAGTATCTGTATGAGAAAGTGATTGGATGTGTGAGTAACTGTATGGGTGAGTGACTGTATAACTGACCGTATGGGTAAGTGAGTAGGTGTGTGAGTAGCTGTATAGCTGACTGACACAGTGTGTGAGTGGCTGTATGGGTGGTTGTGTTAGTGTCTATATGTCTGACTGGATGTGAATAGCTGTATTGGTGAGTGAGTGGGTGCATGAGTGGCTGTATGGGTGAGTTAGTAGTTGTGTGAGTGGCTCTATGAATCAGTGAGTGGGTGTGTGAGTACTTGTATGGGTCTGTGAATGGGTTTGTGAGTGGGTGTGTGGGAGTGGGTGTATGTGAGGTTGTATAGGGGTGTGATGGTATGTGAATGGTTCGGTAGATGGTGTCATCAGTGATGTCATTTGAGATGCCATCAGTGATGTCACTGTCCATATCATGAGTGATGTAATATGTGAGGTCATTATTAGTGCATTGCGGAGGCATAAGTTATAGTTAGCTCAGGAAATTATAACTGCTACATTTCTATGGTTTTGTACGAGTGAAATCTGAGCCTGACTATAACGTCCCTGTAATCTTTTGTTTTTTTCAGTGAATTTCTAAGCTTTTTAAAATTCTTATTTCCCAACTATAATGTCCCTGTAACATTTGGTTTATTAAATGAATTTCTATGTTTTTTTAATTTTATTTCCTAAATGTAACCACTAAACTTTGACAGGGAGTGTGTGAGTGAGAGCATGAGTGTCTCAGTAAGTCTGTGAGTGGGTGTGTGAGTCTCTGAGTGGGTCTGTGAGTAGGTGTGGGTGTCTGAGTGCTCTCTGTTTTGCCCTCTTCTGGTCGTATTCTGCCTTTTTTCTGCTCACGTCTGGCCTTTATTTTGCCTCTTTCTGCCTGTTCCTGAAATTTATTTTGCCTCTTTCGTGCGCCCCCTCCATTTATTAATACTGCATTCCCCCGGTACCTGGACAACCCAGGGGGAAAGAAGTAGCGAAGCGTGGGAGCCCACGCGTTTAAAAAAAATATATATATTTTTTTACATTTTACGGCAGGAGCAACGGATCCAGCACGATATTCGCTGAATATTTTTTAACAAATGTTTTTTTGCCCCAGGAGGTGTCCCCCCCAAGAGGCCTAGGGGGTCAGGGTATTCCTACCCTGCCCCCTTCTCTTTTTTTAACTTTTTTTGTGGGACTCGGCTGAAGCCGAGTTTCAAGATGGCTGCCAACACTTCCTGGTTGAAGTGTTGTCAGCCAATCACATTTCAGCACAGAGACTGTCGGATCCACATCCCTATATATACAAATTTGAATTTCTTTTAATATCTCCGAAACTACTGAGTGGATTTACACCAAATTACAAAAAGCACTGTTTCTGGACCAAGAGCTACCTTTCTTCCAAATTTTTTATAATACCATCCAGCAGTTCGGGCTGTAGTTGTGTTCAAAATCCTTATGGCAATTACCTTGAGAAACGCACTTTTTTTTACCCCCCCTTTTTCTCGGCCCCCGCATAATGAATCACCCCAAAACTTTCCATGCACAACAGGAATCATTGGCGCACTTTTTTGGGACAATTTCGTGAAGATTCGTCAAACGGTGCCAGAGATATAGGCAAGTCAAAAAATGCTTTTCCTATGGAAACATGGGCCTAACTATAACTACCTGCTGGTGACCGCCAGTAGGTAACACACATATATATATATATATATATGTCGCCAGTAGGTAGTTATAGTTAGGATCTAGTTTCCATTGGAAAAGCGTTTTTTGTTTTCCCAATAACTTTGGCGCCGGTTGACGAATATTCGCGAAATTTTCAAAACTAGTGGGGCGCTCCGGTCAGCTCCTGTCTTGGAAGTTTCGGGGTGATTCGTCAAGCCGGGGCCGAGAAAAAAGGGGGTCCCAAAACGCGTTTTCCCCATGTTATTTTCCATAGGAAACTTTAGACACGGCTACAGCCCGAACTGCTGAACGGAATTACACCAAATTTGGCAAAAAGTTAGTGCTTGGTTCAGAAAGCGACCTTTTTTTTAAAATGGTGTAAATCCGTTCAGTAGTTGCTGAGAAATTCAAAAAATAAAAGTTTCGATATCTAGGGACGCGGTGGATTAGCGAACCCTCCCGACCACGAGCTTCACTGTGATTGGCTGCCAACACTCCAAACCAGGAATTGTTGGCAGCCATCTTGTGACTCAGTAGAATCGAGTCACAAGAAAACAGTGAAACAAGCTTGAAAAACAAGAAAAGGGGGCAGGGTAGAAACACCCTAACCCCCCAGGCCTGCTCAGGGCCAAAAAAATGAAAGTGTTAGGCTGATTTATAAAAGAATTGATATTGGCTCTCAAAATAAAGGCAATAGCAACTTACGTTAATGAGTATACGAATAATCTCAATGAATATATGTGGTCTGAATGACCAAAGTAAGAGACAAAGAGCGGCAATAGTTGTAAAAAATCTTAAGGCTGACATCATATGCCTCCAGGAGACTCATATTGAGGGCACCAGAGGGAGTATTATTGAACAACTGGGGTTTAAGCATATTGTTTGCACTAAGCAGGGAGTAGAACAAGAGGGGTGGCTATTATTTCATGGCGGGGGGACATACTTTTAAGAAAAGCCAGTCTGACAAATGGGGTCGCTGGGCGATAGTTGAATGTATATTTCAAGGGGTTACGTTTACCATTTGCTCAGTCTATGGTTCAACTGCGGATGATCCAGAGCTTTTTCAATTTTTGGATACTGAGCTTACATCATGGCCAACTCCCATTATATTGTGTGGTGATTTTTAATATTAACGGTTTGGGAGGACTCTGGGGGGAAGTAGGTCACAATTATTCAGGTCGAAAGAGAAAGGTCTTTAATGCTCTCACTAATTTAGTGCAGAATAACGGATTTATGGATGTGTGGACACACTTGAGGCCTGCGGACCCGGGTAGTACGTTTTTTTCAGCCCCTCATAAGTTAGTAGTTCGATTAGACTACTTCTTTGTTTCACATCAGTTACTTGCAAGCTGCAAAATAGAGAAACATCCAAGGATCATTTCAGATCATAATCCCCTAATACTTGCAGTAACTTTCGCAAGGGTAGAGAGATTAGAGCGGACTTGGACATTTGAGAGAAAACTTCTAAAGGATCAAGAATATGTGGCTCATATGAACAACTGGATAAGAGGGTTCTGGGATATTAATAGAGGGAGCACAAGCCTGGGGATTGTATGGGATGCATTTAAGGCTGGGGTAAGGGGGGAGACACTAAGTTTTAGTTTACATCGGCAAAAGAAAGAGGCACAGCGGGAGCAAATGCTGTATCAGAAACTAATGGAAGTGGAAGAGGAACTTGTAGCTGCCCTGACGCTAGGTGTTGCTACGGATAATATACTGTTAAAATTAGCAAATGCTAAGGCAGAGGTTGGAGATGTAACAGCAGCCAGGGCTGCTGAAAGATTTCTTGGTAAAAAGGAGCTATGCTATGAGTATAGCGAACGAGTGGGCCTTGTCTTGGCAGCACGACTAAGACAAAAAAGTGCAGCAGGAGAGATTCTTGAAGTTTTCGATACAAGAGGAAATTTAGTTAAGGATTCACCTGAAATTCAGGAAGTTTTTTGGCAGTATTATGAAAACTTATATTGTAAGGAGCAGTCAGGGGAGGAGACTCAGATCTCAGAATGCCTGAGGGATATACCCATACAGTGCATAACCTCTGAAGTTAAGGAAGCTTTGGAAACTGTACTGACTACCGATGAGGTTTACAACGCAATTAGCGGCCTCCCCTCTGGGAAAGCAGTCGGCCCAGACCAGATCCCACTGGAATTCTATAAAACTTTTCTTAATGTAATAGGGCCAGATCTAGTAGATATAGTTCGTCAAGCTCAGCAGGGGAACTCAGTTCCTGATTCTTGGGCCGGGGCACTCATTACTATCTGTTTAAAAAAGGGTAAAGCACCTAGAGAACCAGGCTCGTACAGACCAATCACGCTAATGAATAGTGATACTAAAATATTATCTAAAGCTCTGGCGACTCGTTTGAATGTCGTCATCGGGAAAGTGATCCACCCACGTCAGCATGGGTTTATTTCTGGGAGGGGAACAACTGATCACATACGTAGGGCTATAACATTGTTTGATGCTGCTGAAGTCTCAGGGGACCCTATGGCTTTAATATTACTAGATGCTGAAAAAGCATTTGATAGGGTCTCCTGGGACTTTCTGTGGATGGTTCTGAAATGGTACGGTATCGGTAATTCTTTTCTTGGGACGATACAGGCTTTATATAAAGCACCTATGGCACAACTGAGGCTGAACGGGGGTCTGACCGCACCAATATTAATCACACGGGGCACTAGGCAGGGCTGTCCTTGCTCACCTCTGCTTTTTGCGTTGTACATCGATCCCTTGGTTCGGAAAATGGAGGCAAATAGTGCAATTAAGCCAATGACATTCCATGGGCTAGAGACTAAAATCTTGGCCTATGCGGATGATATTGCTGTGGCTACCCCTGATCCCTGTACAGCATTAACGGCAATAAAAAAGGAAGCTCAGGTTTTTGGAATAATTTCAGGATATGCACTGAATAGGCAGAAGACTCAGGTAGTAAAGAACGGGAAGGTGGAATTAGATGACTCTCGGGTCACCGACGCTGTAACATATTTAGGCATCTCCATTACACCTAATTTGGAACAGCCGGTAGAAAAAAATATGACCCCAGTAATTCAGAAGGCTAAAAAAGACTTTGACAGGATACATAACCTCCATTTGTCCATTGTGGGGCGTTGTAATGTAATAAAGATGGTTTTCTTACCCAAAGTGCTGTACCTATTCAGGGCTATTCTGCTGGAATTTGAGAAACGGTGGTTTTTAACTTTGGAGAATATTCTGAATAGGTTTATCTGGGCGCATGGGAAAACAAGGAGAGCCTTAAGGTACATGACGCTATCAAGGGAAAGGGGAGGCTGGGCGGTCCCGAATTTCAGAATGTATTATTGGGCTGCCGACCTTCAATATATGCGGGGTTTATTAGGAGGGACTGTTGAAGATCCATGGATAAAAGAAGGATCCCCAGATGTTTATAAGTTACTTTTAGGGGAAGAAGTGCAGAATTGTTTATTGAAGTATAGCGAACCCAGCTACTATAAAAAGACGAGATTTAAAAAATTGATGGCCGTATTCAAGATCTGGGCCGCATTTAAAAGAAAAACTGGATTAGGTAGAGTTAATTTTTATACCCCATTTTACAGAAACCCCATGTTTCCTGGAATTTTCTCGGATGGTGTAATGTTAGAGTGGGAGAGGCACGGGGTACAGAAAGTGGGTGACTTTATAGGGCCTGAGGGAGCTCGAACATTTGGGGATATCCAGGCCAAATTTGAACTGGAGACTAGGTTTCTTTTAAGTATCTTCAGGTACGGAGTTTTGGAAAGTAAAAAGGGGGCTCGACCGGCTTTAATGAAGTTAAAACAATTGAGGTGGTGAGAGACACCGAGAGATGCAGTATTAGGGGAATTTATTCAGAATTATCTGTTCTAAAGCAGGACGACATAGAGAAACATGGGGAGAAATGGGCGGAAAAGCTTAATATAAACTAAGAGATATTTTCCGAATCGTTAGCTTTAGGACAGACTATTTTGTGCTCAGCAGGGCTGCAAGCCCAGCATTTCAAAACAATATATTAATTGTACTATACGCCGGCGAAGATTGCACAGTGGGGGGGGACAGGAAGGGACTAGATGCCCTCGCTGCAACAGCACTGATGCGGATATAATACATATGTTTTCAACCTGTCCTCAGCTCAAAACATTAGTAAATGCAATTGGGAAATTTTTGGATCAAAGTTTGAATTTAAATGTAGTATTAACACCCGAAATAATTCTTCTGGGGCTCAACGGCGAGAACATGCAAGATCACTCTTATTACTTTATTTTTGTGGCTATGTCAGTGATGAGAATTTGTATCGCATCTGCCTGGCTTGATAAGACGGCCCCATCGTTTCAGCAATGGCTTGCTAGGCTACTTTCCATTTTTAATTTAGAAAAAGGAATATATGAGAGAAAGGGTAGAAATGGAAGAAAGCTTGGCGGCCGTATTTGGGCACCAATTTACAGATGGAAGGAAAAATGGGTTGAGAATTAATCCAAAATTATATCTTCTCTCTCCTTGTCTCTTTCCTTTGTTTTTTCTTTTTCCTCTGGGTTTCTATTTTTCCCTTTTTTGTATGAAGAAAGATTGATAATTCCTCATGTACTAAGGTGTAACTGTAATTATGGTGCTGCAAAAAAATTAAATAAAAATTTAAAAAAATAAAAGAACCGAGTCACAAGAAAACAGTGAAACAAAGGTGAAAAACAAGAAAAGGGGGCAGGGTACAAACACCCTGACCCCCTAGGCCTGCTCAGGGCCAAAAAAAGCATTTATTTTTTTTAAACGCCAGAATTCGCGCTGGGTGCGCGAATCCTGCCGATAACATTTTTTAAAAACGAAGCGCGGCCTCCCGCGCTTCGTTATTTTTAAGCCCCCGGGTGGGCCAGGTCCCGGGGGCATGCAGAAAATGTATAGCGGGGTCCCGCGGAGGCCCCCACAGCCCCGGGGACCGCCACCTCCCCGGGGCTTCATTTATGTTTTGCGGGGAGCACGCAGCCCCCCCGACCACCACCACCCCGGGGCTCTATTTTAAAAAAAAAGAATCTGTGTGGGGGGGCTCGAACCCCCCCCACACGCCCCGGGGACCACCACCTCCCCGGGGCTTTGATGATAAAAACACAGGGGGGCACGTAGCCCCCCCACCAGCCCTGGGGACCGCCACCTCCCCGGGGCTCTAATTTTTTAAAAAAATAGCCTGTGTGGGGGGGCTCGAGCCCCCCACACGCCCCGGGGACCACCACCTCCCCGGGGCACTAAGTATGCAAATGTGGGGGTCCGTTACGGACCCCCGAGCCCCGGGGACCACCACCTCCCCGGGGCTTTGCAATGGTAGGGAGGGGGGCCGCGCGGCCCCCCTCCTGGAGCCCTTCATGGCCCTGGGGACCGCCACCCCCCAGGGCCAGCTCCTGCAGTGTCCCGGGGTGCCCGCCCTGTCATAGCAAACTCTGCTTTGGATTTTGACCTGCTCTCGCTTTCAAAATCCAAAGCAGATTGCTTTTCCACAAGGGGAGCTGCATGTCAGCAGCTCCCCGTGTGGAAAAGCAATGCCGGCTCCCGCAGGAGGCGGGGAGCCGGCGGGACCGTGGGGGCATTGGGGCTCCCCCCACGGTCCCCAACGGACAGGCCAGGCCCCGGGGGATGGGGTCCCCGGGGCCAGGAGTGGCCCGGGAGGGGGGCCACGCGGCCCCCCTCCCCAATAAGTAAAAATTTTAAAAAAACACGCAAAGGCCGGCCCCGGGGGATGGGGTCCCCGGGGCCATAATTGGCCATAGGAGGGGGGCAACACGGCCCCCCTCCAAATATTATTTTTTTAAAATATATAATTCTGGCCATGCCCCGGGGGATGGGGTCCCCGGGGCCAAAAGTGGCCTTGGGAGGGGTGCCGCGCGGCCCCCTTCCCGTTTAAAAAAAACAAAAATGGGTCAGGCCCTGGGGGATGGGGTCCCCAGGGCCCCGAATATTGTAAAAATACGGGGGCCACACAGCCCCCCTTCTACAAGAAAAAATAATAACAAAAGCCGGCATCGCGCCGGAGGCCCCGCCCCCTCCCTGTAGCACTCAGCAAACGCGCCCCCTGGCGCGTTGTAAGTTGGGGAATTAATTCCCCTTCAATCCTGAGGGTCCCTGGGGGCCAAGTAGCCCACCAGGTACCTTCAGTTTGCGCCACAGAGCTGCGTTGCAGAGAGGTGGTCTGAGGACACGCCCCTTTTTACACCACTCTGCAACACAGCTCTGTGGCGCTTACTGGAGGTACCTGGTGGACTAGTTGGCCCACAGGGACCCTTAGGATTCAAGGGGACTTAATCCACCAACTTACAACACACCAGGGGGCGCGTTTGCACAGTGGTGCAGGGAGGGGCCGGGGCCTAATATGGCAAGTGTGCAAACGGGCCCCCTGGCGCGTTGTAACTTGGGGGATTAAGTCCCCTTTAATCCTGAGGGTCCCTGGGGGCCAACTAGCCCACCAGGTACCTTCAGTTTACGCCACAGGGCTGCGTTGCAGAGAGGTGGTCTGAGGCCACGCCCCTTTTTACACCTCTCTGCAACGCAGCTGTGTGGCGCTTACTGGAGGTACCTGGTGGGCTAGTTGGCCCCCAGGGACCCTCAAGATTCAAGGGGACTTAATCTCCCAACTTAAAACGAGCCACGGGCGCGTTTGCACAGTGTTGAAGGGAGGGGGCGGGGCCTAATGTGACATGTGTGCAAACACGTCCTGTGGGCTAACTATTCATTAGTCAATAACCCATGCATTCAGTAAGACACATGTAATCACTCACTTTATCAGTCAGTCACGCACCTACTAAATCCTCCATCCAGACACTTATACACCCACTCATTGTTCAATACACCTTGGCATATATATAATACATATTTAAACTTTAAAGAAACACACAGTCACTGGATGATGTCATCAGTGATGTCATCAGTGATGTCATTTGAGATGTCATCAGTGATGTCACTGACCATGTCATGAATGATGTAATATGTGACGTCATCAGAAGTGCATTGCGGGTGCGCGAGTTATAGTTAGCTGAACTAACTATAACGGGGCAATTTCTATGGTTTTGTAGAAGAGAAATGTCCAACTAACTATAACGTCCCTGAAACCTATGGTTTTTTCAGTGAATATATATATATATATATTCACTGAAAAAACCATAGGTTTCAGACACGTTATAGTTAGAAATTAGCATTTAAAAAACCTTTGAAATTCACTGAAAAAACCATAGGTTTTAGGGACAGTTATACTTAGTTGGACATTTCACTCGTACAAAACCATAGAAATTCCCCTGTTATAGTTAGTTCAGCTAACTATAACTCGCGCCCCGCAATGCACTGCTGATGACGTCACATATTACATCACTCATGACATGGTCAGTGACATCACTGATGACATCACTGATGACATCTCAAATGACATCACTGATGACATCATCCATGTGATAATTTCATGCATCTTCTCACACCCTAATATAACTTTTGATACACCCACTTTAAATTACAGACTGCCATTCTCAAAACCATAGACACTCCAACACCAAAAACTACATACCCACTCACTGATTCTTAGATCTACACACACATCCACTCACTCACCCGTACAGTCACTCATACTTAGTCACTCAGTACAGGACTATCATATGCACTCATACACCTATATAAACACTCACACACCGCCACTCATCCATAGAGGTACTCACACACCTAGTCAGTCATGCAAAAACTTAATCACACACCCATTTACTCACCTATACAGTTATACACACACCAGCTCACTTACTCATACAAATACTAGCACATTCTTACGCTCTTATACAATCACTGATACAAGTACACACTCATCCATACAGCCACTCTCACAATCACACACTCTCACTTATAGCCATTTATATACTCCAACACACATATATACTGCCTTTCACATATGTAGTTACTCACACATGTACCACTGAGATATACATTCAATCACTAACACACCCATACACACACTCACCCACCCATACAGTCCATCACAGATGCACTCTTGAAACCATGCACCCAGTGAATCACCAACTCACACATCTATGCACAGAGTCACACACACCCCACCCACACAAACACTCAGGCACCCATACAGATACTCAGACAATCAATCAATAACCCATGTAGACACTCATGTAGCTATTCAGAAAGCCATGCAGCCGCTTACAAACCAACAGTCAGAAGGATACAGACATTCACACAGTTTAGTCACTAACCCATGCATTCAGTAAGATACATTTAATCACTCACTTGTAGAGTCAGTCACTCACGTACTAAATCATCCATTCAGACACTTATACACCCACTCATTATTCAATACGCCTTTCCCTATATATATTAAACATATTTAAACTTTACAGAAACACACAGTCACTGGATGATGTCATCAGTGATGTCATCAGTGATGTCATTTGAGATGTCATCAGTGATGTCATCAGTGATGTCACTGACCATGTCATGAGTGATGTAATATGTGACGTCATCAGCAGTGCATTGCGGGGGCGCGAGTTATAGTTAGCTGAACTAACTATAACGGGGGAATTTCTATGGTTTTGTACGAGTGAAATGTCCAACTAACTATAACTGTCCCTAAAACCTATGGTTTTTTCAGTGAATTTCAAAGGTTTTTAAATGCTAATTTCTAACTATAACGTGTCTGAAACCTATGGTTTTTTCAGTGAATTTCAAAGGTTTTTAAATGCTAATTTCTAACTATAACGTGCCTGAAACCTATGATTTTTAAGTGAATTTCAAAGGTTTTTTTAAATGCTAGTTTCTAACTATGCCTACAGAGGTAGGACATGTGAAGAAAGAAGAAAAAACGCACAGAAAGAAGCAAAAGATGTGCAGAAAGAACCAACAGAGGAGCAGAAAGAGGCCTTGTTGCAAAATCATCCTGTGCCCACAACTTTTTCAGACGGGTACTGGTGGTAACTGACTCTGACTAACCAGAGCCAGTGCTATGCTAAAAGACACTTAGAATACAGTGAAAACACCTACATACACTAGGGAACACTATGCGTTGGGGTACCCCTGTGATTAGCATGACCTCCTCTGCAAGTCCCTAGTACATAATAGGGCAGGGGGATTAAAACTACCTCTTAAAACGCGCTACAGGGCGCGTTTGCACAGTGGTGAAGGGAGGGGGCCTGATGTGACATGTGTGCAAACGCACCCCGTGGCGCGTTTTAAGTTGCGGGATTAAGTCCCTTGAATTCTGAGTGTCCCTGGGGCCCAACTAGCCCCCAGGTACCTACAGTTAGGACCACAGAGCTGAGTTGCAGAGAGGCGTTCCGAGGCCACGCACCTTTTTCACCTCTCTGCAACGCAACTCTGTTGTGCTTACTGAAGGTACCTGGTGGGCTAGTTGGCCCCCAGGGTCCCTCAGGATTCAAAGGGAATTAATTCCCCAACTTAAAACGCACCACAGGGCGTGTTTGCGCACATGTCACCTGAGGCCCCGCCCCCTCCCTTCACCACTGTGCAAACGCGCCCCGTGGTGCGTTTTAAGTTGAGGGATTAGGTCACCTTGAATCCTGAGGGTCCCTGGGGCCCAACTAGCCCACTAGGTACTTCCAGTAAGCACCACAGGCCTGCGTTGCAACGCCTGTAACAAATTGTGCATTTGTGTTTAGGTAGTGAAGAGAGTCGTGCTGGGGGTAGTGTTTTAGGGTTTAGGGTAGTGCAGTGGTGTTTGTGTAGTGTAGGGGGTCATGCTGGGGGTAGATTTAGGGTTTAGGGTAGTGCAGTGGTGTTTGGGTAGTGTAGGGAGTCGTGCTGGGGGAGTGTTTTAGGGTTTAGGGTAGTGCAGTGGTGTTTGGGTAGTGTAGGGGGTCGTGCTGGGGGTAGTGATTTAGGGTAGTGCAGTGGTGTTTGGGTAGTGTAGGGGTACTGCTGGGGGTAGTGTTTTAGGGTTTAGGTTAGTGCAGTGGTGTTTGGGTAGTGTAGGGGTACTGCTGGGGGTAGTGTTTTAGGGTTTAGGGTAGTGCAGTGGTGTTTGTGTAGGGGTAGTGTTTTAGGGTTTAGGGTAGTGCAGTGGTGTTTGTGTAGTGTAGGAGGTCGTGTTTAAGGTTTAGGGTAGTGCAGTGGTCTTTGGGTAGTGTAGGGGGTCATGCGGGGGGTAGTGTTTTAGGGTTTAGGGCAGTGCAGTGGTGTTTGGGTAGTGTAGGGGGTTGTGCTGGGGGAGTGTTTTAGGGTTTAGGGCAGTGCAGTGGTGTTCGGGTAGTGTAGGGGGTCGTGCTGGGGGAGTGTTTTAGGGTTTAGGGCATTGCAGTGGTGTTCGGGTAGTGTAGGGGGTCGTGCTGGGGGAGTGTTTGAGGGTTTAGGGCAGTGCAGTCGTGTTCGGGTAGTGTAGGGGGTTGTGCTGGGGGTAGTATTTGAGGGTTTAGGGTAGTGCAGTGGTGTTCGGGTAGTGTAGGGGGTCGTGCTGGGGGTAGTGTTCAAGGGTTTAGGGCAGTGCAGTGGTGTTCGGGCAGTGTAGGGGGTCGTGCTGGGGGTGGTGTTTCAGGGTTTAGGGCAGTGCAGTGGTGTTCGGGCAGTGTAGGGGGTGGTGTTTCAGGGTTTAGGGCAGTGCAGTGGTGTTCGGGCAGTGTAGGGGGTCGTGCAAGGGGTGGTGTTTCAGGGTTTAGGGCAGTGGTGTTCGGGCAGTGTAGGGGGTCGTGCTGGGGGTGGTGTTTCAGGGTTTGGGGCAGTGCAGTGGTGTTCGAGCAGTAAAGGGGTCGTGCTGGGGGTGGTGTTTCAGGGTTTAGGGCAGTGCAGTGGTGTTCGGGCAGTGTAGGGGCGGTGCAGGGGGTGGTGTTTCAGGGTTTAGGGCAGTGCAGTGGTGTTCGGGCAGTGTAGGGGGTGCTGCAGGGGGTGGTGTTTCAGGGTTTAGGGCAGTGCAGTGGTGTTCGGGCAGTGTAGGGGGTCGTGCAGGGGTGGTGTTTCAGGGTTTAGGGCAGTGCAGTGGTGTTCGGGCAGTGTAGGGGGTCGTGCTGGGGCTGGTGTTTCAGGGTTTAGGGCAGTACAGTGGTGTTCGGGCAGTGTAGGGGGTCGTGCTGGGGCTGGTGTTTCAGGGTTTAGGGCAGTGCAGTGGTGTTCGGGCAGTGTAGGGGGTTGAGCTGGGGCTGGTGTTTCAGGGTTTAGGGCAGTGCAGTGGTGTTCGGGCAGTGTAGGTGGTCGTGCTGGGGCTGGTGTTTCAGGGTTTAGGGCAGTGCAGTGGTGTTCGGGCAGTGTAGGGGGTCATGCTGGGGCTGGTGTTTCAGGGTTTAGGGCAGTGCAGTGGTGTTCGGGCAGTGTAGGGGGTCTTGCTGGGGCTGATGTTTCAGAGTCTAGGGCAGTGCAGTGGTGTTCGGGCAGTGTAGGGGGTCTTGCTGGGGCTGGTGTTTCAGGGTTTAGGGCAGTGCAGTGGTGTTCGGGCAGTGTAGGGGGTCGTGCTGGGGGTGGTGTTTCAGGGTTTAGGGCAGTGCAGTGGTGTTTGGGCAGTGTAGGGGGTCATGCTGGGGCTAGTGTTTCAGGATTTAGGGCATAGCAATGGTGTTCAGGCAGTGTAGGGGGTTTTGCTGGAGGTGGTGTTTCAGGGTTTAGGGCAGTGCAGTGGTTTTTGTGCAGTGTAGGGGGTGGTGTTTCAGGGTTTAGGGCAGTGGTGTTCAGGCAGTGTAGGGGGTCTTGCTGGGGTTGATGTTTCAGGGTTTAGGGCAGTGCAGTGGTGTTCGGGCAGTGTAGGGGGTCGTGCTGGGGGTGGTGTTTCAGGGTTTAGGGCAGTGCAGTGGTGTTCCGGCAGTGTAGGAGGTCGTGCAGGGGGTGGTGTTTCAGGGTTTAGGGCAGTGCAGTGGTGTTCGGGCAGTGTAGGGGGTCGTGCTGGGGGTGGTGTTTCAGGGTTTAGGGCAGTGCAGTGGTGTTCGGGCAGTGTAGGGTGTCGTGCTGAGGGGTGGTGTTTCAGGGTTTGGGGCAGTGCAATGGTGTTCGGGCAGTGTAGGGGGTCGTGCAGGGGGTGGTGTTTCAGGGTTTAGGGCAGTGCAGTGGTGTTTGGGCAGTGTAGGGGGTCGTGCAGGGGGTTGTGTTTCAGGGTTTAGGGCAGTGCAGTGGTGTTCGGCCAGTGTAGGTGGTCTTGCTGGGGGTGGTGTTTCAGGCTTTAGTGCAGTGGTCTTCGGGCAGTGTAGGGGGTCTTGCTGGGGGTGGTGTTTCAGGGTTTAGGGCAGTGCAGTGGTGTTCGGGCAGTGTAGGGGGTCTTGCTGGGGCTGGTGTTTCAGGGTTTAGGGCAGTGCAGTGGTGTTCGGGCAGTGTAGGGGGTCGTGCTGGGGCTGGTGTTTGAGGGTTTAGGGTAGTGCGGTGGTGTTCGGGCAGTGTAGGGGGTCGTGCTGGGGCTGGTGTTTCAGGGTTTAGGGCAGTGCAGTGGTTTTCGGGCAGTGTAGGCGGTCGTGCTGGGGCTGGTGTTTCAGGGTTTAGGGCAGTGCAGTGGTGTTCGGGCAGTGTAGGGGGTCGTGCTGGGGGTGGTGTTTCAGGGTTTAGGGCAGTGCAGTGGTGTTCGGGCAGTGTAGGGGGTCGTGCTGGGGGTGGTGTTTCAGGGTTTAGGGCAGTGCAGTGGTGTTCGGGCAGTGTAGGGGGTCGTGCTGGGGGTGGTGTTTCAGGGTTTAGGGCAGTGCAGTGGTGTTCGGGCAGTGTAGGGGGTCGTGCAGGGGGTGGTGTTTCAGGGTTTAGGGCAGTGCAGTGGTGTTCGGCAGTGTAGGGGTCGTGCTGGGGCTGGTGTTTCAGGGTTTAGGGCAGTGCAGTGGTGTTCGGGCAGTGTAGGGGGTCTTGCTGGGGGTGGTGTTTCAGGGTTTAGGGCATTGGTGTTCGGGCAGTGTAGGGGGTCTTGCTGGGGGTGGTGTTTCAGGGTTTAGGGCAGTGCAGTGGTGTTCGGGCAGTGTAGGGGGTCTTGCTGGGGGTAGTGTTTCAGGGTTTAGGGCAGCGCAGTGGTGTTCGTGCAGTGTAGGGGGTCATGCTGGGGATGGTGTTTCAGGGTTTAGGGCAGTGCAGTAGTGTTCGGGCAGTGTAGGGGGTCATGCAGGGGGTGGTGTTTCAGGGTTTAGGACAGTGCAGTGGTGTTCGGGCAGTGTAGGGGGTCATGCTGGGGGTGGTGTTTCAGGGTTTAGGGTAGTGCAGTGGTGTTCGGGCAGTGTAGGGGGTCATGCACGGGGTGGTATTTCAGGGTTTAGGGCAGTGGTGTTCGGGCAGTGTAGGGGGTCTTGCTGGGGGTGATGTTTCAGGGTTTAGGGCAGTGCAGTGGTGTTCGGGCAGTGTAGGAGGTCTTGCTGGGGGTAGTGTTTCAGGGTTTAGGGCAGTGCAGTGGTGTTCGGGCAGTGTAGGGGTCATGCTGGGGGTGGTGTTTCAGGGTTTAGGGCAGTGCAGTGGTGTTCGGGCAGTGTAGGGGGTCATGCTGGGGGTGGTGTTTCAGGGTTTAGGGCAGTGCAGTGGTGTTCGGGCAGTGTAGGTGGTCTTGCTGGGGGTGGTGTTTCAGGGTTTAGGGCAGTGCAGTGGTGTTCGGGCAGTGTAGGGGGTCGTGCTGGGGATAGTGTTTTAGGGTTTAGGGTAGTGCAGTGGTGCTTGTGTAGTGTAGGGGGTCGTGCTGGGGGTAGTGTTTTAGGGTTTAGGGTAGTGCAGTGGTGTTTGGGTAGTGTAGGGGGTCGTGCTGGGGGTAGTGTTTTAGGATTTAGGTTAGTGCAGTGGTGTTTGGGTAGTGTAGGGGGTCGTGCTGGGGCTGGTGTTTGAGGGTTTAGGGTAGTGCGGTGGTGTTCGGGCAGTGTAGGGGGTCGTGCTGGGGCTGGTGTTTCAGGGTTTAGGGCAGTGCAGTGGTTTTCGGGCAGTGTAGGCGGTCGTGCTGGGGCTGGTGTTTCAGGGTTTAGGGCAGTGCAGTGGTGTTCGGGCAGTGTAGGGGGTCGTGCTGGGGGTGGTGTTTCAGGGTTTAGGGCAGTGCAGTGGTGTTCGGGCAGTGTAGGGGGTCGTGCTGGGGGTGGTGTTTCAGGGTTTAGGGCAGTGCAGTGGTGTTCGGGCAGTGTAGGGGGTCGTGCTGGGGGTGGTGTTTCAGGGTTTAGGGCAGTGCAGTGGTGTTCGGGCAGTGTAGGGGGTCGTGCAGGGGGTGGTGTTTCAGGGTTTAGGGCAGTGCAGTGGTGTTCGGCAGTGTAGGGGTCGTGCTGGGGCTGGTGTTTCAGGGTTTAGGGCAGTGCAGTGGTGTTCGGGCAGTGTAGGGGGTCTTGCTGGGGGTGGTGTTTCAGGGTTTAGGGCATTGGTGTTCGGGCAGTGTAGGGGGTCTTGCTGGGGGTGGTGTTTCAGGGTTTAGGGCAGTGCAGTGGTGTTCGGGCAGTGTAGGGGGTCTTGCTGGGGGTAGTGTTTCAGGGTTTAGGGCAGTGCAGTGGTGTTCGTGCAGTGTAGGGGGTCGTGCTGGGGATGGTGTTTCAGGGTTTAGGGCAGTGCAGTAGTGTTCGGGCAGTGTAGGGGGTCGTGCAGGGGTGGTGTTTCAGGGTTTAGGACAGTGCAGTGGTGTTCGGGCAGTGTAGGGGGTCATGCTGGGGGTGGTGTTTCAGGGTTTAGGGCAGTGCAGTGGTGTTCGGGCAGTGTAGGGGGTCGTGCTGGGGGTGGTGTTTCAGGGTTTAGGGCAGTGGTGTTCGGGCAGTGTAGGGGGTCTTGCTGGGGGTGATGTTTCAGGGTTTAGGGCAGTGCAGTGGTGTTCGGGCAGTGTAGGAGGTCTTGCTGGGGGTAGTGTTTCAGGGTTTAGGGCAGTGCAGTGGTGTTCGGGCAGTGTAGGGGTCATGCTGGGGGTGGTGTTTCAGGGTTTAGGGCAGTGCAGTGGTGTTCGGGCAGTGTAGGGGGTCATGCTGGGGGTGGTGTTTCAGGGTTTAGGGCAGTGCAGTGGTGTTCGGGCAGTGTAGGGGGTCGTGCTAGGGTATGTGTTTCAGGGTTTAGGGCAGTGCAGTGGTGTTCGGGCAGTGTAGGGGGTCGTGCAGGGGCTGGTGTTTCAGGGTTTAGGGCAGTGCAGTGGTGTTCGGGCAGTGTAGGGGGTCGTGCTGGGGATAGTGTTTTAGGGTTTAGGGTAGTGCAGTGGTGCTTGTGTAGTGTAGGGGGTCGTGCTTGGGGTAGTGTTTTAGGGTTTAGGGTAGTGCAGTGGTGTTTGGGTAGTGTAGGGGGTCGTGCTGGGGGTAGTGTTTTAGGATTTAGGTTAGTGCAGTGGTGTTTGGGTAGTGTAGGGGGTCGTGCTGGGGGTAGTGTTTTAGGGTTTAAGGTAGTGCAGTGGTGTTTGTGTAGTGTAGGGGGTCGTGCTGGGGGTAGTGTTTTAGGGTTTAGGGTAGTGCAGTGGTGCTTGTGTAGTGTAGGGGGTCGTGCTGGGGGTAGTGTTTTAGGGTTTAGGGTAGTGCAGTGGTGTTTGTGTAGTGTAGGGGTCATGTTTTAGGGTAGTGCAGTGGTGTTTGGGTAGTGTAGGGGGTCGTGCTGGGGGGTAGTGTTTTAGGATTTAGGTTAGTGCAGTGGTGTTGGGGTAGTGTTTTAGGGTTTACGGTAGTGCAGTGGTGTTTGTGTAGTGTAGGGGGTCATGCTGGGGGTAGTGTTTTAGGGTTTAGGATAGTGCAGTGGTGCTTGTGTAGTGTAGGGGGTCGTGCTGGGATAGTGTTTTAGGGTTTAGGGTAGTGCAGTGGTGTTTTTGTAGTGTGGGGGGTCATGTTTTAAGATGCAACGCTCCAATACCTGACCAGTCTGCACTACATAAAACTGCAAAAAAACTAAAAATAAAAAGTGTTTTGCACACTTTTGTCATTGGGCTATATGTGGGCTACATCTGGGTAATATTTGTGCTACATTTGGGCTCTTTTTTCACTGGTGGCCATCTTGGAAGACTTCTTTGTTATGAAGTTTCCTAATTTCCTCATTTACTGCAGTCTCCTCAGTAGGAAATGCTTTCAGTTTTTTACTTTGATTCCATCAAGAAGGCATTCAGATGTGTCACACATTTGCCATAAATTCAGAATGTTATTACTCTAGTTGTTCATTAGATCACTGTAGTAAAGCTACTGCTCACCAAGGAGTTAACTGGAAGTCTATTGCTGGTATTGAAAGTGATTGTTTCAGTCTGCATGTCAGAATTTTCTAATGAAATAGAAGAGGATTTGAGATCTCACTTAAAACATGCACTAAATTTTCTTTTTGCAGCACTAACCATAATTTCTATGGCAAAATGAACCCCCTCATTTTGTTCCTTTTTAAATTAAATGTTTTAAGTGTTACCAGTTTATTCCAATCAAGATGGCTTCAGGTGTGCCATACTTTTGTCATAAGTAAGACTGTTAGCGCTCTAGTTGTTCTTTAGAACACTCTGGGAAGCTGCAGTAGAACACAAAGGCATTAACTGACAGGCTGCTCCTGTTGAAATATAACAGGAAGATATTTGAGATCACACTTGAAACATGTCCTAATTTTTCTTTCTACAGCACTAACCATAATTTCTATGACAAAATGAACCCCATCATTTTGTTCCTTTTTAAATTAAATGTTTTAAGTGTTACCAGTTTATTTCAATCAAGATGGCTTCAGGTGTGCCATACTTTTGTCATAAGTAAGACTGTTAGCGCTCTAGTTGTTCTTTAGAACACTCTGGGAAGCTGCAGTAGAACACAAAGGCATCAACTGACAGGCTGCTCCTGTTGAAATATAACAGGAAGATATTTGAGATCACACTTGAAACATGTCCTAATTTTTCTTTCCAGAGCACTAACCATAATTTCTATGACAAGATGAACCCCATCATGTTGTTCCTTTTTAAATTAAATGTTTTAAGTGTTACCAGTTTATTCCAATCAAGATGGCTTCAGGTGTGCCATACTTTTGTCATAAGTAAGGCTGTTAGCACTCTAGTTGTTCTTTAGAACACTCTGGGAAGCTGCAGTAGAACACAAAGGTATCAACTGACAGTCTCTGCCCTTGTTGGATGTACATGTTTTACTGAGAATGTCAGACTTCATTCTCACATGACTGAGAAAGATAATGTGAATTTACAGAAAATATGCTCTCATTTTAGCTTCTGGGGCACCTTCCAAAACTGTATGGGACAAGCATGTGAAAATAGTTTTCTCTCAAACATGATTCATGATATCCCAGCAGAAGGTTTTTCACAGGGTAAAATCACCTTAGAACACACCACAATTCCTGAAATTAGTATGGTACCATCAACAAATGAATTCTAATGTAACTAAAGTCTGTTATCACCCTTTATAGTTCTCCTTTTGGTAACCCTCAAAATCTTCGATTCACTACAATGCATTTCAAAGGGGTACTATCATTTATATTGGTCCCAAGATGGCTGCCAGCAATTCCAGGATGAAGTGCTGACAGCCAATCAGATCTCACGATGACATGTGTGGTTAGGCTCCGCCCAGATATATATGTGTTTTTACTTTTGATTTTCTCAGCAACTACTGAACGGATTTACATCATTTAACAAAAGGGTTCTTTTTGAACCAAGAACTACCTCTTTGCCAAATTTGGTGTAATTCCGTTCAGCAGTTCGGGCTGTAGCCTTGCATAAAGTTTCCTATGGGAAATTGATTTTTTGACTCTTATTTTTTAATTTCTCCGCAACTACTGAACGGATTTACACCATTTAACAAAAAGGGTTCTTTCTGAACCAAGAACTACCTCTTTGCCAAATTTGGTGTAATTCCGTTCAGCAGATCAGGCTGTAGCCGTGTCTAAAGTTTCCTATGGGAAAATGAATGGGGAAAACACGTTTTGGGACCCCCCTTTTTTCTCGGCCCCCGCTTGACGAATCACCCTGAGACTTTCAGGGTAGGAGCGGACCGGAGCGGGCCATAAAGTTTGAAAATTTCGCGAAGATTCGTCAACCGACGCAAGAGTTATTTCAAATAGAATGTCGCGGATTTCCTATGGAAAATAGGTCCTAACTATAACTATCTACTGGCGACCGTTCGTAGATAATATATATATATATATATATATATATATATATCCACAACCAAGCTTACAAACTATAGTAAGCACGAGACACTCGGGTACATTTTTCAAGAAATCGATTTTATTTCGGGCACAAACGACGCGTTTCGAGCTAAACAGCTCTTGGTCACATCATATATATATATATATATACACATTCATTTATTCATTGACTAAGATGTTTTAATTAAAATCTTAGTAAAATACTGATTTATAAACAATAGCTTATGTTAATAATCCAGTGAATGCTGATGCACACCTTTTTGTATATTACAGCTCGAGCAAAATTTGCGTAACATATTCCACATCACACAAGCAGCAAAAGCCTGCAAATAAATTTGCTCTGTTTCTGCTCACATGAAAAATAAATCTGTGATATGGCCATTATTAATAATATTTAGGGAATGTATATGAGGGAGGTTATGTAGCATAAGCCTTACAAAGGGCGTACTTGCTTAAATGATTCATCTAAGTGGTCATGTTTGCTGCCTCAAAACACTCTCTTGTACAAGCCTCAATCCAAAAGATACCTTAGTGTTTTTACTGCTATGCTAAGCAGAGAATCTTGAAATATAATAACAGAGAGTTGTCTTAGAATCTAATCTGTAGAATAAATAATCAGGTCAGGTCAAAAAATCTTTATTTCGGCTGTACAGCCATAAAAGCACAGATAATTAAGACAATACATAAAATACAATTGATTATTATGAGCCAAAAAGTTTACAAATTATTATACAAGTGTCATCAAATGTGTATGGGTTGAGATGCCGCATTTTTTATCCCCCCAGCTACACAACCCCATAGAATTAATTAATGACCCTATAAATCAAGTGTAACCAGGATATCCTATATAGGAACATGTAAAAACAATTAAAACAATAGAATTTAAGACATTTAAAAGATGATTTAAAAGAGAGAGATAAGATTAGACATCAGGAGATAAACATTTCAAGGCATTTCCCTAAATAAAGTGCTGTGCATAAAAAAAATAGTACATTACAATATCTAATAAAATGCCACAGTTTATATATTGCCCATCTCATTTCCCTTCATAATGCCTTTACGTGTGCACCACATCGCAAATAAAAATTTTGAGGTAACAACTACAAATAATGGGTGTGTCTCGAATTTTAGTAGCCTAAAAACCTCGATGTGGTTTCTCAACCCCAAGTTTCTACAAAGCTGTAGAACCCACTTAGATCTAGACCTTTTATAGGCAGGACAAAATAGCATGACATGGAGTTCTGTTTCTTCTGAAAGATTACACCCAGGACAATCTGATCTAGTTGCTCCCTTCCATTTTTTGTAAATGTTCGGAGCGGGAGCGTCCCATGTCTGAATTGTAAAAACAACTTCTTTGCCATAAATGGTTGTATATTGTCCAGGACCAGTTCCAATTTATACTGCTGCTTGACATCCAGAAATTTGGATGTCAATAATCATTTAAGTCGGATAACCATAGATCCAACTCACTTCCTCTTTTGGCTAAACTTGCGTAGACTAGAAATAACATTTTAACAGTAGGATAATTTCACATAACATTTGTGCAAATACTGAAATGCAGGAGCAATTACTTGAGCAAGGAGTGAACACAGGTTATGACATTGTGCTGTCATGTATGGCACTGGACCAAACGTTCCTTTAACCCCTTGAAGAACTGAGCGAGCACACGATCTCAACAAGCACATGCGAAGCGAATAGGTCTGTATTGCATTTTTCAATTATAAGCCCAACCTGCTGGCTTTACCAATGCTGACGCCTAAATAGTGTGTTGCATAGGAATAGACAAGGAAGAGTAAGGACTATTAGAGGATTCGGCAGAAAGAGGTACAGCCAGTACGAGCAAGGAGAGGTACGGGCTGGGTGCAGAGTAGGAGAGCTCCGAGCAACTAAAAGTACAGAGGGCAGGTACAGGCAAGGAGAAGGGCATGCAGGGAGCTGTTTGGTTGAGAGAAGTGCTATCTGAGAGAGGTACAAGCAGGGAAATATGTGGGCTGGGAAAGGTGCAAAGAGGCATAGGTGCAAGCAGGGACAGTTGCATGTGGGGAGGGCACAGACTGTGAGAGGTGCAGCCCAGGTGTAGACTGTGAGATTTAAGGGCAGAGAGCAGTACAGGCAAGAAGAGGAGAGGGCAGGAAAGGGTGCATGCCAGGTGCAAGCTAGGAGGTCTACGGCAGTGATAGCTACTGGCTGAAAGTGGTGTAGCAAGAGTTACAGTTAGGGAGAAGTATATGGCGGGGGAGGGTGGAGCTGGCTTGATGTCAGCTCCACAGACACGTCACACAAGCCTATAAAAAAAACCTTACTACATTCAATGTACTGCTTGAAGGTCGTTGTAGCCACTATGTGCACAGTAGAGAACACCAATTTGGTTTAGTGTCATATGGAACTAGAAATTACAATCCATACACCTTGATTTTAGAAAGGGGAAAAAGAATAAGAAAGGTACTGCACAGGACAAAAATAGAGAATCACCACAGATGTCACTACTTGCGTCCTTCCAAATAGGTGGAAAAAACAAGTACTCTGTGGAGCATTTGGTGATGCACTTAAAGAGAAGAAAAGCTCGCACAACAGTTATTCATTAACGGTACACTCCCCAAAGTGACAGGTATCTAGTAAAATGTTTTTGTCAATTCCTCCTTGCAATACAGACAATTACGAATTAGGTGGAAAGGATGAGTAGCACGACAACAGCGTACCTGATTTTCTGACATTAGACCAAATGGGAGGGCCTTAAATTGAAAGGGCCTGCGGTCCATCATGAAAGGAGGTACCTCTAGTGAGCTGGCAGAATGGGAAATGTGAAAATGAACAATCTGTATAGTGAAGGAGACCATTCACTACACCTCTTAGAATATTATTAGAATTTGAGCAAGACAGCCCCATTATGGGGGTGTGGCCAGCAAGAAATCAGACAAATGCTAAAATGTTAGAGCCCGGAGGGCCTTTTAATATCCTGTGTGCTCTTCTGAGATACTGGGACAGTGGTGCACAGTTTTATACACAAAATAGTGTAAAAGTGTGGAATACCTGCAGAGTGGAGTGTCGCTGGTCTGAGATGCAGCTGTTCCCTGTGTAAGGCGATGAAGCTGAGCCCCTCTGCACCTGACGGAGAACTACAATAGTGCCATGACTGACCAGCAGAAACATAGATGGAAATGGAGGCTCAAGATTCAGACCAATGTAGCTGATGTGAGGCAAACACTAGAAATTTAATAGCAGAAGCGGGAGTGTGGGAATAGACATACATAGTACTCTCTGTGGCCATACCTTTGCATTGAGTTAGCACAAGGCAGGGAGTGTGGGGGTCCACAACTCAGGAGAGCTGGGTGGTGGTCAAGACCTCAGTGCTAAAGATGGTGTCAGACCTACTGCTGCCTTTGGAGCGAAGGAGGAAGTGAGCACCTGGAGGAGTGATAGTCCCATTCTGCAAGAAGTTATCTGGGGGCCCAGCAGCTTCTACTTGGGTTGTTAGTGCAGTAATGTCCCCTGCATGTTAAACAGGCAAGTGGCCTGCCTGAAATGCCCAACTGCATGTAAAACTGGTATCATGTCTTTCATTTTGGCCCTGGCATCACACTAACCTAGTGTTTACACAGAGGCCTCGTACTGTCCCTGACAACAAGAGGTCCAGGGCCGATCATTTGACATGGAGTAGTGCACCAAGAGTGTCCTCATGTTAGGCAATGGACTACTGTCCTTGCCCTGAGTGTATCACATAAAGAGAGGGAGTCAGCACACCGTGATTTGTGAATTTATAATGTGACCAGATATGTTTCGTCAGGGTCATGGAAAGCGCAGTCTACTGACCTCTCTCAAATAAAGTTTCTCTGTTCTGTGAAACCCAGAACCTTGAGCTGAGATACCTTGTGTATCGCAAGTGTGTGCGTATGTGTAATACATATGCATAGTATTCCATGTGTTGTATGAGTCACAGAGAACTGGGACCAGTGGGATCTATTTTGGATGCCCCTGGCTCAGCATGGCACAAGATGGAGGGTGAGAATAACCTCCTTTCAGAGTGAAAGTGTATTCCACTCTGTGCTGGAGAGTGGAGACCCAGACACTGAATGGAAGAGGATGGAGACAAGGCTATCTTTAGAAATTTCAAGAGAGCTTTGCAAGCAAAAGGATGCAGATTAGTTCTTCCTGAGATGGTGTGGTTGAGGCTGCAGTCTCTGTTGTTCATGGTGAGAAAGTTTCTAGGTAGAGCCTAGTCTTTTGTCTCTATCTAAGATTATTGCATTAGGAAAGCAAAAGCAGCAAGGTGCAGAGAACTCAAATTACATTGTGCCCATATTTTCAATGCTAATGCGTGGTCAGTCTCATTGGTACCTGCTGTTAGAACCATCAGTTTGCACTTAAGCTATGTCTGAAGAGTAACTTGGAAATTACATATGAAAGATAACCAACTGAAACTGATTGTGAAGCCTGAGGCAGCAGATGAATTTCCCCTGTCTGATAAAGGAGAATAAACGTGGAATTTAAACCACACTACTCTGTCCCTGTTCTAAGTCCTTCATGACCAAGCAAGGGCACACTTCACAGAGTACTTGAAGGACTGCTATGTGATCAGGGCTGGCGTTTGTTTGACAGCCAGACTCCCTGAGGAGAGGAGACATCACTTAAAGTCTGCACTTTCTGCTGGAAGAGCTGAAGGTATGCCTAGTGCCTAGATACCTGCCTGCCTGCCTGCTGAGAAAGGGGAGGAGTCTGCCTGGCCCTGCAGGAGGATAGATTGTCCTGGTCTGGAAGCCCAGTATGTTCCAGGCATGGAGGAAACCTAGAGAAAGTGGACTCCCTGAGAGAGTAAACCAGGGGCAACCCGTGCTGTAGCTGGGTCCCCAAGTCTCTCTCTGCAATTACTGTTGAGAAATGCACTAACAAGACTACTCCAGTACCATTTTCCATATGTTTCCTGATGACCACTGTGGGCTGTGACTTGGTGATGCCTCCACTTTTGTGGAAAGTCACAAAGTTGGTCAGGGGGAACAGATATACCTAAGAAGGCTTCAACTACAGGAGCATGCATCAGCGGACGAATCAGACTGGTGGAGGGTCACAACTATCTTGCCATCTGCATCGACTCAGAAGAGAACTGCAACTGCCTTGCAGTAGTATTCATCTGCCTAGGCCCAGAAGAGGGATGCCCAATCCTACTAAGTTGCATTTGTCTGTTCAGCAGGGAGGCCACGCATGCCAAAGACATGGACTGTGCCCGATCTTGCTCTCAACCACAAAAGGAACAAGCGAGTACCATAGGCTTCTGCCTCTAACTTGCTGGAGAAGGGGAGGGTCTGCATAAGCACATTAGAAGTCTGTCTGCCAACACAGTGAAGAAAGGAGGGTGCCTGACCCAATAGGAGGACAGACTGTCCAGGAGGTTAAGCCCAATGTGTTCAATGGTGTGAGGCACCGAGAAGTAGTCAACTGCAGAGAAGGAGTGAACCCGGCCTTCACCTGAAATCTGGAGGGCCCCCTGGTCTCCCCTGTTGCAGCTCCCACATTGAGCTGCATAAAGAAGTATTCATCAAGTTGTTGCCAGTAAGCCCTGCATTCCCACCAACAAACCAGAGTGTCTACTACTGCCACTACCACTGCCAACCAATGTGCCAGCCTGACAGTAGCTGCTGCATCAGCCTCCAGGGCCACAATTATCAAAGAAGAGCACCCACCTGTATCAGCCTCCAGGCCACTACTGCTGAAGATGACCGCTCACCTGTGTTGACCCAAAAACTGTGACTGTCAACAAGCCAGCACAGAGAGTTGCTCTGCGATGCATTTTTTGAAGGTAGCTAGATGCGGTTTGTGCTCCATTTCTGAAGGGAGCTAGATGCGATTTGTGGTTTCCTTCCCAGACGCCGAAGCTCAAGAGCATAAAGAGACTGATTTCATCTGCTTGCGCCAGGCACACACCAGCATCATTGAACAGATAACACAGTACTGTGTCTAGATAAACTGAGAGACGTTGCCTTTAAACAAGTAGAGGGAAACTGCTGCTACTAACGCTAACCTTTGCCTGCTCTGATTTGTCAGATCAAAAGACAATTGCACAGGCCTGCACGAAAACCTTTGGGGTAATCCCTAGTGATATGCGCTTTTGCCGATAATATTCCTATGATCATATCTTTCGCTGAGTTACGCGAAAGAGAGAAGTGGGAGGAAGCAGGCACCATATGGATAGTTGCACTTCATTAGATCCTGTAGGATGTATACAACTCTGTAACTGAACCACTTTTGGAATATGCAGTATTTAGTAACACTGTGATTTCTTTTACTTAAAAGACTAGCACTGGGCTGGACAATACTTTATTGTGTTTGTTGCTTGAATGATACGTTCTCAGCTCTAGCACTCTATACTACCTCCCCAAATGAGCCTGGGACGGCTTACACTCACTACCCTGAGAATGAAGTGTGGAAAGAGTTTACTTGGCCCGGTTTGCAGAGCCATAGTAGAACAGAACCCAAAACACCAGTGACAAATGCCCTCAACCACCATGGTTGGTATCAAGCAGGCTGTCTTTGAACTGTGTCCTACCCCTCCGAATAGAGTCTGGCATGAATTAAGCTAACTGATACAGTGGCCTGGCCTGACGAGATACCAGTGTGGGCCTCTGGATAGGTGAACCCCAGAGCTAGAAAGAGCAGGCCAAATAGGTGCATAGATTCTGAAACTAACACAGTGCACATAGGAGATGCTAGTGAGCCACATCTTGAGAGGGGAATGTTCAGCGGCATGCTGGAGGCTACACCGCAATTAGGTGGGTGAGCAGTGAGAAGGGCTGTGAAGCTCTTGCAACAGAGCTACACTGGTTGTCTTGAAGCCCCACAAAGTGACACTGAGCCTAGACGTTGACAGGCAAATGAAGTGGGTTATTCCCATATGGGTGCATGAACCAGCATTGAGCATCATTACTGGAGGCATAATGGGTAATTTCTGGAGCACACATTAAGACACTGGCACTACCGAGTGAGATCACTAGGTGAACTACACAACTAAAAAGGCCATTAAGCCCACAACCAGGTGGAAATATGGAAAAGGAAATATAAATCTACCATTTAGGCACTGTTAGACTTGGCATCTTTTGGCGTGTTTTCCCTGAGTTTTTGCTTTATGACCTCCCGGTTTTGACTCTGTTTTGTGCTGGTTTAGTGTTTCTGCGCACTTTACGCACTGCTGATCAGTGGTAAAGTGCAAGTGCTCCTGTATGAAATGTGTTATGGATTGGTATTTCCATGTTTTGGCTATTTGATTTATGTGTCAGTCCCTAGTAAAGTGCACTGCGTGTGCCAGGGCCTGTAAATCGAATGCTGCTGGTGGGCTTGCAGCACTGGTTGTGCCACCCACCACGGCAGCGTGTAAAATGTGTCTCAGGCCTGCCACCGCAGAGCCTGTGTGCAGTCTGTGACTGCCATGTCGACTTGGCAAGTACACCCACTTGCCAGTCCCCAAACCTTCCCTTTTGTGCATATTAGTCACCCCTCTGGTAGGCCCAAGGTACCCCTGTGGGCAGGGTGCGTTGTATGTAAAGGTAGGGCATGCCCTGGTGTGTGTGGCATGCCCAGGTAGTGAATTACGGCCTATTTCGTTTTTCACTACTGAAGGGCTACCTGTTCCCCATAGGCCAGAATGGGCAGTTTTGATTATAACACCTTATAATCCTAACTGGCCCAGGGAACACGGTAGAAATTCGAGTTTAGTATGCCTGGACTCAGAATGATAAAATACATCTTTTAGTGAAGTTGGTTTTAACATTCTTTGTTTGAAAATACTACTTTTAGAAAGTAGGTATTTTCTTGCCTAACCATCCAAGCCTGCCTCTGCAGTTTGTGTATTGCCTGTCTGGGTTGTGTGTGACAGGGGCTGGGGGATTCCAGGAGGCAGGGGGAGACAGCACAGGGCTGAATAGCCACATCTCCATGTAGATGGGTGGGAGTAGCACACCTGGGACCTGAATAGGGCTGGGCCTTTCCTCCACAATGCTGGCTCCACCTCCTGTGGTGTGTCTGATGTCCCTGGCCTGCACCCTGAAAGGAAAGATGGAGACTTGTCAACAAAGTGCTCCAAAACTGACCAGAACTGGTTTGGACCAGGCAAAGGCCTCTCTGCCAAGAGAGAACAAAGGAATTAGGGATATAAATATTGGGGCCCTGACCCCATGAATTTAGATCTCGCTGGAATCAAGGAACCCGTCAAGAAGAAGAGCTGGAGAGCTGCTAGGAGGAGTACTGCCCCTTTGCTGAGTGACTGCTTTGTTGGGTTGGCCTGCAGTTGCTGCTTCTGTCTTGGGCAGTGAAAGGACTGGACTGAACTTTCTACAAACGTGTGCTGAGTATCTCCAAGGGCCTGAAACCGAGCTGGCCTCCTGTTAAGAAGTCTCAGGGACTGCAAAGACTTCACAAGCCTCTGGGTATCGCTTCTGGAACGCTGTTTCAGTTGCCACAGAGGAAGGGAACCGCAACCGACTCCGTCAACCGAATCCATCCCTGGCCGGTGACCTGTTTGCACCGCAGACCGCATCGCCCCGCTTCGCATCGCAACCCTGGTCTCACCGTAGGCAACGTCCGACGCCGTCAACCCCGAGCCGCTGCTTGCACCGTGGCCTGTTGGGCACCGCAGTTCGCATCGCATCGCTTCACTGAACCAGCCGGACCCGACCGACGCAGTCGCTGCAACTGGCTCAACAGTCGTGACCGCATCGCATTTGGGGCACCGCTCGCACGTTTGCGACGCACCGCTCCGACTCGCACCGCTGTCCGACGCCAGCTCCCGCACTCCGGCTTGGTCGCCTGCATCGCAACCTGTCAGCACCGCATCGTACACCGTCTCGCCCTGCACCGCACGCCTTGGACTCACCGACTCAGTCTGCACGACGCTCATCGAGCCGCTGCCTGCACCGCATCGAGGGACACCGCACCTTGCACCGCTCCGCTTTCGCAACCGCGACGAACGCCGACCGGCTCGCACACTCCGTGCCCGCCACAACGAGAAAAGGTACTGTGACCGAGTCTGTTCACGACTCTGCTGGCCCGTAGCGACGCGGTCGGCTGGAACTGTTAGACTCTGTGTATTTCAGCATCGCGGTAGACCCGGACGGGGCTACCGACTCGTCTGAACTTTGCTTTTGTGTTATTCCTGCAAAGAAGAAGTTACCTTATCAAGCATTCATCTTTAAAGTATAGTATTGTGGATTTTTGTCGTAATTGGTCTTGTCTTTGAGAATATAAAAATATTGGTTATTTTTCTAAACTGGTGTGGTGTCCTTTTGTAGTGCTTACACTGTATTACTGTTGGTTATGTGCAAATGCTTTACACACTGCCTCTGAATTAAGCCTGACTGCTCGTGCCAAGCTACCACGAGGGTGAGCAGGGGTTACTTTACGAGTGCAACACCCTTACTCTGACTAGGAAGAAGGGTCCCTACTTGGACAGAGGTGCAAGCCCTTGCCAACTAGAGACCCCCATTTCTAACAGGCACCCAAAATATTGCAGTACAAGGCAGGAACAGTGGAAACTGCTGTGGAGCCCCTAGTGAGCCCAGGGACAAGCAGGGCAATGCAGACATCCACATGCAGCCAATGTCCGGAAAACAATAGCATCCTAAAGAACTACTTTGGAAGGAAAACAAAAATCGACTGTGTAACAGTTGAAAAGCCTCTGAGTAAGAGGGACATAAGGAAAGTAGATGAGAGGATAAAAGCAAAAGAGAAAGCAGTTGACACCATCAAGCATGAAGTAGCAGAGATGTGCAACTCCATAATTAAACAACAAGAGTCTACCCAAGTGCTGGAGACACCTGTGGAAGATGCCAAAGCCTGCGCACACTGGAATAATTTGCACTTTGTGGGCTACCTTGACAGGATGGAGGACCATTTGATGGAATTTCTCTTAGACCCATGGATCCTCTAAACATCAAGACCCAACAAATTGACCACAGTTTTCTCCAACTAGAGAGCCCACCAGGCCCTGGTGCCTCCTCCTAGACCTGTGGACTCCAGCGTGAAAATGGAGTGGTATACATGTTGTAATATTCAGCTAAGCTTTGTGTGATTAGGGTTGGAAAGGATAAGTTACTTACCTGTAATCCTAGTTCTCTTCCAGGGGTATACTCATCAAAGTCATAAGCACTGAATAATCTCCGCCCACGTGCGGGAACCCGGAGCATATATAAAAATACATATATATGTGTATGTAGTAGAAAAGGAGTACATAGTACGAAATAACACACACATATACATGTATTACATAAAAAATATGCAGCCTCAAACATATCCAATAGGCTAAGAAGCCAGAATTACATGTATTTCTCTAGTATGAAAATGCCATATAAACATATAATGTAAGAGAAGGACATGTACAGTAAGAGCATTCCATAAAAAACCTTTTATTTTCATCAAGAAAACAGTAATGCCAGGCAATTAGCCCAAATAAGGCTGCATAAATAAATAACATCCCTGTACAGAAAAGGAAAAACTGGCACCTCGCCTTTAAGGCCTCAGAGACTCTGAGCACTATGCCTTTAAGACCTCCAGGAGCCCCTGCTCCCATCATGCACCACAGGTGACAGTTAGGTCAGTTCTTTTGTACGGTATAAGAAACCTGTAGGAACCTGCATCAAAGATGCAAGAATATCGAGTAAACTGTCAATGCTCGTCCGGGGAGGAGGGCGGGTTGCTTATGACTTTGATGAGTATACCCCTGGAAGAGAACTAGGATTACAGGTAAGTAACTTATCCTTCTCTTCCAGGGGATACTCATCAATAGTCATAAGCACTGAATAGAGTAGCAAGCCCATACCCACTTCCGTGCGGACGAGCAAAACACAGAGAACTCAATTAAGATACACATTTTAAACAGTATTTGCAAACAAGTTTCTCAGCGAGGCCTGCCCAACCTGAGCATCTGCCTGCATGTCAGCATCTAAACAGTAGTGGCGAGTAAAGGTATGAACTGATCGCCATGTAGCTGCTTTACAAATCTCTGCCATGGGGACATTCCTCAGGAGAGCCGTGGTAGAAGCTTTCCCCTAGTGGAATGTGCCTTAGGCTTCCCCGGAAGGGATTTGTTGGCCAATTGGTATGACAGTAGAATACAATAAACTATCCATCTAGAAATGGATCTCTTGGAAGCTGCAGAACCTGTATTAACAGGACCATAGTTAATAAACAAACGTTCCGAATTCCTCAGTGTCTTTGTTTTGTCCAAATAAAACTTCAGAACCCTCTTGAGATCTAGTGAGTGAAGAGATCTTTCCGGAGGATTCGAAGGATTCGGAAAAAAGGTAGGTAAAGTGATAGTCTGGTTAATATGGAAGTCCGAGACCACTTTAGGCAAAAAGCTAGGATGAGTTCTGAGAACTACTCTGTTAGCGTGAAACACAGTATAAGGTTCCTTACAGCAAAGAGCCTGGATCTCACTGACCCTGCGAGCAGAAGTAATGGCCACCAGGAACGCGGCTTTCAATGTTAAATGCTGTAAGGAAGCTTTATGAATAGGCTCGAAAGGAGACCCAATCAACTTTGTTAACAATGTTAAGCTCCCAAGGAGGAGAGGGAGACCTGACTGGTGGATAAACCTTTTTAAGCCCTCAAGGAAATCCTTTACCACCGGAATTCTAAACAAAGAAGCCTGGTGGGGGACTTCCTATAGGCTGTGATTGCTGCAAGGTGGACTTTGATAGAAGAGAACTGAAGACCAGATCGAGCCAAATGCAGCAAATAGGGTAAAATCACCTGTTCCTGACCCCGGATGGGATCATGTCCATTGTCCACACACCATAGGAAGAACCGCTTCCACTTAAAGGCATATGATTTCCTCGTGGAAGGTCTTTTCGCTTCTTTGAGAATAGCCATACAGTCTGGATTCAATTGTAGGTGTCCATATTGTATGACTTCAGGAGCCATGCTGTCAACCGGAGGGAGGACAGGTTGGGATGGAATACTCTCCCTGCCTGTTTGGATAGGAGATCCGGGCGGCATGGCAACCTCTTGTGTGGTACTTCCGATAGTTGAAGGAGGTCCGGAAACCACCACTGGCGAGGCCACTCCGGGGCTATTAGGATCATCCTGGAGGTGGTCCTGTACAGCTTGTTGATTACAACTGGTATCAACGGAATCGGTGGAAAGGCGTACAGTAAGCTCTGAGACCATTCGATCAAAAGGGCATTCCCTCGAGATCCTTGTTGGGGACACCTGGATGCGAAGGCGGGGCATTTTGCGTTTACCGCGTCTGCAAACAGGTCGATGTCTGGCGTTCCCCATTCTCGAAAGATGCTTTGAGCGACTTCGTTGTTGAGAACCCAATCGTGGGCTTCGACGAAGTCTCTGCTGAGGAAGTCCGCCTGGGAGTTGAGAGAGCCCGGTAGATGAATGGCTACTGTTGACAGGTCTCTCGCTAGAAGCCAGTTCCATATGGTTTGAGACTCTATGGAGAGTGTCCTTGATCGGGTACCTCCCTGTTTGTTCAAATAATACATCGTCGTTGTATTGTCCGTTTGGATCAGAATGGAGCGAGACTTGAACGACGGAACCAGGGACTTGAGTGCTAGATGTACTGCTCTCAGTTCTAGCAGGTTGATGTGGTAGCTCTTTTCGGAGTCGGACCATAGACCTTGTACTTGCAGAGGGCCCATATGAGCACCCCAACCCTGGAGAGAGGCGTCCGTGACTAAAGTCTGGGTTGGAGGGTCCTGATGGAAAGGGACTCCCTTCATCAGGTGCGATCGCTTCATCCACCACCGGATGGAGTCTTTGGCTAATTGATGGAGAATTACCTGATCCTCCCAGCGCCCTGATACTTGCATCCACTGGTCCTCCAAACATTGTTGTAGTGGACGCATGTGTAATCGTGCGTTTGGTACTATAAAGATGCACGATGCCATCGATCCCAGTAGTGATGACACCTGTCGAACTGTTGGGAGATGCGCGTGAAGAAGAGTCAGACATTTTCCTTGGATTGATGACAATCTCTCCTCCGAAGGACACACGCTTGCTTTTTTGGTGTCCAGGAAGGAGCCTAGGTAATGGATCTTTTGCGTTGGATTTAGTATGGATTTCTTGAAATTGACGTGAAGGCCCAAGTTGTGGAGAAGCTGAAGGCAGCACGTGAGATGATCCTGCAGCAGAGTTGGAGATGAGCTCTTCAGGAGCCAGTCGTCTAGGTAAGGATATATGAATATTTTCTGCTTGCGGAGAAAAGAGGCCACCACAGTCATACATTTGGAGAATGTTCGGGGAGCTGATTTGAGCCCGAACGGGAGAACTGAGTACTGGTAATGTTGAAAAGACACTCGAAAGCGTAGAAATTTGCGATGTTTCTTTGAGATTGGTACGTGGAAGTATGCATCCTGCAAGTCGATGGAGCACATCCAATCCTCTTGATGAAGCTGTGGGAAAATTTGATGGAGTGCCAACATTCGAAATTTTTCTCTGCGAATGTGTTTGTTCAACAGTCTCAAGTCCAGAATAGGTCTGTATTCTGTGGCGGGGCCTCTTTTTCTTACAAGGAAGTAACGAGAGTAGACTCCTTGATTTCTTTGAGGAGCGGGGACTTTTCTATAGCTCCTTTCTTCACTAAGGTGTTTATCTCCTTTTGTAACAATCGTTTGTTGTGGTGAGAAATGCCTCTTGGAGGTATTGATGGAGGAGGAGTTATGAATCTGAGAAGATAGCCATTCTGAACAATGTTGATGACCCATTTGTCTTTTGTTATACGTCTCCACTCCTCCAGATGTAATGAAACACTTCCTCCCACCGGAGTGGACAACAGCTTTGGAGGAAGACACATCTCATTGCTTTTGTGACTGCTTTGGTGCTGTTGACTGTTGTTTGTTTCCACCTCTGCCACGTCCAGGTCTACGTTGCTGGAACTGGGATCTTTGTTGCGTCTGACCTTGGTTCTGCGATGACCAGTTAGATGATTGACCTCGCTGTTGAAAAGAGCGTTTATCATAGGGGCAAAAACGACGACGAAATTCTTTCTTCTTTTCGAGGCCTACAGCCTTGAGAGTATCCAACTCAGTTTTCATTTTTGCCATTTCGTCGTCAGCATGTGAACCAAACAACGATGATCCATTAAAGGGCAGATTGGCTATCTTTCTTTGAGCATCGGGCTTGAGACCTGTGAGTCGAAGCCAGGCTGATCTTCGGGAACAAACGCCATGTGCGTACCCATGAGCTGCCAAATCTGCAGAGTCGGCCGCTGTACTAATGATCTGATTAGCAACCAGGCCACCTTCCTGTACAATCTCTAGAAAGTCCTTTTGATCCTCTTTGGGTAATCTGTCTGTGAATCTCGTCAGAGAGTCCCATAAAGACCGGTCATATCGTCCCAGTAGAGCGGCTGCACTAGCCACTCTCATAACGGATCCTGATGTATTGCACATTCGCCGTCCCAAAGAATCCATGTTTTTGCTATCCTTCTCTGGAGGAGCAGATGACATAGAGGTATTTGCATGTGCTTTTCTGGCGGCGGCGACTATAAGAGAATCCGGTGGCGGGTCAGACCGCAGAAATAAAGGATCTTGGTCTGGGGCCTTATACTTTTTTGAAATCCTTGCGGGACCCGAGCCCACTGTGGCAGGTGTCAAAAAAGTCTTCATCGCAGGCTCTAATAATCCTGGTACCAAAGGTAGAAGAGGCTTTGCAGAAGCCCGATGGTGCAAAGTTTCGAATATAACAGATGTAGAAACCTGAGGCACAGTCATGGTTATATTCAACTTGCTGGCACCTCTACAGAGAACCTCGTTGAATGTCCCCATATCGTCAACAGGAGAAACTCTGGATGGTCGGGTTGACGATATAGTAGGGGAATAGTCTCTATACGATGACCTTGTTGATGAGGTCGTTGTAGGAGACCTCTGTCTTCTCCTTGGCGTATGTGATCGGCGGGGTTCTGAGCGTTCTTTTGAACGTGAATGCCGTCTTAATGGAGATCTGGAACGTCTCGGGGACCTACCAGCGGAAGATCTTGCGGATTCCGTGGGAGGAAGTCTTTCAGTAGATCTGGGTTTGTTCTTCCAGTGCCTAATGTCCTCCAACCATCTGGGTGACATATTGATGGGAGGAGATTTGTCTCTCGCCGGAGAGCCCTCCGGTGTAACCTGAATAATAGTTATACCAGGCGAGGAAGAAGCTTCCTCGACGTCGACCGTGATTTTGAAGATGATTTTTCTAAACCTTCAGCTGGAATAACTTGCTTGTCCCTCGACGTCGAACGCCTCGACGTCGAACCAGAATGAGCCACCATCGACGACGACCGTGGAGGTGAAACTCTTGACGGTGGAGATCTATGGGACGAAGCCCTCGACGTCGGTCTCTTCGACGACGACCGCTGGTGTTCATGCGGTGTCTTCGACGTCGACCCTGCCCTCGACGTAGACCGCTGACGGGTCCGAGAGGGTGAATTGTAGAGACTCGACGCCGACCTTCGAGAAGGTGGCGGAGATCTCGACGTCGACCTCTGAAATAATGTCGACGGACGTTTCGGCGTCGACCGAGGTCTATCATGCTTCGAGCCCGAAACATGTCTCGACGTCGACTTACTTTTCGACGGCGTACTCCTCGACGGCGATTTTGCCTTCGACGTCGATCTCGATGTCGGTCTCACTCTCGACGGCGATCTTGCCTTAGACGTCGATCTCGATCTCACTTGGGTCATAGCTCTCGACGTCGACTTACTTCTCGACGGCGATCTTGTCTTCGACGCCGACCTGACTTGTTTGGTTGGTCTCGACGTCGACGACATGCTATGATGTTTTTCTTACTTCCAGCTTTTGGTGAAGTAGATTTTCGCCGTTTCCTTGGAGAAGAGGGCCCTCCAGATGGATGATGACTTTCTGGGCCACTTTTCTTTCCTTTCACCATCAAGGCTAGAAGTCTGATCTTCTCTCTGTCTTTCAATGTTCGACTTGAAAGTTGACGACAGTGGTAGCATGTCTCTGTGTTGTGAGAAGAAGGAAGACACACGACACAGACCGAATGAGGATCGGATTTGGCCATCTTCTTCCCACAGGAAGGACATTTATCGAATAAAGGTGGCATATCTGACTAAAAAGAATGTCAATTAGTCAGAAAAAGACTGATATTAAAACCAGTAAAAAGAAATATTGTTAGAATATTGTTAGAAATATAAATTCTGACTGGAAAAGTCAAAATCAGTTAAGCTCAAGCTCCAGGTTCCTCACAGAAGGAGCCGGAAAAAGAACTGACCTAACTGTCACCTGTGGTGCATGATGGGAGCAGGGGCTCCTGGAGGTCTTAAAGGCATAGTGCTCAGAGTCTCTGAGGCCTTAAAGGCGAGGTGCCAGTTTTTCCTTTTCTGTACAGGGATGTTATTTATTTATGCAGCCTTATTTGGGCTAATTGCCTGGCATTACTGTTTTCTTGATGAAAATAAAAGGTTTTTGCGGATTGCTCTTACTGTACATGTCCTTCTCTTACATTATATGTTTATATGGCATTTTCATACTAGAGAAATACATGTAATTCTGGCTTCTTAGCCTATTGGATATGTTTGAGGCTGCATATTTTTTATGTAATACATGTATATGTGTGTGTTATTTCGTACTATGTACTCCTTTTCTACTACATACACATATATATGTATTTTTATATATGCTCCGGGTTCCCGCACGTGGGCGGAGATTATTCAGTGCTTATGACTATTGATGAGTATCCCCTGGAAGAGAATTCACACTTCTTCCAGCCCCCAGAGATGGCAAGGGACTGACTGGAGATCTGGGAAAAACCCAGAGGACCCCGTAAACACACACATGCCCACACAGAGGATACACCCAGAATAGTCACTGCCTGAGAAGTCTGAGAGGACTGAAAATCCAGATGAAAAGAATGAGATCCTGATTAGAAATGTCCTGGTGAATGAAGATGCAACATTATGTATGGAGAAGTGACTCTGTTGCAAATTTGGAAAGAGCACCAAAGACTAAGGAGATCGGATCCAACTGAAACACCAGAATGTATTCTAAGTAATGAAGGGCAGAGAGCCAGGAAATGCCCCTCAGGTTTTATTTCAGAAGGCAACTTGCAGGTGCATGGAAAACACACCGCAGTTAGATTACATTATGATTTGTATTGCTATCGTAGCTAAGGTAAGAGGGTGAGGTAAAACATTAGCTGTACCTGTAGGGAGCAAATTGTGTTGCAGTGAATGTTTGTATGCTGTTACTAGCTCCTAAGAAGGTGGGTCGGGATGGTTGCTGTGTTGGTTTATGTTGGTTGAAATGCAGTAAAGAAATATACAGACAGATGGGGTAGTAAGGTAAGTGATAGGAGTAGGAGAGGCGAATAGGGATGATGGTTCTCAGCAGACTGTGGCAGGCAGGATGAGATTAATGTCCTGGAATATCTGGGGTTTAAAATGAAAACACTACAGAGTACATACATGCTTTAAATGGCAGAGAGTGGGAATTCCCTTCTTGCAAGTGATATTTGACAGCAGTGAATAGAGTGAACTCACCTGCAAATTGAGAGGTCATCTTTATCCTACTACTCCTATATAAGTGGCAATATGGGTGGCAAGGAAAGACAAGTTTCAAAATACAGAAATTAAACAAGACCTAGAGGATAGGTTTGTGCTGGTGTATAGAACACTTAAAAGCCAAGAGAAATGCTTCCTCAGCAGCAATGCCCAATGGTCTAAATGTAAGAAACATGGAGGACTAAGGTTTGCGGTCTTGGCCCCTCATTCATGGAATTCTCTTCCTATAGAGATCAGATCTCTGACCTCTTACGCACAGTTTAGAAAACGGCTAAAGACCTGGCTGTTCCGCCAGGCATATGACTAATCCCCTCACAGCAGCATCATTCCCTGGACTCTAGCGCCATGAAACCGTTTGGTGTACGTGCGCTTTATAAGCTTTTTTTTAACATAATGGTCCCTGGAATAACCTTCCTGCTGAAACTGGTAGAGTTGGCTACAATGCGGATGGACATTCTCATGTTCTGGATGGGGTTTACAATTGTTTAGTGTCTTGGATACAAAATAGGCATACCTCTAGGATGGGGACAGACACAAATGTTTTGAGGCATTTGCAAGAGACCCTGGAAATGATGCATTTGGTAGATGTGTGTCAGTCAAGAGACTTGTCCAATGTACTCCTTTTATTAGCCCCCACATGGGACATACAGTAGGTCCGATTATATACTGGTTAGTCTGAGCAGCTCTGATAGGTGCTTGAACATGTACTATCTGGGCTGGGTGTTGTTGAATCCTTCCCTGCACTATCTAGAATACAGCTGGAATGAGTATGGAGTTAGTGTTCCCACATCGAGATTAAAAATGGAGTCCTTACAGGATCCTGCCTTTCATAAAGATGTGGGCACAGCCCTGAGAGAATACCTCGCTGATAACTGGGGCGCAGCCTCAGACACAGCAGCAGAATGAGATGCCAGAAACGTTGTAATGAAGGGGTCCTGCATAGGCAAGGTGTATGGGGTCAGCCCAAAAAATGAAAGCTGAAATCAAACAGGTGGAAGAGAGATGATCACTGAACTGGATGGGAACCCTGCACTCATGTCTGAATTAGAGGAACAAATGCGAGCAAACAAGAAGAAGTACAAAGAGAGGTTTATGGTCACATCGCATAGATCGAACTTGTATGAATCAGGGGCAGATCAGATAGGCATTTGGTCTGGTAACTGGAGACAGAGACATCAGTCTCTCTCATATTGTGGATCAGATAAAAAGGAGGCAATACGACACACAGAGGGAGTAAATAAAGTATTTGAGAAGTACCTTCTAATCCTGTACTAACATTTGGTACTGATTCACCGACACTGGGAGCATTTCTTGAATCAATAGAACTGTCCAGCTTATCTTCAAAACAAAGAACCAGATGAATAGTCACCTGTCAAAAGAGGAATTGATGGCCTCACCCAAGTTGATGAAGAGTTGTAAATTTCCCAACCTAGAGAGTCTTGACGCTATGTTTTATTCAGCTTACTCTGCAACACTGTTAGAAATGTTGCTAGAGGTTTAGTCAAAGCAGTTAATAGGGGTTGGCCCCAAATAGTATGAAGGAACTACTGATGGTAATAACACCAAAACCAGGGACCCTGAAGGCTGCAGGTACTATGGACAACACTCAATGGTTGCAGAGGATACCAAAACCCTCAGCAGTGCCATATCAAAGAATACTAAGGGCCTTAGCAGACCTGATCTGCACAGATCAATTGGGAGTTAACCCAGGCCTCAGCACCATACATAACTTTAGGTGGCTTGTCCAAGTGAGGTCCTATCTTGCCAATAAAGAGGGGAGATACGCTGTGGTCTCATTCAATACTGAAAAATCATTTAATGCGGTGGCTTTATGCTCCATATTCTGGAAGAGTATAAATGTGGTCCAGGCAGCTTTGCCGGATACAGCTACTATATGCCAGGCCTACAACATGAGCGAAGACTGGCAAAGTGCTGTCCAATAAATGGACTCTAAACAGCGCTCCCACACCAATGGTACTGACTGCCAGGAGGTTACCTCTTCAGACCTTCACTTGGGCAAACTAATTGACTCACTTTGGGCCAGACACCCCTACTACAACATTTAAAAGATGACCTCTACAGCCCTGTACAAGAGCGGGCAAATCGACTCAACCTGGGCCTGACCAATGCAATATCAAGCTGACCTTACTGGGGGCCAGACCAACCCCAATAAGAAGCGGACTTCAATGGGAAGGAACTCGCACTGTACAGGGACACAATCCCTATGCATGTAGGTGACTGCAGTGGCCGTGCACAGAGAGTTAAAGATAAAACTAGTCCCCCAACATAACTGACTGGACGCCATATGCGCACAGTACCATACTCGAGCCCTCCCTCCATGCTCAACAGGTAGGACACGTCCCACGTCTGCCTTGCTTTGACAAGCACCCACCCAAGCATAAACTGTCTCCCGCACCGCTGTCAGTCTTACAGAAACCAAGGTGAACACAGCTAACTCCAACACTACTAGAGAGGCTCCTCTGGGCCACAGCTAACACTTTTTTTCAAGGATATCCCTAAGCAGGGTTATCTATCATGGGGAACAAAGAGTCACAACACCACTAACCCAATTTTGATCTCTTCTACTAAGGTCGGTTTACAAGCTGACCAGCTTGAGACAGGACACATAACACCTCCTACCATACACTCATCCAATGAGCCAGGAACTGATACACCACTCCAACTAATTTCTATATAGAAACTTCAAATTCACCCCCCAGTCAACACCAGGGAACACAACATGGACCTCAGATAGACTGCAGACTCCAAAAAGTCAGACCCAACGCCTACAACATCATCTACCCCACTAACCTATCCAAAAATGCCTCCAAGAACTTCAAGCACAGGTTAATCAAAGAGCTACCGGAGACACTCATCTATGACCTTTACTACTCTGGCCACAAGAGATACCGAAAATGGATCTCATATTCCACACAACCAGAGCAGCAAATTGGAACAAAATCTTTCTCTCCAACCTACCCATACCTAAAGTGGGGAAGATTCAATACGGTTTCAAGCTCACTGCATCACCCTCACAGAATCCTAGGGCGAGGGCTCTATCTAAATTAATGGCAACTTCCTGATCCAAGCGATGAAGCACAGCATCAAACCTTTTGAGCTACACTTCCCTCCCTATGGGATACTTTCAACCTGAGGACTATCTCTGATACACCACTCCCCCCCTGCCCTGTTCTACTGGCTGAACATAGGACCATATGTACGACTCTTTTTTACGGTCACAAACCGGAAATGGGCCTGTTTGCGACCGCAAAATATATAGGTCTGCCCTATTTGAAAACCCTATTTTTTGAGTCGGTTACCTATTACCGACTCGCAAAATAGGGTTTGTGACTCGCTATTAGGAAGGGGTGTGCCAAGTGCGTCCCTTCCTAATAGCGACTCGCACTTCAATGTAAGATTGTTTTGTGGCCACAAAACACTCGCAGTTTACCACCCATTTCAAATGGTTGGTAAGTCACTCGCATATGGGAAGGAGTCCCCAGGGAACCCCTTCCCCTTTGTGACTGGCATTGAAAATATTTTTTAAGAGCAGGCAGTGGTCCCACGGACCACTACCTACTCTTAAATAATGAAACAGTAAAGTTTCATTTTTCTTTTTTAAATGCATCCCGTTTTCCTTTAAGGAAAACGGGCTTCATTTAAATAAAAAGAACTGCTTTATTCAAAAAGCAGTCACAGACATAGTGGTCTGCTGACCCCAGCAGGCCACCATCCCTGGGAGTGCTAGCCATTCCCAATGGGGTCGCAACTTGCACCTGCCTCATGAATATTAAGAGGCAGGCAATTTGCGACCCCATTAGGAATCGCAAACAGTGTCTGAGAAACTGTTGTAAATTCTAATTTGTGAGTCGCAAATTGCGAGTCTCAAAACGACTCAATTTGCGACTTGCAAATTGCTAGGGTCATACATCTGGCCCTTAATCTTAGGTCCAACATCCTACCATTTATAAAACCCCGCCTCTAGAACATTCTCCCAGCACCAAACCTGACATGATCAAAATCTTCTCCTCCCCCCGAATACAAGTCAGACCCATGGGATTTCCCTTCCTTCCCTTACACAACCCCTTCCCCTGCCCCCCAGTCCACACCTCCGGTCCTTCTACCACAGTTGGGCCACCTTTAAAGAAGGACTAGCTGGATCCAAACCGGGTCACTTCCTTGATCTTGACACCCTCTCAAGCGACACCACTATGTTCCTACAACCATACAATTCCTCTCATCTAAGGGTGCCCACATCCCCGACGCCACTCAAAGTTCACTTTCCATCCAGGAAACCATCTCCAGCCACCTTGCACCTCCTCAGAATACCTTCAGCTCTTCACAATTGTCCTCCACCTGGGACTACACACCTTCAGCAACACAAGGCAAATGGTACCTACATTCCCCCACATCTCAAGCTCTTCTTCCCATAGTCGCCAGAAGAACACACTCAACCTGAGCCTACACTTGCATAAACATTCTGCCAGGTCCAAGAAAGGATCCCCCCAGGTTCTCAACACTCATGCTAACTTAACCCCTCCCCTTAACGAGCATAGACCACCCTCTTTCACGCCTCCTCTCATGCACCCGAGATACACTCCCAGTACCCCACTGGGCTTCACATTCATCACCATCTGAACTTATACATATACCCACAACACTTGCCCCTACATTTGAGAAATCTGCAACTCCAGCTAAGATCGCTCCTATCTCACCTCCTAAGGAGCACACACCAGCCACTGAACCATGCGCCTCCTTTCCACAGCTTATGCTCATCCTGGAACTATGCACCCCTCGCTACCCAAAGGGCCTACAGCTCCTACTCACTCATACCTTGTGCCGCCCTTCCATTTGCAACTCCTCTAGCGACCCACCGGATATAAGCCTACACTCACACACAAATAAATGACAGTGGATCACACCTTGATCACTACACCCTTGCTAACAAATTCCCACTACTCATTGAGCAACGACAACCCTCGTTCGAACACTATCCACACACCCGCTGCTACACTGGGCTGCATATGTATCACAGCTTTAACTCATACACACAACCCATGTAGTCCCCCCGGACACTCACAACAGAAATACAATCTCCATATCATCAATACGCCTGTGGCACCCAACTGTATCCAAAAATTTCCTCTCTCAATGACATACTGCAACTAGCCCAATCTCTTGCTAAAGTACAACTATGGCTCCATAGTAACCACCTAAAGCACAAACCAACCACAAAAGACAGAATTGATACTCATCTCCCTACCACACAGTTCTGCTCATTTCCAGGCCTGGATTTCGCATATGGACACCCTAAACTGCACCCTGAAAGCCATTGACTACACGAACTCACTGAGAACAACACTTGACAAGAACCGCAACAAAATAGCCCAAGTCAATGTTACAGCTATATCAGCGTCTCACAGACTAAGCCTGACTCAAGCCATTCATCCCTCAAAACGATCTAGCAGGTGCTAGTCATTTCCAGAATGGACTTCAGAAATGCAATTTAATATCACCACTCCAAAAACCCACTTGGACGCCCTGAAGGTCACACCACATGGCAGCTAGGCTTATCCCTCAAAAATCCATAGATATGATCACATAGCACCAGTATGTACAAAGCTTAACTGCCTGCCCATCGAAGCCCACTGCATCCACAAGACTGTATGCATCATCCACAAAGCAGTCCAAAATGGAACTCGAAAATACCTAGCACAAAAATTTGCACGATCGGGAGGACAGCGCTTGCTACGCATTACTGACTCAATACTTCTGGAACCGCAGGACTCAAGAAAGGAAAGATTGCATGCACAATCCTTTTTTAGGAACTGCCCCAAGAATCTGGAACCCACTCCCACCAGAAGTAAGAACTAAACCCTTTATGGCCTTCTCCAAGAGAAACGTGAAAGCAATTCTGCTTGAGACATACCTTAGTCCTCAATCCCTGTCCTCCACATGACCAACCACAGACGTGCAAATCTAATGTAATCAACCACTGTACCACTGCTTGTACATACAGGGGGTCACAAACTAAGGCTCATGCTACCTTATGTTAACTGTATATAGTGTAAGTAAGCAACACCTTAAATTTTACTCAGGCTTTCTCAACTATTAATTGCTACTTACAAATATTGTAAGTAAGCTTACTCGTATGTTCTATTCAAGCTCTTTATTACAGTAACTTGTGCTGTGTACAGCGCTCTGATACCCTCCGGTCATGTTTGTGCTCAATGAAACTCTCAAATAAAAAATAAATATGATAAGGATCAGTATCGACTGATCACAGAACAATATTTATCACTATCCAAAACTTACCAAAAACAACAAACAGTGAGAATCCCCTATCACTCCTCTGCAACAAGTGAAACCTTGGCAACTGTAAACCTCTAACTGAAGCATCCCGCACCTGGTTATTATAATAATTTTCCCCCCAAAAAAAACATTTGCCAAAGAAATGGAAAACAAAGCATGCCTTTTACATCCATAGTCGGAACATTGCCATTTGAAGCCTACAGACTTTATAAAAAGGATCATATGACCCTTCGAGCCCCTTCCAAATAATAAGGAGAGGATGTGGCCTAACGGGTAGAGTGGTTGACCTAGAAGCTGGGGTACCGGGTTTGAGGCTCTGCAGGGTCGCTAAACATCCTGTGATTCTGGGCAAATCACTTAATCTCCCCGTGCCTAACAAAAATGAATGTGTCCGCCTGTCACACAACTGGTGCTCATGTAAAGCGCTCTGATACCTTTGGGTCTAGTTTGCGCTATATAAAACTTCGGGGGTTAAAAAAAACCTTCAACATTACCCTTCAGAACCCTGCTATCAAACGAGGAGAATGCTGAAACATAAATTTTAAAGAAATTAAGGAAAAACAGTAGAACTAGGCACGGTTTAGGAAATCGATCTGGAGATAAAAGATTGGCCTGACATGGATTTTCCAGTCAACTTATTGACTACCCAAGGACATCCAAGAGACAGGAAAAAAAGGACCACCACAGACAGGATAACCAATCCCCACTGCTGTGACAGCAACACATACCTTTTCTTGTTTCCCAGAGAAGTTAGGGAGACAATGCACAGATACTTCTGTAGTATGTTCCCTACTCTAGCCACTCATATCCTAGTGGGGCATTGAGGGACAGGGAGGAAAATACTTGGAGAAACAGTTGCCAGATGTTTATGTACATGGAAGAAAAATCAACTGGGAACACAACACTACTTATTTTATCAGTAGTTTAAGGCACCACCAACTTACAGCACGCTGTGAATAAAGGGGGTACAAAGATATTATATGCATCATGAACATACTCTTAATTTGTGAAAAAGCCAGGCAAAACTGGGGATGAAAAGCAGACAGCACCAACGGTAATCGGAAAAAGAGGGAAGAAAATGTTTATTTCGTCTGAAAAATAAAAAGGTTTTTTTAAATTTATCGCACACAATCACATCTTTACAGTTTTGAAATGCGCGAAAAATCAATTTTAATGACACTTAAATTATCGACTTTGGAAAGATAAACAGGAGAGGCATGTGACCACAAAATAGATCACTTCATTTCAGATCACTACCAGATAGATCTTTCGCACGAGAGGGAAGGGGAAACCGAATCAGATAATCCTTTCTCTGTCTAAAACCTTCACATGATCGGTTCTGAAGAGTAGAAAGTTGTCAAAAGCCACTATCATTCATACAAGCTAATGTCCAATAGAAACTATTCTTTAGAACCCTTACCTTTATTGCGGGGCTGTCGCCCTGTATTCCCAAATCCAGGAATCCAGAAGGGAGTTCAAATTCAAGCTTCGTAGTGGAGAATGTTACCGGTTTCTGCAGCGCTACAGGAAAAATATACAAAAGTAACCATGGTGGATAGTCACAATATGAGATAAACTGGCAAAAGGAAGCTATATTTACGTGGGCGCTGTACTAACGACATTTTTACCAACTGGTTCAAATCATGCAGCTAGATGCACCAGTGGCGTAACAAAGGACCCCGCAACCCCCGCGGTGCGGGCCCCCCCCCCACCCTTCAGCTCCAGGGGCCCCCCTCAGCACAGTACCCTGTCCTGAGAGCTCCTGAGTGAGTCCGGAGGGGAGGCCCTCCATGTACCTTGCAGGGGGGGCCCCCCTCAAGTTTTGTTACGCCACTGAGATGCACTTGATTTGGAAAATGGTGACCACAAACATGTGTTAGTTATAGAGTCCAATCATGGTAGGACTGGGATTAGAAATGTACGTCAGCCCATTTGAAGTAATGGCTTGACAAGGTAATGACCAATATCAAAGTAACAACGTCGTCAAGATTACATAGGAGATAAAGTACCCCCTGCCATACATTATGGAAATATTGCAAGTCACAGAGGAGTTGCATGAAAATATAGAAAAATGAGGCCGAACGTGGAGTTTATTTATAAGGTCAGGGAACTCCAAGGTGGCTTATTGTATATTTTAATGTACAGTAGATGATATGTTATTGCTTATTATACTTGGCCAAAACCATCACCCATCCCAAACAGCACTGGTTTCTTGCTTTTTCGTGTTTTTGCAAAAAAGAGAATAAATCAGTTTAATGTAAATCATATTTAAAAATGATGTGGCTCAGATTACGTAGAAACAAACTGGAAAAAAATATCTCCGTTTTACTGAGTACTTTCATTTTAGAAAAACGCATTAGAAGGATAAGGCAGTTCCTGTTTTCCTTGCTTAAACTGCAGCTGTAATGATTTTCATGACCTCCCGTCACCCAGGCTGGTGGCTCCAGACTCACTGTGACCTCATAATTCAGGAGAGGTTTTAAGGCATGGACCCACGGCCCCAGCCTTTCAAGGGGGGCCCTGATAGAGCTGGCTCTGTTCTGCAGACAGTCCTGCCCTGATGACCTTGAATTATTCTTAAACATAGATGATTTAAAATACTGTTTTCCTGTTGTTTACTTTTATTATAGGTAATGTGTGGGAGTCTGTTACAGGCATTTTGCAGAGAAATGTTTTGTTTGTTTTTCAACATCATACAACATCCATAAAAAACTTCTTTTAGATCGAAACAGACCTCACATATTCGAAATGAGAGAGGGTCACACAGATTATTTGCAATAATATTAGTGAGCTGATGCTGTATTACAATATTGAAAACACTCGTCACTCTCCCTGAATATTAGATGGAAACACATTTAGAATTTGGACCAGTGTGACTGTCAATGTGTCCAGGACCTGACCAAAGAGGGCATGAAAGAGCTGTAATTAGATCATAAATTCAAAGCTGTTCTGAACAGGGCCCCACAATACGTTTGGCCCGGGGCCCCGTAAATCTTTAAAATGTCCCTGTTAGTTCAACTGGTAAAACTTATTACAGATTAGCAGCTATGACATTTCTTTGTTGTAGGCAGGGCCGGAGTGGCCGTAGCGGGCACCGGCATTTCCCCGGGAAGCTGGAAGGGTGAGGTCTGGTTTTGTAGCGGTGGGGAGGGGCGCTTTTGCAGCGCTGCTGCAATAACAGCCCCCAGTAACAAAAGCAGCAGTGTTTCACACTTGCACCGCCCACCTCCCCTACCCCGGGGCCTGGTCCGAGAAAATTGCCAGGGCTGCTTGAGTTCCTAGCCTGGCCCTGATTGCAGGTGACTAGAGATATCACAACTCAACTGTAAAAAGGAAACTAGAGACAGGCTTTTATATACAGATTGCAGTCTCCCATGCATTACATGGCTATTAAATGTTACCTTTTTTCGAAACCATGTTGTCTACGTAAACACATACATAGCTATCTATTTTAAAATGTTTCTCACTTAATTTCTAAAATAATTTGAATGACTCACTAAATGTTTTGTGGACTTTAGTGGAACTTGGTTGTAGAAGCAAATTGAATTAAAACCATATACTGTGCAGTGGGAAATCCATTATTATTCTGGATTTTTCACTTTCATGAATATGGCAGGAGGAGAAATTAGGCTTTCAGGGGTAGTGGGGACTGCAAAATACAGTGAGGAAGCATATACCTGAGAGCGTCTGGGTATTCCCAAGCACTTAGCATGGAGTACACCACCCTGGAAACACATCTATAGCTACTGATGTGAATGGTATAAGCAAGCTGCTTCCATTTTGGGGGTGTAGGAGGGCGAATGTGGCACATGGAAAAATATTTCCCCAGTGTAGCACAGTACATGTGCAAATACAATTCTGCATAATTTACTCATGCAGATTTTCCACTGGAAAATCAACATAAATACAATTTACAAAGTAGGGCAGCTCGTTGAAATCTAGGACCATCAGATTTCCAGGAGTATTCATGGAATACGTTATGAATCCCCAAAAAGTGACAAATGCAAAAAGAAACTGGGGTGGTGTGGTGAGCAAAAGAATGATGGATTAAACCCAGATCCTTGTGACTGGAGGTGAATGTTTGCATTGTCCAGCAATTGTTTCTTTTGCATATGTCGCCCTAAGTGGGAAGGGTATGCCCAGACGTGGGTCCCGTGCTCACAACACCACTGGATTCAAGCTAGCCTGGCTGATGAAGGGTGATGCCCTGAAACTGGTCCCAGGATGCTTGTTTCCGGTCCAGGGAGGACCTGGCTTGGCAGTTCGGGCTGGACTGTTCCCACAAGGAACAGGGTCAAGACTGATTTGCATATGGCTGGGTCCAAACTGGGGTGGTGTGGTGAGCAACTGAATGATGGATTAAACCCAGATCATTGTGACTGGGGGCGAATGTTTGCATTGTCCAGCATTCCGTCCATCAATTGTTTCTTTTGCATATGTCGCCCTAAGTGGGAAGGGTATGCCCAGACGTGGGTCCCGTGCTCACTACATCACTGGATTCAAGCTAGCCTGGCTGATGAAGAGTGATGCCCTGCATATGGCTATGTCTGAACTGGGGTGGCGTTGTGAAGCAAAATAACGATGGATTAAACCCAGATCTGTGACTGGGGGTGAATGTTTGCCAATGTGCAGCATTCCGTCCATCATCTTGTGTGTTTTGCATTTCGCCCTAAGTGGGAAGGGTATGCCCAGACGTGGGTCCCGTGCTCACTACGCCACTGGAGTCAAGCTATCCTGGCTGATGAAGGCTGATAGCCTGAAACCGGTCCTAGGATGCTTGATTCCGGTCCAGGGAAGACATGGCTTGGCAGTTCGGTCTGGACTGTTCCCATGAGGCACAGGGTCAAGACTGATTTGCATATGGCTATGTCTGAACTGGGGTGGCGTGGTGAAGCAAAATAATGATGGATTAAATCCAAATCTGTGACTGGGGGTGAATGTTTGCCAATGTGCAGCATTCCGTCCATTATCTTGTGTGTTTTGCGATAAAGAGTGATGCCCTGAAACCGGTCCCAGGATGCTTGTTTCCGGTCCAGGGAGGACCTGGCTTGGCAGTACGGGCTGGACTGTTCCCACAAGGAACAGGGTCAAGACTGATTTGCATATGGCTGGGTCCAAACTGGGGTGGTGTGGTGAGCAAAATAATGATGGATTAAACCAAATCCTTGTGACTGGGGGTGAATGCTTGCATTGTCCAGCATTCCGTCCATCAATTGTTTCTTTTGCATATGTCCCCAAAAAGTGAAACATCTCTCCAATCATCGGAATAAAGCAATCAGAGTATATTCCTTTCTTAATAAAACAGAAAAAGACCCAAATATCCCTGGGACTAGGGCTCATTTGGAAGTCCCTCACATGAGAGAAAGAGTTTCCGATCGACATCGATGGGTGAAGAAAAATGAAATTGAGGAGAACGCATTGGCGCGCCAGGGTGGCTGAGTCGCACGTGTCACATACGCATGCGTACATGATACTTGCAGAGAACTGCTCTGTAATAAACAGCTACAGAATCAACGCCCTCCCTAGCCACAGTTCTGCGTGACATTTGGTCACATCAGAACGGTAACATATTTGTCCATTGCAGCCCCTATGCTGACAAGGGATGCCTCAAAGGAAAGTGGAAGTGTTAAATACGCTATTCAACAGGACCAAGAAAAACATCTGATAAGGTTAAGTTAAGGACTTGGTTTAAGGAAGGAATGGAAGAAATAGGTCTATTAGGTATATACACAGAGCCTGAACTAATATTAACAAAACACACGCATTTTGTACTATTCTCCGTCCTAGATTTATTTTTCGGTTAGTGAAATTGTCTCAATCATTTCTGGATTTTAGCCCAATGGTGAGGAGCTGTGAGCTAGCCAGGTCTGGCTCTCTTAAGTTATCCCTCTCATAGATAAATGCTAATTTCAGCTTGCAACTCAAAACCACATCGATTGGCAGACCCAGGTGTGCTTAGAAGAGTCCCCAAAACCCATGGAAGCACAGACATCTTTTTAACGCAGCACGATATTCTGGGATGGTGCTTACAATTTGGTTTTTTTTGCGTTCAGGAGCATTTGAACTGAAAAATACACAGCATAGGAACAGCAGACAGTATGAACTGGGTAGCAGTATTTTTATGACGTCATGCCAGGTGAGCGTTGTAGGGAAAGGGAAATCCTTTAAAGAGAGTCATTTTCTCTATGGATTTCCCCTTCTCTTTTTGAAACTCAGAAGCAGCAACATTGTCGTGGTGTCACCAAGGCTTTAAGCGGAAGCTTTTTCAATATTATATACAAGCCATAGTTGCTGCTTATTTATCTTATGCAACTAACAGCCATTGACAAAGCCAATAGTCCTGACTTGTTGTAGGCATGATGTTACTTGTTGCATCATATATTTGGATGCAATGGCAGAAACAGCAAAATACAAGTCGGGCGGCACACAATGCTAAGCACAAATTTTTAGTTTAGGTGTTTTTAAACCACGTCATTATTTACATTGGCCACACCCCTCTGAGAGACCCGCAGTTTTTTCATCCCACTTAAAGCCCTATATATATATATATAGTGTGAGGGGTGATGGAGGAAAATGGCTGGGGTGATGGGCGAACTGTTGGACTTAGGATGAGGAACTAATAAAAAATGTTTTATTTATTTCTGACTTGAGAAGGTGTGTTGCAAAGCAGGTTTGAAAGTGGGATGTAGGGTGTATTTCAATGGCGAGTGAATTCAAAAGAAGGGACCTCACTAGGTTAAACGAGGCTCCGCAAGGAAGTTTGAAATGATGATGTCTGTTAAGCACAGGGCACAAGTCGGGGGAACATCCACCCACTATTTTCACAAGGTGAACGCCGTCGACCCTGCCAAGAAGTTGGGTCCCACAGAATAATGTGCTGAACTCGTCCCAGTGTAATTTCCAAACACCGGGACACTTTCAGCAGCGCCTGCACGTTGTCTTATTTCCATCTGCAACAAGCAACAAAGTGCAGGCGCAGACAGGGATGGGGCTTTCTTATTTTAAGACTCCTGCTGGGCCCATAACAAAGGCCGAATTTGAGGGGTCATCAGGCCTCCTTTTGTTCGAGTCTCTTGGCTGGGAGCAGTCAGGAGCCTCACACCTAGAAGCAAATGCAGCAGAGGGGAAACAAAGACTCATACCTTGTTAGCACTTCACACATACTTAAGAGAGGCAGCTTTTCACTTTGTTCAGTCCCTGTTTAGGAGATATGCTTGCACTGTAAGAATGTCAGATGTGTTGGTCTTTCCCAGTATTTACACAAAACAAATTGCATTTATATACAGCTTACTTCCCCTAAGGAGGCATTGAAGTAATTTAAGTACTACTATTTTTACTTGTATAGGCCTACTTATCCCAATGCAGGGTGTCAGAGCGCTTTACATCAGATGTGCATATTACATATACAATAAATTATATATGTTTGTAAATGAATGTACAGGATGTGTTACATAAAACTGGGGAATTACAAGGTGTAGAAGTCACATATCATCTTCCATAGCTCACTGTGCTATTATCCTCGCAATTCGCTCAAACGTACACGATAGACCTGCTAAACATATATGTGAGGGCTTAAGATCTGATGCCACTTCCTGTAAAGTCGTGGCTTGTGATACCACTTCCGGTGATGTCAATTCCTGTGTTGCCACGTGTGATGTCATGCGCTGTGATGTCACTTGCTGTGATGTCACGCAACATGATGTCACTCGCCGTGATGTCATGCACCGTGATGTCACTTGCAAACTGCCTAACTAGGTTAGTCCCCCCACTTCTTTTTTTAGGACTTGTGCCCTGGTTAAGCAGTATGTACAGGAACGTCGAATACAGCACAAGAGTGTCGGTGATGACACGTAACATTTATTTGCACCGATTTTTACAAACCTGTCGCAATTACTAGACGTGTTGGGGCCGTCAAATGCACCGCTTGAGGCCGAGGAGTGACGATGTGCTTTTCAGATACTGACGAAGTCGCAGGAACAGGGCTGCAGGATGGGGACTCAGGGCCAATGGAATTAACGTACACTGGAAGTTTGAAGTTATACGCTGCCACCTAGTGGGGAAAAACATATTCGGATGTAATCTTCAAAAAAGCAGTCAGGTTTTTGTGTATGCTGTAAATTATGAAATAAAAACATGACGCATTTTGGCACGTGAACGCTATGGTTTCGCAATCACCGACTTAACATGACGTGCCTTCACAATAAAAGTGAGAAGCTCACCATTTTTATTTTTAATATAGGTGTTCCCATGTATTTGTTATCACATATTAGTTTTCTCTGGGTAAACTTTCTAACGCAAATGTTCCTTTGCTTCATAATTGGGAAAGTGCAAAGTACGGAGAAATGTGTAGGGAATGATGAACGTGGAAATAACGACAAACGCACCCAGACTGAAAAGAGAAATTTAACTCTGAAGTCAATTTTATTTATAGAGTAAGCGGTTGAAACGTTCCTCATAAAATAAGTGACTTGCACATCAATCAAAGGGTGACTAATCTTCACATCAGAGCTTTGAATTATGGCTCTAAAATAAGTCAAATCTGTGTTCAATTACGTAGTCTAGACATTTAACAATTTAAACACTGTAAAAGATGCCATCATATTTATCAAAGTAGAACAATATGAAATACTGTATTGATCTAAAAGTAGTCTATGTCACGGAAGAGAGCTGGCGCCAACAAGAAATTAGTCTGCGTATTCCGATCATCTGTTTCTTCCTTAAATACCTTCCTTGTTTCATGAATAGTGCTTTTTTATTCTGTCAATTTCCTATCCTAATATTCTCCTTTCATTTAAATCTCACTGGGTTAAATTGCCTCCCACGAATTTCTTTACCACGTTCTTCAATACTCTTGAAGCTACTGCCACCCAGTGGCAAGAATCATAATCTATTTGTGACAAAGTACTTTTTCTTTGGTCCTTCTCTGCATCCTATCCCTCTACGGCATGCTGCAGCGTTTTCAGATCTCAGTTCATCAGTTTCGAATCTATGTACTTTAACATCCACCCTGATGTTTCAGAGAACACGGTGGTTACTGTGCAGAGCCGATGCTCTGCCATTAAAAGCTTTGCGCCCCTTGTCGAGAAATGCTGATACTCTCTCTCCCTTTCAAACAAAATGGCGCAGTTAGTCAGTATCTGACAGTACCTGTCCAATGAAAGCACTGCCAGCCTCTTTGAGTACTCCTGGCAATACCGAGAGTAGAAATGTACAGGTATGTGGTTGACTGCCTTTCCATTTATGCAGCAAAGTTATAGTCAATCCTTTAAGTGAGCCAGGTCTCACCGGTGCTGAGCACCGGCAGTTTTTTTTAAGGAGGCCACGAAACAGGTCTCTATCGGGCTCTGTTTTGTGCCCTGGCACAGGCGGTCCGTTTTTTTCCGGACTGCAGTGACAGCAGGCACATTGCTGTGCGCTGCTCACACTGCTCACTTCTCAGTAGTGGAGAAGTTACGACATGACGTCATGCCAGGTGAGCGTTGAAGGGGAAGGCAAATCCTTTAAAGAGTCATTTCCTCTCTGGATTTCCCTTTTCTTTTTGAAACTCAGGAGCAGCAACATTGTCGTGGTGTCACCAGGGCTTTAAGTGGAAGCTTTTTCAATATTATATACAAGCCATCGTTGCTGCTTATATATCTTATGCAACTAACAACCATTGACAAAGCCAATAGTCCTTACTTGTTGTAGGTACGATGTTACTTGTTGTATCATATATCTGGATGCAACGACAGAAACGGCAAAATAGAAGCCGGGCGGCACATTATGCTAAGCACAGATTTTTAGCTTATGTGTTTTTAAGCCACGTCCTTAATTACATTGGCCACGCCCCTTTGAGAGACCCCCCCCCCCTGTTTTTTCATCCCACTTAAAGCCCTGGTATAGTTACCTTAATTCCCTGGAAGCCTGGCGCCCTTGCAGCAAATTCCTCTCCATGGCTGATATCCAGAACGGGGCTATGTAGACTGCCTCTTAGACAATCACTAAAGGGTATGTATCTGTTGAACTCATGAGGAAGATTCTGCTCAAACCAGGCAAAGTATACAAAGCGGAATAGCCCCAATGAGTCTACTGGTGTTTGACAGGGCAGTGCAACACATGCAGTGCTGCCGCACAGCAAGGCGCACAAGACCGTGCAGCAAAGGAAGTGAGGCCACACACAGCACCAGGCCTCAAAGAAGGGGTCCAAAAAGAGGCTTTGGCAAACAAAAAAGCGGCCCAAGTCAGTGGACCGCGAACCACTGACTAGGTAGGATAATTTGTGGTGAATTCAATTGTCTTTCCCCAGCCATTCTCTCTCTTCCATGCTCTCCTGTCAGCCATTCTCATACCTCCACCTAACCTCATGACATCCCTCACTACCATTCTTCTCCCTTCTACTCTCAGCTCTTCACCCTTCCCTTTCTCATCTCAGCCTTTCTCAAGGAATCCTTTCACAGTGTGGCCCTTCTGCCACTATCCAGCCTGATTTGTTTTCCCCTTTTTCTCTTTCCCTGCCTCTTCCTTGCTGCAGCTCATTTCCCTTCATGCATCTGGTCTGTGAGGGACAGAATCCCTAGTGTTCCTACCTTGTCTTTTCATGCACTGTGTGTTTGGCGCTACTCCTTGTGCATCCTACTGTCCCATAACTATTCCTTGCGTTGAGGAAGCTCGCATTACTTCTGCACACGCCGTACCCATCTTTTGTGTTAGGGAAGCGTGGGCTATACCCAGGGCATAAATTATGCAATTGTGCGGCCGCAGCAATTTTCGCATAATTATAGATTTGCCGCATTTGCCACATAATCCATCTGCCACATAATTTGCAGATTTTAACAACAAAAAAAATTCTAGTCAAACGGATCAAAAGTTACTAAAAATACAGCAACACGTGTTGCCGCGCAGCGGAAGGTTCTTTGCAAAGTTGGACTGGCCACCTTTCTGTTGCTTATTGCCGTATTTGGATGTTAAACTGGTACTAATGAGGTGCAACCAAAGCCCAGACAGTGTTACCAAGTTTGAAAAAGATGAAATAATGAAGTAATACTATTTACAGAATACATCAAAATACATCAACCTCGTTTACTTTGGTTTCACATGTGAAACCGACAGAAACGGACTAGACCACTTTGAAAAATAGTACATACACAGAGCTACCAAGTGGCTCCATTCCATATGTGACAGGTTCAGCATGTTTTGTCCTTTCAGCCAACATCACTTTGCTGGATGGGTATTTTGAGGCCATGCGATTTTAAATGCAAAACGAAAAATCCCAAAGCACAACATGCTGTCATCTGAAAACATCAGACCGGTTGATGGTTGCACATGAAAAGGAGCCATTTGGCAGTTGCCGAAAAAGCGAAATAAAACGCATTGTGTGATTTTCGTACAACCCTTGATTCCATCCCACCATTCCTCGTCTTCCAAATGCAATTCATACATTTGGCTATTTTTTTAAAAATATTGTCATATAAAAAGTGATGATTATTCAATACGCTGACGCTCTTTGACCACCCACACACCTGGTCTCTCTTTTAAACTGGACATTTTGTATTAAGAGGGCTTAGTGGCCCTTGCCCTATTTTAACAGGACTCTAAACCTTGATTATATTGCTGTTCAGAACCATTAATCAGTCATGTGTAGGACGGGGGAGGGGTGGGGTGGCGAGGAGATGGCCTTTCAAATGAGAATGCTCCCACCCCACGGTTAATGGGAAAACATTAACACTTTTCTAAAACAAATGGGAATGCTAACAAAACCAAGCCCAGGCCCAAGCTGGAGTAATGAGTAGAGTTTGCTGGAGTAATGGGTAGAGTTCGCTGGAGTAATGAGTAGAGTTCGCTGGAGTAATGGGTAGAGTTCGCTGGAGTAATGGGTAGAGTTCGCTGACGTAATGAGTAGAGTTCGCTGGAGTAATGGGCAGAGTTCGCTGAAGTAATGGGTAGAGTTCGCTGACGTAATGAGTAGAGTTCGCTGGTGTAATGGGCAGAGTTCGCTGAAGTAATGGGTAGAGTTCGCTGGAGTAATGGGTAGAGTTCGCTGGAGTAATGGGTAGAGTTCGCTGGAGTAATGGGTAGAGTTCGCTGGAGTAATGGGTAGGGTTCGCTGACGTAATGAGTAGAGTTCGCTGGAGTAATGAGTAGAGTTCGCTGGAGTAATGTGGGTAGAGTTCGCTGGAGTAATAAGTAGTGTTCGCTGGAGTAATGGTCAGAGTTTGTTGGAGTAATGGGTAGAGTTCGCTGGAGAAATGGGTAGAGTTTGCTGGAGTAATGGGTAGAGTTTGCGGGAGTAATGAGTAGAGTTTGCTGGAGTCATGGGTAGAGTTCGCTGGAGTAATAGGTAGAGTTCGCTGGAGTAATGAGTAGAGTTCGCTGGAGTAATGGGCAGAGTTCGCTGGAGTCATGGGTAGAGTTAGCTGGAGTAATGGGCAGAGTCTGCTGGAGTAATGAGTAGAGTTCGCTGGAGTATTGGGCAGAGTTCCCTGGAGTCATGGGTAGATTCAATGGAGTAATGAGTAATGTTCGCTGGAGTAATGAGTAGAGTTCGGGGGAGTAATGATTAGAGTTTCCTGGAGTAATGAGCAGAGTTCGCTGGAGTAATGGGTAGAGTTCACTGGAGTAATGGGTAGAGTTCGCTGGAGTAATGGGTAGAGTTCGCTGGAGTAATGAGTAGAGTTCTCCAATGCAGCGTGATTGATGATACTGGAATGGGGCAATCAACGATTTGATTTTCAAAAAAATGATTTGTGATATAAGAATTCCAAGGATGTAATCACTTATACGGAATATCAGCCCTGAAGAAGAGGGTTTACCCCTCGCAACATGTGTTGGCTGGCTGTACAATAATTTTAAATAAAGATGGATTTTTTAATAAAATTATACAGAAGTGGGAATGTGGACTCATTTCGAAAAAAGAAATTTTAAATGAGATTACACTAATTGAGGATCAGAGTTTATCATATACCTCCATAGGTTGGACCAGACATAGCTTTACCTGCACCCATCATCCCTCATCTGATGATCAAGCCTATAGAAACACAAAAGAAACGCTAGTCTTAAAGACTGAGGTGATCGCGGAGAAGGAAGCTTCTCTTTGAGCTCCCAAGGCCCTGGATCACCATCAGATATGACCCATCCGCGAATTATAACGGAAGGAAAAAAAAAGTTAAAAATAAAACAAAATTACAGCTCTACCTCCATATTGCCAGTGAATGCCCGTAGGGAGTGCTTAATTTGGCCTGGTGGGGTCCACCAGCACTTTTTTTTCCTCATCAGACATTTTCTGAGAGCAAGAGAGTGGAAATCACAAAACGATAAGGAAGAAGGAAGAGAAGACGGAAAAACTATCAACAAGGGAGAAAGCAGGAGCATGTAAGAGTGAAATAAAGGGGCAGGAAGTGTCTGGCAGTGGATTAAAGAGGCATGAGGCCAATTCAGGACTATGAAGCCTTGGTATTTGGCGCAGGGACATTTAATAGCACTGGCCGAGGTCTTCTGAGCAGAGCTTTGGCCACCGGCACTCATTATGTTAAACATTAAGCATGTCCCTAGGCCCACTCTTATGCAGTCCCCCCTGTGTGCCCGCTGTGAGGCGAGACGTTAAGAGGTGAGACGCTCAGAAGCGAGTCGCAACAGCACAGTGGGAGCTGTACATGAGGGAGACTGGGCCAAAGCTAAGCTGAAGATATAGTAGGGTGTTCCCTGCGTAAGGGAAGAGGATCACACCTTATTGCCTCCAGGCCATGGATCAGGCAAGGTGGTGGTGACAGGGAGAGGAGGCCGCTGACACTCTTACATCCACCCCCCCCACACAGCTCTAGTCCCCACTGGTCTGCCATGTCTCCCTCACCTAGGTATCTTCTCACCCAGCAAGCATATAGTGCAACACACACTGCCACAACCGAGCCATGCCAGCATTCGGTCAACAGCCTTCTGGACCAATGTGGCCCCACGTGCCCCCCTCTAGCCTGGATGCTTCTTTAGTATCCCCTCCCACATGACTAAGCAACTTTTCAACTCAGTCCCTAGAATCTGTCACGTTTACCCTCCTTACTGCAAATGAAAATAACTGTACTCCCACATACGCATGAAATAATTTGTACTGAAGAAGGCTCTAATTCTCAAAGGGAACAGGCAACATCCATCAACCCTAGAAGAAAATCAATATCAAAATACTCCCACACATAATCTATCAATGAAATAAAAACAATTCATAAAAAAATAAGAAAGGCTATTACAGGCATACCTTATATGGCATAAGGAAGAAGAAGAAAGCCCACTGCACACACCTTGTGACTGGACCTGGAATAAGCTTTAAGGATAGAAGATTGAAGAAATACCAAAGTCAGATCAAACTTAAAACTGGCCATATTTTAACCTGTTCTGAGTCAACTTCAAGCTTATCAAGATGACCCATTCCGATCTCCTCACTCTCAAAATACCTAAACAAATCCGGACCCAACTTCTGATCCAAATATGCCACTTAAAAACTTAAAGGCAAGATTTTGAGAGGCTCCAGAAAACATGGAGACAACCCCTCTCCTATTCTGACTGAACTTGGGGAGACTAAAAGAAGCTACACATTTCACATTTTTAGCACTAAATCCTTTCACATCAAATCTATTCTGGATACCTACAAGAATCGTCCACACCTTCTCTTTGAGGTGATTAAGTCGTCAAAAAACCCAACTTCCAACAGTACGATCCATGCTCGGAAGACAATTGTGAAGACAACCAGAAATTAATCTGTAAGTAACAGTCATCCTATCTTTTTGTTTTGATGAAAAGAACTACTTGAAAACATAACCACATTTAAACCACTGAATCACTTTATTGGCGCTATACTTGGAACCATCAACAAGGAACCATACATCTGCTTTCATCCTAGGTAAATTTGTTGAACTCCTCTCCTATGCAATGTATTTTCCCTGATTCCCTCCTCATTAAGTCTCCCACATTCAAACTAGAATGATGAACAAAGCATTCGTTCTCCAGTAGCACCACAAGGATCTGGAACTTTCTTCCATCAGGTCTACGCACTAAAATTTGTAAAATAAAAAGTGCCGGGCTCTCCTCAGGAGGCAGCGCTGACAGGAAAAATGTGCTGTTGCAAACTGCCTCCTGACTAGAACCCCGGCACTTATTAACCTGGAGGGGACATGGCCTAATGGGTAGAGCTGCCAATTTCGGAGCTGGAGAACCCGGTTCGAGTCTCGGCGTGGCTCAACATCCTTTGAGTCTGGGGAAAATCATGTGCCTTCTAAATAAGTGTGTCCTTAACTGGTGCTATAAGCACCAGTGCCGAGGATTAGGTGGCGGTGCTGAGCACCGGAAAGCACCGGCTCAAATTAAGCACTGGCATTACCTCATGTCTTGCTATCTAGAAAAAGGAATTCAGAACCCTCCTATTCCAAAGACACTTTAGTTACTAATTGTTCCAAGCTACATCAAAAATCAAAAAACTCCATTGCTTTGATATGACTGTATGGATGAACAAGTTACTTCCCTTTGGGAACGCTCTTTCTGGTAAAGATTCTATCTAACCACAGATTTCTCGCCTTATGAATATTGCCCAGGCGTCAGGCTGGATCCAGAAACTTTTCAGCAGTACCTCTGCGTACCAGTAGGTGGCACCGTATGATTACGCACAGATGCTATTCCATGCGGAGCTTATATAGGCGGCATTCCAGCACATTAACGTCAGCTGCTTCCAAAGGGCCTGCACTCTCCGAGATTCTGAGCCTTCCTAGACTTGGGATCATATTAATAGATAGAGTCCAAGCACAGAACAGAGAGGATAGGTGGGTCGGTGAGGGATCTTGAGGCTAGACAGAGTCTCTACCAGAAAGACCGTTACCAAAAGTAAGTAACTTTTTCTTCTGATAAACATTTCTAGCCATAGATTCCTCCCCTTTTGAATAAATCCCAAAACAGTATCTCTCTCGAGGACTGTCTTTGGATAGACTCAGACCAGAAAGTCCTGCAGGACTGAACAGGTAAAATGCTCCTCTTGGTGAACCCAACTATCCAGATAATAGTTCTTCGTGAACAAATGGAGGGCCGCCCACGTAGCCATCTGGCAAATGTCTAGGACAGGGACTCTGCATACTAACACAGTGTAGGCAGGAAAGGGGACCTGTATACTTCAGAGTTCTTTTGAAGTCACCCCCACATGAAAGGCACTTTTGGGTACAAGTACAGGGTCTCTGACCCCATCTAATCAGACACTTTTTGGACATGTAACCACACATCGCTGGATCTACATTGCCCATTGTCAGAAGGAATTGCTGTGCTGCCAGGAAGGACTGCCACTCTGCTAACTGCTATGCTGTGTTGGCCTGCTGCTTGTTGAACTGCAGGAGGGACTGCCACTTTGCGACTTGCCTTGCTGTGCTGGGCAGCTGCCTGCTCCTTTTGCACTGCGTGGAACTAAGAGTGTTCTCCAAGGGCTTGTTGGCTTTCCCCCATTCCTAGAAGTCTTAGAGCCATAAAAGATTGTCATTGCACCAGCTGGGCTGCAGTGTCTGCTCTTGCAAAGAAGCCTGCTGTGTTTGCGGCGGTATTTTACATCTGCATGCGTCTGCGCTGTATGCCAACTGAGATCGCCGTATCACAATGTGATCTGCCAGCCTAGTTATGGGGATGGGGGGGTAAATCATACCTTTGTGGGGACACAGGACACTACCTATTCAAGTGGTGTTACCTCCTCTCCTCCCTGCAGCCCAGGATGAACCATCAGTATGCAGATGAATGCAGATGCACTTGAGTGTCCTGAGTTGCGGCTGTCTAGAGGGAATGCACAAATGTAGCTGTCATCCAGCCCAGACATGTATTGGAGACAGACTGTCAGGCACCCAGAGCAGTAAGTGCAGAGAAATGTCCACTTTCTAAAAGTGGCATTTCCAAAATAGTTAAGTTAAATCCAACGTCACCAGCAAGTAGGATTTATCAATACCATTCCAATCATATGAGATATCAGAAAATTACTCCTCTGATCAGGAATTACAGCTTAAAGGATTATTAAGGCATTCCCAATGCTACCCTATGAGAGGACTAGGCCTCACAGTAGTGAAAAACGAAATAGGCTGTCTGTCACTACCAGGACATGCACAATTTAAAGGTGCATGTCCTACTTTTACACTTTCGGAGCACCCAGCCCTTAGGGCTACCTAGGGCCTACCTTAGGGCTGACTTATATGTAATAAAAAGGGAGTTTCAGGCTTGGCAAGTAGGTTTTAAAAGCCAAATCAAAGTGGCAGTAAACTGCGCACACAGGTCCTGACAAATCAGGCCTGAGACAGGTTTGAAAGGTTACTTCTGTGGGTGGCACAATCAGTGCTGCAAGCCCACTAGTAGCTTTTAATTTATAGGCCCTGGGTACATGGGTACCACTTTACAAGGGACTTACACGTAAATTAAATAGGTCAATCAAGTATACACTATTCACCAGCATGTTCAGGGACGAAGCACATGCACTTTAGCACTGGTTAGCAGTGGTAAAATACTTAGAGTCCTAAGGCCAACAAAAATATACAGCAAAAATGTGGAGGTCCAAAGCAAAAAGTTTGGGGGAAGACCACCCTAAGGCTGACAGGTCTAACAACTGTCTTGAAGGTGAGAAGGCCCAAGGAGCAGCTGTGAAGCAGCACATCAGAAACATAAGGGCCAAGTTAAGCTCCCACTACGGTGTGACAAAGGGAAAGGGAGGAAAGAAATGTTGTAGACCTATTACAAAACACATAACAACCAGAGACTTAAATATTGAGGGCCGATTCAGCTCGTCTAGCGATAAAACAAATATAACATAACATAACCTTGCCTGGAGGGGATTTATATGCCGAGTACCGCACCAAACCACAAATTTATCCCAAAGACAGGAATATATAATTTTTGTTGCTAGAGAGCCGGCAAGCAAGATGGCCACACCAATGTGAGGCTATTGCAGTCAGGGGCACATATGCATCACAATCCTACCCCAGAAGACCCCATCATGCCTTTGAAATATGTGGTCTGTCAAGTGGACAAAAAGAATACTACTGCTACTGAGCAAAACAGTAACGGTTTTACCACATTGTGCGGCCTCAATCATGTCTGCCTCCGCTAACGCTGAATGACTATAATGGCGGACGCAGCGCCTGGCCCTCAAGTTGAGAACTAGGTGCCAAAGTGGATTGCGATGTGTCCCACTGCCAAGGAAGAGCCTGAGACACCTGCTGGTTCCCCCCTCTTGCGCCTGAGGTGTCACCCTGCCCGGGGGAGGCGGCAGCCGAGGGATCCATGCGGGGAGGCCTGGCCCATGCCGTGTGAGACCTGTTGCAGCAGGGCCTGGCCATGCTGTTCGGCCAATCTGGGAAGTGACCATTGCCTACGGCTGATGGGCCCCCTTTGTCCCCTCAACATCCTCCGCTAACACCCGAGGGTGGTCCGAGGCGAATTCCTGCCTTGGGAGATGGGTGTTGACAGGCCCGATAGTGCGTAGGCCCGTATCAAGGTGGGGCATGCATCAGACTCTGAACGGGGGCTGCACGGCATGGGTCACTGTTGATGCAGGCTGCCGATCGGATGGATATTGGAGATCCATCATGATGCCTGTGGCCAGGGGGAATTCCAATTTCAGCCCTGGCCTACAGGGCTGAAAATCATGTGAGGCTTTGGGGCTCCGGGCTACGCAGGACCGCACGGGGCCTTAACCATCTGCGGGATTGCCTGAAAAGCAGTATATGTGTGGCGCAGGGGGCAGCTGCACCATAGCTGACTGTTGATGCCGTTGGCGATCTATTAATGTAAAATAGTCTTGAGTGCTCTGCCCTCCCTGACATCTGGTACTGATGCACCCGGTAGCGGGCTAATCGGGGGGTTAGGCGAGGGGCGCTCTGGTTGGATCCTGGTGGAGCTGATGCCTGTCCATCTGTGACCAAATAAGAGCAAAGGTTCAAGACACTCTGGCACTGTATACTACACACTCTCCTGCCTGCTAACCCTTGGGTTCGGGGAGCGCAGTTGGAAACTTTCAGCTAGAAATCAATCTGCCTGACTCGCTGTAGTCTGCTTGTGCCCCCCGCTTGTCTTACGGGGGAGAGGCGGGACTGGGAACAGGCGGTGATCCTATTCCTCCACTCCTGTGTAGTTGTGGCCCAACGGATATTTCACTATGGTGGGACAAATTGGATCCTCCCATAGTTGCTCACTTGCCTGATCTGCTGGGGGCTAGTGTCTGCACCTTAGTGTATAGCGCAATTGGATCTCATAACCTACCAACATGGGAAAGTCTGACGGGCGACAGCCTAACTGCAATTTGAAGCTTACAAATCCTTCTGAGCCACTGGAGGCGGTGCAGATCAGGTAGGCGCAGAAGACCAAACTATGGACAAACCTGCCAAAAAAGCAGACATGAAGACTTCGCTCATCGCCATGAAACACAGCCTTACTTCCACTGAATTCAAAATGGACACCATGTGCACCAGGATGGACTCCATCACACCAAGTTAGAAAAAAAACAAGATGGCCACATTACTGAAATGGAACAAAGAATCTTGATTATCGAGGACATTGTGTCCAGTCTGGGTGAACAGATGCTCAATATGGAGAAAGTGCTTAAAATAATCTCTGCCAAAAATGAAGACCTAGAAACGAGGTCTTGCAGAAATCACGTACATATTATGGGAATCCCAGAGTCTGCCAACACGGGCATATTGGAGACCTTTGTGGAGCACTTACTCACTACACCCTTTGGTGTGGAGTCTTTTTCCAAGTTTTTTATTTTTAATATATCTTTATTGACCTTTTAAACAGACAGACTGTACATTTCCAAGTTGCTAATAGTTGAAAGGGCCCACCGTTCACTAATGTCCTGCCCTCCACCTGGTGCCCCGCGGCCGATAACTGCTAGAATACTAAACTAACACAGGAACTGACAGTGGAGTCGGAGTGGCCCCATTATGGGTTCAGAGGGTCCAGCTGGTTCTGAGGGCGAACCCGCTGGCGGTAATCCAGATGGAGAAACTCTTGGTTCTGTGGGGCCCACAGGTACCCCAGAGGGAGCAGACAAGCATCTGAAGAGTCGGCTTAGAGACCACAGTAGAGTCAGGTTATGTGCTTGTTGCTTCATCAAATGAACGAAACTCTAATTGGGCAATCATTATGCTGGACATAAACTTGCTGCCAAGGATGGAGCTATATCAGATGGTGCTATCTGTCATTAGATAAAGAATTTGCTAGAGTTTTGAGATCACCCATATCTGCTGTTGAGATGCTGGAGTGCAATTGTGATATTATTCACTCCCACTTTAGGTGTCAGGTGTTGCATTTGTGCATGTCTACTTCTTCTGAGCAGCACCTGGATCCAGGTATTGGGATGAGTGGTTGCGAGGTGATGGGGAGCAGACACTGAAAGACGCACAGAATAATAGGACTGTGCTACCAGATACCAAAAAGATAGAACTTCATAGCAAACATCATGCTTCCCAGCAGAAAGTGTTAGGCAACAAAAGTCAGCTCCAGCACCATCCAAGATCTTATGACTCTGCTAAATTGTGGTTATATAAACCTGCAAACCTGCTCCAGTGTTGGCTCTGGTGGTAGATCAAGCGATCACAAAGAAAGCCATGGTAGACAGTTAAAATGTAAAGCCCAGCACCACCTACCTTTGTCCAGCTCTTACACCAATTCAAGTTTCATCCTAAGGTCTGTGAGGTGAACTTGCTCTGTCACTGTTAGATATTGCAGCACAGATTTTAATGCTCATCACTAGCTGTCCCAGTCCACCAGTTACAAAGCAACAGATATTTGAGGTGATAATGGCAGCAGCGCCAACAGTAGTTGATAGAACTCTCACCCAATATCTCAGTGCCCATACCCTGATTATTATTAGTAGAAAGGAATACATTTCAGAGAAACCCTGTGCCTAGAAAATGAGAATATAGCAAAATGCAAGTAGCGATTAAAGGAAGCAAGTAAGTCATGGAATCATAGAGAACTGGAAAAGAGTAAAGACTTCCATGACACAAGGGAAACCTGTGTCTTTAGGAAAGGTTTGTTTACGGAAAAGAGAAGCTGTACCAGAGATATGTGCTCAGCATCTGGTTAAAGTCTCTTAAGCAGGAAAGAGAAACAGAGACTGGTTACAAAATTAAAGTATTCTGACTTGGGAAGGCAAACAGTATGCCATTAATGGCCTTATGGTTGGCAAACTTAAGGAAAAGTAATACAATGCTTTAGAAACCACAAATAATTAAGACTGGACTATGACAGACAACAGATCCCATGTGCACTATACAGAACACATATACTATTTGAATTGTTATCCTCCATGACTGTCAACACACAAAGCTGAAAAAATGTTCCAAAATAATTTATATCAAATATGGATTATCCAGTAGGAGGCAAATAAAAATAGGCCAAGGTGCCAAAACTGCATTCCTGCTATTGTCAAAGAAACTCATGATCTATACATTTTAAATGAAGGTGGTACTTTTATGTTTGTTTCCAAGAACAACTATTTAGGTCTGAGTGGTCACATGTGTGACAAAAAGGTTTGGAATTTTACTTTGCTCAGTCTTTGGGCAGGTTTAAATTGTTTTCATTTGAACTATTAAGATATTGCTTAAAATGCAACTGAAAGTTTTTTTTCTATTAAAAGTATTGTTTCTATGCAGTGTATTAGCAGAATTTGATCAAAATGTATAGCTGCAAACTGTAAAGCCCATTTGCCACACAGGTAGGGGATATTATTTAATACTGCTTACAAAGTGAGGGAGAGGTTGGAAATCCCAAGGTATCCAGGAACTGTTGGTAGAGGCTCTTTACAATGGATGAAGCCATAAGAGATGTGTGCCTATCTTTCCTGATGAACCAGAGAAATGGTGAAAGCCTGATGTGTGGAAGGATATTATTACATTATCAGGGCACACAGACTGGTGTTTGTTTCCAGGGTAAAAGGTGAAAATTAAAAAATTAAAAATAATTAACATGTAAAGAAATTGTTTTGTTGGCAAGTTGTTCGTGTAGATAACGTTTTCAGTTATTCTGAGATAATGCTTTCTGAAAATCTTGTTTGTCTACCGCAGTTTGAGTTTTGCAAACTAGAGATCTTCAGGCAAAAGCCACTCGCCCTTTCTCTACACAGGTGGAGTGATAAGGGCAAATAGTCTGGGGCTTTTAGGAACACCTCCTCCAGTGTCTGGCTCTTCTGTTCTTCTTTGGCTTTAACGGCTACCAGGACATGCAGACGTCCAGACACTCGAGGATTTAAGCAGGAGGCAGACAAAGCAGCAGACAGAACACCTAATGGTCTTAAGAGTAAGTTGGCTCCTTCAACTCTGGTAGTTAAGTTAAGCCTAAAAGGAACAATGGCAGAGAGCAAAATGTATTCTCTTCTTCTGTCTTTGTAGAAAATGAAGATTTTCACTATCCTAAACTGCTGCAAAGTTGGTGGGCTCCAGCTATACCTTCTATAATGTAAGCTCTGCTCTTATGATTGCAATTTCTAAACAAACTGTGGCAAACTAAAACTCTGGGAAGCAGAGACGTGTGAGTGTTTAGGTTATTTCCTCTTTACAATCACACTTTGAATAGAGCAACGTTGTGCAGCAGGCAGCATTTCCAGTGTAGTCTTTTTACATAAAACGAGGTTATTGTGCATTAGATCAAATGAAAGAGAGAGATATATTTTAGTCATACATAAGGCAGATAGCAATACTGACAAAGACCAATGTGACATAAGCAGCATGGTGGTCACTGCACAGTCAAAGGCAGGTACCGAACTCCACGGGAGCGGCAATGTGTTTGCCTGGTATGTTTAGGGGGCTATATATCAATGGGGTAACCCGTAAGACCACTGGACTCGGGTAAAATGTAGTACATAAATAAATGTCACAGTGGAGATAAGTCAGAACAACATAAAACAAAAACAAGAAACATTCTTTGTAAACTGGATCAGAATTATACACCACCATGAAGTTAGGCCAATAATGGCTGTGGTTTTATTACATTTAAATTTTGGAACAAATCCAAACATAAAACACAATATATTTAGACAAATTCAGTGATTACTGAAGATTTGGACGGTGCATCAAGGAGAAAATTGGAGTGACAAGTGCGTGGGGGGATTAGTGAGGGTATTAAGGGAAGGAAAGGTAGCGTGCATGTGTACATCAACAAACAATATTTACAACCTATCCAGCCAGATAACTGGCATGTACATCAATGATGAAGCATAACATAATTGGAAGAATGCAGATGTTGAATCTCTGTCATCCATGTTTGTCACAACAAAAAAGAAAGCTGTCAACATTTCGACCCCTATGAACTGCAGGTAAGTAGGTGCCTTGGGGGTGGGGTCTTCATCAGGACTAGGCTAAAAGAGGGGATGCACCAATGTACAACAGCAAGAACGCTTCAGGCTGATGATATGGAATGCAGGGCCTCAAGGGCTCGAGGGTAATTCAGGGTTTACTGAATGAGTGAGACTGAATGTGAATGAATGAGTGTGAATGGGTGAGTCAGAGTGTGTGAAAATTAGTGAGTGTTAAACCTGTCAGCCTTACTCTTCCATATTTTTCTGATCTCATTTTTGATGACCTTAAGACTCTGTGCATTGTACTACCAACCAGTGCTAAAGTGCATGTGCTTACGCCTTAAAACATGGTAACATTGGTTTATCCCCAATTGGCAAATTTAGTTTACTTAAAAGTACCTAGCAAAGTGGAACTACATGAGTCAAAGGCCTGTAAATTAAATGCTACTAGTGGGCCTGCAGCACTGATTGTGCCTTCCGCTTAAGTAGCTCTCTAACCATGTCTCAGGCCGGCCATTGCAGCATGTGTGTGCAGTTTTAAACTGTCATTTCGGCATGGCAAAATAAACCGTTTGCCAGGCCCAAACCTTTAATACATGTAATCACCCCTAGGGTAGGCCCTAAACAGCCCATGGTGAAGGGTGAAATGCATTTAAAAAGTAGGTCATGCACTTTTAAGCTTAAAAAAACTCAAACTCTTACATTTGTTATCACTATTGCAAGGCCTACCTCTGTCAAAGATTAAAATTGGAGTTATCTCATTACATTTAATAAGGATATCTTTCAAATGGGAGCAAGTAAACAGTTCATATTTGGTGTCTTAGGAATTGTAATTAAAAAATCATCCTTTGCGGTAAAGTTGGATTTTGAATTCAAATTTTGAAAATACCACTTTTAGAAAGTTGGCATTTTCTTGCCTTAGCCATTTAGTGATTGCAGCCTGTCTCTGGTGTACATGAATATGTGTCATTGACAGTTGGTCTCTGTGTATTCCTCGTAGACATCCATACACAAGAGAGCTTTGGTGTGCATGAATGGGCCATCACTGGCAGGATGGAAGAGAGGAGCTGGACACAGCCCTGCTTACATCTGAATAGGCTGTGGCCTGCTTTCACACAAATGATAGCATACCCCCTTGTAGTTAGTCTGGAGCCAGGAGAGGCAGGAAACCTGAGCCCTTCAAAGGGAATCCTCTATACATTTCTCCAACTTCATAAAAGGCACCAGGTATAAATATTGGGCCTCAAATACCAACTCTTCAGTACGCTTCTGGACCTTCGGAAGACTCTGCCAGGAAGGACTGCTGTGCTGCTGAAAGGACTGTCACTCTGCTGGACTGATGCCCTGAAGGACTGCTGCCTGCTGTGCTGACATTTTGCCTGGGTGAGAAGGACTGGGCCTGCACCCTGTACCCAAGACCACCAGAGTGACTCCAAGGGCTGGTCTCTTGTAACCAGCACCTGGACCCTGCAAGTCTGCAGTCCTACCCTGCCAACTGGTGCCACCCGAGTTCTGGCCCCTTAGAAGTGGGCCTGAAGGTGCTCTGCCACCCCATATGTGGATCCAGCAGAACAGATGCCTCTAATCTGCTGCGTGGTATTACCCCGAGCAGAACTGACACATCACCTTTACCGCGGAACCACTGCTGGGTGACGTATCCTTAAAGCAGGTCCTTGCATTGCAAGCCCCTCGACGTTGACAGCCTCGACGATGACGCAGGACTTCACATTGCAAGCCTGCAACTTCTTTGGAACTAGCCGCTGAATGACTCATCCTCATCGCAAGCCCTCACATCACAAGCCCCCTCATCTACAGTCTCTTTGACGACAACACAGGACCTCGAAATCGCAGCCTCACAGGCCCCCAAAACTGATGCTGGGCAACATATCTCCACCCCGATCTCGTAACGCCTCAGCTGCGCAGTGCATCCTTGACTTGGGACCACACAGCACTCCGCAACCATGCTTGAAGGTACTCTTATTCAGTGGGCCAAAGTGGGTCCCTGTATGCGGCCTGCGCTCCATCGCGGTTGGCCTGCACTTGTGGCTTTGTCCCAGTCCAGCTTTGTGCTTTTTGGTGCTATTTTCACTTAAATCTTTAAACCTGCATATCTCCAGTTCTACAGATTGGATCTTTGTCATTTTGGTCTTGTTGTATTGATTAAACCTTACTCTAGTTTTCTAATCTGGTGTGGGATCCTTTTTGTGTTATTTTCGTACTTTGCTACTGTTTGAAGTGTTGCACAAATACTTTACAGATTGCCTCCAAGTTAAGCCTGACTGCTTTGTGCCAAGCTGCCAGAGGGTTGAGCACAGGTTAATTTAGGGTTCGCTTGTGCCTTTCTCATGATAAGGATTGTGGCCCACGTTCGGGTAGGGTTTCACCCACCTCAACCAGCAATCCAATTTCTTACAGTGAGAATGTGTGAGAATGAGTCGGTGAGAGTCAGTGTGTCTGAGAAAGTATGAGTGAGAAAAAGTAAGGATGAGTGGGTGAGTGTGAATGAATAGATGAAAGTAAGAATGAGTGTGAGCGAGTGAATGTAAGAGCATTACTGAAAATGTGGTGATAAGCTTGCGAATCTGCCATTGGCCCTGGCACACTGAAGGTAATTCCTGGCCTGTAGAGGCTCCGATAGCAAAATGTTGGTGTTGCGTATTTGAGGCAATTCTTAGCACAACAGGCACCTATGACAAAATACTGGCATACTGCAGGCAGTTTTTGGTACATGGGGCACTCATTGTAAAATGTTGGTACTGGCGTACCAGAGGTAACTGTTCACTTAGGGGGCACCTATAGAAAAATGCTGGTGCTAACATACTTAAGGAGGTTCTAGGCATTTGGGGAACCTGTGGCCAAAGTTTGGCACTAATGCATTGGAATCAATTGTTGGCATAAGGGAGGCAACTGTGGCCCTGGTATACTAGAGGTAATTTTTTAAGTAAGGGTCAACCACGGTATATGGACAGCATAAATGCCAACATTCTTGTATATGCATATTGTATGTAATTTTTGGCATAATGAGGCACCCATGGCATATATGTGAGTCCCTATGACAAAAAGATGGCCCTGACACAATGGAGGTCATTTTTAGGTTTCGCCTACACAGCGCTTGTGCTGTGTTTGTGAAATCTATTGTATTTAATATAAATCTTAAAAGGGGCTCAAATCCCGTCTCCTTGCTTGTCATTGGTTCCTGTGCTTGCCACTTACTTTTCCTCCATTTACATTGGCTGTAGCATGCTGTTTCCTGCACTTACCAATGCTTGTTCCTCTTGTGCTTCTCTTATCAGTTTCCTGTTGCCGAAGTACTGTTTCCATCCATGTTTCTGGAACTATTCTCTTTGCCATCGAGCCATCATTCCCCTTCCTCTATCACTCTTGCACTGGTTTTCCTTTCTCCCACTTCCATTTCATTAGTTCTCAACGCGTTTACATAATCATTCTCACCCTGGCTGCAGCATTTCAAGTGTGCATGCCGGCTCCGTTTTTTTTCTTTCATTTATAATTACACAAGGCTTGGAATGCATCATGCTCCAAGCCTCGCTTTCAGCCCTGAGACCCGCACTCCTCAAAGCCTCAGTCATTTGCTAACACGACCGAAGGTATCAGAGCGCTTTACATGAGCACCAGTTGCATTACAGATGGACATATTAATTTTGTTAGGCACTGGGAGATTAAGGGCCAGATGTACGACACACAAAATAGCTCCTCGCAAATTGCAAGTTTTTTGCGACTCGCAATTTGCGAGGCGCTATGATGGATGTACAACAGTGTGTATCACATGTTTGCGATTCCCAATGGGGTCGCAAATTGAGAGGCTCATGAATATTAATGAGCCTCTCGCAATTTGCGACCAGATTGGAAATGGCAGGCCCTCCCAGGTATGGTGGACTGCTGGGCTCAGCAGACCACCATGTCTTGGACTGCTTTTAAATAAAGCAGTTTTTTTTTAATGCAGCCCGTTTTCCTTAAAAGAAAACGGGATGCATTTAAAAAGAAAAAATGAAACGTTTTCGTTTCATTTTTTAAGGGTAGGTAGTGGTCCCTGGGACCACTGCCTGCCCTTAAAAAATATTTTCCCCTGCATTTGCAAAGGGGAAGGGGTCCCCTGGGGACACCTTCCCTTTTGCAAGTGCATTACCACCCTCTTAAAGAGGGTGGTAATTTGCGAGTGTTTTGCGACCACAATTGCGGTCGCAAAACATTCATACATGGGCTTGCGCTCGCTATTAGGAAGGGAACGCCTCTACCTAATAGCGAGTCGCAAATAAATTGCGAGTCGCTAAATAGGCTTTGTACATGGCCCATGCTGTTTTTGCATGCGCAAACGGGTTCGCAAACCCGTTTGCGCATGCAAAAACGGTCGTACATCTGGCCCTAAGTGATTTGCCCACAATCACAGGATGTTGTAGCGTCCCTGCCGTGACTCGAACCTAGTTTCCCAGCTTCCAGGTCGACCGCTCTAGCCGTTAGGCCACATCCTCCCCCCTCTTTGTTTCTCTTCCTGCTTCTTTGGCGTGTTGGTTTGGCGACCTAGCATTTTCCCGTTTCAGATCTGCCACTAATTTTCCCCGGGGCACCGGCTTTGCTTGTATGGCACTGGCAGAAGGCTTTGGTGTCCAGTTGCAGGAGCTGCTGTCCCAGGAGATGAGGGTGCGGAAGTTGCTGGAGGAGTCCCACGCCATGATGCTGCAGAGAGTCCACAATACAGACATGCTCTCGTGCTATCTCAGCACTGCCTCTGCCTGTCTAGCACCCTCTGATGCCTCTGCTCTCAGGAAGCGTAGTTGCAATTCAGAGGAGTTTGAGCAGCAGGGCAGGTTATCAGGAGCTTGCTTGAGAAGCCCCCACACCCCATGCAAGAAAGAAAACCATTCCCTGTCATGAGAGATACATTTTAAAACATCAACTCAACAGCTCGATACTTGATAACTTTACCTATTCAGCCTTGGCAGTGTACGTAGCTCAGTGAAAACTTAGTTAAGAATGCTGCAGAAGGCATGTGGAAACTGACCCCCTCAAGTATGTACCCAGGCATGCATTGCGGCAGTATGCATCTTACGGTGTAATTCAATGCAACCTGCTGGGCTGACGTTTCAGAGGAAGCATGCAAACATTTGCTTTCCCATTTTTGGAAACTGCTGTGTTCAAAATGGGATCGAAGGAAGGGGAAAAGGCGGACATGAGCAAATTCGGGGATAGCACGAACAGCGCTGCAGTGCTATTGTTTCACTTTTGCGCTTTTCCTTGAATGACAAAGGACGAGTGTTAAAGATCTTTGTATGAGAATGAAAAGGTCAGCCACTTTGACCTTTACATTCCTGATCTTTTCATTGTGACACCACGGAGGAGTAGTCATTTGATCTCACTCTTCATTTTATGTGGGCTTAAGTTCTTGAACTCGATTTTATGTTGTGTTTTTTGGGCAATTATATAAGTATGCCTGCACGAGCTTGTGTGAAGATCTCACGTCACTCTCTCCCCATATTGGGAGAACTGGACAACACTGCCATCTACCATTTTTTTTAAATGAATATAAAAATTGCTCTTGCATTTTCTCTTCAGGTTTTATGTTGCGCAGGTACTGAACAGAGTACCAGTATTCAGCTCGGATATCAAGTCGGAGATCTTTGTTTTTAGGTTTTTGCCTGCACAAACAGCTTATAATTAATCATATAGGCAAAACCTAATGCATTTACTAATGCTTGCTTACTTATATGGGCACCCACAGCACATTTTGAAAAAAATTTGGTGAACTACTGGGGAGATGAAAGGTTTCATTGGCTTGGAACTTCATGAATTGACTTGAAAATCTAACAAGTGCCCTTTCCTTGTCTATGGCTTTTTAGTACATTTATGTAAAAACTGTGCCTTAAAATGCACTGTTTAACCCAGTTTTTTCAAACATTTCTCGGGGGTGAACCCCGAACCCTTCCTATGGGACGTCTGGCTCAGAGGCTTAGCTTGCTTGCTACAATTCAGGACAAGTATGATGCCCCACCACTTTCAAAGATCATGTTAGCACCATGGTATAGGAAGGGCCACTGGAATTATGCGACTGTGCGGCCGCAGCGATTTTCGCATAATTTTAGATTTGCCGCATAATTCATCATCTGCTGCATAATCTGTGGATTTTAACAAAAAAATTGTTTCTAGCTCAAACGCTTCAAAAGTTACTAAAAACGCAGCGGCACATGTTACCGCGCAGTGGATGGCGCTCTGCAAAGGCTGACTGGACACCTTTCTGTTGCTTATTGCTATATTTGGGTATTAAACTGGTACTAATGAGGTGCACTCAATGCCAGACAGTGTTAACAAGTGTAAAAAGTACAAAATAATGAAGTAATACTATTAAAAAATGTGCTGCATTACAACACACAATTTGCCTTTTGTTGCCGCATAATTTACTCAACCCTACCACATAATTTGTCCCTCTCCTGCTGCATAATTCCAGTAGTTCTGAGTACAGGCTGTATCTAAAATAGACATTTATGTTGTTATATCAATCATGCAGTTACTACGGAATTTCAGCAAAAGTTAATAATTGTGATGTCATCAGAGTTAAGGTCATGTGACAAACCTCCCGTGAATAGTCCAGGTCAAAGGTGATATGATATCACTTCCTATGATGTCATTAATGTCAAAGGGTTATGTGAGGTTACTTCTGCTAACCCTGCTATTTTGGTGAATCAACGTGCATGGCAAAAACTTACTTCTTTTGGGTTAAAGGAAAGCAAACATTCCAAAGTGTCCTTTCCTTCAAGCTCCACAGAATACACATACGGCTTCTCACGATCTAACAGAACACCTGCAGGAAAAAACATAACACACATTCTTAAACACTGGTTGCTATGAAACAATGTTACAAGTCTTGTCAAGGCCCAGTTTGCCTTGGTAAGCTTTCAGCATTGACAGAAAACACTGCATTCATCTCCTGTTACTGATTACGCGCAGCACCGCGTACGTGTTCAAAAGGACTGACTTATATTTGTTGAAAACACGTATGTTCATCTAAGGTTAGGCATCGACGACAATAAAAATGCGTCAGAGTTACGTGCAGAAAAAAATAGTGAACAATAAAGGAATTCAAGGCAGCTAGTTGTGCGAAGAATGATAGGAAATTGGAACTCTCAAAGCATTGAATTACAAAGCCATTTAAAACTCAAGATCAAAACTCGACAGATTTGCATCAACAGTCCAAGATGGCGGCATGTGCATGTTAACTGGTACCTCTGTTTTTAGTATTGACTCATGGATAAAACAAAAAATGAATATGTCAGCCCTTAATTAACGTACATATTGTAGAAACTTTAGGTCCTGCGGTCAGTGTTCCCTTTGGCCTGAAATAATCCCTTATTCAAAACACTCTTTACAAGGGTTCCTTGTTCAAACCTGCTTCAAATTTAATGTGCCTTCACAAATTTACAACTGTGTGTGCAGTGAGGCATCGGCAATTTATCTGAAAGGAGCGGCTGGGTGCTTTCATTCAAAAAATAATCAAAATCTCCAAAGATGGCTGGGTATTCTGTACCTTAAGCCTTAAGCACAGATCTCTTAAACTCTTTTACAATCTGCTTAAGAAAAAGTCATCTCTTCTGCAGCTCTTTAAATTTAGTGAAAATTTCTGAGGCAATAAAATGTCAATTTCTACTTCCTTCCATTATGCCTTAAGTTAATCCGTGTTTTACTACAATAAATAGGTTCACTGGAGAGAATTAAAGCTTGGACAGGATGTGATAGTGAAGGAGGAAAAACAGGAATCACACATCTGGAAACAGGGGGAGAAGAATATTCCAATTCTGTAAAGAGGACTTGAACAACTACAGTTTACAACAGAAGAAGTGAGGGCAGGATAAATCCCAGCATAAATGTGTAGGTAAACATAGGGGTTTAACGAACGTTGAAGCACACAGCACTGTGCTTTCAACGTGACACAACTGCACTAGAGTGCAGCCAGGAGTGCTCATTCATTTGAGTTTCCCCTGCTGCGGGACTGCTCTTAAGGATGGCATTGGTGATGTTCAAGACCTCTCCTGATTGAACACAGACTAGAGTGTAGCTGAGAATGTTCACAGCTACATCTGCAAGCGCAGGACTCTCAAACTTGACTTATCTGGAGTACCGGAAGATTTGAATTTTGGCCTACCACTCAGTGCATAATTTGTAAAAAAAAAAAAAAAAATGCCAGGACTGGCGTCAGGAGGCCACTGCAGCTTGCACAGCACATTGCCCCTGCCATGCTGCCAATTATGGTAAAAACACAACTGCTAAAAAATCACACTCCTAAAAGTGTGACAATTCAGACTATTTCAGGCCCACAAAGCTATAAGAATAGCTTGGGCGGCAGGTAATGGTCATTTTTAATGTATATTGAATTAATAATTAATGTTGTGGTCATCTTTAAATTAGCCAGGCGGTGCCACCTTGTGGCAGACTGTCACAAGCGCCGGTGCAGACAATTAAGTGCCAGTGCTGAGCACCAGAAACCACCGGCTCAAATTAAGCACTGCTACCACCTCAATGTTCAGCTTCGTTTGACAGGTCATTATAAAATCATCGCATTCAGATAGCCACAAAAAGTTGCTGTCATACCAGTGCCTCGAGATTTTTCTTTTGAGACCAAAGCAAATTTTGCATTACTGGAGATTTAAAAATGTGGTTGGATAAGTCTATTTAATCTTTTCTAGATCTGTATTATCAAACCTAGAAGCACTTACACCAGAACAACTGGTATACTGCTCAACTCACTCTGATCGACACTCTAGATGCAATCTTTGGGCACCCACGGTCCATCACCAAAAACTACGTCCTTCTGAGAAGACATCAACATGCCATCAAGCTTCCATCTCAATCAACCTACTTTACAGACAAGGCCAACAGGCCCAAAGAAAAAAATTCTATTGCCTGGATACCTTGCCTGCCTACCCAAGGATATCAGTACTGTTGTTCAGCATCTTGATATTTTCTGACTTCGACGTTATGATCCCAAAACCTCCACACCTCCTCAAAACTGATGTACCGAATAAATGAACACAGTATAATCTAAAAATAGAGCATTTAAAAGAAACAGCAGAGCAATAAGGACACGCTTTGATCACAACTTCACAGTAGACTTTACAAACTCACAACTATATAACCATAAACACCATTAAATGAAACAGCTCTTTGTAGCAACTTGCCCCTGCAGAGAACTTCACAAACTCATGTAGGAACAATAGAAGACGTAATTCACTTCCCCATGTATGTTCTTGTTCAATTCACAAGCCACCTGCAACTTGTTGACAATTCACTTTATCCCCAAAGCCAATACCCTGGTTACCTATCTCACACCAAAGTCAGAGGAAGATTCTTTAACACCTCTGCCCCTCACCAAGATTTCCCACTTAAAGGTGCCCCTCAGATTACCCTCCTTCAGCAACTCTCCACCGACTAACTCAAAGGCCTTACCACTGCTGCATCCCCTGCAGGTCTTTGCCCGCACATCTTCAAGGATATCCTACTCACTATTACAGCAACACATTTGTCTATCTACATCATCAACCATTCATTCAACTTTAGCTTTATTCCCAGGGACCTTCAAACTTCCCACGTCAAACCTATACTGAAAGGGGCCTTGATCCCTCCGACAGCACAAGCCATTGACAGATCACAAATGCACCCATCATAGCCATCCACACTGAGACAGCAGACTTCACACTATTATATATCTTCTTTAAAAAAAAATACCCTGCCGTTTGACTACCAACCAGAACTCTACCCTGGCTGTGGCACAGAATCCTGTTAAATGCTATCTGAGAATCTCAAATCTTTATATCAGAATGAAGACTTCACCTCACACCACTGGACATCTTTGTCCCTTGATATAATACACCACCCTATATGGTACCCAGGGCATGTACATTTGAGTGCCCACCCAGGGCTGCACCACTAATTGTGCATCCATGCATGTGATAAAGGACAAAATGGCTCCCAGCCTGCCACTGAAAATTGGAAGTCCAGTTTAAAACTGCTAGTTTGACTTTGCCATTTAAACCAAAGGCAAACCCTACTTCCCTTAACAATATATATATAGGTCTCCCCTAAAGGAGGCCTATTGAGCCCTAAGGCCATGAGCTGTATATTCTTAAGTGGGTTATATACTTTAATATGTTCTAACAGCAAAACTTCCAAATTGTCATTTTTACTGTGGAAAACCTTGAAGCCCCACTGGCTAGTACAGAGTTAAAGGCTGACATCTAAGTCCTGCTAACTTCAAATGTGACTACTAAGTTTTAGAAGGTTGCCACTCTGTTGCCCAGCTTATACGGTGGCCTTTTGCAGTTGCTGGCCATCAAACAGCCTTCTGCCCTCCTGGGGAGTGGTGTGAACGACTCCTAGGCTCAGGAACAATAGAGGCCTACCACAGCAGGAGGTGTTACCTCCCCCTTGCAGGAAGCCAAACAGGATGTTGGCCCAAAAGGTAAGCTTCAAAGAGGAAGACACCTTAGGTAGACAAATTACAATCACCCTCTAATAGGACTGCCCCTTTGTTCAGGAAGGCAGGCTAGCGGCTTGAATGAAGAGGGGCAATCAGTTGCCAAACTGTTTTTTCTGTGGACGTGTAGCCCACAGGTAGCCACATCTCTAGCGTGGGCTGCCAAGCTCCTAACTTGCATTGAATGGCTCAGACATCTTGAGAGTGGGCAGGATAGTGCACTCTGAGAATGATAGATGTCCCACATAGCCGGAAGTAGTCATAGGGCGGGAGGGATCCTGGTACACTACTGGCTAGTGACCGCATCATCCTTCCAGGGCACTTTCTGGGCATAAATATGGCATCCCTTAACCTCAGATCACATCTGGACTGGAGAGAGGACTGAAGAAGGACTGTCCTCTGACCCCTGGACCTGTTAAAAGAAGCGGCACCAAGCACTGAACTGCACCTGCTGCTCCTTGGGCTAGCAAGGAGAGGACTGTGCCTGTGGTGCCTGGCTCGAGGAAACATTGCTGCTGAGCCCCAGACCGAAGCAGTGACTCCAAGGCTCAGTCAGCTGAACCACTGTTCCAGCAGCTGAAGTCACCTGTCCCGGTCAGTCAATAAGCACTAGCAAGGAATCATAGCTGATAGCTGACGAGCAGCCAAGAGGACCTCCACTACAGACTTAAAAGTTGCACCTGTGTCTGCCGGACCCAAGAGAGTCATCAGAGTGTAGAATGGTCGCCAAAGACGGACACTAGCCCTCACCAAAGGATATTGCTGGACCTGCTATGACCGGAGATTTATGATATCCCAGCAACAGCTGGCCTTCTACTGGCTCAAAGAGGATTTCAAGAGACTTTTACCCCTCTGACCAAAGTTGCTCCACCTTACCCGTAGACCAAGGACTGAGGAATAACCCTAGGAAGGTCCCCATTGACCGCACCCAGAGCATCTATCAGCAACCTCAGCATCCTGCATGTCCAGCATCAGCACCACTCCATTGAATTCTATGGAAGTCTTGATATAGTGTATGGAACTGGACTTGAGACTGCATTGGTGACCAGGTAACTGTCCAAATATTCCTTATTGTTGCCCCTGACCTTCTCCCTGTTGGAATAGGTCGCCCAGTCCAGGCAGGAGTAACCGAACACAACTCTTTCAAACTTTTCTAAAATTTACAAACTTTATGGTTACCAATGCTCCTTTGCGCTTTGGACAAAAAAAACGGAGATTTATGTTTTACTTAAAAATCAATATCTCCGGAACCCTCTGGTGGATTTTGCTAATCTTGGTTTCTAAAAATTCATAAAAATATAATCCATTTTTATAAATTGGTGTTGGATTTCCTTCACGTTGTGTGCCATTCTTATTTTGTTTGGTGCTTCTAAATGCTTTACACTAGTTCCTTTGTTTAAGCCTTACTGCTTGAAGGCACAGCTACCCAGGGTTGAGCTAGAGATTTTACAAATGAGCCTGACATGACCCAAGATGGTTTTGTGAGGTCGCACAACCATACCATATAATACACGCAGAACTCATATTAACATTTCAATGAAGACACACTGATAGTCCTCAAACTGATAAATACCTTTAGTCCTTGACACTTGCTCTCCTAGCACATGACAAGTGGATGACATGCAATTACCTAAAAACCAGTTCAGTGCAGAAACTGGTACATGCACTAACCCAGTGCCTAGTTGTAGCTGAGAACTAGAATTAATCCTGTTTAATCACCAACAGCCAAGCAATAAACCCTGGGTGATCATGGACACTACAGCCAACATTGTACCCCAGGTTAAACAGGTTAACAAACCTACTTTACCTTAAGGAAGTTGTGTCACATTTTCCTGCACCTTGCCTTTCCTTGCAAGATCCAGATCAACAATATTGTAGATTTCTCTAGCCTAAATAATGACAGCCGATTATACGTGGGCACACAGGTTTCAGCCTGTGCAGACTTCAACGTATTCAGAATACCAACAGTGACTGCAACTAGACCTTTTTTGGTCAGGATCGCATTGCCCCTACTCTGCCTCAGTGGAGCAGAATGGCCCGGTTTATTCCCTCAAGATCCTCTGCATCACAAATAGAGCAGTCCTTGGTGCTGAAAAATATTTGATGTATCACAAACTTCACACCTACCATCTGACATGAAGCCTCAGATCCGGAATGCGGCTGCCCCAGAACGTCTCCAGGTTCATAAGTCCGGAGTTCGCAGGACCACTTAAGCAGTAAAGATGGCCAAACGAACATTCTCCCCAACGATTATCAGAAACCTTCCTATCCTCTTGGAGTTCTGAAGAGCTGTGAAGACCTATCTGTTTTCAGTTGACAGAGCCTCTCACTTTTCCAAGATTATCTCGCAACGAGGGCTCGGGCAGCGGCTAAGAACTCAACTCGAGATTTTAAGTAGTCACAAGCATGTCTCTACCTAGCCAGCATTCTTCTCCATCACTGGCATGCCACAGCAAGTCTGAAGTGGCATTACTGGGGCACCCCTCATGAACTGCAACCAACACTTCCCACATTGGTCAAACTACATCCGCTCTACCAACAAGACACACTAGAAAGGGCATGAGTATGTTTGACCTATCTCCTCACAGTCATTTACATGACTGTTGTGCTTTGCAACTGCACCATGGCTGAAGTGACTCAGATGGAGCAGCCCTCATTGAAAACTAGTGCATCTCACAAGCATCACACTATAGACATACTTATGAGTCCGGATTACCGCAACCTTTGGTCCAATAGTTATCAAAGAGCAGCATGCAAAGGTCAAGTCTTGAAACAGAAACAAACTAGCTTCAGTTGTGAAGAAGGACAGCGGTGCCTTTCAGGCCTCCAACCAAATACGGAGATGGACAAGATTATGTTTGTACGGCACAATGGTAATGCTATTGTAATAAAAATATTACCACTATTACAGCAAAAGCTGCGGGATGTTCGGAGTTTCAAGATTCACTATAGTGGAGGCGTTAAAATTGAGGTGTTTTACCAAACTGCATGAAGCATACAAGATAACTGTGCTATCAGCTGCATATACTGGCAATCAATGTTGCTGTTGTTGAGGATCACACAATAATAAAGCAACACAATCGTATGCCTAGCACTGCATTCCTTGTTCTGCCTCGAACGCCCTAAAGTTCTTAGTTTATGAATAGGGCTCCCGGATTATGGCATTTATTTTTTTGCCTTTTCCGTCTGTAGCTATCAATATATATTTTTTGCTAATTTTATCTGTATTCATCCATATTTTCTTTGGGTTTTGTGAAAAAATTAAGCAGAAACTTGAATATTTACACATTTATTTAACCGATTAATATGCACTCATGCTCGAATGTCTGCCTGGTTTCAGTGATATGAAGACCTGCAGAAGATAAATCAATGCACTTATATGAAAATATGCAAATTTCAGAAACATCCTTGTGAATATCTACTGCTGTTGAAGCCTCTTTACTAAACTTCCTTTCTTTTTTAACCCCATTACCTATCAATACACACAACTATTGGCCTGGCAGTCAGGGCAGAGAGTATTTCAAAGCACTTAAAAAGCAACCCAATTTCCATTTTTTTTCACATTTCAAAATAAATACAGAGAAGAAAATAAATGGTTTCTGTCTGTATTTATCTGTAAAAACGGAAAACAGGGAGCCTTATTTATGAACACACAAGGCAGTAACTATGCCCAGCACTAAAACTTCAATTTTTGTCAGAAATACTGTTAGAAATGTGAAGTGGTTCTACTGTAACTCTAAGTATTGAAATATTGCAAAGCTTCCTGGGGCAACTGAGCAATGCTAGGTATACATACATACAGCACGCTCTATTGCAACAACAGATAAAACCAGGAGTTTGTTTTTAACATTTAAGAGAAAATACCTGACTTATCTGGAAAGGTCAGTGCAAAATCTTGATACTTGGTCATGTCGAAATCCACCCTGGCTCGTGCTACAGCTTTATTTTGAAGCAGAAATTGAATTGTCTGTGTAGAATCGACGTAAACTCCAGGAAACAAAAATGATTTCTACAAAAAGAAAACAGAAAATAAAAGCCATTTTTAGCGGAAGAAAACTTAGACTGTTTAACCAGGACAGCACTACTCCCTTTATGATATTACACACTCCTTTCATATGGGATGTGTCAGACTGGGAAATTCTCAGTCCATCAGATGCTTCCAACATATGCAAAACATTATAACACAGTTAACAGCTGGCCTGCAGAAACAGGCTCATTTACCCTTTCTGGCTTTGACTATCAACATTCTAAAAGAGTTATATTTAAACCACTCAGTCTTGTTCAGTCTTACTACAACACTGCGCTCCTTTTCACCAGTGCCCAGCTCCAGAGGTACTAAGGCAAGAGTACACTCCTGCCTTCTCACCAAACCTAGTGTGTCCCCTTTCAAGAAGGCCACGGTTCGAGCCCACCGGTTCCAAGTTCACAACTCATGACACGGGGACGTTTTTCTCCAAACTGCATGAAGGGAACACAGTCATCAAGATATTGCAATAGGTTTTTGCTTCTTTGCATTACTTATTTTGTCACACTTGGTAAAACAGTGCAGAGACGCATTTCTGAGCAAAAGGACACGATAAAAGCTTTAACATAACACTCGTGGCACAGAACCATAACAGAGCCAGATACATATATTCAGGGCTTTAAGTGGGATGAAAAAACTGGGGGGTCTCTCAAAGGGCCGTGGCCTTTGTAATTAAGGGCGTGGCTTAAAAACAAGTAGGGTAAAAATCTGTGCTTAGCATAGTGGGCCGCCCAACTTGTATTTTGCTGTTTCTGTCATTGCATCCAGATATATGATACAACAAGTAACATCATACCTACAACAAGTCAGGACTATTGGCTTTGTCATTGGTTGTTAGTTGCACAATATAAATAAGCACCAACTATGGCTTGTATATAATATTGAAAAAGCTTCCACTTAAAGCCCTGGGGACACCACCACAATGTTGCTGCTCCTGCGTTTCAAAAAGAGAAGGGAAACCCAGAGAGAAAATGACTCTCTTAAAGGATTTCTCTTCCCCCACAACGCTCAACTGGTATGACGTCATGCCGTGACTTCTCCACCATTGAGAAGTGAGCAGTGTGAGCACGTGCACATCGATGTGCCTGCTGCCGCTGCAGTCCGGAAAAAAACGGACCGCCTGTGCCAGGGTACGAAACAGAGCCCAATAGAGACCCGTTTCGAGGCCCCCTTTCAAAAACTGCCGGTGCTCATCACCGGTGAGACCCGGCCCACTTAAAGCCCTGCATCTATTGAAAGACGTCCTTGACCACTCTTCTCAGGATAAAATGACACAGAAACACCCAAAGATAAAAAATAAAAAAATACGCCTTTTGTCTTACAGCACACTCACGGAGCAACCCTTTGGCTCAAATCTCATTTAATGTGTATGCAGTACTTAGAAAAGCAATACATTTTACTTTTCTTTCTTTGTGTTTCAGCAGCAGGTTTTCAAGTCGTTACAGCAAAAGAAGGTTTGGTTATTTTGGGGAGGGGGTGTTATATAGCGCGAACTAGACCCGAGGGTATCAGAGTGCTTTACTTGAGCACCAGTTGCGTGACAGACGGACACATCCATTTTTGTTAGAAACGGGGAGATTAAGTGACTTGCCCAGAATCACAGGATGTTGAGCGTCGTTGCCGAGACTCGAACCCGGTTCCCCAGCTCCGAGGTCGACCGCTCTAGCCGTTAGGCCACATCCTCTCCCCTTGGCACGGATGGAAGTAGCGTGTGGATGAAGCAGAATTAGCAAGAGCAGATCAGGGTCCAAGAGCTGGATGGAGCGTCCACTGCTTGATGATGTAAGAACGGTGACACACACACAAGGGAGTAACATGGTGTGGGGCACTATTTACTGCAAAAGGCTGAAGAGACCTGGACAACGTTCTTTATAATTCAGATCAATACCACATTACTTTGAATAGTGGGAAGAGAACGTATTCTCATCTGTTTGGTATATCTGCAATTCTGGCTATACATTGCATATTTAGTCATATGAAAAGCATACATTTGGTCAGATGTTTAATTTTTCATATTTTGTCAAAAGTCCTAAAATTTGGGGTACATGTTTGTCTCACTGAATAAGAGTAGCCCATAGAAAACATTCTAGTATCAAGGTTAAGCACCCAGGACTTGTGTATCCCTTACACAGCTATGTTTGAAGCAGTAAATTAAAACACTGGACACACATAATTGTCATTTTTGTTAATCATTGTGTGGTGTTGTAGGGATTACTTTGTTAGTATTAAACTTGTTTTCCCTCAACGCCCAGGTACCCTAAGGAAAACATTGCTTGTCAGAGCGAATCTCATGATTCACATCCTCAGTAATGAAAAGATCATGATTCAATCCACCAGAGATAATCTTGAACAATTCAATTACATTTCAAGACCCTCCACTGAACATGAACAAACTTTTTCCTTACATACTTTCCCCTTGTCTTCTATCTCAATTCTCCCATCCAAGAAGATCCTAAATCCAGCCCACCTCATCCCGACAGCATGTTGTACTCATCCTATCTCTTCTAGCCTTCCCTCATCACATCCCACCACCCCTTCATAGTTCCAATTTAGTTCTTCTGTTCTAACCTTCTCACCTCATCTCCTGCTTCCTCCGAGATGAATTCTAGGCACAACTCACCAGCTGGACACACCTGAGCATCCTTGTGCTAATCCATCTAATACCCCCTCGCTAATCGCACCCAAAAACTCCGCTCACACCTCTCTGAACCACATTTTCTCTATATGATAAACTCTCAGATTCTTCTATTATTGAAATCGGTTGGACTAATGATGCCTGCATCCACATCTGCATCTTGAAAGCATTATACATTCTCAATCCAAGTACAACTGTTTCCAAGACTTTTACCTTGTTTAAACACTACACTGCTGCGCACTGCTTTCAACACTTTACCAAAGAAATGGAATCAGGTGAAATCTTTACCCTTTACTCCTCTGTGTCAATAGCTGGATGCTATAGTATTCTTCAAGCTGGCCTTTAAATATGTTATTGGCAATGCCTCCAGTAGCCACTTTTGCTCTGAACTACGTGGAATGTTGAGGAGCACAGTGCCTGCGAGAAGGAATGCCAAAATCGGAAAAAGCCAAAGGAAAAAAAACCTCTTGACTAGGCAGATGGGGATTGAATCGAAGCTCACAATCACTACTGCTGGTTGGCAGGGAGGTGGTTCAGGATGGGCTGAAGAAAACAGCAAACTGGAGAACATGATTCCCAGTGGAATTCTAGAACAAGGCGAAGAAACTGTTTGAAAGTTGAATGAATGGGAACTCCCCCTCTATATCAACTTCATAGACTATGAGAAGGTATATGACAGCGTGGACAGAGAGACCCTTTGGAAACTCCTCTGCCACTATGATTTGCCACATACACTCGCAAGAATCATCTGGTACTTTTACGAGGGAATGGCCTGCAAGACAGTCCATGGAGGACAACTCAAGGAAGCCTTCCAAGTGAGGACCAGAGTCCGCCAAGGTTGATTACTTTCGCCTTTTCTCTTCCTTCTGGCCAGACTGGATCATGAACACATCCTCAGCAAGGAGAAGAAATGGGATCCAGCTCAACAACCTGGACTTTGCAGATGACCTGTCCCTACTCTACCATACCCATCTGCAGATACAAGAGAAGACCAACAGCGTGGCAGCCACATCAACACAACTTGGCCTCAACATCTTCAGGGAAAAAAGCAAGATCTTGAAAGGTAACACAGCCAACAGAACTGCAGTCACTCTTGCAGGTGATGCACTGTAAGAGGTTGAGGCCTTCACCTACCTGGGCAGTGTGAGACAAGCAGGAACGGCACAGATGCAGATGTCAATGCAAGAATCAGCAAGCAGGGCTGCCTTCATTCAACTAAAGAAGATCTGGAGCTCCAAGGACTTAACTCTACAAACCAAGACCAGTCTTTTTAACACCAATGTAAAATCAGTCCTTCTGTATGGAGCAGAAACTTTGAGGACAACAGTGACCACCACCAACAAAGTCCAGACCTTCATCAACACCTCTCTGAGGAAAATCCTCTGAATCCGCTGGCCAACACAATCAGCAACAACGACCTATGGCAGCAGACTTTCCAACTCCCTGCTCATGAAAAAAATCATGAAAAGGCGCTGGGGGTGGATGGGTCAAACCCTCCAAAAGCCCATATCAAACACAACTAGGAAAGCTCTGACCTGGAACCCTAAAGGGAAAAGGAAAAGAGGAAGGCCAAGAAACACCTGGCACCTAGGCCTCGAGGCAGATTGCAAGGAGATGGGTTACACCTGGAGTTAGACTGAAAGAAAAGCCCAGGGGAGAGAGGACAAGAGTCCTGATTGATGGCCTATACCCCAGAATGGTAGTAGGCATAAGTAAGTGAGTACAGGACTTTAACTGCATTGCAACACGAGGAGAAGCAGTTCTGAAGCTCTTTACATAGAGCTGAAACAGTAAAGTTGTCAACAGGAAGTTCTTCCATCTTGGATTGTAAACTTGAGGAAGGTTAAAGGAAGGTTCCGGAATTTTCAGGCACAAATGGCTTTGTGCACATAATAAATACCCCTTGGCTATTTTAATACATTTCTGTATTCAAGATATAGCCTTCTGGCCTTTTTAACAATATATCTCTAGTATTTGGTGAGCTGTAGCGTGGCAGGGGCACAACAGAGCAACTCCCAAGCAGTGCAAGAATGTACAAACCTGGTTTAACAAAACTTCACAATCCATCATGGGCTTCCTCACCCCATTCAATTACTCTATAATCTTCCTTGATCGAGAAAGTAAGATGGGGGTTGTGTTGCAGTGATTTTTAAAAACCCCATCCACTGCAAGTATGTGAATTCTGAATTATTCCCACGCTCCCATGCCCAGTTGTAGAACTTAAATCTATTGCTGGCAGACAACTCCTTTATTGAATAATGCTTGGAAAAGGTAATCTCTTTCATGATTCTACTCAACACCAACATATTTGTCATTGATCTTAATTAGAACTGGAACAACCCTAAAGAAACCTAATCCTAAAGAATCCTAATGCACCATTATCTGTTTTCTACACAAAAATGCCCTGATCTAACAGTGTCTGAAATCCACACAGATCAAAGGTGCTATCCCTCACAAGCACCCAGAGCAGGCCAATGCCGTCTGACCATCCGTTTGTAGACTGCCAGGCCAAAAAAAGGTTTCTCCCATGCAGCCATGACAAGATCCAAGAGGGCTTCTTTGAAAGGAAGCAAGTGCTCCATCAATGAGAAGCAGGGTCACATGATTGCAGTTATAATGAAAGGCTTCGCCTTAGTAGAGGACAAGGTCAATTTCGAGGATTTGTTTGCCTTGCCTTTCAAACTACAGCTGTATATGAGGAAACTTCCTTTGAAGCAGGGTCAGACTGTAAGTGATGCCCCTTTCTGGTGAAGTGTCCTGGCCACTCACATCTTAGATCCAGCTATACGCCAACATCAGTAATATAGTAGGGAAGGTGGTTAGCTCCCTCCAAATCATCATCCTCAGTAGAGCCATATTTTTCAGGCATTGGCATCAAAGCCTAAATACTCCTCCATTTAAGCAAATCTCCAAGTGTTTGAGAAGTGCATTGCCACAAATGGAGCGTATTCCCCCAGAATTAGGATGGCGCCTTGGCAGGCATTCACTTCTTAAGAGTAGACGAGTGGTGTCAGGGTCGAAGCCACTTGAGTAGAAAAGCCCACAAGAAAGTGCCCCTCCTCAAAGGACAGTCCAGAGGGTGTAGGAGCTGTCCTGAACAGATCCAGCACAGAATACCGAATAGACTCAACCTGCTCAGTGTCGTCTAAAAGGACCCGGAAATATTGATTTCATCCTTTTCAATGACAGGATCTTATCTAATGACAAGGACACTTGGGATCGAGACTCCAAAAAGTCCTAAGAGTCAAACCATTTCCTTGAAAAAGACCACTTTTTGTGCCTATGGCTTTTTTTTTTTTAATTGCAAGATTTTTTTAGGATATCCTTCTTTTATAGGTGATTTACCTGTGGGTGAAGGGGGGGGGCATTTAGGCAGCTCTCTGTGTGCCTTAGCCAGAAATAACTTGGACTCAGCTCCCAGATGGCCATTGGTAGATGGCTAAAGTTACAACCTCAGTTTGAACCCAGTCATATGCAAATCAGTCTTGACCCTGCTCAACCTGCAAAATAATGATAGATTGGGATGTGGCCTGAGTAATTACCAGTGGCTGGGATTAATTCAAGCATTCCACCCATCACTTTTTTGTAAACTTTAGTGTGTCGCCCTAAGTGGGACGGGTATAGCCAGACATAGTTCCTGTGCACATTGTCAATTGAATCAAGTTATACCTCGCTTATGAGTCCTAACTAGGGTGAAACCTGTCTTGGGTTGCTCGTATTCCAGTTCTGGGAAGACCTGGCACTGCAGTCCTGGCTGGACTGCTCATATTGGCGCAGGGTCAAGACTGAATTGCATATGGCTGGGTCCAAACCGAGGCGGCTTGGTGTGTAAAATATCGATGGATGGGGATGAGGCCCGAAAAATTACCAGTAGCTGAGATTATTTCAAGCATTCCATTCATCACTTTTTTGTATACTTTAGTGCTTCAGTAGATGGCACAAGAAACTGAAGTCATGACACTGTGCTCCGATCTCAGGCACCAAGTGCAGCCGTCATATTGATCTGAAAGCACATCTTGTGGCATATATGACAAGGTTTGAAACCTCAAAGTTGTGGAGGAGACATTTTGCCTTGGTTGTTGCACAGTAATTTTGTCTGTGAGATACCAAGAAAGAGCTAGACTTATATTGATGAGGCACAGAAAAATAGGAACTGATACCAGTGCGCCAGTCGGCACATAATATACTATGGTATCATCATATCTGGAGGCAGAGCCTTGGCTGAAGCTGAATGGAACCACCTCGTGGCACTGGAGTCATGGATGGGGGACAGATTTTCCAGACCAGTCTGAAGCCTGTAAGGGTAATATATAGGATGAGGCATGCGCACAACGAAATGTCCATCTGAAATCAGCTAGTTTACACTAACATTAAATGTTGACAACTATCTTATGCAAACCAACAGCATATTAAAATCTACAAAACTGTTTTTGAAGTAGAGAACTGTAATATATGTGTGCCATACTAACCACAGAAATCTCCACTTCATGGGCTATTACAGAACCACCAATCCTCAGCTCCAAAGGTTTAGCATTGCGTACAGCTACCTAATTTAATAAAAGGAGAAAACATTGTTGAAAATAAAAAGTATTATATTGAAAGAAAAGACACATTTGTGTGTTACAAAAATAAAAGGACTCCAGCAAACCTAAACCATATGCACAATAAATCTATATGGGAGTCCATGAGTCATGATACGAGGACCAAAAACTGATTAAGTGTTTTGAGCATTTGTACAGGACAGTCACTAATCTACCTCTCTTGTGCTCCATGCTCTTAGGTCTGACCAATGTAAGCCTACCAAACAAACAAAAAAGAGAAAAGTACTCACAAGCCCATCTCTTAATACTTTTCATCTTGTGCATCACTTACATGTACTAGGGCAGCACCAAATCCACAGCGGGATGACTGAGCACCCTCCTGTCTTCATGCACAGCATCCAACACTTCCTACATATGTCACACTATAAGCATACACTCTACTAGCCAGTCACACCACATAGGACAAGAGCATGTGTGACTTAACAGGCTTCTGCATCAATGCCATACTTAAGTGCAGCACCAAGGACACAGAGAACACCTGGACTAGCCCTCTGGCTTTCATGTTCGACACCCAATACGTCCCATATTGGTCAGATGAACTCTGAATCTATTTTAGAAATGCTATGGTCATGAAGATTGGTCATGCATAGATTTAGCTTTGCCTAAAATGAAACTGGAATTCAATGTATTGTTAATCTTGTAAAAACGAATTTTTAGATCCTACTGGATCCGAGGGGGAATGCACCAACACAGTTTGTTAGATTCACATCAGTATTGGGCTTATTCATTCGTTTGGAGGAACTTTAGGCCATTTAATGGGAGCTTATACGGAGAGAAGTAAGCAGCCCACGCTCGAATTGCTGACCTTTGTAGAAGGCTTTTAAGTTGCTGAAAGACTCAACATACCAGTTGTATTAACTTTTTCAATTTCTTCAACGTCTGGAATGCTTTAACCCCAAAATAAGTGCAACCCTGAAAAGGTACAACTATTGATTTTGCTTGAACATCCAAGGAAAGAACTGGCAGATGCAACCATGGCATTACATGGCTCCAGGCGTCACCAGAGAACTGATCACTTCATCTATACAATGTGATCTGGATTGAATTATCTGTTCTGAAGAATATTAACCATCCTATACATTGTGACCAAAGGACGATGGTGTGTACCTCTGAGATATGCTTTATACCCTTGTCAGCAGTCTCAGAAATGTAACAGAGTAAACCCCTTTCAGAATTAACTGTGTTGAAAGTTAAAGAACCTACAGAATACATTTATTAGCCAGAGTATCTCTATTTTAAATGCTGATCTGCTGGATGAGAATAAGTTAATTTGTGGTCACACAACAAAAAGTATCTTCACTACTAGGCCCATATTTTCCTAACACTAAAGTATGTTTGAAAGAGTTAAAATGAGCTTCTCCAGCATACCAATGAGTAAGAGGTACACCTCCACATTAGATTGCTATCTGCACAGGTCTCTACCATTCCTGTCTCGAATGGGAAAAGGTTCCACACAAATATTCAATTCAGAGCTAGGGGAATGCATTAGAAAAAATAACTAAGATCCATTTAAATATATCATACGTGCAGTAACCTCCCCACAGGCCAAATTCAGTGTACTATACCTTCAGAAGAGATGGGTAGAGTAATTTGCATAGAAGGCATGGTGAGTACCCTTGTACCCATCTTACAGCTTTCTGTGTATACAGAACATATATATACCTGCCACAGTCCTGTTAGAACATGTTTGAAACCTCCTGGGGGTTAAGACCATTGTAGGTAGGTCTGTTGGTCTGTCCGTCCATCCATCCATCCAGCACATCCTGCCCCCAACACATATGGCAATGCCTTGCAGTCATTACAAATCATGCTATGCCCTTGATGGGACAATCACTGGGCGCACGGTATTGTGAAAGGACACAATATGGAACCATTGACTGCACACAGATGAAGTGTAGGTAACAGACAAGCAAGTCTGTTGATCTGCATAAGGGTGTTTACAGTGCAGAAGCACATGGGCAATGTTTGGAATATTTCTGAAGGCCACTCAAGCAACCAGTGGCCCCTGTGCATGGCCAAAGCAAGGCTCTGTGTACGGACAAAGGCTGTGCACACTGGGTTCTTAGTCTTGAGACAGAGTGTAGGGTGTGGGTGATGGACAAACACTGCTCCAAAGCCTGCAGTGCACGAGTGAAAGACATGCACTCCAGATTTGGTAACACAAGTACTAGGGACACAGCATGGCCAAAAACTTCAACATCTCCAACTGCCTGCTACACAGAGGTGAAGGAGGCTATGACAAATAGACATGGAGAGTATGGGGACGGAGGACTGGGTCACCCGAACAACATGCTCTGTGCACTGTGGGGCTCTGCCTAAATCATTCCAGTGTTCATGAGGACCATAATTAAAATGCAAAGATGGTACCCCAGACTTAACAGAAATCCAGATGCATTGGTCTGGCATGTAGAAATCTCTGCACAGGATTTTGCTCACCAACCCCACGCATACTGGCTTGATTATAAATGGACCCCCACCATCCATGAATAATCGAAGGTGGATCAGGTATCTGTCTGGGCCTAGCCCCAAATGCCTCCCTGCATCATCGACCCGACTTGTTACTTGCTCTGGCCCATCTTTCTGTGATACCAGAAGGGTTTGTGACTGACTACAACCCTAATCTTTTGCCTTTCCTAAGGCACTGACCTACCATGTAATTAACAGTCCTAAGTAAGGACTGTTACTCTTTCTACCCAAATGGAAGCCTAGAGACACTTATTCAACTTATGTCTAAAATGACTTATGTTCTGATGTTGTTTTCACAGGTCTTTACCTACATGCCACTCACAGATGCTCCTAGAATGCAGGACTCTTGAGTGAGACCCGCATGCAACAGACTGTACCACAGAACTGTATGCTTTTAGAGGCACTGGTCAGGACTGAGTGACTCCATCCCAGCATTGTAGACATTCCACATATCAGCAGTCCAGGCATAACATCTGTCTAACCATACACTTGTCTTACTAGCCACTCAGACATTATACAGTAACTATTTCTTTGACCCAGAATGAATCACCTTTCAAGGACGACCAGACATCAGGCTGACATTTTTCCATTCAAACTAGTGAGAACAAAATAGAATTAAATATAAAGAGATAAGTGCACCCAATGTCAAACATACCAAGGTCTAAGCAAACACACAGAGAAGTGGAAATTTAGAATGCTGATAGATGTAACATTGCTGTTAAAAGCAAATGCCCAAGGGCTATAAAGACACATTTGCACTTTAAGATATTGACCTCTAGTACTTGAGAAATTCCTATATAGTTCTAAATATTCATAGGACATATAATACCAACATAATGTGACATCATGAACCAGAAAGGAAAAAGGGAAAATAAGAAAAAGTTAAAAGTAAGCCGCATAAACCCAAGGCTAGCTTTAAAAAAAAACAGTAAGAATGAGTGAGCAAGTATACAATTTCATAATGGTTAATGGACTTAACTACTCTTTCTTACCTCCACTCTAGTATCAAATTTGATTACAGCATTAGGTGCAAAGTTGACCTGAAGTTGGACAAAACCTCCCACGGGTATCACACCTTGTGATGGAGTGATGGTCATTCCAAGAAGCGGATACACATCCAAAACCTGAAGAAACAACATTCAGTTAGTCATTTTATTACTTAGAATGGAGGTACTACAGAATACTAGTTTGTATTCCTTTTTCAAAACCATAGCTTGCTTCCTGAATCCAAGCATCTCATGAACCAAGTTAAATTTGCGGGTCTCATCATCCAATGTGTTTAGTTAAGGCACAACACTCGAATAGGGAGATCTCTACTTTCTGGGCTTGATCAAGCTTAAAATCCCTAAACCATGATTATTTTGCATACGTGATACTATGTAGTTCAGTACATTAAATCAAGTCAGTAAATCGTCTCATAACTCGCCAAAAATATCGGAAACAAATAAAATCCCTAAATATTTGTGGAAAGCAGTAAGCATAAAAATGAAAAAGAAAGAAAGAAAGGCGTTACATAGTATATATATGCATTGCTAGAGTTGCTGAACTAAAAACATTATACTATACATAGCAAATGCTCTTGTATGTGGAGCTATCCAAATACTGAACTTCATTTACTACAAAATGGACCACCTGAAAGAAGCTCTTAAGGCAGTAGCGTAGGAATATTCAACACACACAATGATAATACCCCTAATGTTGCAAGGGGAAAAAGTACTTTTTTTTCAGCATCTCTTTAATGGTCTCAAAACCCAACATTACTGGACTTACATTTACTCCAACCTTCCACTATAGATGAATAAAGGTGTCCTTAAGAGGCAAACACAGATGTTCCCATCTCACAAACCAAGGCCTGGCATTCAAGAACACCCCAGATTGACACTATGTAGCGACATAACCCTCTGCATCTTATCCATGGTAAATGAAAACAAGTTTAAAATGGATGCCTTGACACTGCATAGCAACAGGACACAACTTTCCAAATGCCAGGTAACCAGACCCCTATTAAACTGAGGAAACTGAAAACAAGATCGGCAAAGCCATGCCCCTAAAAAGGAAACCACTGGACATGCCTGTTGTGATGGCAAAACTGGACTATCATCACTAGTACATACAAAAGTCTAGACGCCTTCCAAGAAAGTCAGACAAACACCATTGCACAAGATGACCAATAAAAAAACTGTTCTAGAAAAAAGTGTCAAAAATCTTTCAAGGAAACTGCTTGGAAAGCATGGAGATGCCGGGTAAAACACCAAGATGATTAAAAAGAGTTGGAGTGAAATAGAAACTGCTAATCCATATATTCATAAAAACCTCCAAATGTGCTCCATGTCTCAAAGCTCACTCCTCAAAAGATCACGCAGTTGACAGAGGATAAAACCAAATCAAATAGTGCTTGAATCAGAGCCAATCATATGAGAAACAATTCAGGACGGCTTTTAATAAGTACAGATCATCCCAACATACCTGGGACCACATAACAGTTGGCAAATGGGAACTACCTCAGTCACTGAACCCACACTTCGGCTATTTAATATAAAAGAGCACACATTTAGGAGCAGGAACATGCAGGTCATGGGCCCAAATTTTAGCTTAAAAGAAGCATCTTCATGCGGATTGCCACCATACACTACATATCCCCTTATTAACAGTTTTTTGTTACTGACCATAGGTAATAATATCGTCCCATTCCACGTGACTCACAGACCATTAAATATAAGGACTGATCACTTACAGCAGTTGTTCAGGATGTTAAACCAGTTGTCAGAAGAGTCACAAAAAGCACATGTTGGCACTTCCCTTTGAAATGATCTGCAACATTATTCTAGTCTCCATACTCTTCCTTCCTATAAACTTAGAATTTAGCAGTGGGCAGACAGAAGCATATCAGGCCTATTTTGAAATGAAGCAGCGCAGAATCTAAATGACAGATCTGCTTGGGGAAGGTTTCCAACATACCCAATCTTGGTGTATTAAACCAGTGTTCAGCAGAGGGGGGGGGGGTTTGGGGGTTGGTGTCATAGTATCAGACTGGGGCTCAGGTCCACGATCTGACATAACCTTCTAAAAAACCTGCCAGATACAGATTTTATAGAAATATGCATGTCTGCACATCAGCCAAGACCATAACTGTATGACTTTGTGGCCTATAACTTTGAATCTGTTTGTACTCCTGTCTCTCTCGCGAACTATAACAGCTCTGCAGAGCGAAAGCTGCTAGCCATAGAAGGTACATTTAAGAGCTAATTGAAAACAAACTCCTGATAGCCTACTGCAGCCCATCGATACTATCGTATAGCAACTTGCTGTAAGAGGTATTTGGCTCTTAAAATAAATTCATGATCACCGGTCAATTTCCAATAGCACAAGAGATGTCAATAAATAAAGTGCATCATGTTTGTTCCATGGGTAGTTCTGATAACGAGGGGTGATACCCCGAAACCGGTCCCAGGATGCTCGTTTCCAGTCCAAGGAGGACCTGGCCTGGCAGTTCGTCTTGACTGCTCCCATGAGGAGCAGGGTCAAGACTGATTTGTATATGGCTGGGTCCAAATTGGGGTGGCATAATGAGCAAAAGAACGATAGATTCAACCCAGATCTCTTGACTGGGGGTGAGTGGTTGAAAAGTTTCAGCACTCCGGCCATCACCTTGTTATGTTTGTTAGTTGCAATAATAACCTATTCTGTTTGGAATAAAAACAAATTGTGGCACAAAAAAGAAAAGACAAAAACACACTGGAAGTAACACAAGGTGATAAAAAAAGCATCTGCAAAAAGAAACACTGGCCTTACCTTATAGTAAGCATGGTGCGCTCCTGTATTTTGAATGACAGCGGTCTTTGAAGTCATCAGACCTAGAGGGGTGTGGTTAAACATCAGCCTTTGTTCCGTAAACTGGACATTTGTTGGGCCAAGCTAACAATTATAAAAAAAGACAAAGACATCAATGTATATATTGTATATACATAAAATGTTTTGACTCACACTGTAACAACTTTACATTCACACATCCCTAGAGAAAAGCCTCCCATAGAATGAAGTTGAATTAAAGTGTGCACTGGAATTCTTTCGTTACAATCGCACTATTTTATGTTTCACAATAGTTTCAACAAAACTGTCCTACTTCCGTTTGTCGATTAAACATTACGTTTCAGGTAAGCTTGGGTAGGTGTTATTTTGACAGATGTATTTTAATAGAGGCAATGTTCAAGACCAATAAATACATGTTTTTAACAAGGTCAGATAAAAGTAGGGTTTAGATAGTTGAGTGCCTAAACACGAAAATCGAGTCGAATTTTCAAAATGTACTCGGACACAGGGGAGAAAGCTGTTCAAAGGCATTAAGGTACATGTAGCACACATTTCGAATGTATGCAATAGGCATCAAAGGTACTGGTAGGTTGTTTGACTTCTTGAAACAAAAAAACACCTACACTTTTTCCAATCAATATGGTTTGGTGTACTGCGATTGGATTCTTTGGCGCTCCAGCAGTCTGTGATTCCCACAATGTGCCATGTTCATTAAATGTCACTCAAAGCACCAGAAAGGAGTAACTAAGAGAGTCCAGTTGTCATCGATCCCACACACACACAACTTAAACCAACCCTGAAGCCAAGTTGTCACTTCAGAACTTCCCTGCTCTTATCAGCTAACCAGAAGAATCCATCAATGGCAGTGGTGGTGGGAAATACATGAACGCATGAGCAGCAGTCGGTGCAAGCAGGATGCCAGCTGGCTGCTGAGGATCCCCTGACGTCGTACGGCTGCAAAGAACAAGTTACTTCCCTTCAGCAACGCATTTTCTGGTAGAGACAATATCTAGTTGCAGATTCCTTACCTTTGGATTTCCCAGGCGTCAGACTGGATCCGGAAATTTTGATGTGAGCAGTACCCCTGCGTGCCTTTGGGTTTCTAAGTACAGCTTTGCGTGACCTCATTGGCGTTGGCTGTGACATCGCAGTCACCTATATAGGCTCCACCAAGGCGTGTGGACGTCAGTTCCATTTCACTTTTTCCAAGCCAGAAGGGCAGAGTCATGAAGTGAACTGACTCATGTGTGTCACAACTAGGGCCCTGAAAAAGGAGCAAACCTGACCCTATAAAATGATTCTGCTGAGTGGGGAGGCATTGGTGGGTCTATGAGGAATCTGGAGCTAGATAGAAGTTAAGTAACTTGTTCATCTGATAGAGACTCCTAGCTGCAGATTCCTTACCTTTGAATAGATACCCAAACCAAACCATGATGGCGGTGGGCTGTGGACAGATTTGCTAGACTATAACGTTCTGCAGGACCGAACGGGCAAAATGACGGTCCCTACGGACCGGACTGTCCAGGCAGTAGTGCTTGGCAAACGTGTGCAGAGATCCCCACGTTGCTGCCTGGCAGATTGAGAACTGGAACACCACGAGCTAATGCGTGGTCACAGCCTTTCCCGTTGTGGAATGAGCTTGTAAGCCCTCAGGGGGCTGCTTCCTAGCCAACATGTAGCAGATTTTAATGCAGATAATGACCCAGTGCGAAATTGTTTGTTTCTTCACTACGTGCCCTTTTTAACTCCACGTAACCCACAAAGAGTTGGTCGTCCACCCGCAACTCTTTTGTGCGGTCAAGATAGAACGAAAATGCTCTTTTTGGGTCCATACAGATGAGACGCTCCTCTTCCTTAGAGGGTTGCGGGGGGAGCAAAAAAGGTGGGCAGCATGACCGATTGACCCAGATGGAATGGGGTCACCACCTTTGGAAGGAATGAGGCACAGGTGCAAAGCACCACCTTATCCAAGAATGTCATCAGATAGGGAGGCTTGGATGACAAAGCCTGCAATTCACTCACCCTCCGGGCAGATATTATCGCTACTAGAAAGGCTGTCTTGATGGTAAGCAGCCTGAGGGGACAATTGTGTAAAGGCTCAAAGGGAGCATACATGAGATATGTGAGAACCAAATTGAGATTCCACTATTGCATGATAGGTGGAAACATATGTACAAGCCCTTTTAAGAACCTATTTACAATAGAGGCTTTTAACAAGGAGGGTTGGTCCGGCAGCCACAAGAAAGCGGACAGAGCAGAAAGATAACCCTTAAGAGTACCCAAAGCAGAGCCCTGTTGCGCAAGGGTAAGAATAAAAAGAAGAATATTAGATAGGGAAGCAGACAGAGGGTCAATAGACCTTTCTGTACAATATTTGTAAAACATGTTGCCAACTGCAGGCGTATACATTCTTAGTGGAGGGCCGCCTGGCCGCCAAAATAATATGACATACTTCGGGAGGAAGGTCAAAAGTTATCAACTGTTGCCACTCAATCTGCACGCAAGGAGGTGGAGAGTTGACAGGTTCGATGGAGGACCCTCCTCTGCTGCTGCGACAGAAGATCCTCCCGAATGGGCAGCCTAATTGGAGGATCAATGCTCTTTCGAAGAAGCTCTGAATACCAGACTCTCCATGCCCAGTTGGAGCCACAAGAATGACTTGGGTCCAGCCGTTCTTGATCTTCTTAAGAACTCTGGGCAAAAGTTGTATGGGCAGAAAGGCGTACAGGAGGCCTAAGCTCCACTTGGGACGAAAAGCGCTGCTGAGCAAATAATCGTCTTGGAAACTCCAGCGTGCAAAACTGCTGACAATGCGCGTTCTCTTTAGAGGCGAACAGAACTAACCAAGGCTCTCCCCACTGCTGAAAGAGACCTTGCGCCACCTCCGACTGGAGCCACCATTCATGATCCGCTAGGCATCGACAGTTGAGTTTGTCTGCCCTGGCGTTCAGAGAACCTGCCAGGTGTTGAACCACCAGGTTTATGCCCTGCTGTTCCAGCCATGTCCAGAGACGCAGGGCCCCTTGAGAAAGCATCCATGACCCCACCCTGCCCTGCTTGTTGCAGTACCACATGACTGTGGTGTTGTCCATGAACACCTGCACTAACTTCCCCTTGACAGAGGGAAGAAATGCTTTCAATGCTAGCCAGATCACCCGAAGCTCCAACAAATTGATGTGGAGCCCCGACTCCGCCGGAGACCAGTGTCCCCTGAACTCCACCTCTCCCAGATTGCCACCCCATCCCAGGAGTGATGTGTCTGTTACTACTGTGAAATCTGGTTGGGGAACAGAGGGGTCTGCCGCTGATGCTATTGCAGTTCGTCAACCGCCACTGCAGGTCTTTTGCAGTTCCCTCCGAGATCTGGACCACATTGGAGAGATTCCCTTGATGCTGCACCCACTGGAACTTCAGGTCCCACTGCAGAACCCACATACACCATCTGGCGTAATTTACCAACAAGATGCAGGAAGCCATGAGTCCCAGCAGCCTCAGAGTCATTCTCACCAAAATCCAATTTAGAGGCTGAAACATCGGTATCATACCCTGAATATCTTGGACTAGCAGCTCGGGAGGATAAGCCCGAAACTACACTGTGTCCAGAATAGCTACGATGAAAGGGAGCCTCTGAGAAGGAGTCAGGTGTGACTTCGTCACGTTTAGTGAACCCAGCGAATGCAGGAGGTCCGCCGTAGTCTGGAGGTGGGAGACGACAGCCTGGGGCGAGGACACCTTCAACATCTAGTCGTCGAGGTATGGGAAGACTGACACCCCTACCCTGCACAGATGAGCTGCAACCAGGGCCATCACCTTGGTGAACACCCGAGGGGTGCTGGTAAGGCCAAATGGTAGTACGGTAAATTTAAAGTGCTCGTGGCCTATCTTGAACCACAGGTAACGCCTGTGGGCAGGCAGGATGAGGATGTGAAAATACGCATCCTGCAAGTCCAACGCTACCAGCTAGTCTTTCTTGGTCTAGGGTAGAGAAGACCTGAGCCAACGTGAACATCTTGAATTTCTCCTTTTTGAAGAACAGATTGAAAACCAGATTCAGACATGATTATGGTGGACTTGCAAAAAGGCTTATGTGGCCAAAGTGATGCCAAGTGCAGGGATCGGATTCTCTGTTCATACGACTAACTTAAGCACGTTAGAAGCCCTAATTTAGAGGAGGGTGTTTGGGGTGTGCAATTCAATTGCCCTTGAACACTCAGACTTTAATTATCTCTCAGTTCTGCTTTAAGCATTACTTTGTTTGCATATTTACTTTGGCAGTGTATCTTCGAGGCAGATCCCAGTTTTCTGCTTAACCTTAATAAAATGGAATTGAAGGCAGTCCCAGCATTGAGAAAAAAAACAATGGAGAGTTTTAATAAATTCTGTCATTCCTGAGTCTGAGGGAGTAATTGTTGAACCAAACTCTTACTATGTAAAAATGTAAGTCCCTAATACGGAAATGAGTTGAGGAGTTCTCATCACATGCTGAGCTCACTCACCTGCAATGCAGACTAAAGCTTGTGATGTATGCAATAGTTTTACACTTTAAAAGGATCAACATTATCGTTCAATGGGTTTGTGCCATATGGCTAGATATACCTACTTAGGGGCCGATTCCGATCTCGGCCGGTAGTGCTCCGAATCGGATTTGGCTTTACCGGATCCGATTCGGAGCCCTGTTTCCCGACCGAACCGTACGCGGGTCCGGCCGAGCGAGTACGATGCGAAATCGCCGACCGACTCGTCCGGGCGTCCCGACCGCTCCGACCGACTCGCTCCCGGCTCGAACCGCTCCGACCGAGTCGCTCGGACTCGACTCGCACCGCGCAATGGAGACGTTTCCCGGCCGGGTAAGTACGATGCGCGCCGCGAGCAGTCCGACCGAGCCGCGCACTCCGGCTCGAAAGAGCTGTCGGAGCCGTACTTTGGGGGTCCGTGTCGGACCCCTCTGTACGCGTAGCCGCGCGAGTCGCACACAGGGGGGACACCTGTGCGTGTACGGCGCGAATCGCTTCGCCGCGTACCCGCTGTAGGGGGCGCCCTTGTCCGACTCGCACCCATTGAGTCAATGGGAGCCCGCGTACGCGTTGTACGACCGGCTCCCATTGACATCAATGGGAGTCCGACCGACTCGAGTCCGATAACATACGGACGCATCGTACTCGTTCGGTCGGACTGCACGGGTCCGATTCGGTCGGAAATCTCTCCGGGTCCGGCTCGGTCGGAGATATTTCCGGCCCGAATCGGAATCGACCCCTTAATGTTTCAAATAGGCATCATACCTTTTGTGGACGTCGCAGAGGCCTGGTGGAGCAAGAGCGGTGAGGCATGACTTTGCGAACTGTGCGAGAGTGTCGGTCCAACATATTGTCAGGTCATGTAGGGCATTGAAACAAATTTAGAAACAATTTTATTTTTCTTGAGCTGGATAATCTGCATATATGCATCATATACATCTGGAGCTTTACGTAGGTGGTATTAGCAAATGTGGAGAATCATGCAGAGTGCATTACAGTGATTTAGTTTCTCACTTATACCCTATAATTCTAAAGCTGCACATAGGGAAATGTCTTTGAAAATGAATTGTATGTATTTTATATCACATTTCATGCAGAATATTTTGTGGAGTTCATTGGAGTAATCTACCTCTGTTGCAAAGGTCCTGTGTCTGCAAAGCTCCAAAGTATGAAAATTCTTAGGATAATGAATTGTTTTCCGATTATACTGTATTTTGTATCTAATGACTTCTGTATGCAGGATTGTCTTGCAGAGTGCATTTACATCATCTGGCATTTTTATATTTTCTTTTATAACTCATGGTTCTCTGTACGAGAACGTGGAATATGACATTGTTTGCTGATGTTTGTTTGGTTTTAAAAACCTGACAACAAACTTAAAGAAGAAAAAACATATAAAACAGGCACAATGCCAAAACGGTTGGTGTTAACCTGATGTAAAAAACAGTTTAAAAAAGAAGATAAGACAGTGCAATTTATTGCTAAATAAAATGTAAAATTAGTAAATTTTTCTGGGTCTCTAAATTAATCTACCCCCACTTAAAGATAAAGAAAAAAACAAAACCAATTAAGTTATAACAAGAAAAAACAATGATGTAAAGAACTAATAAAATGTATGAAAATGTGTCTTCAAGTCCTGAAAGCTGTGTGCGAAACGACTCTTAAGACATCTACAAGAAACTAACAGCAAATTTTAGTGGATTATGGTATTATGTAGATTCAGAGTCTGTTTGCACAACTATTAATGTGAATTGACTTCAAACGTTTTCAGAGATCCTTCACATGCTACCCACTGACATTCTACAAAACAAGCAACTCAACTGATTTAATGTTGAAGAATGAATATTTTTTTTTTGTCTTTGATCTATCTGTTTTAGAATAAATTTGACATTCTGATGGACAGCATCCTGAAAACATATACAGTAAAAGCAATATGAAACAGAAACGACTAAGCCTTAATATACAAACAAACCAGCAGAAATGTCACAGCACACAACACCACAGTACACAACATAATTTGAAATGTTTAAGCATACCTTGGCAGTGCATTTCAGCTTAATTGTGTCTCCATGGTGGACACAGAGGGTGAATTCTCCTTCCTCTGGAGAGAAAAAGCCTGGATGCCACACTACTTCACATTCAATATCTTTGAAAGCGTCCACGGTGCCTAAGCATAGAAGTAAACAAAGAAGCACATGCTTTATACAAGTTTCTAGATCAGGTTTTCTTGAAACTGTGGTCCGGGGATCCCTGGGGGTCCGCAATGCCTACTCAAGGCGCCGGCAGACTCCTTATAAAATTATATAATATTAACTGGTTAATTAACTGTCCATAAATAAGGAACCAAAATATATAACTGAAACATGTAAAACGTTCTGTAAACATGAAGGAATTTGAAATTGCACTAAAAATTAAGTTGGTATCCTCAAATTGAATCACGGGAGCAGTGCCAGTGCATCAAACAGAATATAGTATGGACAAATGAGTTTCGAAACGCTCCAACCTTCCCATTGCAATTTTAAATTTTGAATTTTTTATATGTGTTAGTGAATTAAATAAAATATTTTATCATATATGTTTTTGTTTGATAGATATTTGTTTCAGTATTTTGTGCATTGTTTTGCTGTTCAAATCATCGAATTTGCTTAAGACGGGTCCCCAGATTACAATAATAACTCAGTGAGGGGTCCCCCAATTCCAATAATTATTCAGTGGGGGTCCCTGGATTTCATTAATGATTAAGTAGGGGGTCCTCAAAAGTTTAAAGGTTAAGAACCACCGGTCTAGAGCATTCACCAAAAGTGTTGTAACACTGGGAAATAACGGCCCAAAAAAATCATCAGTGAATAACTTTTCCCAGGGTTCAAAATAAAGGTGTAATGGAATCAGGACACTCCCATTAACCTACCATGTATCACAAACAGTCTGCAGAGAGTATACTCACATAAGCCCTCCCAAAGACACACAACCCCCACCTTCCTTCTGACCTCACAAGGAGTCCTTACTGCTGTGTATAGAGTCCTGTGTAGTCCCTGCTTAAAATATCACCAACACGGTTGGATTAACCATTAAGCAAAATAAGCACGTGCTTAGGGCATCAAGGGAAGGGGGCACACAGAAATGTTCCATTGCTGGATTTACTATGGACCATATGGTGCAAAATTGCAAATGGTGCAGCTGCACCAGGTTCCACAAAAAGGGGCTCCCACAATAAATGAAAAAAATACATATATATATATATATAAATATATATATATATATACAATAATACAAAATAATAATAAAATAGTAATAATAGAGGTTAATGATAAAATTAATCTTGGGAATACAACAAAATTAGAATCTGTTAACTGCCACACGGTCCACGGAGGCTCATGTGATCATTCTGGGAGTGGTCATGTCGGCTGTCCCGACAGTCGGGGTCAGTCGTCCACTGAGAGTGAGTGCAGCAGCACTCAGTAGCTGACTTAGCGTCCAGTGTGCGGCGTGCCAACAATACAGTGCTAACATTGTAACTTTGTAAGTAAGCTGATTACTGTTTTTTTTCTACTTCTCCTTTCAATTTCATAACGTGAGTGCTTTTATTCTCACATGGTGGTGGCAGTGACTAAGTTTATACAAAGAAATAGCAGAGAGATTTTCTAAGTGATGTGCCACATAATGTCACTTCATCATCTACTGAAATTGAAAGATATTCTCAGTGTTGTCATAGCTGATTGATGCTTACCCAGAGGGCATGGTCACTAATTTCTCAGCTGAGCTTCAGCAGTTTCACTCATATGTGCATCATAAGCTCAGTGCAACAAAAAATGTAAAAACAAGATCAGTCATGCTGAACTTTATAAAATAATTGTAGAAGACAATATTGAGTGTGCCTTGCCAAATGGAGACATTTGCTTTCATATATTTTTAACATTAATGGTCACAAATTGCTCAGCTGAGCGTTCATTTTCTCAGTTGAAGTATATTAAAAATCCCAACAGAACAACTATGCAACAAGGCAGGCTGGATGTCTTATCTGTACCAAGTATAGAAGCAGATGTGTTACGTAAGATTAGTTTTGAGGTTCAAATCAAAGACTTTGCAATTAGAAAAAGTAGACGAAAACGTTTCAAATATAAATAAAGTGGAAGTATACAAAAATAAACATTAATTACTGTAAGTTTTGTTCCATTTCGAAAAATAAAATTTTATTTTACGGTTTATTATTGTTTATATTTTGAATTAGCTGTATATGGGGGCACCAAAATATTTTAAGTACTTAGGGGCCCATTACGATACCCGGCGTAAAAAAATCCGCCAGGCATGGAAGCGGCAAAAATCCGCCCGCACACACCGCCTGAACACCGACCACGCCATTATGAGTACACAAACCGAAAACCGCCATCGGCGGAAAAATCACACAAAATACCGCCCGCCATCGTCCGAGTCGGAGTCAAACCGCCCGCCACGGACGGAAACACGCACGACAACACAAAACCGCCCGCCCACACGGCCGACACACCGCACGTGAAATTACGATCGCACCGCCATGAGCGCGGAAAAACCACAAATATACCGCCCGCCAGCGCAAACAACGCCGATGAGAATCGACACGGCAGAAGCCATGGCGCCCACGTACCTGCACAGAAACCATCCGCACACAAAACCAATAGCACACAACATGGCCAACAAGTCCACACAGCAAGGCACACACAAATACACAAGCACAGTACACATCCCGAAAACACCCCCCGGACAAACAAAAAATACAAAGGCCAGAACCCCAGACACAACACACCTGAAAACAACAGACCATGAGGACACACCCACATAGGTGAGTACAAAAGCAGCACTCCCACAGACCACAACCCCTTGCTACATTGCAAACCAGAGAGGAGAGGAGAGGACACAGTGACACAGCAAGGACAGCAGCACACCACAGAAACGCACACATCACAACCACCACCACCACCACCAAACACCGGCACCACAAACCCCCTGCACATTACACAACACACACCGCACCAGCACCACAAACACCATGGCACCACAAAGGATGCCCAAGTTCACGCCCATGGAGCTGACGGTCATGGTCGACGAGATCATCAAGGTGTACCCACAAATCTATGGGAACATGGTCCAGCACACACCACTAGCCACCAGAAACAGAATGTGGACCCGGATCGTAGACCAGGTCAATGCAGTCGGGACCCTGCCCAGGAACAGAGTCGAGATAAACAAACGTTGGAATGACGTAAAGAGCCTGGTCAAGAAGAAGGAGGGCAAAAACAGAGAGCTGGCTGCCGTCACTGGCGGAGGGAATCCCGCGCTCTTTAAGACCTTCAAAGCGTGGGAGGAGAAGGTGCGAGTCGTAATCCATCCGGAGATCCTCGCCGGATTAGCAGGGGGAGTGGAGGCTGGTAAGTACAAACTAATGTATACCAGCACACCGCTATGTACACACATGCGCAACCACCATGCCACAGCTCCCAGGGACAAACACCCCCATGTCCAGCACACAATACACAACACATCACACGCACATGCAACAGACACTACCACACACAGGCCAAACCGAACAACTGTAAGATGCGTGGGGACATGTGTACACTAAGCCAGCCACGTAACCACCAACAGGTCCCCAAATATGCCAGAAGCGCCACAACGAGCACCCACCACACCCATGTGTCCGCCACAGCTGCACCAACCGACAAGTAACAGGTAAGTGGCAGGAACACAAAGTGCAGTGGGTCGGAGGGGGACAGCTGAAGTACAACACCCACCAGGCCCCCACTCCCACAGACCAGCAAGGTGGAGCACTCCCCACACCCATGTGTCAGGCACAGCTGCACCAACCGACAAGTAACAGGTAAGTGGCAGGAACACAAAGTGCAGTGGGTGGGACGGTGGACAGCCCAAGTACAACACACACCAGGCCCCAGTCCCACAGCACAGCAAGGAGGAGCATCCCCCACACCCCACACCCACGTGTCAGCCACCGCAGTGCACAACGACAGCCGAAAGGCAGACATCACGGTCCACAGCAATCGGTGTCAGTGGGTGTACAGCCACCCCCACGACCCACTACACCCCCCCACCCCCACAGACCTGCAACATGGAGCACCCCCGCTAAGAGCCATGTGGCATCCAGTACAGTGCACGCACGAACAACTTGCAGGTGGGAAACTGGACAGGGCTGGATTACTGGAGGCATGAGGACCATAACACCACCAACACATGGGACATGTCACGTAGCACACGAACACGCAGCACCGCCCACCGTCACGAACAAGTGAACAATGTGCACACGGACATGAACAGCAGACTCACACCCCACATGACCCATCACAGACATAGCAACACCCAAGGAGCCACGTCTGCATGCACAAGCCACACTGAATATAGTCCCACACGGCAGCCACTGTGCAACTCATCACACACAACCGAAACACCATTGAAGTCCTGTCCATGTAGCCCCCACTGCCTGTCAACCCCACACCCCACAACTACGCCTATGTAAGACAAACAACACTAGACGCAACAGAGCGGAACAACAGAAATGCACACGAACACCACTGAACCCATCAAACTCACAGACACACCATGCACATACAACATACCATCCATCCCATCCGTCAGCCCCAGTCACATGAAAGGCATGTCATCCGCACAGCTGCCACACATACAGCAGTCACGCTAAGACACATGCCCATGACCAACCATGTGCCAGAAGTCAATTAAGCGCACGACACACTGTGAGCAACAACACACAACATGGGCCACACCCCCCGAGCACTGCAGTGATGCACATGGCACAGGGCAGCACGCACACCAAGGAGATGGGACAACTGCAATACGTTGGCTGGCACACAACTATCACTCACTCATAACGATGCGTCCAATGCCATGTCCAGTAACCACAACAGACAGCAAATATGCAGGGCATGTCAGGCATGCACACACCTCAGACCATGCACTGTCATGCTGCCACAACACATGTCACGTTCGGCACCCATGGCTCACAGCATGTACCCCAAAAGCATATCCCCTCCCAAATGCGAATCTGGGGCATGGCCCCCATGTTGCCATATGCGTTCCTAAGCGTTCCATTTGAACCCCAAAAGCATATTCCATCCCAAATGCGAATCTGGGGCATGGCCCCCATGTTGCCATATGCGTTCCTAAGCGTTCCATTTGAACCCCAAAAGCATATCCCCTCCCAAATGCGAATCTGGGGCATGGCCCCCATGTTGCCATATGCGTTCCTAAGCGTTCCATTTGAACCCCAAAAGCATATCCCCTCCCAAATGCGAATCTGGGGCATGGCCCCCATGTTGCCATATGCGTTCCTAAGCGTTCCATTTGAACCCCAAAAGCATATCCCCTCCCAAATGCGAATCTGGGGCATGGCCCCCATGTTGCCATATGCGTTCCTAAGCGTTCCATTTGAACCCCAAAAGCATATCCCCTCCCAAATGCGAATCTGGGGCATGGCCCCCATGTTGCCATATGCGTTCCTAAGCGTTCCATTTGAACCCCAAAAGCATATCCCCTCCCAAATGCGAATCTGGGGCATGGCCCCCATGTTGCCATATGCGTTCCTAAGCGTTCCATATGAACTCCAAAAGCAAAGTACAAACCAGACCCAGGATGGGCCAGGAGCCCGCATACACCAGAGTCACAATGAGTAGGGGCAAAGCAACACACCCATCGGCATGGCCAATCCGTCCCATGCCACATGTGCACAGCACACAGTCCCATTGCCTAGCACACACAACTACAGATGCCACAGCCACACACTCGCCTCCGGGAAACCCATGTACGAGATTGCACGAACTGCCAATGTCAGACGACTAATACATACTTCGCCAGGTGCAACACAATAACAAATCTCATTTTCTCCACAGGTGACGAACTGCTGAACGCTGGGGATGGAGACAGCAGCCAGCACAGCCAGCCTACAAGCCCCCAACGAGGACACACGGATCTGGAGGATCTGTCCACCTCTTCGGACACGGACCACCAAGCTGGCCCATCTGGCGTGGCAGGGCCCAGCCGCTCCCCAGGACCCCTCCTACCCACCAACCCATCATCCAGGGATGCTGAACAGTCCCAGTCCCCTGCTGCCACTGTCGTTGCGGCCACACCCACGGTCATTGCGGCCACTACCACTGCCGCAACCGCCACCATCGCCGCACCGACCACCACCGCCTCCACCACCACCACGTCTTCGCTGGCACCAGCCCCAGCGCAGGTGGTGGCCCGGCCGACTGGATCCACCCTGGGAGCCACCGCGAGGACCGTGGTGTGCAATGTGGCTAGTGGGCAGGCCGGTGGCAGCAGGACTGGTAGGAGGAGCAGGGTCAGGGAAACGCCAGCCTCCCCTGGGAGCCATGCCCTGCCTCAAATGGCCAGAGTCCTTGGGGCCTATGAAGAGGCCCAAGGACAATGGGCCAGGTCTGCTACTGACACGCGGGAGGTGCTGGGGGTGCTGAGGTCCATGGACGCCCATATGGGCCAATTCGTGTCCCGTATGGACCAACTCGTGGACCTCATGGGCCAGCTGGTGGTGGCGGTGGGGTCACAGGCAAGGCCAGCAACACCACCTCCGCCACCACCTGCTAGGGCGCAGGGTCGGCCAGCAGTGTCCACTTCCCCTGCGTCCACAGCCAGTGAGCACACCTCACCCACCACCAGCAGGTCGCCACCACACACCCCCTCCCAAACGTGGAAGGGGCCGTCCGAAGAGGAAACAGATCTCCCGGGAGGACTTCGCACGCTCCAGTCGCAAGTGAGGCAGCCAGCCAGCCTTCCGCCAGCCTTCCTTGACCAGCCACTGCATTGACTTGCTCTACGATCCCACTCCACACAGCCAGCTGGATGGCATGTGTGTGTTGGACTATGGACATAGAACCAGTGGGTACACCCTGATCATCACGCAGCCATGACCGACAGCTCATTGTCACTGCACGCACCACTTTTGTTATCACCTTACACACAATCACATGTCACAGTTCGTAATAAATGCACCTTATTCACTAACTGCTGTTTGTGCCCTGTTTTTTATTTGTACGGAATACAACGGCCACCTTGGGCGGAAGGGCACCTGATGCGTGGCATGGCAATGGAATCCGGAGGGCCTGTAGGGACCTAGGGGTGGGAGACAGAACAGGAGCACATTCAATGAGTGTGTCACACACCCATCACACAGTACATGTCAACAACTACAAGCAATGTACACACATCGCACAGAGCAATAGGGCACAATGCCACAGTCACCAACAGTGGCATACTACCCTGGCCATGGAGCGTTGACACACTGCACGCAGTGAACATACGGCCACCCTGACACAGCACACACACACCTGCACAGATACAGACACATCATCCGTCGTACATGGACACTCACCGTCAAGTGAAGTAGCGGGCGATGAGCTGCTGGCGCACATTCCCAGCTTCCTCCTCTCCGCTGTCCACCTCACTCGAGCTGTCCTGGTCTGCGGGCTGGGGCCCTGGTTGATCTCCGTCATCCACGATGAGGGGGATCTGCTTCCGAATGGCCAGATTGTGCAGCATGCAGCACGCCACCACTATCTGGCACACCTTCTGTGGGGAGTACGCCAGTGCACCCTCGGTGCGGTCCAGGCACCTGAACCTGGACTTGAGGAGGCCAAAGGTACGCTCGACCACACGTCTGGTCCTCCCATGTGCCTCATTGTATCGATCGTCTGCTGGGGTGCGAGGATTCCTCAATGGACTGAGCAGCCATGCCCCATTCGGATACGCAGAGTCACCTGGGTGTGAGGGACACAGAGAACCGTAGCTATTCCAACTGGACAGGGGACAGCATCGCACAACCAGCACGCTACACCACTCCACATACTCACCGACAATACAGGCACGATCCTGTTGCAGATTGGCCATCAGTCGTGGCAAGATGCTGTTGCGCATTATGTGTGCGTCATGGGCCGAGCCTGGAAACTTTGCACACACGTGGGTGATCACCATGTCCGCAAGGCACACCACTTGCACATTCAGGGAGTGCGTGTGCTTCCTGTTGCGGTACAGGTGCTCAGTGGCCTGTGGTGGAACAAGGCCAACATGAGTACAGTCAATGGCTCCCACGACGTGTGGGATTCTGCCAAGGGCATAGAATGCACCCTTCACTGCCGCCAATTCACGAGCCCTGGGGAAGCGGATGTACCTGTTCCGGTACAGCATCATGGCTGCCAGTACATCCCTCAGCACCTTGCTGAACATGGGCTGGGACATCCCTCCTCCACTGCCCACTGTGTGCTGGAATGACCCAGTGGCGAAGAAATGCATGGCGGCCATCACCTTAGCCGTGGGGGTGACAGCAGTCGGATACACCCTGCGGGGACGGAGATGGGGCTCTAACATGGCACACAGTCGATGCAGAGTTGGCCTGTCCAGCCGAAACTTCCTGATTACCTCTGTATCGTCCATGTCCGCCAGCAATTGGTATGGGCGGTCAATGTTCGGTCTCCGCCTGGGTTAAATGGCAGAGGACACATGTCAAAGCAACACGGCACATAGCAATTTCGCATACACATCACTGACATGACTGAGCAAGCACATGAGCCACAGCCCAGCTGTCAAGCTGGGACGGCACGGCCACAATACACTTACACAGGTCTCCCAACAATGGCAATGGCAAGTGAGACATACCACTGCCATGTGCATGCACATGGGGATCTAGGCCCCAATGACTTGCGGGGCGTGCTGATGGGGACTGACTGCATATTCGTCAAGCGGCAACGCCACGGCAACATGAGTGTCTGCTGAGCATGGAACTGCTTCCGAGGCTGGATGAGTATGGCACACGACGACGACGATGTGGGCACGGGCTGAGCGGCCAATACAAGTGGGACCTGTGGCACGAGGGGATATGAGACAGTAGTAGGTGTCAGCACTGCACCCTATGTACAGCACTGTACGGATCACAGCTCCCGAAACATTGACTGGTGTCCACATTGACAGCCCCATGCCAAGACGGCTGTGTGCTTGCAGTCACAGGTGAGAGGTTACATTGCACGTGCCAGGTGGCAGACGTACATAGTGGGAGCTGGCATGTGTGTGCATGTGTCTCCTGTTCAGGATCCACCAGATGGGCGCTGACTCTGTACTGACCATTGGACACAGCATGTTCCGTGGAAGGCTTGTGTGTGTGGGATGGTGGCACTGGATGTGCCTCCGTTGGGTGGGGGTCCATGCACAGGGCGGGTACGTCGATGATTGCGCATTGTTGGTCACGGTGGGTGCACCAACTAAGATGTGTTGCCCTGTGTTAAATTCCTATGTCCGCATGATGATGGACTGTGGATGTGGGCAGACTACACATTGGTCGATGTGCTGTCTATATGCATGTGCCTTCACACCAGGCACAGCTGCCCCTGCACATGTGACCCCTGCTGGACTCGCTGCTGGGTCTGTGGAGCTGATGCACCTTCTGCGCGTGGGGCGGGCAGCTCTCCTCACTTCCCTCATTGCGCATGTCATGTCTTTGCCGCAGGTGACATGGATCATGGAGGGCCCACATGTACGCGTGGGTAGGCTACACATGATTGTTCACTGGTCGCCACCCCCAGTCAGTGTTTCGAATGGGAAGGTTGTCGTGCTGGTGGTATGTTCGATGTGGCGGATGGGCGGGCCTAGGTGCGGGCTTACATTCCGGACATGGGGGGTAGTTGGATTGGCGACTAGTTGCAGTACACACGGTACACGTCTCTTCCTTTCCACATCTGGGTCATCCCTTGTACTAACTGACAGTGATACAGTCATCTTCGCCCCAGCCCTCATGTCCTCCCCTCGCCCCCCCAATATGCATGCTCACCTGCGAGGCTAGCGCTTGCACAGGCAGCCCCAAGCTCGCACCAGAGAGGGCAAGGAGTGAATGTGTGGGTCCAGTTGCACGAGTGGGCTGTCTCAGGGTATGATGTGTGGCGGGACGCCGTCCACCTGCGTGGTGCCCCAAATGGAGACCCGGCCTGCATGGACTATGCATCACAGTCTTCGCCTTCCGGATCCGCCACCTGCGACACCCAGTGGCTGTGGCTGCCCTTGCGGCCAGGCCGCGTCCGTCTGTGGCTGTTGGCCCACACATTCACTCTTTGGCCTCTCTGGGGAGGGCTCGGGGGTGGTGGCGCACGCGCTTGCACTTAGTCGCAATGGCATGTGTCGTGGTTGGTATGATGGGCAATGGATGGGATGGTGCGAGCCACCTCCCGTGACGTCAGTGCTGCTCGTGCTGTGGTGCGTCCCCCTACACTTCCATGTGACTTGTGCCATGCTAGACGTTGAGGTTCTATTGCCTGCGTGATATGACCAGGAGGAGCGCGAGGAGACCTCTCACACACCATGCTCCACTGCCATCCCGTGCCCTGTATCGCCTGTGCGGATTGACTATGTTGGGGTTACACCTGGTCGACTGGGGCTGTGTGTGCCTTGTCAAGGGGCATGGCGGGCGCACAACAGGATCCAGCTTGTCCACAGAGGGTGGGCTGAGGTGCGCCTGGTACCGCCTTGTACGTGTGCCCGGCTGCTGTGCACACACGTGTTCACTCCCCCCGACAGGTGTCCTCTCACAATGCCCAGGGAAGCGGTGGTGTACTGTTCATGACCCCTCCCAACACGGCGTGCTCCAACTTGGCATGTGCGCATCTACCCGTCGCACCCACCCACCTGAGCACTGCGTCCATACGACTTCACACGACACATGTGTGTCTTCCACAGTAGTGCTACTCATTTGCGTTGACATCCAATACCAGTGGACTACATGGTCATGTCACGACTGCCGTGTACTTCACATACTCTCATCCTCTCTCATTCGTACTTGTGAAATGAGTCAGCGAAAACAGTTTTGGTTTCAAACATTATATTGAGTCTTCTGTCCTCTGTGATGCAGTATAGTGGACACTACTGGCAGCGGAATACATGTTGAGGATATACTGAGCATGATAACAAATGGGATAGGGTGTGGGGTTACATCTGCTTGGCCAAGGCTGTGCTAATGTACATTTACGTATAGCTGCGGAGCTGCGGACTTTGACACAGACGGTATACATGTAGCCTACCAGACCGCTCGGCATCATGGGCACAGTCCATCTCAGTTCCATGTGACAGGTTTGCTGCGGTTGTTCCTCATGCACGCGTGCATGTGAGATGACATCAGGGCATGTGCTTGCGTGCATGCAGCGGCGTGCCACTTGTTGTTGCACTGTGGTGGTTACTGGACATGTCACAGTCACTGGGGTCGTGTTGTTGTTGTATGCACTTGTCGTCCATGCAAAGGTCCTGGTATGGGATTCCCGGGGCGGGGGTGGGAGGGTGCAGCACCCACAGACTCCAGGCGACCTATTCATGTCCACTGAGCGGTGTGTGTGTCCATGTGCGCTGGATCCATGTCGTGTCCTGGTTGTTCGTGCAGTTCCGTCCATGTGGGTGCGATGCACAGAGCCCATGCCACTGCCTCCCACGATGCATGCGGTGTTCCTGGATGTGATGGGGAACAGTGTGCATGTCCCGGTCATATCCGATGTCATGGCGATGTCGTTGATGGTGTGGTTACAGTTGCCGGTCGTTTGGTATGGCTGTTGTGGTGGTGACTGGCCAGTCCGTGCGGAAGCTGAGCATGGGTGCGGGGTTGGACTTCATAGGTCACTCGGGGAACCTGCGTTGTGGTCCGACGTATTTACAGGTTGTCAGGTATGCGATGCCGTCCAGCAGGGCTTCCATGTCATTGGTGGTGTACATGTTTGCCAGCCAATGAAGCGGATGGTGGCTGTCAAGGTGTTGTTCGTAGGTTGTCCCTTGGAGGACCATGATGGGGCATGCTGGGTGACATTCGATGTAGCTGTTCTCGATGATCCGTCGTGTGGAGGCACAGTGGTTCCATTTCAGTGCGCGTGCGATGTTGGCCACATACGCCATGCCCCCATAGGCAGAGCAGGCCCTGTCGTGTGCGTCCAGAGGGAGGAGTAGTGGTAGCAGGTCCGCCTTCAGACATGCCGGGTTGGAGAGGCATATCTCGACGGGATGCTGGTAGGGACACCTCCGACAGTAGAAGACGGGCATGACGCAGCTGAACAATGTGATGCGGTAAGTCAGTCGGTAACTTACGTTCAGCAGGGACAGGAGATCGCATCCCAATGTATGTATTGTGTTGGTTTGGTACAGCTTGAGCTGTTCGGCGTAGTTGGGTAGGTGTGTTGCGGTTGCCATTTCGCAGCGGTTCGTAGAGGTGGCGTGCTCCGGCTGTGTGTGCAGTCTGCAATGTGCACGCTCCGGGGTTGCTGTGAGCTCTGTGTAGTCGTGGGGAGACAGGACTTGTGTTCTGTTGGCTTGTTTGGAGGACACGGGCCCTCTTCCCACATGCTTCTCAGACAGTTCAAGGTCAGTGCTGTGTGACTCCTTCCAATTAACTTGCATGTGGCCGACATGGGGGAGTGTTTTCTTCTTTCTTCCCCGTCCGTTGTGTGCTTCTGTGATATGCGCTATCTGCCCTGTGGTCGGTCTCCTCGGCATGCCTGTGTTGGTCTATTCTTGGACAATGGCTGTATTCACCGGCTTCTGTCGTAGGGCTGTGGTTTCGGTGTTGGAATGGAAGGTCATTCAGTGCTGTCTGCTCTCCCTTGTGTGGGCGGCAGGCTGCCTTTCCGCTCTGCGTTGGGCCTTGTGTGTGGATGTAATTCTTGGGCCACCTGTTGTCGGTCCCCGGGCTCTTTGGTGTTCCGTTTCATGTGTCTTGTTCATATGTGCAGGGTGGTATGGGTTTTTCAGTGTGGTACTGGCGTTCCTCTTCCCGAAGGGGCCCTGCTTCTCCTAGTTGGTGTTGCCGCCGCTGTGTGCTTCGCCATGTTTGTTACACTGGGGTGTGTCCTGCTGTTGCGTGACTTCACTGACATGTGTGCGTCGGTTGTGTGGCGTTGGGTGTTGTCTGTGAATTGGGCGTTGGGGACATGTCTGTGGCCGGCCTGTCACGTGTCATGTGCGTTCGGGGTGGGGCTGATGTGTGTGCTGCTTGGTTGTGTCCCTGTGTCTGTGTGCGACGCATGCATGGCGCTGCGGTTGGCCTCTGCGTTGTGCGCATGTGTGGCGGCGTCATCGGCGCTTTGGGGCCGTGACGGGGTGGTTGGTTCCTAGTCCCAGGTGGTGTGTACACATGTGTTCTGCGATGTTAGGATTTGGCCTGTGTGTCATATGTGGATGCAATGGTGGATGTGTAGTGTGCACGCGCTGGTGGGGGGTTGTCCGCTTTTTCCGCCCTTGCACTGTGTGCGCTGTTTGCGTGCACTTGTTGTGTGTGTGCCTACCTGCGTCTCCGCGGTACGTTGCGTCCTTGGTGGTGCATCAGCAGAAGCATGGGAAGGGCCTGCAGTGCTGGATTCATGCCCGGGGTGCCGCTTCTTCGTTGTCCGTGCTCTGCGTCCGTGTTTCCGCCTCTCTTTCACGTGCGGTGTCTCTTTGCCGTGGGAGCCGTTTGTTTGCGGCATCGTAATTTATGCGCCGGGCAGGACGTGTTTCGTCGGACGGTGTGTGTCAGTTGTGCTGCGCCGCTACGTGTGCGGGCGCACTTTGATGGCGGACGGTGTTGCTGGCTTGCCGGCGGTGTTTGGCCTGCTTTTCGCATCATAATTGGGCGGGCGTGTGGACTGCTGCGTGCCGGCGGTAACTGGTGGTTTTTGCATCCGCCAGCACGGCGGTTGTGCTTCCGCCCGCCATCGTAATGGGCCCCTTAGTGCCTCTAAAGCAGGTGTCTCCAAACAGTCAGTTGTGAGCTGCCAGTAGCTCAATTACACCTTCAGAGTAGCTCACAGTCTTGAGTCCATTTGTCAATCAGCACAGGTTCACATTTTCCTTTTAAAGTTAAGGGAAGTCTGTGTTTATTTCACATTATCATCTTCAGGCTGCAGATAGCAGAACCTGAAAATGAGCAGTGCTGGAGTAATATTTATGACCCAGGGCACAGAGGTGAAGAACAGATGCACTGAGGTTTTTAAATCCTAAATAAAAGTAATTGTCAACTCAGTATTGGAGCAGAGATCAACATGATGTTTCTGAATGTTTTTAAATGGGAGAAAATTAAAATAAAGAGTTCATTTAATGATTAAGTTAACCCCTCATTTCAAATGTATCCCTTTTCAAAGTATTGAATTTAAAACAGCAGGCCTCTTGCTCTCACTGGCCATCAGACACCCCATATTTACAGCTCAAAAATACTGTCATTTTTTCAAATGGGTGAAATTTAATGTGGATACAAATATTTCTATGGAACATTGAGTCAATGTTTTCCTCCACTTTCAATTAACCCAATTACGTCTTAATATTTTATAAAGCATGTTTCTTCACTTTGAATTCCTCCTATTTAAACAAATGGCTGTATTTTCCTGTTGTAAATATTGTACCATGTCTACAGCACATTTTACACACAGCAGGCATCTTGCTTCCAGTGGCTGGTAGACACTGTGTCATATTTATAACTGAAAAATACAGTCGTTTTGAAGTGGGAGGAATTTAAAGTGCAGAAAAATGTTACATATTATGGACATTTTTGTACAGAACATTTTTCTGCACTTTAAATTTCACCCTTTAAAAAAAATGGTTGTATGTTTGTGTTATACATATAACAGTGCCACATATGGACAAAGGTATGTCCTGGGCCACAAGTACATATGACAGATTCTCATTCACCCATACACATATATCCCATGCATACACACATGTACATAGTTCATACATCCCCAAAGGCCAATCTCTCAATGACACACATAGCAGTACTGTCAAAGTGCCCTTAGTCAAAGTATTTTGTACCCACCATAGTCTTTTTACCCTATGGACATTAGGCTTAATCAATTAAACTAGGCGTGGGGGTGTCTGGTAATATTGCGCGTGTGGCTTGGCCTTCATTAGCTCACAATGATTTTTACTGATCAGATGAAGCTCTCACTAGAGAAAAGGTTGGAGACCCCTGCTCTGGTTCACTGACAAAATATCGATGTTAAAAATATATAGCAGGTATGATCCGCTAGTTGTCGTAGAGCTTCAGCTCTATATTGCTCGATATCCATAATTACAATGTTGCCCCCCTTGTCTGAGAAATTAATAATAATTTTAGGATCATTCTCCAAATCTTTCAATGCCACACGTTGTTCTTTGGATAAATTATCCCAAATAGGCATGGTACTCTTGTGTCTTATCTTCCCCAATTCGTGGATCATGGCAGAGCTGTAGGCTTCGATATTATCGTGTGGTACATTGGGATTATACCTCGATTTTAATTTTAGGCCATTATGACTTGTTTGATTGATTGTTAGGCCCAAATGTTCCAAAATTGGATCTATGTCGCCTTGCGATCTCTGTTCATTGTTAGTTTCTAGGTCATGCAAATCCAGTATTAGCTCCATATCTCCCACATGGAGATCTGAGAAGCTTGTCATCCCACTTCTGAAGGCAGATACTGGTTTTTGTCCAACCGTCATCTTGTACAATTTCATAAGTTTCAGTTTCCTAACATATAGAAAAAGATCAATCCTGGCATCGATATAATTGATGTCATTCACAGGACAGAATGAGAGACCCAGGCGTAACAGTGATATTTCTTCGGGCTTTAATATTCTGGACGACAAGTTGATGATAGATTTGTCGTTTTCATTGATATTTATTTCGGGTATTTTATTTTTGGTTCTTCCTCCCCTTCTTTTTGTTAGTCGGAGCCTTTTTTTGTTTCTTTGGCTTTTCCTCTTCTGGGACCTCTGCCTCTTCCTCTGCCCCTGGTTGGGAGTTGTCCGATGACCCCTGTTCTTTTTTCTGTTTCAACAACTGAAACTCGTGGAGGAATGTTAGAGGGCGCACTCCTAAAGGGATACTTGCAGTCCGTGTCTCAGAATCAGAGCTAAGATCAGAACTTGATCCTGTCGAAAGAACCTATTCCTGTCTTTGATTGAGGGAAGATCGAAGATCTTGTTGTGCCCAATCAAAATGTTTGGCATACGTTAAGATACGCCCTTCAGCGTAATCTTTTTTGTCTCTCAAACATTTTCATTTTTTTTTGCTTTGATTGCTTCTTCGTATTCCTTTAATTTATTAGGTAATGTCTTGATGAAATCAGTGACTGCTTTCTCTGTCTTCACTTTTTCCAATTCGATTCTCAGGGCGGCTAGTTCTTTTCTGGTTGTGTCCAGATCAATTTGTGCGTATTTGATTAACATTTCAAGCATCCCTTTGCAAGTTTTTGCCATGAATGCTGCCCATTCTGCCAGTAAATCCGGATTAGGATTTTCATATGTTGGTACAATTGCAATTCTGAGGCCCCTTGGTACCCGGCCTACTTCCACGTAGTTAGTCAACGATGTGACTTCCCACCATTTGTTTAACTCTCTTTTGGATAATTTTTCCAATAGTATTAGCTTTTTTTTGAGTGAGGGTTCAGTGCCAGTTATTCCAGAGTGGCTAGTTGTTGAAATCTGTCCTGCGTCTAACTCCTCGTTAAACAGTGATAATGCTGCAGCTTTTCTTTCGTTCTCCCATTCAATCATACTTCCAAAGCTTGTCTCCTGACATTCACAGTTCAGCTTGGAACTTGCGAAGTTACACCTGTTACAAATGCGCTGCTTAAGTGTGATTTACGGTAATGAAATGCAACGGCAAGGGGAAACCGGGGAGTCATCGCGGTTTGATATTGCGATCCTCTGATTTGTTGTCCAAACAGCAATACCACCCCCGAACTTCGCCGTGCGCGCTTACCGTCAATGTTGTTTATCACACATTACAATGTCTGTCCGGAACGGCGGGATCTGCTCTGCAATGCGAACGTCCAGAAGTATTGCTGTACTTCGCAGTTCACCTTCCCACGGTGTCGGTGCCAGCTACGGCGACAGCTGCCGTCATAAATTACAAGGTTTCCAGTGCATTCCTTCGAAGATTGCCAAGAAAACAACAGGAGCGGCACACCAGGAGACTGCACAATAGTTTATTGTGCACCAAGACGACGCGTTTCGGCGTTCGCCTTTATCAAGTAATTTCTGTGTACAAATTCCCTTAGAAATATAGATTCCAGTTCATAGAAAGTGAAAACATACTTCCGCTCCCTCTTAATTCATTATACACCTTTGACAAAATGTTGCGAAAGCAAAGTTAAAATGCCCACATCAAAGCATAGTTTGGTACATTTTACAGTTCTCATATCTGTGATAAATTGATGAATTAGAAAAATATATAGGCAAAAGCTTCACAATGGCAATTATCAACATAAATGTTTGTCATTTTCACTGCCATCAATAAAGTTGATTCAAAACAATGCTTCATCTACAATGTAAAACATCAATTCACTAATCAAATAATATAAATGGTTTCTATGCTTTCTCTTGGCATAAACAATTACATTGATATGCGGGAATAGGGTGACTTTTGATCACTGGCGCTACCCATGTTATGTTGTTACAGAATAAACAAATTGTGGTATATGATTTGCCGCTGCAAGGTTATTCCCCCAGATATATATCGAGGATACATATTTTTACAATTAATTTGTGATATCACCGCATGCCGTATGCTCTATGCAGTATGACTATATCATCCTGTGCTTCTATTATTTCTATGAACTGGAATCTATATTTCTAAGGGAATTTGTACACACAAATTACTCGATAAAGGCTAATGCCGAAACGCGTCGTCTTGGTGCACAATAAACTATTGTGCAGTCTCCTGGTGTGCCGCTCCTGTTTTCTTTGCAATCTTCGAAGGAATACATTGGAAAACTTGTAATTTATGACTGCAGCTGTCGCCGTAGCTGGCACCGACACCGTGGGAAGGTGAACTGCGAAGTACAGCAATACTTCTGGACGTTCGCATTGCAGAGCAGTTCCCGCCGTTCCGGACAGACATTGTAATGTGTGATAAACAACATTGACGGTAAGCGCGCACGGCGAAGTTCAGGGGTGGTATTGCTGTTTTGACAACAAATCAGAGGATTGCGATATCGAACCGCGCTGACTGCCCGGTTTCCCCTTGCCGTAGCATTTCATTACCGTAAATCACACTTAAGCAGCGCATTTGGAACAGGTGTAACTTCGCATGTTAAAAGCTGAACGCTGAATGTCAGGAGACAAGCTTTGGAAGCATGAGTGAATGGGAGAATGAAAGAAAAGCTGCAGCAATATCACTGTTTAACGAGGAGTTAGACGCAGGACAGATTTCAACAACTAGCCACTCTGGAATAACTGGTACTGAACCCTCACTCAAACAAAAGCTAATACTATTGGAAAAATTATCCAAAAGAGAGTTAAACAAATAGTGGATAGTCACATCGTTGACTAACTACGTGGAAGAAGGCCGGGTACCAAGGGGCCTCAGAATTGCAATTGTACCAACATATGAAAATCCTAATCCGGATTTACTGGCAGAATGGGCAGCATACATGGCAAAAACTTGCAAAGGGATGCTTGAAATGTTAATCAAATACGCACAAATTGATCTGGACACAACCAGAAAAGAACTAGCCGCCCTGCAAATCGAATTGGAAAAAGTGAAGATAGAGAAAGCAGCCACTGATTTCATCAACACATTACCTAATAAATAAAAGGAATACGAAGAAGCAATCAAAGCAAAAAACAACGGAAATGTTTGAGAGACAAAAAAGATTACGCTGAAGGGCGTATCTTAACGTATGCCAAACGTTTTAATTGGGCACAACGAGATCTTCAATCTTCCCTCAATCAAAGACAGGAAGAGGTTCTTTCGACAGGATCAAGTTCTGATCTTAGCTCTGATTCTGAGACACGGAATGCAAGTATCCCTTTAGGAGTGCGCCCTCTAACATTCCTCCACGAATTTCAGTTGTTGAAAAAGAAAAAAGAACAGGGCTCATCGGACAAACCCCCAACCAGGGGCAGAGGAAGAGGCAGAGGTCCCAGAAGAGGAAAAGCCAAAGAAACAAAAAAAGACTCCGACTAACAAAAAGAAGGGGAGGAAGAACCAAATATAAAATACCCGAAATAAATATCAATGAAAACGACAAATCTATCATCAACTTGTCGTCCAGAATATTAAAGCCCGAAGAAATATCACTGTTACGCCTGGGTCTCTCATTCTGTCCGGTGAATGACATCAATTATATCGATGCCAGGATTGATCTTTTTCTATATGTTAGGAAACTGAAACTTATGAAATTGTACAAGATGACGGTTGGACAAAAACCAGTATCTGCCTTCAGAAGTGGTATGACAAGCTTCTCAGATCTCCAGGTGGGAGATATGGAGCTAATACTGGATTTGCATGACCTAGAAACTAACAATGAACAGAGATTGCAAGGCGACATAGATCCAATTTTGGAACATTTGGGCCTAACAACCAATCAAACAAGTCATAGTGGCCTAAAATTAAAATAGAGGCATAATCCCAATGTACCACATGATAATATCGAGGACTACAGCTCTGCCATGATCCACGAATTGGGGAAGATAAGACACAAGAGTACCACGCCTATTTGGGATAATTTATCCAAAGAACGTGTGGCATTGAAAGATTTGAAGAATGATCCTAAAATTATTATTAAGCCCTCAGACAAGGGGGCAACATTGTAATTATGGATATTGAGCAATATAGAGGTGAAGCTCTACAACAACTAGCGGATCATACCTGCTATGAAGAAATTGGATGGGACACATATAAAAGGGTAATTAGAAGTTACCATGATCGCCTTAGAGATAGGAACCAATTAGGATTTTTGCACAATGATGAATTAAAATTTTTGAAAATGGACAATCCTCGAGTGCCATGTTTGTATTTATTGCCAAAAATCCATAAAGATTCCATGAACCCACCAGGGCGGCCAATAGTCTCCTCCAATGGAGGCCTATTTGAAAATACATCTATTTTTCTTGATTTGGTCTTTCACCTTATGTCCGAAATTTAAGATCTTATTGTAAGGACAGCTCCGACTTTTTGAGACGTATCCACGATGTCCAGTGGGAAGATAGCTATCTAATGATAGCTCTTGAAGTATGTTCTCTATATACATGTATTGAACAAAAGAAAGGAGTAGAAGCTTGCATGTATTTCTTAAGCAGTAGACACATCACACTTTGGGGACACAATAAGATGTTGGAAGAAATGATGTTATATTGCCTTGCACAGAATATGTTCCTCTTTGAAAAAACACTATATCGCCAAACGTCAGGTACAGCAATGGGGACATGCTTTGCCCCCAGCCTGGCCAACTTATTTCTAGGCTGGTGGGAGGAACAAATTGTGTGGACGGAGGCGAATGAAATATACACATTCCAATCTGGATCAGGTATATTGACAACGTTTTCCTGATCTGGGCTGGACCACAGCAGTTAGCAATGGAATTCATCCAAAACTTGGGGGTCAATGATTTGAACCTGAGTTTTACCCATAAGATGAGCACTGATTATTGTGAGTTTTTGGATGTGGATGTGAGAATTGAGAATAAGCAAATAATAAATAGCTTGTTTAGAAAGGCAACAGCAGGAAATACCGTCCTACATGCCTCAAGTAATCATCCAGTACCATTAGTCCAAAGTATAGCTTATGGGGAACTTTTGCGAGCACGTCGCAATTGTAGCACAAATGATGGCTTTATACAATAACAGGGGATGAGGGAACAAAGGTTCAAACAAAGAGGGTACAGCAATAAAATACTGCTCGAGGCAAAGAATAAGGCGAAAAACAAGAGTCAAAATGATCTGCTCTTTAATTAAGCACCAAGATCGAATTCCATCAAAAATGAGGCCCCAAAAATGATCACTACTTATAGTAGAGGTGCATGGGCATTACGTAAAGCCATGAAAGCCCACTGGAGTCTGTTAAAAACCGATCCGGTAATAGGCAAACATATAGGCAACTCACCTAACATTACGTATAGACGTCCAAAATCCTTGAAGGACCGTCTGGTCCACAGTTATCAACAAGAAACAACCACAACACATTGGTTAAATCCAACTACAGGTTTACGGTATGTGGTACTTGCAAAGCCTGTAAAAAAAGCAAAAGTCGCAAAACCTATGTGACATACTTAGGAACCACAAAAACTATAATGAAATCGATTACTTGTACCAGTGACTTTGTTGTCTACATATTGGAGTGTCCATGTGGGCTCAAATATGTCGGCAGCACAAAGTTACAGATGAAATCGAGTGTATTACAGCACTTGCGTGCTGTTACCAATCGCGATTTCAACTACCCAGTAGCCAGACACTTTGCTGAGAAACATGACAGCAATAGTAATCAGTTGCAGTTCTACTGAATAGATAGGGTTCTGCCACACCAACGGGGAGGGGATAGAGAAAGAAATCTCCGTATCCTAGAATCAAGATACATCATTGATCTAAACACCAAGACCCCCAATGGATTAAATAGTGGAGAGGAATTGGCAAACCCACATAGGATGTCAAAAATAGATATCATTGAGGAATAATCAGCTTATGTCGTTCATGTAGATTTTAACTAAATCACCAATTATTAGATTTTTAAGGCTAGGACAGTCAGGGACCCGCCTACTCACATCTACCTCCTCCAAAATTAAGAGACAGATAATATCTCTGATATCTACACTACATGGGTAGATGGAGGTTATTCCCCAATGATGTGAATCCCCATTCCGAAGTAAGGGGGGAATAGGGGCGAGTTGGTGGGGGGAGTATTGTCCTGCAAATTTATCACAGGTGTAGGGATTTTAGAAATTTTGAAATGATTTCCCTCACATATGTTCCATTCAGAGCATAATGCACCAATATACATTTATTCGCTTTAATAAAGATTCGAACTCAAAATTAGGGCAGGGTCACCGGGAGTACATTACTCTAGATTGGCTGCTATAGAAATATTTGAAGCACAGGATGATCTAGTCATACTGCATAGAGCATACGGCATGCGGTGATATCACAAATTGATTGTAAAAATATGTATCCTCGATATATATCAGGGGTAATAACCTTGCAGCGGCAAATCATATACCACGATTTAATTATTCTGTAACAACATAACGTGGGTAGCGCCAGTGATCAAAAGTCGCCCTATTCCCGCATATCAATGTAATTGTTTATGCCAAGAGAAAGCATAGAAACCATGTATAGAATATGATTAGTGAATTGATGTTTTACATTGTAGATGAAGCATTGTTTTGAATCAACTTTATTGATGGCAGTGAAAATGACAAACATTTATGTTGATAATTGCCATTGTGAAGCTTTTGCCTATATATTTTTCTAATTCATCAATTTATCACAGATATGAGAACTGTAAAATGTACCAAACTATGCTTTGATGTGGGCATTTTAACTTGGCTTTGGCAACATTTTGTCACAGGTGTATAATGAATTAAGAGGGAACGGAAGTATGTTTTCAGTTTCTATGAACTGGAATCTATATTTCTAAGGGAATTTGTACACACAAATGACTCGATAAAGGCTAACGCCGAAACGCGTCGTCTTGGTGCACAATAAACTATTGTGCAGGCTCCTGGTGTGCCGCTCCTGTTGTTTTCTTGGCAATCTTCGAAGGAATACACTGGAAACCTTGTAATTTATGACGGCTGCTGTCGCCGTAGCTGGCACGGACACCGTGGGAAGGTGAACTGTGAAGTACAGTAATACTTCTGGACATATATATATATAATAAAATAATAAATATTAAATATGTTAAATAATAAAATTAATATAAAAAAATAAAGTAGATTTAATATAAATTTTTAAAAATATAAATAAACTTAATTAAAAAAAGTTACACATACATAATAATTCATATATATTTACTTTAAAACAATTAATAAACTATTAATTTTAATTTATTTTATAATTTTAAAATTATATAAAAATTTACAAATATATATATATATATATATATATATGTGTGTGTGTACCAATAACATAAAATATAATTTTAAAAACATTCTATTATAAATTAAAACATTAAACTTTTAAAAAATCTTCAAACTGAAATTTCCCACTCCAGTGAGTGCAACAGTAGGGAAAGTGTTGGATAGCGGAGGGGTAGAAATTACTATTCCCACTCCAGTGAGTGTAACAGTAGGGAAAGTGTTGGATAGCGGAGGGGTAAAAATTACTATTCCCACTCCAGTGAGTGCAACAGTAGGGAAAGTGTTGGATAGCGAAGGGGTAAAAATTACCATTCCCACTCCAGTGAGTGCAACAGTAGGGAAAGTGTTGGATAGCGGAGGGGTAGAAATTACTATTCCCACTCCAGTGAGTGTAACAGTAGGGAAAGTGTTGGATAGCGGAGGGGTAAAAATTACTATTCCCACTCCAGTGAGTGCAACAGTAGGGAAAGTGTTGGATAGCGAAGGGTTAAAAATTACCATTCCCACTCCAGTGAGTGCAACAGTAGGGAAAGTGTTGGACAGCGGAGGGGTAGAAATTACTATCCCCACTCCAGTGAGTGCAACAGTAGGGAAAGTGTTGGATAGCGGAGGGGTAAAAATTACTATTCCCACACCAGTGAGTGCAACAGTAGAGAAAGTGTTGGATAGTGGCGGGATAAAATTTACTATTCCCACTTCAATAATTGTAAAAGTAGGGAAAGTATTAGATAGCGGAGGGGTAAAAATTACTATTCCTACTCCAGTGAGTGCAACAGTAGGGAAAGTGCTGGATAGCGAAGGGGTAAAAATTACTATTCCCACTCCAGTGAGTGTAACAGTAGGGAAAGTGTTGGATAGCGGAGGGGTAGAAATTACTATTCCCACTCCAGTGAGTGCAACAGTAGGGAAAGTGTTGGATAACGAAGGGGTAAAAATTATCATTCCCACTCCAGTGAGTGCAACAGTAGGGAAAGTGTTGGACAGTGGAGGGGTAGAAATTACTATTCCCACTCCAGTGAGTGCAACAGTAGGGAAAGTGTTGGATAGCGGAGGGGTAAAAATTACTATTCCCACACCAGTGAATGCAACAGTAGAGAAAGTGTTGGATAGTGGCGGGATAAAATTTACTATTCCCACTTCAATAATTGTAAAAGTAGGGAAAGTATTAGATAGCGGAGGGGTAAAAATTACTATTCCTACTCCAGTGAGTGCAACAGTAGGGAAAGTGCTGGATAGCGAAGGGGTAAAAATTACTATTCCCACTCCAGTGAGTGTAACAGTAGGGAAAGTGTTGGATAGCGGAGGGGTAGAAATTACTATTCCCACTCCAGTGAGTGCAACAGTAGGGAAAGTGTTGGATAACGAAGGGGTAAAATTACCATTCCCACTCCAGTGAGTGCAACAGTAGGGAAAGTGTTGGACAGCGGAGGGGTAGAAATTACTATTCCCACTCCAGTGAGTGCAACAGTAGGGAAAGTGTTGGATAGCGGAGGGGTAAAAATTACTATTCCCACACCAGTGAATGCAACAGTAGAGAAAGTGTTGGATAGTGGCGGTATAAAATTTACTATTCCCACTCCAATAATTGTAAAAGTAGGGAAAGTATTAGATAGCGGAGGGGTAAAAATTACTATTCCCACTCCAGTGTGTGCAACAGTAGGGAAAGTGTTGGATTGCAGAGGAGTAACAATTAATATTCTCACTCCAGTCAGTTCAAAATTAAAAACAAACAAAATTTTAACAACAATAAAAATATTAAACAAAATAAATTAAAAAATATATAAATGTTAAAAATTCAAATACAAAAACATTTAATATTTAAAAAAAATAAAAACATATTATAATGTTAAATACATATAACAAATACCTACACATTATATTAAATAAAATAAAAAATAATTTCCAAACAAATATTTTTAATTAAAAATGATTTAGAAACAAAAACATTAATTATTACATAAATTTACTTTTTTATTTCCTACCCTATAACACCACACAATTCACAACCCACATCTAAATTTAAAAAAATGTACTTCCTCAACTAACATAATTAATTACCAATTAAAGAAATACTAATTAAAAAACAAATTAAAACTCATAAAAATTATTTAACTTCCCACACTTTACCCCTATAATCCCCACAACCCACAGCTAAAACTAAACTGTAAAAAAATTACTTATTTTCAATTAAAAAACTAATAGTATTTAACAGCTATTTATAAAGTAAAATGTATTTACTCCCCACACTGTACCCCTAGAATAATAAAACCCACACAAAAAAAATAAACAAATACCCTAATTAAATATAAATAAATTAATTAATATTAATGATCAACTAATTTTTAATTAATTAAACAAAAATTACTTCCCACCCTTTACCCCTATAAACCTCACAACCCCCACCTAAAATTAATTACACAAATTCCATATTTAATTTTCAATTAATTAATATTAATTAACTATTAATTAATTAAACATAAATTACTTCCCACCCTTTACCCTATAAACCCCACAACCCACACCTAAAAAAATCACACAATTACCATAATTAATTATCAATTAATTAGTTAATATAAATTAACAACTAATCAGTAATTAAACATAAATTACTTCCCACCCTTTACCCCTATAAAACCCACAACCTGCACCTAAAATTAATAACACAATTTCCATAATTAATTTTCAATCAATTAAATATAAATTAACTAATTATTAATTAATCAAAAATAAATTGCTTCCCGCCCTTTACCCCATAAACCCCACAACCCGCACCTAAAAAAAATTACGCAATTACCATAATTAACTATCAATGAGTTAATTCATATTAATTAACAACCAATTAATAATTTATTACAAATAAATTACTTTCCACAATTAACGCTATAAAATCTAAATTAAATAAATAAAAAATAATCATTAATTTATTATAATTAAATTACTTCCCACCCTATTCCCCTATAAACCCAGAACCCGCTACAGAACTAAAACATGCAAAATTTAATTTAAATAAAATTCATAACTACTAAAAATTTAACACATATATTAAAAAACATAAACGATACTTATACAAAAAAATACATCACATACATTTAAAATATAAACTAAAATACATAACACTAATTAAAAAATCGATATTTCAAACATCTATATTTTTGCAAACAATATTAATGACTTCTATACTTTTAAAAATGATATTTCCTACCTTAAATTCGATATTCTTGACCACGATATTCTTGCTGTCGATATTTCTGAACCACGACATTTCCAACTCGATATTCTGTCTCAGCACCCCCTGCTCTAAAGGTCTTAATCCGGCCCTGATCGTCAAGCCACTTCCCAGCACCAATGAAACAGTCCTTGCTGATTCAAAACTATTATCAAAGGATTTCATTGTATACCCCAGCATTTATTCCACACAGGTCAACACCCTTAAATGAACAAGGCAAAGATATGAAGGAAAGATATTACAGGACGAGTTTCTCGTATTGTCTTTTGCTCAGAGTTGAATTTTTTCAACTCGATGTAGGAAGCGCGTAGTTATTGTTGGGTGTTTTCCATTCAGATTTTTGTGTACATTTCAGTAAAGTATTTGTCGTGGAATCCGAGAACATTTTGGACACAAGATCACGTATAGCCAGCCACGTCCAAAAGGGCAGAACTAGTTTATAAAACTCTATGCAAACAAATATCCTGAAGCAGATTCTACTCTTTCAAAACATTTTAAGATAGATAATAAATAATTCATAAATATAGTCTTTTTGCAGTGCATGAGCAACTCGAAAAGAATATTCGGTGGAAAACTAAAGTACTGTGCCTAAAGCCTAAATTGCAATTAAGATGCAGAAGAATACTGCTCTGTTCAGAAGCCATAACAACATAAATATAGATAAACATTTCTGGTTCGAAAAATAATTAACATTTTTATTGCACACACTAAAACTCTAAGACTATTGCACTCCATTCAAATAAATTTAGTGTATTCTTAGGTTTGAAAACATCAATAACGATAAAAAAACAGCAGCATATATCACAATTTAAAATGAGAAATAATAATTTCAACATTTTCATTAAGCACAGTATTATTTTTGGCTAATACGCCTATATTAAAATAAAAAGGGGGGGGGAAATGTATTTCTCAGCTAAACCTAGGGCTTCCATGAAAACAAAGTTCGACAAATGGAACTGCAGTATAAAGTGGAATTTATAAGTAGAAAAGGGAAAAAGGGCAGTCAGTTTATTAGCACTTATACCACATTTTCAGTCTGGAGCAAGATCAAAAACCTTTTTTTTTTAACTTGTCTTTATTCAATACTGCACAACTATCACATTACATGTTGGCCCATCAGGCTGCGTAACAATGGGGAAGAATAAAGAACCACAGATTAGCGTACACTCCAGGTGAGCAGTGCAGGATATCACAGCGGCCTGAATGTTTGCCCATAAGCTCCGCTCACAAGTGTCATTGAGGCGTGCGTTGTCTTGTGCGACATACAGAGCAAATCCCATGTAGAGAAACATGCACAGCAGAGACCAACATAACAATCGAAAACTATAATAAACAACGTGGCAGCGAAAGGTAGGCGGGCAACAGTCCCTAATAAAGAGAGAGAAAAAAGGTGAACTAAAAAGATCTTCAAGTAGCAGGCAGAGAAGCAGGTATGGACGTGTACAAGGCCCCTCAATTCCCCAGTGGCACTGCTACACTTCATCGGGCAGCGAAAAGCATACCCAGGTAGCAATCAAGAGCAGCACAGTCTGCCGATATAAATGTATACAGTCCAGCTGTGCTGTGAAATCAATTAAGGGTGTGTGTAAGGAAGCACTTCTCTTTCATCCCCCCGAACTCCTCCTCCGGATCATTGGCCCAACCCGCTGTCTGCCCAGTCACCAGCGCTCCCACCCACGCATCACACGCAGCCATAGTCTGTACATCAGCTAGGTCAGCCAAGCAAGGGGTCAATCCTCCACAGTTAGCGCAGGAGTAGCAGGGTCCATTATCTGCGGTGAGGCTTCAGCCCCCGACCCCCATCCGTCTGCAGGCTCTCCAGCAGATCAAAAACTTAAGTGACCTCTTTGATTCCAAATTCTTACTGCCTGATGCCATGCCATTCATGATTTTGATAATTCGTATCATAAAAGTGTCAATTCAGCTAATCCCTTGTTAATTAACATAGGTATCAATAATCAAGCTTTCTAACTGTATTGAAACTATATTAGGCTTGTAATATAACTGTGTAGTCATTCAAAAACGTTGAGACCCACATTCTCCTAATTCTCTGGTGATAATCACTTAACACTTATAATTTACTGTTAATTATCCCTGTAAATGTCTTCCCCAAAAGGAAAATGACAATTTATATGTTCATATATCTTCATCAGTAATGTATTCCAAGCATTGGTAATGCATCGGTTTCACCTATGTGATGAATAATAAGCTATTTGTATCAATCACCGTCCGGGACAAAGGAAAGAGCTCCCTGACAAGTATCACAGGAGTGGAGAGTATTTGGCGCGGCGGCCAGAGCTGCTGACTCGAGAGCTGGAGAACCCGTTTTGAGTCTTTGGCGGTGCAACATCCTGTGATTCTGGGAAAATCACTTAATCTCTCCGGGTGATAAGTTGGTCTATATAAATCTGCTGCAAGACCCAAAAGCAGAAGAGGCAAAACGTAACGAAAAAATAGTTCCACCAAAGCGGTTGTTAACAGTATTTCGGCTACGGGAAACTGATAAGAGAAGCAGACGAGGAACAAGCATTGGTAAATGCAGGAAAATATGCTACAGCCCATAGAAATGGTGGTAAAGTAAGTGGCAAGCACAGGAACCAGGAAAGAGAGGGGGTGGGATGTAAGCCCTTTTAAGTTTCTATTAAAAACAATAGATTGCACAAGCACCGCACAAGCACTGTGCAGGCGAAACCTAAAAATATTGAGTCTCCACTAAGTATCCTAAAAGAAAACACAGGAGAAGAATATTTTCCAGTGCCTAAACTTTCATTCGTAATCAGACATGCTGCATTTTAAGAACACATAAATTAAAAGAATAAAAGTGCAGAAAAATGCTATCACCTGAAAGTGAAGGCCATATGCTTGCAATAAAAACGTAGGCGAAAAATTAAACCTCACTCTGGTTGATATCTTGGAACACTATTGTGCATACTGCATCATTGATTCAGCATTTCAAAATGTCTGTCACATTTAAAAGCAACATGGCAATTATCTTTGCCCAGTAAAACACTGATTACTTTAGCCACAACTACATTGCAAGATGGCCACCCAGTAAATATTGCAAGACTGGTGATAATGTGGTGGGTATTTTGAGAAAGTAAAACAATGATACACTATGGACAATACCATTACAATAATTCTACCGAGTTCAGAAGCAGTGGGCAGCCAGGATTAAGCCCACAGCATACCTAACAAGCAGCCCAGCAGAAGGTGAAGTGAGCAAGCTGCCCAGTAGCATTGCATGGCTAGCTGTCAGCCACCCTAATTATTCTGGTAGGATTAAAGAGAAGGGAGGGACTAAATGAGTGCCCCCACCAACACTGGCACTGGAGCACACTCATTTTCAGGCAGATGAACACGTGACCAGACAATATAGACTACCTCAACTGAACAATATAGCCAGGGCCACTTGAATTATGCGATTGTGTGGCTGCTACAATTTTCACATAATCATAGATTTGCCGCCCCATAATCTGCTGCATCATCTGCAGATTTTAACAAAACTAAAAACAAATTCTAGCTTGAGCAGTTCAAAAGTTACTAAAAATGCAGCTACATATGTTGATGCGCAGTGGAAGGCCCTTTGAAAAGCTGGACTGATCACCTTTCTGATGCTTATTGCTATATTTGGGTATTAAACTGGTACTAATGAGGTGCAACCAATGGACAGACAGTGTTACCAAGTTTAAAAATGATGACATAATGTAGTAATAATATTACAAAGTGTGCAACAGTATGACATATAATTTTCCTTTTTTTGCCGCATAACTTACTCAACCCTGCAGCATAATTTAGCCCTCTCCTGTCGCATAATTCCAGTGTCCCTGAATATAGCCAACAGCTGAACTGGACTGACCCACTGTCCAACACTACATGGTGTCATGTGTGGAAGCAAAATGTGAATGATGACAAATAGCTGAAGGGGGCTGACCCAAAGCCCCTCTATGTGTAATTGTAAGGCATTGGGTTATTGGTTGAGGAGGGTGGAACCCTTCTCAAGGGACAACCACAATCCTTGTCAGGGTGAACCACAAAAGTCACTAATTTAACATGTGCTTAACACTCTGGTAGCGTGCCACAAAAAGCAGTCAGGCTTAACTTGGCGGCATTGTGCAAATATTTATGCAACGCACAAACAGTAATAAAGTGAAAACACAACACAGGAAAAATCCTAAACCAAATTAGAAAAAGACTACGGGGCCTATTAGGATGGCGGTCGGAAAACCTCCCCGACCGTCATGGTAGCGGGAAAAGACCGCCCGCATGGTCCGCGACATCACCGCCGGTCGAATTACGAAGACCCGCGGTCGAAATCCGACCGCGGCGGTCGGATCGCGGGCCTTAACATTGCGGCGGTTGCTGCTGCCCGCAGCACCGCCGCGATGCCGAAAGGAGCATGTCCTGCATTTCCCTGCACTGTGTGGCAGGCACCGCACAGTGCCTGCCACCTGGTACAGGGAAATGTAGGGGGGGACCATGGGTACCCCGCCAGTGCACCCACACACCCCCAACACATTGGGGGCCCGCAACGGGCCCCCGGAAGACAATCTCCGCATGCCTTTCCATGGCAGTTTGACCGCTGAGGAAAGGCTGGCTACCGCCGGCATCATAATCCTGCCGGCGGAGCCTGCTCTGCACCGCCACCATTATCCCGGTCCTGCTCCGTCCGTCAGGCAGGAGTGCTGATGGCAACCGGCGGAAAAGCGGCGGTCAAAATTTCCCACCGCCATCCTAATCTGACCAGCGATTTTCTTGGTTGCGATCGCGGTCGGATGTCCACCGCCGGTCCGGCGGGCGCCACCGCCGGCCTGGCAGTGGTCATCCGACCACCATCCTAATAGGCCCCTACATTTTAAGAAATAAAATGAGACCAAAATGATAAACATCCAATCTTCAGAACCGGAGATTATGTAATTTCAAAGTTTGAGGTTGATATAGCACATAAAATTACAAACCACAACTCGCGGTCATCTGTTCGTGCAGGCTGTATGTCAGAACCAAGGAAGCATTTACCACGCCTGCCTTAACAAAGCAGTCTGAACCACAAATGTATCTTTACAGCACATTCCTTTACCACGCAAGTCGTTACAACGACTTGCCTTAGGGAAAGCGCTAGACTTTTGAATAGTATAATTTACTATTCCAACTGCAGTCTGCGCAACAGTAGGGAAAGTATTTGGATTTAAATTCCATTATCAGTCCAACAACACTTTCCTTAAGGCAAGTCATTGTAATGACTTGCGTGGTAAAGCAATGTGTCGTAAAGACACATTCATGGTTCAGACCACGCTATTTAGGCACAGCGTGGTTCGAGCTGTGCTGCAAATTCTAGCTTAAGCAGTTCAAAAGTTACTAAAAATGCAGCTACATGTGTTGATGCACAGTGGAAGGCCCTTTGCAAAGCTGGACTGATCACCTTTCTGATGCTTATTGCTGTATTTGGGTATTAAACTGGTACTGATGAGGTGCAACCAATGGACAGACAGTGTTACCAAGTTTAAAAATGATGACGTAATGTAGTAATAATATTACAAAGTGTGCAGCAGTATGACATATAATTTGCCTTTTTTTGCCGCATAACTTACTGTTGTATCTTGACTCCAATGTTATTCTTGCTCTCTCTGTGGAACCTTGCTATGATGTCATCCTACAGAATGTTAGGAGTCAAATCTTCACAGTTGACTGGGCTGAGCAGCATGCTGGCTGCTCCTGGTGGGGTGTATTGTACCATCTTGAATAAAACTACCTGAAACCCATCTTGCGTACCTGACTCAATCACTACAAGTTTTTGGCGACGATCCTGAAGGGAACCTGCGTCTGTCACCTCATCAAGAACCCGAAGCAACTTTAAAAATACAGAACCTACTGCAACTCAAGTTAAGTTAACCCAACTGGCATCCTGACCCCACCAGTGACCTCCAATCGGTCGCCCACTGCAGTCTGCCAGTTGTTCCTCTGCGTCTGGGGAAGTGCTACTTCAAGAGCTGCCCTTACAGTTTTGGGTGTCTACTCCCCATTTTCTCTACACGTCTCTGCTGTGCCTTCTGTGAGCGTAAGCCTGCCTTTCATCGTGTTAAGGAGCTGCCCATCCAGTTAAGAGCTTCTACTCTCCAGAGTCCATCTACGTGTCTGACAAATCCCTCGTCTACTTGTGCTGTGCTTTCAGCGAGGGTAAGCCTGTTTTACTGTCTTCAGCTGCCACACATAGATATCTACACTGTCTGGTGAAGAAGTGTGCCTTTTCACGTGTGCGCCAGCCAAGCTGTCTTTCCAGTATCGTCCTCTTCTCACAGTCACAATGGAGTGTGCACCTTCTACAGTGAGTCTACAACTTTTGTCTGCACTGTCTCCTCAAGTGAGGTAATTGGACTGTCTGATTTTGTGTCCCAATTCAGAGTTAGGCACTCCTATTTCCAATGTTATACAGTGCTGCCCCTTCAGCTTTTCAACAAACACTGTGACTGGCCTGTCTCAATCTGGTCTCCTGTCTATCTATGTCTGCACTGTCTGCATAGTGAGAGCTCCAGTTTCCCTCAATTTACTCCAGTCAAAGCATCCTGTGTTTTACTCAAGAGATAACCCTGCACACTGCGCACTCAAGTGCACTGCGCACATCGATGCTTTCATCACACAGTTTCTCCAAAAGCGTTCTGTGCTCACTACATGCCCGCCTCAGCGAGATCTACATGTTATTTGTTGAAAGACACTGCCTACAATGTCCCCTCAAGCTCCACGGTGCTTTACGTTCTGCAGCCATTGGAGCGGGTGAGACGTCTTTGTCTTTTATTGTTGGGATCGCTTGAGCAACGGTGCCTTCAACCACTTTGTGTCTTTTTGAAATGTAGGCGCGAGCCTCATTCTGCGTGTCCTCTTACCTGCATCTTCATGACTGCGTGGATCTTTGTGACGTCCTCCGTGTTCCGTGTGCTCTGCTGTTTCTTCACGATGCATGCTCAGGCGCGCCGTGAGCCATCCGGCAGGGCTTCTGCAACGTGACGCCATCTTGTGATTGGTGGCGTTATTCTCCTCTTTCGAATTTTGCCAACCACGTCTTCAAAGACCCTGTTTACCACTGTTTCTTCTGTGTACCACTTCAACGGTGACGCACACACCAGTTAAGTCTTCGGCGTGTCTCAACTCCAGTTCGGATCAGCTTTCCATGGGAGTTTTCGTCCTCTTTGGTCTCCAGTCGGTGTTTTCTGCCCTTCATGGACCTACTGCTTCACGCTTCCTGGACTCATCCGTCTGCCTGTTTTACAGTATACTGTGTCATGCTCACCTTTAACGTTGTTTTTTATTCCCAGCACGCGTTTTGGACAAACTATTATCCTTATCACATTTCTGTACTTTTATTACAACCTCCTTGTTGTCGTCTGAAGCGCTGGAGCACAATTTGAGGTACTTTCGGAAATTTTGTTCATCATGTGTTTGTTTCTTTTTAAGGCTCGGGTGAGTAGTCGCTCGCCGGCGTTCTGTATTATGCAGTACAGTTTGTTCTTCACAAGATTGTACGATGACTTCTCGTTATTTTACATTATATGTTTACGGACCCTACGTTCACACCTGCAGGTGTCTCTTTTCTCCAGTGTTATCCTTCTTACGATTTTCGAATGGGTACTGTTGTCTCAACATCGTATTTTATTTGTTTATGGACCCTAGGTATACACCATGTAGGTACACGCTATCCTGGTACACGCCGTCATTGGTTTTTTTTTACTGTCTCTTGCATGCTTTAAGTTTCCCTACACGGCAATCGCAGTGGGTATTAGTCCCATCTGCTCATTGTACATTCGTACACGTCTCATGTGCACAAATTTTAGTCTGTCTTCCTCCTGGGAGCTATGCGATGGTTTTAGTCCTTTTCGCATTATTATATGGGTCCCTATCCATATCTGTTTATTTTGTTCACGTCTCACATGTGCACAATTTTAGTCTGTCTTCCTCCTGGGAGCTATGCGAGGGTTTCAGTCCTTCTCGCATTATTTTATGGGTCCCTATCCATATCGGTTTGTTGACATCGTTCAATCTCTCTTACTTTTCACAATGTTCGATCTCTCTTAGTTTTCACAATGTCAATATTACAAGGACTATTGTCTCTATGGGTCTTAGTCCCATCTGTTACTGCTTCAATCCCTATCTTTGAAGGGTTTGTTTTCGGGTCATAGTCCTCCCGAACTTCACATATGTTTTTTTTTTTTTATTAATATGCACTGTCTTCTTTACGCTATATTTTGTTATTTTGTATTGATGATGGTGTTTCTCTTGGGTGAGGATTATCATTATATTTTTCCTCATCTTCCTTGTTTTCTTTCTTCGTTTCTGTTCTCTTTGTGATGTCTTCTTCTGGTGCCTCATGTGGATTCTTAGCTTTCCTCGGGTTTTCTCCCATGTTTTTTTTCTCTGTGTTTTCCACATCCTGTAGTCCTGAGTTTTGTTGGTTCATTCCTTTTCTGCCCTCTTACATTCCTGTTCTGGCCAGTGGGTATGTTTTGGGGCTGTTATTCGTGGTTCTTTTTCTTCTCTCTGACGATGTTATTTCGTTCTTTTTCTTTTGTGTACAGAAGGGAGGATGGTTCTTATATCTTGGTTTGCCTCTCTGGTTCTTATATCTTGGCTTTGCTTCTCTTTTCCTTTTCCGATGCTCTCTTCTTTCTATGGTTTCTTGTTTCTGATTTCCTCCGTTTCTCCTCATCTTTGGTTCTTCTTTCCTGTCCCTCATTGTTCTTTTATTTATATATAGAAGAAAGGGGGATATGTTGTATCTTGACTCCAATGCTATTCTTGCTCTCTCTGTGGAACCTTGCTATGATGTCATCCTACAGAATGTTAGGAGTCAAATCTTCACAGTTGACTGGGCTGAGAGCATGCTGGCTGCTCCTGGTGGGGTCTATTGTACCATCTTGAATAAAACTACCTGAAACCCATCTTGCGTACCTGACTCAATCACTACACTTACTCAACCCTGCAGCATAATTTAGCCCTCTCCTGTCGCATAATTCCAGTGACCCTGAATATAGCCAACAGCTGAACTGGACTGAACCATTGTCCAACACTATATGATGTCATGTATGGAAGCAAAATGTTAATGATGACAAATGGCTGAAGGGGGCTGACCCAAAGCCCCTCTATGTGTAATTGTAAGACATTGGGTTATTGGTTGAGAAGGGTGGAACCCTTCTCAAGGGACAACCACAATCCTCGTCAGGGTGAACCACAAAAGTCACTAATTTAACATGTGCTTCACACTCTGGTAGCGTGCCACAAAAAGCAGTCAGGCTTAACTTAGAGGCATTGTGTAAATATTTATGCAACACACATAAAGGGAAAACACAACACAGGAAAAATCCCAAACCAAATTAGAAAAAGACTACATTTTAATTAATAAAATGAGACCAAAATTATAAACATCCAATCTTCAGAACCGGAGATTATGTCATTTCAAAGTTTGAGGTTGATATAGCACATAAAAGCACAAACCACAACTCACGGTCATCTGTTCGTGCAGGTTGTATGTCAGAACCAGGGAAGCATTTACCACGCCTGCCTTAACAAAGCAGTCTGAACCACAAATGTGTCTTTACAGCGCATTCCTTTACCACGCAAGTCGTTACAACGACTTGCCTTAGGGAAAGCGCTAGACTTTTGAATAGTATAATTTACTATTCCAACTGCAATCTGCGCAACAGTAGGGAAAATATTGGACTTAAATTCCAACATCAGTCCAACCACACTTTCCTTAAGGCAAGTCATTGTAATGACTTGCGTGGTAAAGGAATGTGTCGTAAAGACACATTCATGGTTCAGACCACACTGTTAAGGCACAGCGTGGTTCGAGCTGTGATATAAAGGATGTTTCCCGTTCGTGCTAGACGAGGGGAAAGTCAAGTTCAAGTTGACTGCGAAGGAGCGTGGGCCAAATACAGGGACCAGGTTAGTCCCACTGAAAAAGATACCTTCTCAAAGTCCGGCGTGTAAAGTACAGTTCAGGGGGAAGGAAGACGCTAGAAGCAGCGAGAGCGTCATGGATGCTCATTGCTGTAGCGCGAAGAGCAGGTCTGGCGTCGCAGACAGTTATTGATGAAAGGTAAAGATCCTGTTGGGCGTCGCGGATGGTTCTTGCTGGAACTTGGCGTTGGTGGTCTCCATGGGCTGTTGTTGATGTAGCACAAAGTACAGATCGCTAATTGTGGGTTGTCACTGGCAATCGCTGTAGCATGAAGAGTTGGCTTCATCAGAGGTTTGCGTTGGCGGTAGTCGCGGGTGGCAGAGTCTAGGTGCGAACGGACCCATTCACAGTTGAGAACAGCCCAAAACTTCAGGATTTCTCCTCTCTTTCAGAGGAGTGCACTTTGGGCCAACCAAGGGTCTAGGACCTGTAGAAGCACCTCTAGTGGGTTCATGGACTCGCTTTAGCACAGGCTAGCTGGGAGGGCGCAGGCAGGTCCAGTTGCACAAGGTCAGCTGGGCAGTAGCAGGGAGGCTTCTGTAGCTTGTTTTGTCCCTGTAGCTCAGAACGAGAGGGGAGCTGACTAGCCCTTTGAGTTACTCTGGTGGCCCTGGGTTCAAGTAGCAGGTCCACTCTTCTTTCCTAAGGCAGCAGGGCAGTCCTTCCAGCAGCAGTACAGTCCTTTATCTTAGTCTTCCATGCAGGGGCGGCTCCTGCATTAGGGCGGAGGAGCGTCGCCCCACTGCTTTCTCGCAGTGCGAGAAGCAGAAACATAAAGTGGTATTTTAAATACCATTTTATGTTTCTGCTTCTCTCACTGTGAGAAAAGCAGAAGGCAGGGTATGCCTGGTTGGGGGCGGGCGGGAGGGCATGCCTGGTTGGGGGTCTGGGAGAGGAGTGGCTTGCACCACTCTGAGTACCCTGACTGTTTGGTCGGCCCTCTGGGGCCGACCAAACCAGTCATGCACATCTACATTTTCTCTATGTAGGCTGTGCAGCCTACATAGAGAAAATGGCCTCCCTACAGGTGCCCAGCTGGGCGCTGTCCGCACCAATCACAACGCTGCCATTGCAGCGTTGTGATTGGCTTACGGGAGGGGAGATAGCATGCCGGTTCCCGTTCAGGAAAATGCCAACGCGGGACCCAGACCAGGAGAGGCGGCGTGGAACCTGGTCAGGTAAGTGTTTTTCTTTTAACCCCCCCCACCCCTGCGTGACCCCCCCATCCCCCCCACCCACGAGTATTGCGAGCCGCGACTGCTTCCATGGGTCCAGAAGTGATCTGATGAGTGGCTTAGGAGGTCCAGCCTTTGAAGTGGGGGGACTCCCTATACTACCCCCACATCTGGCTCTAGAACGTTCCTTCATTCCCCAGCCTCCCAGTAGTCTAGGGCAGTGGTTCCCAAACTGTGCGCTGCGGCACCCCGGTGCGCCTTAATGAGGTGCCAGGGGCGCCGCGCACACGATGTGGGAAATTGAAGATGCAGCATACGGGGGAGTTAGTAATGCCACCTTCATCATCCTGCAACATGGTTTGGCCCAAGAGCGACGTGCGTACGTACGCGCGTACGTGCTTTCAGAGGCGTAGTCTCCGCCATTGCTGCCATTCGCAGTTCTGAGCATTTGAGGCGCGTGTTTGCTGCCCGCCGTGCTCTGCCGTGCCTCGTGGGACCCTCTGCACAAGGAAATAGGTAAGTGAAGTCCGCCTAATGCCAAGAATTAGCTGCAGCATGCTAGCGAGTAATGGGCAGGGAGTGAGTGGGTACGTGTGAAAACGCAGTGCTGGGGGAGTGCATGTAACAGGCTGGTCGAGCGTTGTGTTGGTCAGGCAACTGCTGCTAAAATCTGCGTGCAGTGTGAAAGGTTCTCATTTCGGAGAGAGAGAAGACTGGGCGACAGTATCAGTGGGTAATGGCAGCACTTGTGATTTATAGCTGTACAAAGCTGCAAGTGTGACTGTGAGGCAGAAAGCGCTTCATGATAAAGCGCGTTGATATTTATTTGGCTGAGAGGTCGCCGTCGTCTTCATGAATTTCAAGAGCACAAACAAATGTAAGCGAATGGCAGGATTACAAGGTTGGGGTCAAGCTGAGTGTACATTGCAAGGTTTAGAGGCAGAAGGCTGACTACTCTAGGCCGCAGGGTGGTTGCTAGACTTCAGGCTTTAGATGGGTGCAGGGGCCTGTCTGCGGGCTCCAGATTGGCCAGGCGCCCGGCTGCGGGCTCCACAGTGCCCAGGGGCCAGGCTGGGCGCGCCGAGCTGCAGGAGTTAGAAGCCTGCAGGGGTCACGCTGAAGTGCTACAGCCTGCAGGAATTTGATGGCGCAGGGGTCAGGCCAGGCGATCCAAGCTGCAGGAGTTATATTTATATTTGTCAGAAACATAGGTTCCAGAAGCTTCGAGCAGTCCTGGGCTGTGTACAGAGTCTGTCCACGGTGGGAGGGAGGTAGGGGGGCAGCAACCGGCAGTCAATCGACCATGATGGGGATTCTAGAAACAAACGCCCGTTACTGGAATTGTAAAAGGTCGCCTCTGGAGGGACTATTCATGGATTCTTCTGAGAATGAGATTTAATTTCTAAAAGGCCTCACTGCGGTGATGGGCCTGTGGTCTTTGAGCTCGTAGAAAGCTGCCGTGGGCACTAGCTCAAGCACGGAAAATGGTCCTGATACCTTGGGTTGGCAGTTAAAGAACACCTACAGTTGGGGTCGGAGAGCAGTGGGTCCCTCAGAACTCTGGGCCCTGGTGCCCCTGCCCCGGCTGCACTATTGAACGTTATGCCCCTGCCGTGGCATCTGAAGGGCAGGAGAAAGGGCACATTGCCTCAGCTCCTCGAAATAAAGCCAGGAATACAGAGAACCTGGAAGGGTCCAATGGTGAATTAACTCAATAAACAAAAGTCAGAAATGAGAACTGATGTACACATTCGACATTGTTCTGCGACATGGTGATAGTGGCAGCACATTATAAAGCGCGGGGGCTGGGGTTACCACAGATACCAGAGGCCTCTTCGTACGAATGGAGGGGTTTAACCAGTGTTTTAAGTGGGATCCAGAGGGGGGCTGTGGAGTGTGGGGGGAGTCTCTTAAAGGGGCATGGCGAAAGAAGTGTAACTAGGAATTCTTTCTAAAAGTCATGCCCCGAGGGGCGTGGCCAAGATGGCGACGTGAGCGGACGTGTTGCTCCGGAGCTCCCGCCGACGGCCCGCTAAAAGCACCGGCTTATAGCCGTTTATAGCTGTTGCTGGCGCCCACACCGGCGACGTGGCCAGCGGGAAGTGCACCGGATGAGCCCACAAGCCAGACGACCGCAAGATCGGTGGCAGACGACGGCAGAGACCTCCGGCCCGCAGGGCCGAGAAGCGAGGCTCCGAGATCCTCGGCGGCGGGGCGGTCTGCCCGGCGGCCGGAGACAAGAGCACCGAGAGCCCTAGCCGGAGCAGCGGCCGTGGTGGAGGTTACCGGACTACACCAGCGGTGAGCACGGACGACGGTGCAGAACTACCGCTATGGCTGTGACGCAGTGGTGAAAGTGAGTGGGACTGGGAGCTGCGCCGGCCATCTTGCGAGGGGGAGATCCACGACGCCCATCCCCCTGAGGGGTGCTACGGTGGACCCCTGAGAGCGGTTCCAGTGGGAGGTGGCCGAGGGCGCTGCCCACACCCCAGCGAGGCTTGACAGCAGCAGAGCGACCGAGCGGCCACCGAACGCTGGGGCAGAGACGTCCGTGAGCGGAGGGCTTCAGGTAGGCCCGAACGGAGCGCGCCCCAGGGGCCCGGGCCTCCGTGGCCCAAGAGAGCAGAAGTCCCCCAGCGGTGCACGGGGGGTGGACGCTGTACCCACTCCGCAGCCCCGTGAGTAAGGGGGCGGCTGACATCCAGCAGCGTCCGAGGGGGAGCAGCGGTTTGCCTGCAGCCTGGTCCGGGCCTCGCTGTCCAGCGGGGACGGCCCCGATCGACGAGCACGCCGGGGAAAGAGACTAGGAGCCCTGAGGAAGACGCAGAGGGGCACCACACGCTGGCAATAGAGGAGCAGGTCGGAGGGGACTGGTGGAGGCCAGCGCCGAGGAGGTGGCGCTCGGGGCCTAGGGGAAGGTCACTGCGCCGGCGCCCACAACTGAAAGGCTCCCATTGAACAAGGTGCAGTAGCGCACACCATCACACAGAGCTGTGGCGCCAAAGTAAGCCCCGAGCGAGAACTACAGGCCAGGCGCGCCCAATTGGTGGTGAGGGAAGATAAGAGGGCCTGCTGTGGCCGCAGTGGGAGGTCTCAGCAAGGACGGCCTGGATGACCTGGGGACGGGGCACTGAGCTCCCTAAAGGGGCCTTGCTGGGGGAACAGAAGAGCCACTACAGCGGGGGCCCGCGTAGAGACTGACCCTGACGTAACCCTGCCCGGCCGGCCTCTAGGCCTAAAGACGCACCGGTGCCAGGAATCGAAGAAACATCTGGCATAGTGGGACCTGCGACACACAGAGGAGGTAGTTGCGAGACACCGGCGGAGACACTGGTGGGACCCAGGCGCTCAGCCACAAGGGGACAGCAGGGATCCACGTACGGCACTCAGCCGCGAGGCTTAGAGGGCAATATAGACGGAGACGGAGGAGAGTCCGGCTAACCCGGGGTAGCACCCGGACCCGCCCTTGCCACGATATGTCCACGTCTCGGGGACGCAAAGACAGGACCTTGAAAGACATGTTTGCGAAAACCCCAGCTGGCCAGCAGGCGACAGACATGGCAATGGGCACTGACCACCCGGTGTCCGAGCGAAACGAAGGGACGGAACCGATCACCAAAGCATTCCTGGAATCCATGTTTGCAGCACTCAGAGAGGATATCCACACACTGAAGCGGGAATTCACCGCGGAGATTAAAGAGGTCCGTAGAGACATGGATGGGATCGGTGAGAGAGTGGCCGACCTTGAGGACAAAAGCGACGGGAGGGACACAGAGCTCGCAGCGCTGCAACAGGAGGTCCTCAGGCTTCACGATCAGCAAGTAGACCTACAGACGCACCTGGAGGACCTGGAAAACCGCTCTCGGCGGCACAACATCCGGATTCGAGGGGTGAGGATGGGCGACGACACGAAAGACCTTTTTAAGTACACGAAGGAACTCTTCAATCACATCTTGGGCAGACCCCTTGAGACAGACTTACGTCTGGACCGAGCGCACAGAGTAGGCCCTCCGCGGGCTCCAACGGCTCCACCATCGGACATCCTGGTCTGCGTCCAAGATTTCCGCACCAAGGAAGACATCCTACAGAAAGCACGCCAGATGCACCCCTTGAAGTTTCGTGACCAAGCACCGGTCCTCTACCAAGACCTGTCTGCACTCACGTTGCAAAAGCGGAGGACATTCAAACCCATCACCTCACATCTCCGGCAGCGCAACATCCCGTACAGCTGGGGCCACCCGTTTCGCATTGTGTTCCGCATAGAAAATAAGCTGCACCAGCTGCGCTCGCTGTCAGAGGCTTGTCAACTGCTAGGGGTGGATCCACCCGCGGAAGGGAGCGGCGAGGAGAGTTCTACGATGGAAGCAGCTGATCCTGGACCCCGCTGGCGCCAACAAGGACGACGACGCCGCATCAAGAAGCCTCCTCCAGAAGAGATAATAAAGGGGCAGCAGTCGGCCCTCGTGGCTGTCTCCACGGAGCTGTCTGAACCCCGGCCGGACTGAAAGCTGTAGCCACGAAAAGCCAGTTAACAATGTTCACTTGAGTTCTGGGCCGTGGGCGGGAGGAGCCTTCCGATTTTCCGCAGGACTACCCTCAACTGCCTTATTTCCATTCACCAAACGATGAAGGACAATATGTTGCTTTTTTTCTCTTTCTATTTTTATTGTAAATTTGAGGGGATTTTTGGTAGGGGTTCAGGGGTTCCATGTCCACTTTCTTTTTAGAGATAGCGTAGATGTCCTGATACAAATGTCTGCTTCCCGACCCGGTGGTACCCACGGAGGCACTGCACTTACGCTACCGGTCCCTTGGTCACTATAAATGCCTGCCAACACGCTTAAAATACTTACCTTAAATGTACGAGGCCTGAATAACCCGGTGAAGCGCAAAGCGGTTCTATCATGTCTGGAAAACTCCCAAGCAGATATATGTTTACTGCAAGAGACCCACCTCTTAACTAAGGATTGCCACCGCCTCAGGTCCCGGAAATTCCCAACCCAACTTTTTTCCTCAGGACCAACTAAATCAGCGGGGGTGGCTATCTTAGTGGCTCGACATTTCCAAGGGGCGGTCTTACATAAGGAGGCAGAAATAAAGGGTAGGCTATTGGTCTATAGATTTACACTGGGCACTTTTACACTCACACTTGGCTCCCTATACGCCCCGAATGAAGGCCAAGAACAATTCTTGCATGACGCCCTCACTGAAACAACGGCCACGACTGACAGACACATTCTCCTTGGGGGAGACCTGAACTTAGTTTTCGACAATATTATGGATAGGTCTTGCCAACGCACACATACAACAGGCGCACTCTCCGCAGAAGGACTAACCCGGCTGCATGACCTAGGGCTCAGAGATTTGTGGCGTGGTTTCCACCCCCAACGCTGGGAGTATTCTTATTACTCCAATGCTCACAAAACTTACGCCAGACTTGATTATCTCTTAGCATCAGCTCCCGTGCATACGCTCACGACTGGGGTCGAAATAGGTGTAGCCTCCCTTTCAGATCACTCACCGGTCACAGTCACCCTTACCCTGCCACCCACTCAACAGCCCCTCAGGGTATGGCGTCTTAGAGACACGTTACTACACCGCAGGGAGGTGGTTCAACGTATACAAAGCTCCATCACAGACTATCTTTCTCATAATGCTAACCTGGACACGACACTTGCGACACAATGGGCTGCACTCAAGGCGGTCTTGCGGGGGGAGCTGATAGCCATTTCAGCAGCGGAGAACGTAGAACGCCGGCACAAGCGGGACGAACTCACGCAACAGACTAGAGAGCTGGAGCAGATGCACCAACGGACGGGAGCCCCCCGGGTCTGGCGGCAACTGAAAAATGTTCGGCACCAGCTTGCGGCGCTTGACCAGGATAGGGCAGAGTATGCGGCGCTACGGCTGCGACATGCCTATTATGTAGGCGGGGACAGATGCGGGCGCCTTCTTGCCCACAAACTCCGTGAGTCCCGCCAGAAACAGGGGGCCAGGAGATCAGACGAGGGGACGGTAGACGGGTGACAGAGGATAGCGACATCGCGGAGGCCTTCCGCGATTTCTATACTGACCTTTACACTTGCGCCCCACTGGAGGACTCGGACGGATCCGCCTTCCTTGATTCAGTCACTCTACCAGCCCTGACTAAAACTCAGGCAGACTACCTCGATAGAGACATTCAAATAGAAGAGGTCATCGCTGCCGTTGCCCGCCTTAAGTTGGGAAAGGCCCCAGGCCCGGACGGCTTTTCGGCCGTCTTCTATAAGACTTTTTGTGGCATGATTGCCCCCCTCCTCACACAGCTTTTTAATTCTTTCGCCGGTCCCGGGATGATCCCGAGAGATCTTTTGGAGGCCTCCATAGTGGTGATTCCCAAGCCTGGGAAAGAGAAGACCAACTGCGGAGCGTACCGTCCTATTTCCCTCCTGAATATTGATCTCAAGTTGTACACGGGGATCCTGGCCGCCCGCCTAGCGCCCCACATGCACAGCCTCATTGACCCGGATCAAGCGGGCTTCATCCCGGAAAGGCAAACCTCGGATAACACGAAACGGGCTCTACACCTCATAGAGAAAGCCGCGCGGACACAGAGAGAATATATGATGCTCGCTATCGACGCTGAAAAAGCGTTCGATAGAGTCCACTGGCCCTATCTAGAGCAGATTCTAGAGCGCGTGGGGATAGGGGAGAAATTCCGCACATACATTCTGAACTGCTACAAATTTCCGACAGCCTCCGTCCGAGTTAACGGACACACATCCTCCCGATTCCCTATTGAGAGAGGCACCAGACAAGGGTGCCCTCTGTCGCCTCTCCTTTTTGCCTTCTACATGGAGCCGCTAGCCCAGAGGGTGCGCCAAAACCCGGAGATCACAGGGATTAGATTCGGCGGCTATACCCATACAATCAGGAGATTAGAATGGGGGTTTTTGTGTTTAGTCAGGAAATGGCGCTCAGGCTATTGCGTGTGCTATCGATGGACCTTAGGTGGTGCGGTGCTGCCAGGTCAGGGGAATAACCCGATAACCCCTGGGGAATCTGTGAATCAAGGGATCCACAAATTATAAAGTGAGCGTAGTCCTGGGCACACGCGATGAGGGTATTGGTAATAAAATATCTATTATTGATGCGTTATTCGAATGCAATGGTCAACATCAGTATTTGTCCAAATAGGTATTTTTTTATTTCAACAATCACTGTGTTGAATATAGTGAACCAGCCGACACGTGTTTCGTCACTGGGAAAGTTCCCGTGACTCATCAGGGCTGGGAAGGATACAAAAAATAAATAAATAATATGTGAGGAAAACAACGATGCAATGAAAGATACCTCGTCTGTGCTAGACACGTATATCTAAGTGGAAAGGGATCACCCAAAGTGACTGTTTGGAACATGATCAACTGTAAGTGACCAATATGGTGTTAGGTGACACTCGTGAAGGTGCCGCTGTTCATGGTTCAAGGCTCTAGATGAAGAAGCAGGAAACATTTCAAATTATTTCAATTAATAGTGACAGGTGTGATGGTGCCGCTCTCATGTACAATAGAAGACATGAGGAAAAACGCGGGAAAACTGATACATAGAGTGTGTGAACAGTGCTGGAAATAGCGTAGAAAAGATCAAGAGGGCAAGAAGTGAAGAAAGGATAGGTGAGGACTCAGGAGGGCTGGAATGAAAGAGAAAGCGGAGAGGAAGCGGGTACACTAGTAAGCCCTCCTGTATACCCATACAATCAGTCTCTACGCTGACGACGTGTTGCTATCACTGTCCAACCCTGGGCGCGCGCTGCCAGCGTGCCTAGCAGACTTGGAAATATTTGCACGGGTGGCAGGGTTTAAAGTAAATATGGACAAATCGATAGCCTTAGATCTCTCCCTGACGCAACACACGCGTGCGTATCTGCAGGGCCTGTCGCCCATTCAGTGGACGAAGGACACGATCCCATATCTGGGTATCCAATTGGCCTCTTCTCTACCGACCATAGTTGCTAATAACTATGCATGCCTCCGACAGAAAATTCGTCGAGAACTTGGCCAGTGGAAACACTACCCCCTCTCGTGGCTAGGCAAAATCGCGGCGGTCAAGATGACCATTTTACCACAAATCCTCTATCTGTTCCGAACTATCCCTCTCCATCCCCCAAGGGTTGGATACAACAGACACAATCAGAACTGGCTCAGTTCATTTGGAATGGGCGGAAACCACGACTCAAGCGAATGTTGGCCACACTCCCTCCGGATAGGGGTGGACTTGGGATCCCGGACCTCCGGCTGTACTTCCAGGCGGCCCAGTTGCGCCACTTGGTTGAATGGAGTCGCTGGGAATCGGAGAAGCACTGGCTATTCCAGGACCAGGCAGTAGCGGCCCGACCCCTGCAGGGTGTCCCTTTTCTCCGTAAGCAACACAGACCCCCAATCTCTATGCCTCACATATCACCCGAGTCCCACTAGAGGTATGGGACCACACTAATACCAAACATGGTTTCACCACCTTTCCGTCCCCGCTCACACCCCTGTTAGACAACCCCGACTTCGGCCCAGGTATGGACTTGAACGCTTTTGCACAATGGAGATCCGCGGGCTGCCGCTCTCTGTATCACATGTATGGTGCGGAGGGGGTTATTCCGTTCCATCAATTTAAATTGGAATTTGGGTTACCTGAAGCGGAAAGACTCCGCTACCTACAGGCACGACACTGGGCACTTCATGATCGGGTCCGTTCGACAGCCGATAGAAGTCTCTCCGCTTACGAGCGGTGGCTTATAACTCGCACAGCTGATAAGAAGCTAATATCTGATCTGTACAAGATGCTTCAGGATAGTTACTCACATACTTACAACTCCGGTCAGACACGCTGGGAGAGGGAATTGGGCAGAACACTCAGCCATAAAGAATGGGACGGGATATATTACAGAGCTCGCCATTCCGCATACCACATGGGGCTGACTGAAACTCTTACGAAAGTAGCTACCTACTGGTACTATACCCCTGAACGTCTTCACTCAATGGATCCCACACGGGAGGCAACATGTTGGCGGGGCTGTGCACAGGTAGGAACTCTGGTGCACCTCTTATGGGAATGCGAACACATTCAGCCCTACTGGAAACAAGTGATAGACGAAATAGATAAACACTTCAATACGGAGATTCCCCGGTTCCCAGCATATGTCCTACTGGGCCTTCCCAATCCTTTGACCTACCCACTAAGATCTCGGAGAGGACGACAGATGGCAATCGCGCTAGGGGCGGCGTCACAAAATATACTCGCACATTGGCATACCTCTCACACCCCAACCTTTGTGGGATGGCTACATCGCTTATGGTTTGTTCTCGGTATGGAGAAACTGACGTTAACAATAGCGGGGGAGGGGGCTAAATATGTTGAGCTATGGCAGCCTTTTCTGTCCCTCTTGGCCTCTGAGTTTCGCGAGGTCACCTGCCCCCGATACCTCAGTCTTTTGCGCCTCTCAGACGCACCACAGCCAGGGAGGTGATTGCGACCAGATATAATATTGGGGGGCTAGTCAGTGGACATGGAACATGGGTGGTGGGGGGGTGTGGGAGGGTGGGGGTGGGGGGTTTACATTGTTCCCTTTTTCCTTCCCCCTTTTTCCCCTTTTTTTTTTGTTTGTTTTTTTGTTTTTGTTTTTCTCCCCCTCTCCCTGATTCGCCTTATTGCATGTAAGGTCTCTCCGCTCTAAACCGAGCCTCTACTTAGGCTAGCAGACGTGCACAAGACTGTTTAAGCACCCGGCTACGTGATATTGATGACTTAATAGCCATACCTACATGTGTATAAAGGTGTCTGTTTGAAAATTTAATAAAAGATTTAAACCATAAAAGTCATGCCCCACCCTGGCAGCACGCTTCTAACAGCAGCATCTTTTGTGCGCAGAACCACAGTCACTGTGCCAGGGATTCACTTTAATAGGCTGAGCACCGTTTGTTCAAACTTTGTACAAATATCTGTTATCTTCTTATTTTGTTACAAATATGATTATAATACCTTCATTGCGTCCCAATTACTTTAAGGGAGACAACAGGAAGTACTCCCGAGGTCGGGCTTACATCCCCCCCCACCCGCCCACCGGTAAAAAAATGGTGGGGAGCCACGGCCAACTGCCGATTAGGTCAAGGGAGCCACAGGTCAAAAAAGTTTGGGAACCACTGGTGACAAAAGACTGGCGTCAGGTTTCTTTGTGAGTGTGCTGGTGGGGGCCTTTTGAAGTGTAAGAGGAACAGGAAACAGCTCCACCCCAGCCATCCAGCCAAGACCTAATGCTCCTTTGTCTCACTGTCTGGGAGGAATATTCAAAGGGCAACTGGCAAGCTATTCACAGTCATGTGACCCAGGGCACATGCAGCAGGCACCAATGGTTAGGACAGAAAATGGAAACTTTCTAAAAGTGGCAGTTTAAGAATTGTGACTGAAAATCAGACTTTACCAATAAAGAGCATTTTAAATTACAAGCATGACAGGCTTCAGTGCCAGGCCTGAGGCATGTTTAAAGGGCTACTTACGTGGATGGCACAATAAGTGCTGCAGGCCCAGTAGTCACATTTAATTTACAGGCCCTGGGTACATGAAGTACCATTTACTAGGGACTTACAGGTGAACTAAAGTGTCAATTAGATGTAGGGCAACTATATCATGTTTTAGGGAGAGAGCACAAGCACTTTACCGTCATCAGTGGTAAAGTTCACAAAGTCCTAAAGCTAACAAAAACGAATTGAGCAAAACAGGAGGGCTGAAGGCAAAAAAAGGCTGATCCCGCAGAGAGGGCCAGGTCCAACAGTATAATACACACATATACATATATGAACAAGTTACTTACCTTTGATATTCCCATATCTGGTAGAGACTATCTAGCCACAGATTCCTTACCTTAGAATATTCCCCAGACATCAGACTTGATCCGGAAATTTTTGGTGAGCAGTACCACTTTGTACCAGTAGGTGGCGTCGTTTAGCTCTGCATGGTGTCGGCGGCATCGTATGTGCAGGAAGTGACGTGCATGACACCTATAAAGGGACCACCCCAGTTCTCTGACGTCAGTATGTTTTCCGGACTTTCCACGCCAGAAGCGCGGAGCCATGAAGAAGAGTGACCACTGCTGCATGAAACTAGGGCCCTTAAAGGGGAAAACCCTTCAGACTGAAATCCGTTCACAGAGCTGGGAGGATGGGTGGGTCAGTAAGAAATCTACAGCTAGATAGAGTCTCTACCAAATAAGGCATTACCAAAGGTAAGTAACCTGTTCATCTGATTGCTGCTAAAAGTCTCTGATTCCTTACCCTAGAATAGATACCCCAGCAATACTTCCCCGGAGGTGGGGCTGCAAAATGGATTAGAATAGAAAGTCCTGTAGGACCGAACTGGCAAAATGCCCATTTCACAAGACCTGACTGTCCAGGCAGTAGCTCTTTGTAGACGTGTGCAGGTAAGCCCATGTTGCGGTCTGACAGATATCCAGGACAGGCACTCCGCAAGCTAACGCAGTAGTCGCAGCCTTGGCTCTGGTGGAATGAGCTCATAAACGTTCAGGAGCCTGCTTTTAGGCCAATGCATAGCAGATTTTGTTGCAGAGCAATGTCAATCATGTGATGGTCAATTTCTGCACCGCCTTTCCATTTTTTGGCTCAGACATACCCCACAAAGAGTTGATCGTCCACCGGAACTCTTGTGGGTCAAGGTAGAACAGCAATGCTCTTTTTGGGTCCAGAAGATGGAATGTTTTCTCTTCTTTAGAGGGGTGAGGTGGAGCTTAAAAGGCAGGCAGGGTGATGGACTGGCCTACAAGAAAGGGGGTTACCAACTTCAGAAGGATGGATGCTCTAGTCTGAAGGACCAGTTTGTCTGGGTAGATGGTAAGGTACAGAGGCTGAAATGACAGAGCCTTTATCTCACTGACCCTCTGTGCAGAAGTTATCACCACCGTTTTTATGGTAAGGAACCTGGGAAGGCAGTTGTGTAATGGCTCGAAGGGAGCACACATCAAAAATGTGAGGACTAAGTTGAGGTACCACTGTCGCATTATGAAAGGAGCTAGTGGAGACACATTTTGAAGACCTTTGAGAAACCTATTTACAATAGGGGATTTGAAAAGGGATAACTGGTCTGACAACCTTAGAAATGCCGATATGAGAGACAGATAACCCTTCAATGTGCCCAAAACAAAGCCCTGCTAGGCTAGGGTAAGAATATACAAAGTAACTTGGGAAACTGGTGCAGATAGAGGGACAACTCGCTTATCTGTACACCATGCCACAAACTTGCTCCAACAGCAGGCGTATACTGTCTAGGTGGAGGGATGCTTGGCTGGCAAGATAACATTGCAGACTTTCTGTGAAGATCTTAAGCTGTCAACTGTCGCTGCTCAATCTCCACTCATTAAGGTGAAACATTTTCAGGTTCGGGTGCAGAACCCTGCCCTATTGCTGCGACAGAAGATCCTCCCGAAGAGGCAGCCTGATCAGAGGACCCGTGCTCATGCTTAACAGCTTGGGATATCAAACTCTCCTTGCCCAATTTAGAGCCACAAAAATTACTTGGGCCCAGTCCTTCCTGATCTTCTTGAGAACTCTGGGCAGGAGTGGTATAGGCGGAAAGGCGTACAGGAGACCTGAGCTCTAGTTGAAATGAGAAGTGTCTCAGAGTGAGAGTCGCCTAGGAAATTCCAGGGTGCAAAACTGCTGGCATTGCATGTTCCCGACGGAAGCGAACAGATCCAATCAAGGCTCTCTCCATTCTTGGAAGAGACCTTCTGTTACCTCCGGATAAAAAAAGCCATTTGTGATCCACTAGGCATGGACAGCTGAGTTTGTCTGCCCTGGCATTCAGAGAGCCCACCAGCTGTTGAACCACCAAAGATATGCCATGATGTTCCAGACATGTCCAGAGGCACAGCACCTCTTGACAAACGGTCCACGCCCCACCCCATCCAGTTTATTTCATTACCACATGGCTATGGTGTTGTCCATGAACACCTGTACCAGCTTTCCCCTGATTGAAGGAAGAAAGGCCCACTGCAGAGCCCTTATATGCCAACGGACATGTGTCACAAGAGGGATGCAAGAGGTCACACGGCCCAACAGCCTCAGAGTCGGTCTCACTGAAATCCAATATAGAGGCTGAAACATTGGTATCATAGCCTGAATATCCTGGACTCGCCACTCTGGACGATAGGCCCAAAATCTGCACTGTGTCTAGAACAGCTCCAATGAAAGGGGTGAGCCCGCCTTCAACAATCATTGAGGTAGGGAAAGACTGGAATCTCTGAACTCCGCAGATGAGCTGCAACCACCACCATCACTTTTGTGAACACCTGAGGGGCACTGGTAAGGCTGAAAGGGAGCACGGCAAACTCAAAATGCTCAGGGCCGACTATGAACCGCAGGTAATGCCTGTGGGCAGGCGGGGCCAGGATGTGAAAATAAGCCTCCTGTAAGTCCAGCGATACCATCTAGTCTCTTGGGTCCAGCGCAGACAGGACTTGAGCAAGCGTGAGCATTTGGAATTTCTCCTTTTTCAAGAAGAGGTTGAGAAGGCACCGGGAGCCGAGCTGTGAGGTGACGGCAACCCGGTGGTCAGAGACGCGCCGCGCCTCGCGCTGGGATCCCCGACCGGAGCGGACCCCTCAGGAAGGAGCGACTTGAGTGCTCCATACTGCCGGTGAGTGCGACGCTGCGGCCTGCGCAGGCCGTTAGGAAGTGAGGAGTACGCCTGGGGCCCACTTTACCGGACTGGCAGTGAGGGAGTGGGGAACAGTAAACAGGTGGATGCCCGCAGAATATCCTGGTGGCGGTGAAGGGGGACCCCCCCTTGATGGCAATACGAAGCACACACGCGCCCGGTCACTGCCCGCGGACCATTAAGCACAAGAGGAATCTGGAAGTAGGCGCGAGACGCCCGTTGGGAAGGTTGGGGTGTTTGATGAGAGCTGACACCCAGGAAGGAGTGAAGTACCCCTAACTGGCACCTGCAGAGACGCTAGAAGAGGCGTGCTGCGGTCGGGAGACTTGTGGGGACATCGAGCTGCATGCCCCTGGTTGCAGAGAGACTCTAACAGACCCCAGATGTGGAAAGGGTTGTGCCCCAGCGCTGCAGAGGCAGACAAAGCGCTGAAACACTGTGCGCCGGACCGTATATAGGAACTACCGCGGCACCAGACGGACACCCTCAGGGTAAGAGGCGATCAGTGTCACTGCACTAGGATCCCTTGAAAGCACCGGGGTCACACACTGGGACAACCTAGGGTGGACTTAAGGAAGTGCATCCCCGTGGGCCCCCACATTGCACCTGGTACAGCTCAGCTGGTAGACAGTAATACGCCAAACCTGAAGGAGCTCAATAAAGGCATACAACAGACATACAGGAAAACCCCGGCACGGGTGAGCGAAGCCACCTGTCGAGCGTGAATGCCGACCGCGCAGCAGCTGGTCATGGGCCGTCTCCGCACCAGTACGCAACAGGGAGCCACGCGCACGGGCAGCCTCGAACCAGCACATACTGGAGAGGAAGCAGCCGGGGCGGTATTGAACCCCATATTGGCAGCAAAACTCGACACGGTGCTGGCAGCGGTAGAGAGACTAGGCAACGCACTGGACCAAACAAGATCGTCCCTGGAATCCAGGATCTACAAGGTCACGTCGGATTTCACCCTCCTGCACGCGGACCATCATAAATTGGCAGAGAAAGTCCACCTGCAAGGTCAGACACTCACGGAGCTGAAGCCCGTTACCCACAGTCACCGCGCTGCCTTACAGGACATTCTAGATCGCATGCACGCACTGGAAGATAGGGTCGAGGAATAACGTCCGCGTGGTTGGTCTGCCTGAGGGAGAGGAAGGACGAGCCCCGGAACTTTATACTGAGCGCTGGCTACAAGAGATACTACCTCCGGGAACATTGTCGACGCACTTCGCAGTTGAAAGACCACACCGGGTACCGGCCCACAAGCCCCCCCCCGGAGCCCGGCCACGCCCATTCCTTTTCAGGCTCCTAAACTATAGGGACAGGGATGCCGTCCTGCGTGAAACCCGGAAACTGAAAGACCTCAAAGTTGGTGGGACCCCAGTCATGTTGTTCCCGGACTACACCGCACAAGTGCAGAGACGCAGAAGCACCTACACAGCAGTGAAACGCCAGTTCAGAGAACTGGAGCTCCCCTACTCCCTACTGTTCCCCGCCAGGCTGAGGGTGGTGGCAAACGGCGTGACCCGCTTCTTCGACTCACCCGCAGAGGTGTGGCACTGGCTAGAAGAGTCTGGAATGTGGTCAGGGACTCGCCCCTCCGACACGGAACTAGCCACGACATCTGGAAGAAGAACTCGTTGACGGGGACGACGCGGGAAAACCAGACACATGAAGCCGGCGACAGGGCGCCGAGCCCGGAACAGAGCAGAATGGAGCGACAAGGAGCCATAGACGTCGTCGCGGGACATACCGTGAGTGTCAGACTGTGTGCTCCCCTGCATCAACAACGGCCAGCGGCTCGACCTCCCCTAGACCAGACGATCTTGACGAGATGCAACTTCCCGATGTGACGCCGCAAACTGCAGATGACATTATATTAGCGAACACTAATGTTATGTTCCCTGCCAGAGGCTGTACACGCAAGTAGAAACTTTAATACGAAGCTTGACTATGTAATTGCTTACGTACTGTTGGTTGTTGGAAGGTAGATGACTTAATTAACCAGATGTGCAATTCATACGCTGGTTCCATACGCAAGTAAGGCAAGTATTTAGTGTAATGTGCATACCTACAAACCGGCAGGGTAAGCGGGAGGTAAAATGTGTCACGCCGCCACAAAAGCTGCCGAACTGTCTGGTAGCAGAAATCACGGGCACGAGGTACACGCGACACCAGCGACACAGAGGCCGGGTATGGCCAACACACACCTTAGCTTGAGGGCGCTCTAGAGTGAGCCATGTTTAAAGCGGGCCCTTACAACATGCAGGAGATGGCGCGAGCGGGTAGCTGTACCACACTATCACTTGCCGAAGTGTGGGCGCCGCATAGTTAGACTGCGGCGCAACGACGCATACACTGATCACAGACCCACCGCATACGGGCAACCGTGGCCGATGACACACACACCCTGAGATGGCACACGCTTGCGCACCGGCTAGGATGGCAGGGGGCAATCTTCCTTGACTTGAAGGGAACATCAATGTCATAGAAACCCAAACGGCTAGACAAACCCCCACCAGGCACCATACTGGAATAGTTTCCGTTTTGCCACTGTTAGACGCACAGTTTGGACGGACATCTCCACAGAGTTCGCCCCCAATTGTTACCAATGTTTAGGTTTCAACTGACGTTTTGGTTAAACAGGACCAGCCCGAAGCCCCCGACACATATCACAGGCTTGGTAGTCTACGGCCCAGTCTCGGCACCCGTGACATCTGCACGAATCAAACATGACATGAGTTAACATACTGACATGGAATATACGCAGAATGCACACACCCACGCGCAGATTCTCAATATTTGCATACTTACAGCGCCACTCAGCCGGTATCGCCTTGCTACAAGAAACGCATATGTCGCACACGGAGTTGGAAAGGTTGCGCAGGCGTTGGAGAGGCCAGGTGTTTGGCACCACATATTCAGCGCACGCGCGAGGCACGCTGGTCTGGGTGAGAGTGGGTATCCCGTTCGTACATGAAGAGAATGTAGTTGATGAGAAAGGCAGATACACCTTTGTAAGAGGGCGGATAAATGGCCAAACAATATTGCTGGGATCCATATATGCCCCAAATGTAGACCAACCCTCCTTCCTCGCGCGCCTGTCAGAGAAGCTAGCCCATGGACGGGAATCCCTTGGATGGTGGGAGGAGACTTTAACTCAGTGCTCAACATAGACCTGGGCAGATCGTTCCCCCCCTGAATAGAACCCCTGATACATCTAACGCTCAGGCCCTGGCGGATTGGCTCACACACTGGACGCTCATAGACATTTGGCGCACTCTCAATCCCACAATACGAGCTTACTCACATTACTCAGCAGTGCACGGCCTACATGTGCGACTAGATAGGCTAGTGGGCTTTCAGTCCCTGCTCCCATTGATTAAGAAGACGGAATATCTGGGCCGGACACACTCCGATCACAACCCCTTGTGGATGCAACTTGGATGGGAGATAGATCGCCCCCCCATACCAACATGGCGCCTACAGCCTAGTGCGTTGGAAGACCCAAGAGTTTCGCTCATCGCTAGGAACCGCCAACCTTGCATACTTCGAGCTAAATGAAGGCACGGCGAGCAGTACGCTGATAGAGTGGGAGGCTTTTAAAACAACGATCAGGGGGCACTGTTTAGGGGCCACATGGAATGTGCGCAAGCAATTGACTGCCTCCCTCACAAAGATAGAGTCTCAGCTGCTAAGGTATGAACAGGAAGGAGAAGGGAAGGATAAGGATCCGAGAGGCCTAGAGAAATTGCGAGTGGATCATGCGGAGCTGCTGGAACGCTTAAAATGCCATAACTATACTGCACATACAGCCCGCACACACGCTACAGCTGACCGAGCGGGTCGACTGCTTGCTTGGCTGATAAACAAGAATATGCCCGCGCCCCGATAGGAGCCATACGTACAACCGCAGGGAATGTGTTATACACTCAGCATGAAATACATAAAGAGATGACACAGCATTACACACAGTTATATCAGTCCCGGGGGCGAGGCGATGTGCAGGGACTAGAGATATTTCTAGGCTCCATACAATTACCCACCGCGACAGACGAACACCAAGCAATACTCAATGGCCAGCTCACGCTAGAAGAGATGGGGGATGCCATCGGATCTATGGCCTCTGGGAAGACGCCTGGGCCGGATGGCCTACCAGCGGAATACTAGAAGGCATATTGTGAGACTCTCACTCAAAAACTCCATACTTTATACAACACCGCTTTAGAGGAGCGTCAACTTCCTCCCTCAATGCGAGAGGCATACCTGGTATCCCTTTTAAAACCAGATAAGGATCCAATGGAACTTGGTTCCTACAGACCTTTGGCCCTACTGAATACAGATTACAAAATACTCGCTAAAGTGTTAGCGGATAGATTGGCACAGGTGGTCCCTGCATTAGTCCACGCCGACCAAAATGGCTTTGTGCCCTCCCGAAGTACCTCTCTCAACCTGAGACGCTTTTTTAGAGTAGCCACGGACGCTGTGCAAGAGTGGCCGAGAGCAGGGTGCCTAATATTAGACTTGGAGAGAGCCTTCAACTCCCTGGAATGGGACTACCTGTCGGCGACACTACATAAGTATGACTTAGGCCCTGGGTTCCTTTAATTAGTCAACTTGCTCTACACCGGCCCCACGGTCAGAGTCCGAATGGGACCTTACATCTCGAATGCTGTTCCGGTGCGTAGAGGAACTCGGCAGGGGTGCCCCCTATCCCCCCTCCTCTTTGCGCCCGCAATAGAGCCACTAGCGGAGGCGATGAGCACCATACTGGGAGATGGCATACCTTTGGGAGATGCTGTGCATCAGGTATCACTCTACGCTGATGATCTCCTCGTATACCTAAAAGACATTGAAAGAGTTCCTGACCATTTAGCACACCTGTTGCAGAGCTTTGCTGCGGTCTCTGGGTTGCGGGTGAATGTGGAGAAGTCCTGCATATATGCATTCAAGGAGGGGGGACGAGACCCAGACTTCACAATTAGTGGTAGTAAGGTACAGTGGAGGGAAAATACTTTTCGTTACCTAGGCATGCGGATCTATCACCAGCCGAAAGATCTGTTTGATGGGAACTTAGGAAGAGCTCTGGCGGCAATCCGGTCGCAAATGCAATTCTGGGGCACGCTCCCACTCACGGTAACAGGTAGAATAGCACTAACCAAGATGGTAATCCTCCCTAGCCTCTTATATTACTTTGCAAATCTCCCTACATACATCCCTGCCTCCTTCTTCACTACATTAGAGCAACAGCTTAGGGACTTTATATGGGGCAGTGCCCGGCACAGAATGACGTTAGCAAAATTGTACTTACCAACAGACCAGGGGGGCCTAGCAGCGCCCTGCTTTGAGCACTATTATTTAGCTGCTCAACTGCAGTGGATAGCCCGATGGCTAGCAGATAGGAACCGTGCTGACACGGCCAATACGCGGCCACCCTACTCGCTAGAACAAATTGTGCGTCTTTTTCACCCTGCCACGAAGTCGAGGACACCGGAGCCATTACTGCTTGCAGTGGCATATAAATGCTTCCGCACGAGCTTATACATAACACGAACCATCACTCCCTACGCGCCAGCGATACCACTGGAGGGGTCACCAAGTGGCCGCACGGTGCTTATGGCGGGCACTTGAAGAGTGGCAGGAGAGAGGGGTCCAGACACTAGGGGATCTATACCGAGATGGAGCGCTCACACCATATGTGTCCTTGGTAGAAGAAGAGGGACTCCCACCGGGACAATTCCTTACGCACCGCTCACTGATAGCCACACTGATGGACAGGTGGGGCGACATGACTACAGAGCTGCAAACACACCTCACTGTACAGTATTTGCACGTCATGGGGCACGGCAGACATCTCATACACTGGTTCGCCGGCTCGCTTAGTATCCAAGCGGCGATAAGCCTGGATTCCCTCCGTCGGAAGTGGGAGCTGGACCTAGGGCGCCAACTTGTCGACAAAGAATGGGCTCAAATACTAGAGAGCCCAACACGCATACCCAGAAACATGCGATTCAGGCAAATCCAGCTATATATTATACACAGGGCTTACCTCACACCTGCTAAGATCAATCAATATTACAATGGGGCAGATATTAAGTGCCCGAGATGAGCTGAACCGGGAGCTGAGCTAATACATATGTTATGGAGCTGCCCCCGCATTGGTACATATTGGAGTGTGAGCACCAGAATATTACATACCTGCACAGGCCGTACATTGCCCTTTGAATGGCCGACATACTTGCTACATAAGTTCAAGAGAACACCAGCCACTAAGGTAACATCGAGGTTCCTAGATCTGGGGATGGTGGTAGCCAAGAGACTGCTAACTAAGCGCTGGAAAGCAGCAGAAACACCGCACATGCAGGCATGGCGCCATTCACTACTAGCGTGGGCCAAGGCAGAAAGCATCGCCATTAGGCGCGAGGAAACATTGGGTCTGCGTCAGACCCCCATAGCAACACAGTGGGACGCTCTCCTGGATGAGCTACAACAATGCGAGGGGGAGGGGCCCGAGAGACCTCCTGATGGAGGGACGGGCAGGCAGGAGGCATAAACCAGACAGGCTATTTGAGGACGGAGCGCGATATTCCATGGTCAACTATTTAACAAACATAAAGTCACGTAGGCGCACACACCACAGACAAGGGACACCGAAAGACACACCAGTAACGCCATGATACGCAAACACATGCGGGAGAACCGGGCAAGATACTAAGGGCAAGGTCAAAGTTGTTGGTTCCTTTTGTTGCATCATTGTTCTTTTCTTTTCTATGTTTAATATGCTAGAACTACATGAACTCATGCAAGACAAAATGTCTATTATGCCTACACCCAACTGTGCCTGACAGGCAGTCTCACGCAGAGTGGAGTGATGGCCAAAGTTAAAGAAAGTAATAACTCCTTACCTCGTAAAGTTGCTTACTTACAACGGCTACACGTGGTAAACACTGCATTGTTAATATTGCATCCTGTACAATACCGATAATCTGTTAATGTGTATACACTGTAACAACTGCTAAAGGAAATATATTCACACTATGAGGGTCAACAACGGAGAGATCAACATCTACGGAATCGCTCCACTTAAACTAAACTCACAAACGGAAACCGGATGGTTTAACTACTAACCTAAAAGTGTGTGGCGTGGGTTGCAGGAATCAAACAATTCATTTTGTAAAGACGAAAACCCTCACTCACCAGTAGGTGACATGCTTCATCATTGGGTTCCCTCTTGCACACTGTGCCCGCAAGGTGCACAGTGTGGGCTACAACTCTCCCTCAGGAGAGGAGTGTGAGATGTTTTAATCATCCAATGATACTGGGAGTGTGGGGCAGAGTGCAAAACTTAAAGATTAACGTGGATTAAAACTAACTTCCTGATGGACTAAACAAATTTACTAGGGTCCCCAGTAGTTAGGATTAAAAAGCGAAGTGAAAAAGGGGATATAGATATTTCCTTTTTAAATCTTGGTCAACATGTTTCTGCCTATTGACCATCAGGTTCGTGGCATTCGTCAGGACCTTCTTACTGTCACTCTGCTTATCATTGTGAAAATGTGTAAAGTTAAAAAGCCATACTTTAATAAATGGCATCCATCGGTGGTGTTAACCACTCTCTCATCCACCGTCAAAATGGTACTTTTAATGTACCTCCTCCTCCAAACAGGTCCTTTGACTGCAGGTCTCTTTGTACTCGTAGCCTGCCTCCCGTGTCTCAAGGCCGAGGGGGAAACCCTGTTCACGTATCCCCCTGTTAAAGGAAAGTCATAAAGGGGCATTGTACGCATATGTATATCCGACTGTAAATGCATAAATTCAATAAAAAAGATTTAAACAAAAAAAAGAGGTTGAGAAGGCACAAGTCTAAAATAGGATGAAGGCGTCCGTTCTTCTTGAGCACCAGAAAGTAGTGGGATAGCAACCATGACCTACTTCTGGTGTTGGCACCTTCTCTATAGCTCCCTTGGCCAAGAGTCTTAGCACCTCCTGATGGAGAAAGGAGAGGTGGTCCTCTGACAGCTTGTTGGAGGTAAGCAGCATGGGTGGGGGGGATCACAAAGGGGATAGAGTAGTCTTTTTGGACTAGCAGCAACGATCGATGTTATTGACCTCTAGTGGTGCAGGTGATGGCATACCCTGCTCCCCATTGGATGCCCATGGTGGTCGGTGGGCATACTAAAGGTGTTTGGGGACTCCGGCTGGCAAGGGGGTGGTGGACTGGCTCGACCTCTGGCCGCCTGTCCCATGTGCTCTGTGTGAACAGCATCCTCGGCCATGAAAATATTGTGTGGTTTCTTGACCATGGTGGCTAGGCGTGTAGAGGAGCGGTTGGAAGCCCCTTCCGAAACCATGAAAGGGGCGGAAGGCCAACTGGTGTTGGGAAGGGGCCATGAAAAGGCCCAAGGACCTGGCAGTAGCTCTGCTGTCCCTAAAGCGGTTGAGCACTGAGCCCACCTTCTCTCCAACCAACCTAGCGCCATCAAATTTTGTTTAAGCGAGCAATCAAAGTAAATTCTTTTCAAAATCCATCAATCTGACCTGTAATTTATAAAAAACAAAATAGCCACTCCTTACAAATATGCACTCCCCTTAAAGTGAAATTGTGCAGGTTATACAGATCATTATCTACTACATTTGTTCTATTTATAACTATTGTTTAAAATTCTAACTGTTTTATACGAGCTGCTAATGATCAAGAGTCAAATTGAGTAATTCCCAATAGCATTAATCTTGTTCAAAACAATAATTCCAATAACATTAGTCAAGTTCAGAATCAGAATGACTTTATTCGATTGCTATTAAAACCAATCATAAAAGTTAGTCAAGTTAAATAAAATCATAGGCTGGAATCAAGTGGTGCAAAACATGAAGTTTAAGTCCCTATTGGCAGGATATTTCACTCTTTGTAACAATAAGGCTCCTAATAATCAAAGCTTCAGTCAAATATGCAGCTATATGCAGCACAAATCATTGCACAAATCAATGCTTATGTAATCAATCTACTATGATATTGGTTTTTACAATTCACCGCCCTGATAAAGGTGGAGTTGTTAACTGAAGATGTGCTCCGAAACGTGTGAAAATGGTTAATATATACAGTGTTTGGCTTCAGAGGAGAAACTGAAATGATGAATGATATCTCTGATAATATCAAGAGCCCTCAATAGGGACTTTGTTTTAAAACAAGTGGACTGGTCAAATGATTTATATTTGTCATTATGAGCTATAGTTTGTTCTTTTTCTTGGGGGGGGGGCTTTTTAAAAGGTTTCACAGAAACACAAAATTCAAAATGCACTGTATCAATCAAAAACATGTTTGATGGCATGTGTGACTGTAGATACACATGCTTAGTATAAGTCCGCCATCGAGTGTTGGACTCGAAGGTGTGCAGGTTGTTTTTTGGAGGAGGTCTTTCGAGTCATGAGGTGTAGTGACTCCTCTTGCTTGCAATGGACATGGTCCTCAACTGTATTGTTAGATTTTTTTTCCAGTTGTCTGGTTCGGACGTGTGCTCCTCTGCTCCGTCTGGGCATCGTTGTTTCCTACTAGGTAGGCCTTAAAAGTCAGTATTGTCATCAACCGCAGCTTTGGGGCAAATTTTCATTTCTCGACGTATCATCCACGCCATCTCGATCTGGTGATGGAACAGACACCCTTTAGATTTTGCCCACGCCGCCACACCAAGTTCCCACATACTGACCAACATCTGGTCAGTGTGTGGGACCAACATCTGGTGTGTAACTTGTGCCTTTCTCCGGATCATCAGGAATCCATTTGTGAGCTTCCCAGGCATTCTGATCAAAGAAAACATTGGTCTATTGGCGCACAAGAAGGTGCAGGATGTCCCAACGCACAATCCAAGACACTCAGACACATTTGGGACCGAAGACTACCACCATGAGGCCCACGCTCAAGTGTTGGTGGCGGATGAGGGCATCTTTTCGCATGACAACAGTGCGGGATCCAAGCTCGAGATCCAGGTTCTTTCACCAGGACAGTCTGTGTACTGTGCCCCCTCCATCCCAGCCACAGCCTCAACTAACCATCCACTTCTGATCGACCAAAGTATGTGCATGGGCCACCACCACCCTCGGGCCATGGTCGACACCAAACAGCCGTATCGGACACGCCCAACCCATGGTTTGGCACTGAAAGAGCAGCACAAACTTCATAGTCACCAGTCGTCTGTCTCAAGCCAAGACTCCGAGTCGAGAGACCTGGCGCCGAAATATCAACCATCTTTGGCGCCGAAACCAAGTACCTTGGATTCAAGACCCTCGGCATCAAAACCATTGGTGTTGAAAGCTGCTTTGGAGCCGAAATCCTAGGTAGTCTCCAAACAGATAGCCAGCTCCTAACCTGTGGAACCCATGCTTCAACAGTTACAGGAGCACTTCGACTCGAGACGACAAAAACAACTGGTTATACAACCGGACTCTGGTTGCATCCTGGCTATACCTTCTCATACAAAAGAAAAGCCAGCCAAAACAGGTTTGAAGAAGCTGGTTTTAATCGAGACCCTCTCCTCATCCCAATGCTTGGCACAATATCTGCTAATACTCAAAGATATGCTGCGACATACACCAGATATTTTTTAAGAGCCGGTCAAAGCTAGAGTCATCACACTAAGTATAAGCCATTCCTTACCAACCCAATATACATAAAGGGCCAACTACCATCTGCCTCTTTAGTAGTCGCAACATTTTGGAAATGGCAAATTCCCAAATATCTGGCGAATTGCCAACTCCTTTGATCTCTTCTCCTGTGATGACAGGGCACACTGGGATGAAATGGAGGAGCTCCTCCAATATCTCCCAGTAAAATATAAGATGTGAGCAAATGAGATTGCTTCAGAGGGCAAGCTAATTGCTAATACTTCTATGCGCTGCACTCTCGAGTCAGCTTATACAGCTGCAAGAGGCGTCAACACTAGCGTGCTTATCAGACGACATGCCTGCCATAAGGTTTCAGCGTTTAAGCCCGAAGTGCAACAAAACATCCTTGCACTTTCCTTTGATGGTGAACACCTCTTTGGCCCTCAAGTGGATACTCTACTTGAGAAAATGAAAAAAAGTTAATGAGACGGTCAAAGCTATGGGGCGTTGCAGATGCAACTAGGTACTTTTCATCGCTCACCATTATCGTGGAGCCGCGAAACCCACATCCACTGACACCTCAAACCAGCGTCCCCAGTCGCAGACCACATTGCCTAGGGGATACTATAAAGGCGCTTACAGAGGCAACAATTCCAGAGGCAGAAGTAGGGGCGGTTTCTCCAAATCATCTGACACCGACACAAAACCTTGACTTGCCCACCATCCCCCCAATCACACTGCCTCTGTCGGAGGACGATTTCAGCAGTTCTTTCTCGCTTGGCGGAATATCACCACCGACCAGTGGGTGTTGGTTATCCCACATGGTTATTGCCTGGAGCTCACTTCCACACCTCAAGATATTCCACCCCACATCCACAGACTGTCAACAGTCCATCAGCAGCTGCTCAAAGAGGAAGTCCAAGCTCTTCTACAAAAAGGAACAGTAGAACTTGTGCCATTTCCTCAACAGGGCACGGGGGTCTATTCAATTTACTTCCTTATCCCCAAATAGGACGGGTCTCTAATGCCATTTCTGGACCTCAGACAACTACAACAATGCAACTTCATAGCCACCTTGGACCTAAAAGATGCTTATTTTAACATTCCAATTTACCCAGCACAACATTAACATTACGGTGCGGGAGGTAGAGACTACAGGAGTACAGGACATACTGAGAGTCACCCGGTACCTGAGGAGTAAGTGAAGCAATATTACGTGCCGTGCTGAGGTGCCCCCCTCCTTCCCACCTGAGCGTTAATCGCCACCAGCAGCTCCACACGCACAAGGATTCCCACACTGTCCACGAAGAACATCAGCACTACGAAATAGAGGTCAGTGGAACCCTCCCCCTCGATTATTGAGTGAAAACCCACGGTGGCACTGAGTGGACGAGAGTGCCTGACCTTCGAATGGCCGCCGCCAGAGACAGCCCTGCCTTAGGAGCAAGTTAAGCCTCAGCGCCAATCAACATCACGGTGCGGGAGGCGGAGGTTGCAGAAGTGAGGGGCACATTGCGAGTCACGCGACACCAGTGGGGGAAGAGAAGCATCACTATGCTGCGAATTGAGCTGCCCCCCCCCTTGCCAGAGCGTTAACTCGCTGCCAGCAGCTCCATACTCACAAGAAGCCCGACACTGAGAGGGGAATCCGCGAGGCGCACTCAGAACGCTAAGCATGGCTCTGGAGAATTCTGGCGGGAGCCGAGCAGCACCACGAGACAGGAGTGCCCAAACCCCTTGCGCCTTCTGTTTGCCCGCACGCCCCCCTGCACATCCTGATACTTTTAATTGCCGTTCAGATGCCGTGCCTCCACGCACCATTATCTGTCCCTTCAATCACTGCACTGCGATGGCCGACTTTCCTCTGCCTTGTAAGCTTTAAAATGACGAGGCCTTTATTGCTTTGATTGCCGTGCCCTGTTGCTACCACTGGCATCTTGTCCTCCGCTCTGTCCTCCTCAAAATGGCGGCCCCTCGACTGCTCCAAAATGTCTCTATCGACCCACTTCTTGGACCCCTGCGATTACCGCGCTGCGATGGACGATGCTCCCCTGACTTGTAAGCATTAATATGACACACCAATTTTCTAATAATGGCCACCATGAGTGGGCCCCTTTCCAAAGCACTCCTTCTCCCCTTGTTGGGGAGGGATCCAGCATTTATGTCCAGGAGTCTCAGAGACCCCTCTGAGAGAGTCCACTGTGACAAGGGAGTCTCACACAGCGGAGGCCTGGGTTTTCACCCCATTACCGCTGGGAGCACAGCACGGTACACTGTGACCGGCACGCTCGATGGAACTTTTTGGACTATGCCCCCCCTAGGCGGAAACTATAACCAGTTTCTGTATGTACCACGGTGCCCGAGCAACCTCTGGCCGATGACCGGTGGAGCTGTCCCACACAGCTATAGAGGAGTTTGGCTCTGGTTCACCCCTCGGCCGTCACCTACCCAGCCGGACATCGGACACTGTTTTTCCTCGTCTCCCCGTTGTGCCTCCTTTACCCTCCCCCTCCTCCTCCCTCCATTATTATCCTCTACCTCCCCTATTCCTTCCCTCTCTCCCCTATTCTTCTCTCCCCTTGCCTATTTTTTTCCTCATGTTTATGCAATGCTTTTGTACTCGTGTAATTCCTGTAACTACGCTCCAGTAACTGATGTAACTTTGTAACCATGTTCTAAAACAATGTTTCTTCCTCATGTAAAGCGCTCTGATACCTCCGGGTCTAGCCAGCACTATATAAAACTCAATAAATAAATAAATAAAATAAATCAAAGAGCATGTCCATGAGCAATGCCTGGACATCCCCCGAAAAGCCAGCGGTTCTCAGCCAGGTGTGCTGCCTATGGGCCACCGACTATGAAACTGCATAGACACGGTATGAGGAGAGACCAGGCCAGTGTCTTGGGAGGTGTCCAGTCCACTGGCATCACCAGATTCTCATACCACTTGTCCTCAGGATCTTCTAACTGGTAGCCATAAAGGTCTACAGACCCCTCCAATCCATCTCCCAATCCAGTCCTGTCATATGAACAAGGAACTGGCTTCATCATGGGAAGACTACCCCCCGTCGGCTGCCACAGTCAGATGACCCCCATCCGGTTCCATGTCGGAGTCGGGGATGATGATGAGGTGGTGCTGGGTCATCGGAACTGGAGCAGCATGGGGAAAGTTTGACATGGCTCGACCAGCGCCCCTCCGGATCCAACAACGGGTCCAAGGGGCCTGACAGGGCACTGGGGGAAAACCTGCCGGTGGAAGAGCAGTAAGGGCTCCTCCTGAGCCCGCAGTGCCAGAAGGCACTCCAGCAGGGACGACCACTCGAATAGGAGGTGCATGGCCTCATAAAATTCAGAAAACTGGACGGGTGTCGTTCCGGCTCTCGGAAACTCTAGGAGGTGCGAGGATGGCTCAGGCACAGGCTCCACCACAGAGTTAGGTCTCAAATGCCGACGCTCCTTCGTCTCATCAGATGATTTCGACAGACGTGGCAAAGTCGAAGATCTCTTCAACTTCTTGTTCTTCTTGTGCCTGTGAGACTTACCAGATTTCATGACCTCGATTGCAACAACTATCGCTTGGAGTGGCTCTGCAACCGGTTTCGGGACGTTCCTCTTGACCGAGATCTTGAGCATTGTGGCAGCGAAGAGCATGAGGGACAGTTCCCTCAAGGCTTTGGGGTGCATGGCAGTTGCACTCCAAGCACCAGAGGCACAATAAATGTGGGTCTGTCACGAATACCTGTCGATGACAGGCATCAAACTGCTTGAAACTATCTTTCCTATCTGACATTCCTGAAGCACCAGGAGACAAGTCTCGAACAAATCTCGACAAAAAGTAGAAAAAGGATCAGTAAAAAAGACTGGGGGTAGCTCTTCTCCGGATCTGCGCTGACTGGTGCAGAAATAAAAGAATTGATGTCAGTACACTGGGGTGGCGCCTATATAGGCACCTCACACATCACTTCCGGCACGGACGAAGATGACAATGCCACACGGAGCCGAACGATGCCACCTACCGGCATGCAGGGGTACTGCTATTCCAAAAAATTTCAGATCCAGTCTGCGACTGAGAAATATTCTAAGGTAAGGAACCTGCGGCTAGAAGTCTCTATCACGAAGTATAAATATTTTCTTTTATTACAAGTGCATTGCATATAGCTAAAACAGTCAGTCCAAACCTAATAAGGGTCAATGAGCAGGACATATATCTAATTTTGGTCTTAATAGTCCACTACATCTGCTAACTCAACTTGCGTAGAAGGAATACTCAGCTTCCCCGTGAGAAGACCCTCAAACCAGCCTTCTCGCTTGACGAAATCTAAAAGGTAGCACCTCTAAAAACATCCTTCTCCCACTGCTCTCCATAATCTTACTTTCTGAACTTGCATTTTACTTTCTCCACTCACCCAATCACTTCTCTAATTTGGTATCTTGCTTCAGACAACAGCACAACCAAGCTCAAGAGTAGCATTCCAACCCATTGATCTTGGTGTATGCAATGATTGGTTACCCCAAGTGATTGTCTGCGGTTAGTCTCATTGCAAGTATTTCTCCGATCACCTTTTGTGTGTTTGATGTAACTACCACCACCAGCAATTCACTGATGATGCCCATCTTATAAAGGGTACTTCTTAAAAAAGAGCTGGAAATGGAAGTTTTCTTGACAGACAAAGGGATTAGCCTTGAACTTTTCACTGAAATACACTTCTGGGAATAAAAGATATAAAGACAACCTCTCAGTTAGGCGGTGTTTTCAAGAACAGTGGGAGGGTGTCAGGTTCTCCTTTCACAGTGGCTGTTGCTGTTCCTTTCTCCTCAGAGGCAGATCGTCTGTTCGGTCATTTAAGGTTAAAGGCAGATAGTGGTTGTAAGTAACTTTGACGACTCGCACATTGGCCATTATTCCTCATATAGTTTCCCAACAGAAGATTCTGGAGCCAAAACTCTTTCATGGGAGAACATTTGCCTGAGTTTGCCAAAAGGTGCCCTAGAACCAGCCGCGGTCAGTACAGCAGTGGGGCGGTGGGGTCGGGTAAGGGGGGATTTCGAGGGAAGATGCAGAGGGAAAATTAATTATTTATTTAATTTTCCCTCTGCACCGTCCCTCGAAATCCCCCCTTACCCGGCCCCACCGCTCCACCGCTGATACCTGCACGGACCGCGGCTGCCTAGAACCGCACAGCGCAGTACATTGTGAACTGAAAAATGAAGTTATAACAGTGACCTTCCATGATTTCAGAAGAGAGAATTTAATAATCTGATCAAAAGGCTGTGAAATCTTAAATTGTTTTCTTATAAAAACCCATTATCAGCAACTAAAGAATAACACCTTAATCTCTGAATACTTCAAAATAGGTGCATGTGAATACTTTCCAGCAAGGAAATTTCCAGAACAAATCCCCGCAAAGAAATAAGAATCTAGGGGCAAAATGGTACCAGAGGGGTCAACGGCGGCAGCTTCTTACACAGTAACATTCAATCTAGGATTATTTGTATGTGTGGCTAATCAGAACTACGTTTATAGGGGTCCTCCAAGTATGTGCCTCAGAGTGGACTAGCCTGCAAAAACACTTTTACTTGTATTTTTGGGATTTGTTTAGAGGCCTTTGCATGCACGATTGCATCTCGTGAAATACCCCTTGTTAAGATCGCTATATATTATGGCAATCAATTTCTGAATTGATTGCCATAGTATCGCCATAGATTTCTGAAAGTACCGGATAGAAAACTAACTAGCTGATCAATACTGAGGGGTTTTCGAAAGGTTCTAGAAAAACTACTAGAAAAACAACTTTCTACAATATAAAAGTGATCATTAGGATGTACAAAGAATAAAGTAGTGTTATAGTAATGTTGCTTTTATCCGGGAGTCATCCAGAAACGACAGCCCGGATTAAATGCCTAGTGTTTGAAAGAAAAGTGGCAGGCACAAAACCTTCCTGCAGTAAAGTTGATAGAACTAAAAGTTCAGTAAAGTTAATTCTATTCACATTCTCCGTTAATGGGCCCGACTCAAATGCCTTCCTGAGCAGTTGCAAACTCTAAAAAAATAAAATATGGCAAACCTTCTAGTGATGCTGCCACCCAAATAAAACAGGCAGCAGTCAAAAGGAAATTAGAGAAAATTGAAAAACGGCAAATTAGACTGCTGTTGCTACAAAAATGGTGGGTAAGTTGAAAGGTGCTTCTCATCACAATGATATAGTAAGGAACCAAGATAACAGGCCTTGCAATCACTAAAAATGGCCCCCGGGACCAGTGGCGACTGCTGTCATTGCTTAGTGGTGGGGGGACAATCAAAACTAAACACATCATTTAAATTATTTAAATTACAGTCAGTCAGTCAGTCAAAAAATCTTTATTTCGGCCGCTAGGGCCATAAAAGCACATAAAAAATGATACAATGTGTACAGTTTATAACAGCATACTTTGAGGTATCTATAAATGAATAGCACAATTTTAAATAAATATGCTAGTCTATCAGAGATCATAAATTACAAAAGTCATCTCTTCTGGACGTCCTCAGACATGAGGGTGGGCAGTATACTTATTCTACATGACCACTGCTTTTTCCGTAGGGTAGAGGACAATAAAGTGCCTGTGCATTATCAAGTAGTCAGTATTGACCATAGGAATGTTTCATTCAAGCAGATTATCTTGGGAAGACGCATAAATAGTACACTATGTAACAAAAATGTCCATGTATAAAGGAATAGCAGTTATTTTTTTAAAAAGACAATGACAATACCAATAAAATATGAAGATAAAATTTTTAAAACATTTTTAAGAAGCTCCTATGAAAACTAGTTATATACAGAATAGTGGTATCTCAGAGAAGCAATAGTTGACAAGTGTGGAAAGAAAAGAGAAGGGTGCATATTCTGGAGGGGATGATAGCTAATTCTGAGCTCTAATTGTCCTATAAACTCTTCTTTAGAATAGCTCTGCGAGTATGCCACATAGAATGCAAGAAACGTGAGATGGAAAACACAGTGGGCATTTGGGTGTCATACTTGAGTAACCTAAAGGCCTCGGAGCAGTGTCTGAACCCCAGGTTCCTTCACAACTGTACCAGCCAGCTGGACCTTGGCCTCCTGTAGGCAGGGCAAAGGAAAAGTACATGCATTTCAGTTTCCTCCACATTCTGGCACACAGGACAGTCCCGACTGCGGTCGCCCGACCACTCAGTGGTGAACGATCGGAGTGGTAGTGCCCCGTGTCTGAACTGGAGGAATAGCTTCTTTGTAAGAAGCGGCTGGATGTCATCTAAAAGCTGATTCTAGCCTATATTGCAATTTTACTTCCATAAACCCCGTGTTAGACGCCCTGGCAAATTCCTCCATAGCTGAATCAGTTTTAATTCTCTGTAGCTATTTAAATTACACTTACCTGCCACGCCGACGGCCGCCACCTTGCTCCTCTCCTCTACTCTGGCTGCACACTGCGCAGGCTCCCAGATGCCAATCTCATCGCTTCTCTAATGCTGGGAATATTATTCCCAGCATGAGAGAAGTGCTGGGATTGGTCTAAGTGGCTTCGTTTGCCGCTCAGACAGTGCCTGGCAGCGTGTGGTGTTTCTCCAACCCGGCTGCACAACTTAGCTGGGTTGGAGAAACCTAAGTGCGCATGTCTGTTTGTCCGGCAGACATGAGCACTTAAAAGTGCCCACAACTCCTCCCTCTGCCATGCCTGTCACACAGGATTGCGTGACCCTGCCCCGCTGAAGAATCACGTAGTCAGCTGCCAGACAAGCAAAAATAAAATGACAATAAAATGCTTTTATTTTTTATTTTTCCTCGTTTAGCAAGGGGGCGGCGCTCCTCTGCCGTTAAGGAGGAGCCACCCCGGTCCGGGACCAAGGGATTGTATTGAAATGTTGAGAACACTGGGATGCGTATCTTTTTCATGTTACTGTAGTGGCACTCTGCAACTACTGTCGTTTTGATGAGGAAATCTGCTGAAATGAAATACCTGTCTTAACATTTTATTGGACAGATAGGAGGAAGATAATTGATAAACCATGGAGAGACCCCTGACCTTGACTGGTAGGTCGCTCCCTCACCACATAGCTCCGTCCTTGTGCCCTGCTGCTGCCCCTGATTGTGCTCTGTTTTTCCTTTCTGTGCCCCCCTTGCTGCCCCTGATTGTGCTCGTTTTTCCTTTCTGTGCCCCCTTGCTGCCCCTGATTGTGCTCGTTTTTCCTTTCTGTGCCCCCCTTGCTGCCCCTGATTGTGCTCGTTTTTCCTTTCTGTGCCCCCTTGCTGCCCCTGATTGTGCTCGTTTTTTTCTCCTTTCTGTGCCCCCTTGCTGCCCCTGATTGTGCTCGTTTTTCCTTTCTGTGCCCCCCTTGCTGCCCCTGATTGTGCCTCGTTTTTCCTTTCTGTGCCCCCTTGCTGCCCGATTGTGCTCTGTTTTTCCTTTCTGTGCCCCCTTGCTGCCCCTGATTGTGCTCGTTTTTTTCTCCTTTCTGTGCCCCCTTGCTGCCCCTGATTGTGCTCGTTTTTTCTCCTTTCTGTGCCCCCTTGATGCCCTGATTGTGCTCGTTTTCCCTTCTGTGCCTGTTTTCCGCCGCTGCGCCCCTGCGGCCCCGCCCCTCACTGCCCATTCGCTGCCCCATTCCCTGCTCCTCCCTCCCACCTCCCCATTTATGGCGGCCGCCGTGCGGCGCGCGCGCTAGCGCGCCGAAGGCGCGCCTAAGGCAAGCCCGTCTGCGCCCGTCCGCGCCGTGACCGCGCCCAGCGCCAGACCCCTGGTCCGGGCATCCCCTGCGCCCGCCACATCAACAGACGCCGATACGACGCCAGCACCCTCCACGCACTGAACCCCGGAAAAGATCACGCCTGCTACCAGGCCACCCCGAAGCGCACCCAAGGGCTCTTCACCTGCCGGAACTGCAGCTTCGCCAGCACCCGCCCCGCCAAACCACCGCCCAGGAAAGAACCCAACTACCTCAGATGCATCCTCCTCAACACCCGCTCCGCCCGCAAACACGCCATCGAACTCTGGGACCTTCTCGACTCAACCTCCCCAGACGTCGCATTCCTGACGGAGACCTGGCTGAATCCCGCTTCAGCCCCCGACATCGCCATTGCCATCCCGGACGGATACAAGATCACCCGCAGGGACCGCACCAACGGAGTCGGAGGAGGCATCGCCATCGTCCACAGGAACACCCTCAGAGTCTCAACCAACACCGACGACACCCTCAGCACCGCCGAACACATGCACTTCCAGATCCACACCGATCCCAACACCACCCTCAGAGGAACCCTCATCTACAGACCCCCGGACCCCGACCACAGTTCAGCGATTCCATCGCTGACTTCGTCAGCACACACGCCATCGCCTCCACGGACTACATCCTCCTCGGGGACCTGAACTTCCACCTCGAGAACAACAAGGACACCAACTCCACCACCCTGATCGACAACCTCGCCACCCTCGGACTCAGACAGCTCGTGACTACACCCACCCACACCGCCGGCCACACGCTAGACTCCATCTTTTCCGCAAGCCCACACGTCTCCTTCAACCACACCTCCGAACCCCACTGGACTGACCACCACTGCATCCACTTCACCTACAGGAAGCCCACCACGCACCACCGCACCGAACAAATGCCTCGCCGCTGCTGGAGCAGAGTCACGGAAGACCAGCTAACCACAACCCTCGCCCTGAGCCCACCCGCCGAACCCTCCGACCCCGACACCGCCGCCCGCAACCTCAGACAGTGGATCGACGACTGCGCCAACACCCTCGCCCCGCTCAAGAATCCGCCCAACAGCCACACCAGCAAGAAAGCCACCTGGTTCACCGAAGACCTCCAGGCCTCCAAACAAACATGCCGAAAACTGGAGAAGATCTGGCTCCACGAACGGACAGCGGACAGCTACGCCGCCCACAAGAGCGCCACCCGCAGTCACCATCACCTCATCAGATCCGCCAAAAGGGCCTCACTCAAAGAACGCCTAGACAACAACGCACACAACAGCAAAGAGCTCTTCAACATCGTGAAGGAACTCTCCAACCCCAGCTCCAACACCAACGACATCCAGCCGTCGCGAGACCTGTGCGACTCACTGGCCACCTTCTTCCACCGCAAAATCGCCGACATCCACGACAGCTTCAACACCACGACCGCCCCGGCAACCACCGAGACCACTGCCCCCACAACCACCAACCGCCTGCTCTCCTGGACCAACATCAACGACGAGGACACCAGCGAGATCATGAACACCATCCACTCCGGTTCACCGCTAGACCCGTGCCCTCACCACATCTTCAACAAAGCCAGTACAGCCATCGCGCCCCATCTCCGGAAAATAATCAACATCTCCTTCGAGACAGCAACCTTCCCGGAAAGCTGGAAGCACGCCGAGATCACCGCCTTACTCAAGAAACCCAAGGCAGACCCCAAGGACCTCAAGAACTTCCGACCCATCTCTCTGCTCCGTTCCCCGCGAAGGTCACCGAGAAAATCGTCAACAAACAACTGACCCGCTACCTCGAGGAGAACAACATCCTGGACCCTTCCCAGTCCGGCTTCCGCAGCAACCACAGCACCGAAACCGCCCTCATCGCCGCCACCGATGACATCAGGACCCTGCTAGACAACGGAGAAACAGCAGCCCTCATCCTCCTGGACCTATCAGCCGCCTTCGACACGGTCTGCCACCACACACTACGAACACGCCTTCACGACGCCGGGATCCAAGAGAAGGCCCTGGACTGGACCACATCCTTCCTTTCCGGCAGAACACAAAGCGTCCGCCTCGCCCCCTTCCGATCCAAGGCCACCAAGATCATCTGCGGCGTACCCCAAGGCTCCTCCCTCAGCCCAACGCTGTTCAACATCTACATGGCACCCTCGCCCACGTCGCCCGACAGCACAACCTCAACATCATCTCCCTACGCCGACGACACCCAGCTGATCCTCTCCCTCACCAAAGACCCTCACACCGCCAAAGCCCACCTCCACGAAGGAATGAAGGCCGTCGCCGAATGGATGAGGACCAGCCGCCTGAAGCTGAACTCGGACAAGACGGAGGTTCTCATCCTTGGTTCCAACCCTTCAGCCTGGGACGACTCCTGGTGGCCAACATCACTGGGAACAGCCCCGCCACCCACCGACCACGTACGCAACCTAGGGGTCATCCTCGACCCCACCCTCTCCATGACTAAGCAGGTCAACGCCGTTTCCTCATCCTGCTTCAACATCCTCCGAATGCTCCGCAGGATCTTCAAGTGGATCCCCACCGAAACAAGAAAAACAGTCACCCAGGCCCTCGTCACCAGCAGGGTGGACTACGGAAAGGCCCTCTACAAAGGAACGACGGCTAAGCTCCTGAGACGGCTGCAACGCATCCAGAACGCCTCTGCACGTCTTATCCTCGACATCCCCCGACGCAGCCACATCACACCCCACCTGAGAGACCTGCACTGGCTCCCTGTCAACAAGAGGATAACCTTCAAGCTCCTCACCCACGCACACAAAGCACTCCACAACTCCGGACCAGCCTACCTCAACAGACGACTCAGCTTCTACACCCCCACCCGCCAGCTCCGCTCGACCAGCCTCGCCCTCGCCACAGTCCCCTCATCCGGAAAGCGACCGCCGGCGGCAGATCCTTCTCCCACCTCGCCGCCAAGACCTGGAACACCCTCCCCACCAACCTCCGACAGACCCAAGACCTACTGGCCTTCAGAAGACTCCTCAAGACCTGGCTCTTCGATCAGTAGCAGCACCACCCTCCTCTTCCCCCAGCGCCTTGAGACCCTCGCGGGTATGTAGTGCGCTTTATAAGTGACATGATTGATTGATTGATTGATTGACTTGACTGGGGCATTCTCTACTGGTTGGCTAAGTCAGTATGCTTACATCTGTTATAGGTGAAACTTCCATGAAACCTCAACTAAAATGCAACTTACATTAATCTATTGAAAATCTGAATCTGCAGTCATCAGGTCACACACTGAATCCAGCACGGTTAAATGATAGAGCCCTAGGGGCAGAGTTTCTCAACCCTCAAGGACATTCCCCTGCTGCTCGATGAATGCTTTCCTTTGCATCATTCACAAATGCATCCATGACAACTTTTTTTTTTAAAGAGATAAAGCATGTCAAAATGCCTATGCTCTATCAATAAGAATCTACGTCACACACCAAAATCACACTGGGGCAGAAAAGGCCGGGGGGCTCTGCAGTTCATGGGTCCAAATTAAAAATGAAACTACCCCCAGCAGCATGGACACCACAAAGTATCACAAGGCCTATAAAAGGAAGCTAAAAACTAGACTACCCAAATATTTGTGCCACCTCCTCTTTCCCCAGGAAGCACCCAGGAGTAATTCAGTTTCCAGTGTTGCACTCTATAAGTATTCCTATTTTCCCGGTCATTCAAACTTAACATGGCCTACTTTTAACTGGTCAATTGAATTTAGCATTCTGGCATATTGGGGCAAACGTTCGGAAAAATAGGGTATATAGAGAAACAGTATCTGAGAGATATATCTTACCTCTGGCTGGGCGTATTGAAAAAGCAATTCCTCTTTCTGTAACAATTGGCTTCCAGCTAAATTCAGCAGGATAATTCCTACGATTGTACAAGGTGATTGTTGTTCTAAACCCATTCTCAGCCAAGAGGCAAGAGGATGGATACAGAAATAAGTCATTGGTAGACATCTCAAGGGCAACCTGAACTGCCTCAGCTATTATTAACACATGGCCAGTGTGCTTCTGGTTAATGGAATAGGATATTGACCTACGAACAAAACAAACAAAATAAAAACATTACAAAGCAGATTTATGTATTGTGTGGTTGACCATTCCTATGATCAAATGCATTTTCATATAAGAAAAAACTAGTTTAGTGAAGCAGTACACACGATTTTGAATCAGATTCTAATACTTTTTAGTTTTCGTACATACCTATCAATTTAAATTACTCATCAAAATATCAGAGTATTAGACTCTAAAAATCAATCCACGCATGAAGTACAATAACCAATTAGGCTTACAGCTGCCTCAAAAGCCCGTGTTTTCTTATCCCAAAGGAACGTTTCCGAATGTAAAAAAAGTTTGCATGTGGAGCAAAATGGGGAAACAAATTTCAAACGTAAATTTCCAACAATACTAAACATGACGGATTCTCCTTATACAGACAATTCGCAGGAACGAGGTTAGACTAGAGAAGTGCACACCTGGAAATCTATGATGACTGTAGATTTTGGGCCAGTCTGTTGTAGTTTAAATCTATGACAATTATAAAAGTTTACAAATATTATATTCACTCCGATTTTGTTGCTTGGACTCGATATATTTTGCTTTAGAAAGAATGAAGAGTGAAAAGGCTTTGACCAGATTTAGTCTACATTACAACGTTTCGCCCTGCTAGACTGGCACTGTGCTGCTTTTGGATCTCAACTATATGCATTGAGACCCCAGGAGAATGATAAAATCATGCAAATGTTTATGTACCTGGAACCACAGTCAATAGTTTCATCTTTTTTATTCATCAAAATGCAGCAGGAGTGCCTGGTACATACTTGACAATAAGACAAGGATACCCAAGGGAGGAAAGGACAAAGCCCTTTCATATAGTTTTATAGCCCGCCATAGCGGGCTATACCGGTTGTTAAAGGCCCGCTCCAGCATTAAAAGCCTTCGCTGGCCTTTAATGGCCAGTGAAGCCTACCGACGCAGGCTATAAAGTTGTTAGAACATTCCGCCCCATGAGGTCAGAATGTTCTAATTGAAAAAACACAAAGGCCCCTCGGAGCACGAGGGAGTTGAAATCTCCCTCCGGCTCCGAAACCTTTGTTTCACAGCTCTTGCTGTGAATGTTCTACAGATAACAGTGCACGCAGGACCACGGCTGTTAGCTGTTGAACATTCACAGCAAGAGCTGTAAAAGGAGGCTGAAGTCAGCCCCTGTTTCTCCCCAGCTTGGCTGAACTTCTTTTGGTAGTTCAGCCAAGCCACGGAGACCCAGACGACGATCAACATTCACCCCCCCTTCCTTATGAAGCCTTGGTGACACTGAGCTACAGAAGGAGGGAAGGGTGAAGGATGCATGTGTCCTCCTGCACGGCCTCTGCCTTTCGCTTTCCTCTGCCTAAATACTATATTTTCGAGAGGCAGGGGAAAGAGAAAGGCAGATGCTGTGCATTAGGACATTTAAATGTTGAGAGCAGAGGGTCTATGCCAGTTCATAAAGGCTGCTGCTGCCCCATTGTCTTCAATGGAGCTCTCAACATTCCAATGTTCTAACTAATGGCACAGTTCAGTAAATGAAAGCCATGTGCAAGGAACTGGATGATAAGTAGGATGGGGAAGGGGTGTAGGATGAGATCCCACAAAGTTGAGAAAACGAGTGCCTAGAAACTACAAGATTTCTGTGAGCAATCTTGGGCTTACCCCTAGCAGTTGTGGGCCAAGCAAAAGATGTCCTTCAGAGAACCAGAGAAAATGAATGCAAAGTATGTTAGCAGCACCAAATCAATCTTAAAGTCTAGAAATAAATCAGATATAAATCCCAAACTGATTTGGCTAAAAAAAATGTAATGAACAAACACCAAAACAATCAAAATTGGTCATGTTATCTAGAGGTATGAATTTTAAAAGAAAATAATAAAAATGCCCATAGAAAATAATTGCGGGCAAAATCCAGTGCAAGTCAACAGAATGCAGCAGCTCAGGACCTTGGCATCCTGCACATCAGACCAGCAATCGAACAAGGTGGGATAGAGTCTGCGTGTTCACCCGGGTCATGCTCTATAGAGGACTGCATTTAGACACGATCTGCAGCTGAATGGTGGTGGAGGGAGTTAGGATAAGTGATTCATTCTGGTCAACAGTTTTACCTTCAAACTTAGAAACTTTTTTCAGAGCTCGAAATCATTCAGCAATGCAAGGCTCTATGTGGTTGTTGAATAGGGCTTCATAATGTTGGAAACGTGCTTTTTGCAGTCATGAAGTAGCCTTGAACTTTGTGCTCAGTAGCTTCAAGCAGGACATACCCAGATAAAGCTTCTGTAAGGTTCAGTCTTTTTTCAGGTGGGGACTTGGTGCCTTTTCTAAGTCCTTCAGAAGTCAAAAGAACTTCTAAGTCCCAACTTTACTAAAAGTTGAATATTTTCTAACGGAATGCTCCAACTGCTCACATACTTTGAAGAGCTCTTGTGGGGACCCACCCACAGACAGTACATAAAGACAAGTTTCCCAACTGCTGTTTTCTGGACCAATCATTAATGTCCAGTTTCAACTAGGCCTGCTGACCATTCTCCACAGAGGCTTAAGGGGAGTTTGTCAACAAGGAGTGTCTTCTCATAGATCAGCCCTTGAACATTCTTCTTCCTGTGGGTTGGCAGGAAGCAACTTGTCTGAACTTTGAGAATGACTTTCAGCTGTGGTGGTTCAAAAGGAAGGAGGATTTCCCCTTAGTTCTTCTCCAGTTGACAGGAGTATGCCTTATGCAGTTTCTTCTGGTATTCAAATGAGAGCAGTATTCAAATTTCCAGTTTATGGGAAACCCAGTTTCAAAGGTGTAACAACTGTGTTTGGTGGGGATCCCTAAATCTACCCTTGCAAACTTTCACACTCCTCTCTCAAAGTTTACATACCTTCCTGACTTAACCCTAAAGCTGTATCAGAAGCACTATGCTCTAATTTTTTCAAGATGGAAAAAGGGGGACTCGAACTAACTCAGATGTGTGGGCTTCTGAAGCCCATCCATGAGACTTTCATTGTAACAAGATAACCACTCACTCCCCACAAAGGATAACCTACCTACAATGGCACTCTCTTCTCTGGGTGAGAGGTGCCAGTGGATCTGTGGAGAGGCCGGCTTTAAAAGGCGATTACTGTCTTTGATATGCGGATGACAATTTAAATGGCCTGCCTCTCGGTGTGGGTCAGGTCAGGTTCCTTAGTGCCATTTTCAACTAGGCGATAAGTACAGGATGGGGATTCCTGGGAAACTAAATTTGCCTTTATTGATGATAATGAGCTCCTCCCATGCTAGCTTCACCAAAACAGCCATTCTCCTCCTGGTTGAGGACTTAGCTTTAACGTACACAACACCTTTGTAGAATGAGCTCTGGGAAAGGGGAAAACTAACTACAGCTATCTCTGGAGGTGCTTATCTGGTACAACTGGTTGTGGGGAGGGGCTTCTGTTCATGAGGCAGTAATAACAATCTTTCAAATCGGTGTTTTGAAATTTGTTCTAAAAGTTTAACTTTTACAATGAATTAGAGGTTCAGTATTTAGTAAATACCAGGTACACTTTATTCCTAAGCCACTTTCTGCACTCGTAGCTTGTAAACATGGGGTTGTCTTTTTCAATGGAGGCTGCTTTAGCCTATAGAGTAAAATGCACTCTTAGGTCTCAGTTACTGCAGAAGCATGCAAGTTAAAAAAAATTGCATGTTTCACTTGTGAGCATTAAGCAACGGAACCCACAGAGCTCCAAAGCATACCCTACAATAGACGTATTTGATGATAGAGGTGAGATTTAATCAAACATTCCAGTACTGCAACTTGGCCTGCGGTGCAACCAGCCCTGCTGCCTTATTTTGATTCACAAATGGGATCTATAAAGCCAAAGGGCAGGCTCAGCAACTCATTTTTATGTTTTATAATAAGGGGGGAGGATGTGGCCTAATGGCTAGGGTGCCCGATCTCAAATCGGGGGAACAGGGTTCGAGTCTTGGCAATGACGCTCAACATCCCGTGATTCTGGGCAAATCACTTAATCTCCCAGTGCCTAACAAAAATGAATGTGTCCTTGTGTACCGTAACTGGTGCTTATGTAAAGCGCTCTGATACCTTCGGGTCAAGTTTGCGCTATATAAAACTCCAGAAAAAAAAGGTAGTGTTTCCATAAATTAAGCAGAATATGGAAGGTTTTTTTCTTCTGACTAAATGGATTATAACGAAGGCCTAGGAAAAATAAAAGTGAGAATAAACACAAGTCTTACATTCACATACACATAATCTATTAAACGACCTTACTTCTTAAAAAGTCCAATTTCATTGGTCTCAAATGTGACAGGGATGTGAATCTGTGACATGGGTGGCACCACGTGGGACAATGGGCTTGTCTGCTGCAATTCCTCACTATCAATCTCAATTTGGAACCAGATGTAAGTGGGCAGGATGTTGACAATGCTCATGTGCTTGGTATTCGTGGAGCCCACACAAACTTCTCCAAAGTCTATGGTAGATGGGCCTGAAAAAAAAATATCAAAGTAGAAAAGTGAACTTGTGTTAATTAGCAATCACATGAAATAAACGAGCATTTAATGAAACCTATGTTGCAGGGCAGAACATCATGCTTTGTGTGACTCTGGAAAAACACTTTTCAAACGAGATTTACAGGAGTAAACAAGGTCACGGTAGAGTGCTTTAAAGGTGGTCGCTACTGTGTTGGATCAAATTAAATGCTGATAGAGCCAGCCTTTAAAATCATTTTAATAGTTGTAACAGCTCAAATCACTTCAACTCCAACAAATGCCTCCACCAACACATGCAAGTTATCACTTGATTGTGAAGTTCATTCGGTACGCTTCAGGTGTACTACTAATTCAAGTCCAGTTTTCAAATCTGTCCCAAAGGTGATAGGTTGTGACGTTATAAATACAAATCCCTTCTGAGATCTGTTTGACTAAATTTTGCAGCCAAGAGGATTCATATTAAAACCACTGATCAAGTCAGCTCAAAGAAATCCTACAAGCGATTATGAAAGCCAGCTAAAACAGGCGCTTTGCTTCCATTAGTGCAGCAGGTGCAGTGGCACTGGGATCCTGAGTGGCACACTGAAGACGGGTTATTGCTGTATTTCATGTTTCAAAAACTGGCCAGGGAGCCCATTTCCTTCCTTGCACAAGGGCCCATGACACACTGGCTACTTATTGAGCCAAAACAAATAGGCAGCTTATCGGTTAACCAACCATAACAAATGTATGTTATTGCAGCGTCTTGCACGTTTTATGTAAGAAATTAGTATGATTCTCAATGTTTTTTCCACTCCAGGGGCCGTACTACACAAGGTGCCCCGGGGGCGCAACAGGTGCTTGCGCCCGCTTTGCGCACCCCTGGGGCACTTTGGTAATACAGAAGGGGCCACAGACACTTCTGCGGCCCTTTCTGTAATACTGAAAGCGCTGGCGCACATACAGCACCAGCACTTTCTCAAGAGGATGTTACTTCATTTGCATGGGGGCATGGCCACATGCAAATGAAGGAATACCTTTGCCTCTACGCCCGCGCCTTATTACATATTTGGGCACAGAAGTAAAGAAGCTCTCAGGAGGCGCACTGACAGTGCGCCACCTAAAAGGTCAGTGCGCCCCCTGAGAGCAGCTCTTTGGAGGGGGGATGGACCCCCCAGACATCCCCTTGCAGGCGGGTGCAGTCACTGACAGCACCCGCCTGCAAGGGGATCTCTAATCCCCTTTAAAAGTGCAGGTGGGTTGCCGCCTGCACTGTGAAACACGGAGCAGCTGCTTTAAAGTCCCTCCGTATTTCACTTGAATGCGCTGCCCCAGGGCAACACAACTTCGCGGCTGCAATAGGGGCAGCACATTCTATGTAATAGGGCGCGCTTTCCCTGTTTGCATCTGGCGCACCTGTTTTAAGGTGCACCGGGCACAAACCGTGAAAGTGTGCCCTTTACATAATAGGGCCCCAGATTTAAAAGTCCAAAAATGATCCATAAAATATCATGCGTCTCAGGTTAATATTATTGGAGGTTCAGCCGTGGACACTCCTCCCCCACCCCGGAGCATGTTAGCCTCCCCCACCCCAGAGCATTTTAGAAACAGAAAGCGTTAGGGGCACTCATCGGTACAAAGGCATTTCACAGACAAAACCATCTAAATATGAACCTGGAACCAGTGAGTTTAACATTTGTGTAAAACGCGAATCCTGTGTTCTTTTTATGAAAAAATATATTTTTCAAACCAAATAAACATTAGGCAAACACATTAGCACGCTTTTGCTGGTGAAAGGGCAAAGCAGTCTATGATGATTAAAAACTACTCAATGACTAATTTTGCAGAAATTTTTTGTGAATGTTATTATGAGCAGAAAACTAATTTGGGCCCAAAACTCACCTAATATGGATATTTCAGGAATAGAACACAAGGAATGAAGTGTATGCTGCATTGAATGGAAAAATGAATTAAAGCTTTACTCTCCAGAGGTCAGAGTCTGATTGGCAGAATCAGGATGAAGGAATAATGAGTCCATTACCAAGACTCTAGATTTAAACAGAGAGTTGGCTCTTTGCATGTAATTTTCCTAAAAATATTCTGATAAAACCAATTTTAATTAGGCCCAAAGCCGACTTTTTAGAACTTACCGATAATAATGCGATGGAGCTGCTGTGGTGTCAGAGTCAACGCACAATCTTCTTTCTCCTGCTTAGATGTTGGAACCGCACTGAGACCATCGTCAACCTGCGAGAGGATTCGAAACAGAACAAATACAATTTGTAAAACCCTTTGCAAGAACATAAGTTGTTCAAATTAATATTATCTACTGGCGGTCGCCAGTAGATAGTTATAGTTAGGACCTATTTTCCATAGGAAATCCGCAACATTCTATTTGAAATAACGTTGGCGCCGGTTGACGAATCTTCGCGAAAGCTTCCAACTTGTTGGGCGCTCCGGTCCGCTCCTATCCTGAAAGTCTCGGGGTGATTCGTCAAGCGGGGGCCGAGAAAAAGGGGGTCCCAAAATGCATTTTCCCCATTCATTTTTCCATAGGAACCGTTCATCGCGGCTACAGCCCGAACTGCTGAACGGAATTACACCAAATTTGGCAAAGAGGTAGCCCTTGGTTCAGTGTCGTGCCTTTTGCTTAAATGGTGTAAATTCGTTCAGTAGTTCCTGAGAAAATCAAAAGTAAAGTCACATATATATCTATGGCCGAGTAGGGTCCGCGTACCCTCCCGATCACGAGCTGCATGCTAATTGGCTGTCAAGTGGCTGTCAACACTCCAAATCAGGAAGTGTTGGCAGCCATTTTGTCCCTCGGTAGAACCGAGGGACAGAAACAAGTGCGCAAAGCGCAAAAAGGGGGCAGGGTAGAAACACCCTGACCCCCTAGGTCTGCTCAGGGGGTCCCACAAGAACCCCTTGGGCAGAAAAAAGCATTTTTTTTTATTTATTTTAAATCGGCGGGATGCGCTTAGGGTGTGTAGATCCCGCCGAGAAAAAAATAGAAACAAGTGCGCAAAACGCACAAAGGGGCAGGGTAGAAACACCCTGACCCCTAGGTCTGCTCAGGGGTACCACAAGGAACCCCTGGGCAGAAAAAGCTTTTTTTTTTTTAATCAGCGGGATGCGCTTAGGGTGCGCGGATCCCGCCGAGAAAAGAAAGCGAGCGCGGTCTCCCGCGCTTCGTTGTTAATTGGCCCCCGGGTGGGCCAAGTCCCGGGGGCATGCGGGGGTTTATTTATAATATGTGGGGGCCTCTAAGGCCCCCAAGCCCCGAGGACCGCCACCCCCGGGGCTTTAAAAACAATGGTGCGGGAGGGCTCTCGGCCCTCCCGCAGCCCCGGGGCTTCTTTTTTTATAATTAATAGTACATGTGTGGGGGCTCAAGCCCCCACACGCCCCGGGACCGCCACCTCCCGGGGCACAAACAAAATAAATGTGGGGGTCTGTTACGGACCCCGAAGCCCCGGGGACCACCACCTCCCGGGGCTGTGCACAGGATAGGAGGGGGCCGCGCGGCCCCCTCCTGGAGCCTGTGGTGGCCCTGGGGACCGCCACCCCCAGGGCCGGCTCCTGCAGTGTCCCGGGGTGCCTACCCCCGGGACACTGCTGTTTGCAATGGCAGGACGGGAGCCTCGCGGCTCCCGTCCTGTCATTGCAAACTGCTTTGCTTCATTGAAGCGAGAGCAGGGAAACCTGCTCTTGCTTCAATGAAGCAAAGCAGAATTGCTTTTCCATAAGGGGAGCTGCATGTCAGCAGCTCCCTTATGGAAAAGCAATGCCGGCTCCCGCAGGACGCGGGGAGCCGGCGGGACCGTGCGGGGATTGGGGACCCCCACGGTCCCCAACTAGTGGCCAGGCCCCGGGGGATGGGGTCCCCGGGGCTATTAGTGGCCTGGGAGGGGCACGCAGCCCCTCCCCAAAAATAAAAAGATTTGAAGAAAAAAAAAGTTAAGGCCGGCCCCGGGGATGGGGTCCCCGGGGCCTTAAATGGCCTGAGGAGGGGGCCACGCAGCCCCCTCCAAAGATTTTAATTATAAAAGAGGGCATGCCCCGGGGATGGGGTCCCCGGGGCCAATAGAGGCCCAGGGAAGGGGGCCACGCGGCCCCCTTCCCGTTTTGTTTAAAAAAATTAAAAAGAAAATCATCAGGCCCCGGGGATGGGGTCCCCGGGGCCAAAAGTGGCCAAGGGAAGGGGGACCACGCAGCCCCCCTCCCATACAAACATTTTTAAAAAAAATAAATAAAAAAGGCCGGCATCGTGCCGGAGGCCCCGCCCCCTCTCTGCAGCAGTCTGCAAACGCGCCCCCTTTTTACACCTCTCTGCAACGCAGCTCTGTGGCGCTTTTTGGAGGTACATGGTGGGCTAGTTGGACTCCAGGGACCCTCAGGATACAAGGGGACTTAATCCCCCAACTTAAAACGCGCCACGGGGCGCGTTTGCACAGTGGTGAAGGGAGGGGCCGGGGCTTCAGGTGACGTGTGCAAACAGGCCCCGTGGCGCGTTTTAAGATGGGGAATTAAATCCTCTTCAATCCTGAGGGTCCCTGGGGGCCAACTAGCCCACCAGGTACCTCCAGTAAGCGCCACGGAGCTGCGTTGCAGAGTGTTGTAAAAAGGGGCGTGGCCTCTGTACACCTCTCTGCAACGCAGCCCCCTGGCGCATACTGGAGGTTCCTGGTGGGCTAGTTGGACCCTAGGGACCCTCGGGATTGAGGAGGAATTAATTCTCCAACTTAAAATGTGCCACAGGGCGTGTTTGCATACATGTCACCTCAGGCCCCACCCCCTTCCTTCACCATTGTGCAAATATTCCTCTAAAATCAGCCGAACTACGAATTCCGATTTACTCACCTGTTATCAGGAGAGACCTCAGTGCTGCATATTTGAGCCCAGTACTGATCCTGAAAAGTAATTTTAACCGTACTTACCAGTAACTTGAATTTCCTTCCATAGGATATCATTGCCTGCTTTTTGCTGAAAAAGTTTCTATCGATTTTTGAAACATACAAATATTCCTCTAAAATCAGCAGAACTACGAATTCCAATTTACTCACTTGTTATCAGGAGAGACCTCAGTGCTGCATCTTTGAGCCCAGTACAGATCCTGAAAAGTAATTCTAACCGTACTTACCAGTAACTTGAATTTCCTTCCATAGGCTAACATTGACTGGTTTCACTTGGAAATTCTTCTAAGTGTGCAGTTTTGGAACTTTATAATATTCCTCTAAAATCAGCCGAACTACGAATTCCGATTTACTCACCTGTTATTAGGAGAGAACCCAGTGCTGCATCTTTTAGCCCTGCACTGACCCTGAAAAGTAATTCTAACCGTATTTACCAGTAACTTGTATTTCCTTCCATAGGAATCCATTGTCTGGTTTTCAGCAGAAAAGTTTCAAAGTGTCGATTTTCACAAACTACAAATATTCCTTAAAAATCGCCTGTATGACTTAAACGCATTCTTTCAACTGTTTACAGGAGATGCACCAGTGCTGGATCCAGGATCCACCACTGAGTAAGCAAAAGTAACGATAACACTACTTACCTGCTAAGTGAATTTCCTCTCGTAGGATAACATTGGTGATTCTATGTGAAAAAGTTTCTAAGTGTCAACTTTTAAAATACAATAATATTCCTTAAAAATCACTACTGTAACCAAAACGCTTTTACTCAACTGTTTACAGGAGATGTCCCAGGACTGAATCTAGGATCCAGTCCTGTGGTTAGAAAAGTAATCCATAAAGTAACTAATTGCATTTAACTTGAAATTCACATTGAGCTCAATGTTGCATTGTGTTTGAAATTGTGTTGCCCATTGCAACAACTGTAACTACTGTACTTAAAAGTCTATTGCCTATTTGCAAAGTATTTAAACTAAAGTAATTCATTCTGAGAAAGTATATTTTGTAATGTAATGTATAATGTAATTACAATGTAATTTAAAAAATAAAATATCTAAAAATAAATAGTTTAAAAAAATTTAGTAAATCAGTATCAAAAAAATAAATATAAATTAATACATTTAAAAATTGTCATTTACAAAACCTTTGAAATTCACTGAAAAAAACCATAGGTTTCAGACATGTTATAGTTAGGAATTAGCATATAAAAAAACTTTGAAATTCACTGAAAAAACCATAGGTTTCAGGCACGTTATAGTTAGAAATTAGCATTTAAAAAACCTTACAAATTCACTGAAAAAACCATAGGTTTTAGGGACAGTTATAGTTAGTTGGACATTGCACTCGTACAAAACCCGTGAAATTCCCCGTTATAGTTAGTTCAGGTAACTATAACTCGCGCCCCGCAATGCACTGCTGATGACGTCACATATTACATCACTCATGACATGGTCAGTGACATCACTGATGACATCACTGATGACATCTCAAATGACATCACTGATGACATCACTGATGACATCATCCACGTGATAATCAAATGCACCTCCTCATAACCTAATATAACCTTTGAGACACCCACTCTAAATTACAGACTGCCATTCGCAAAACCATGGACACTCCAACACCAATAACTACATACCCACTCACTGATTCTTAGGTCTACACACACATCCACTTACTCACCCGTACAGTCACTCATACTTACGGTCACTCAGTACAGGACTATCATATGCACTCATACTCCTATATAGACACTCAAACACCGCCACTCATCCATGGAGGTACTCACACACCTAGTCAGTCATGCAAATAATTAAACACACTGCCATTTACTCACCTATACAGTTATACACACACCAGCTCACTTACTCATACAAATACTAGCACATTCTTACGCTCTTATACAATCACTGATACAAGCACACACTTATCCATACAGTCACTCTCACAATCACACACTCTCGCTTATAGCTATTTATATACTCCAACACACATATATACTGACTTTCACATATGTAGTTACTCACACATGTACCACTGGGACATACATTTACTCACTAACACACTCTTACACACACTTACCCACCCATACAGTCTATCACAGATGCACTCTTGAAACCATCCACCCAGTGAATCACCCACTCACACATCTATGCACAGAGTCGCACACACCCCACCTTCACAAACACTCAGGCACCCATACAGATACTCAGACAACCAATCAATAACTCATATAGACACTCATGTAGCTATTCACAAACCCATGCAGCCACTTACACAGCAACAGACAGATGGATACAGACTTTCACCCAGTTTAGTCACTAACCCATGCATTCAGTAAGATACGTTTAATCACTCACTTATAGAGTTAGTCACGCACCTACTAAATCATCCATACAGACACTTATACACCCACTCATTCTTCAATACGCCTTTCCCTATATATATTAAACATATTTAAACTTTACAGAAACACACAGTCACTGGATGATGTCATCAGTGATGTCATCAGTGATGTCATTTGAGATGTCATCAGTGATGTCATCAGTGATGTCACTGACCATGTCATGAGTGATGTAATATGTGACGTCATCAGCAGTGCATTGCGGGGCGCGAGTTATAGTTACCTGAACTAACTATAACGGGGGAATTTCACGGGTTTTGTACGAGTGCAATGTCCAACTAACTATAACTGTCCCTAAAACCTATGGTTTTTTCAGTGAATATATAATATATATGTATATAATATATATATGTATATAATATATGTATATATAATATATGTATCTATATAATATATATATATATCTATTATCTACTGGCGGTCGCCAGTAGATAGTTATAGTTAGGACCTATTTTCCATAGGAAATCCGCGACATTCTATTTGAAATAACTCTTGCGTCGGTTGACGAATCTTCGCGAAATTTTCAAACTTTATGGCCCGCTCCGGTCCGCTCCTACCCTGAAAGTCTCAGGGTGATTCGTCAAGCGGGGGCCGAGAAAAAGGGGGTCCCAAAACGTGTTTTCCCCATTCATTTTCCCATAGGAAACTTTAGACACGGCTACAGCCTGAACTGCTGAACGGAATTACACCAAATTTGGCAAAGAGGTAGTTCTTGGTTCAGAAAGAACCCTTTTTGTTAAATGGTGTAAATCCGTTCAGTAGTTGCGGAGAAATTAAAAAATAAGAGTCAAAAATCAATTTCCATAGGAAACTTTATGCAAGGCTACAGCCCGAACTGCTGAACGGAATTACACCAAATTTGGCAAAGAGGTAGTTCTTGGTTCAAAAGAACCCTTTTTGTTAAATGGTGTAAATCCGTTCAGTAGTTGCTGAGAAAATCAAAAGTAAAAACACATATATATCTGGGCAGAGCCTAACCACACATGTCATCGTGAGATCTGATTGGCTGTCAGCACTTCATCCTGGAATTGCTGGCAGCCATCTTGGGACCAATATAAATGATAGTACCCCATTGAAATGCATTGTAGTGAATCGAAGATTTTGAGGGTTACCAAAAGGAGAACTATAAAGGGTGATAACAGACTTTAGTTACATTAGAATTCATTTGTTGATGGTACCATACTAATTTCAGGAATTGTGGTGTGTTCTAAGGTGATTTTACCCTGTGAAAAACCTTCTGCTGGGATATCATGTTTGAGAGAAAACTATTTTCACATGCTTGTCCCATACAGTTTTGGAAGGTGCCCCAGAAGCTAAAATGAGAGCATATTTTCTGTAAATTCACATTATCTTTCTCAGTCATGTGAGAATGAAGTCTGACATTCTCAGTAAAACATGTACATCCAACAAGGGCAGAGACTGTCAGTTGATTCCTTTGTGTTCTACTGCAGCTTCCCAGAGTGTTCTAAAGAACAACTAGAGTGCTAACAGCCTTACTTATGACAAACGTATGGCACACCTGAAGCCATCTTGATTGGAATAAACTGGTAACACTTAAAACATTTAATTTAAAAAGGAACAAAATGATGGGGTTCATCTTGTCATAGAAATTATGGTTAGTGCTCTGGAAAGAAAAATTAGGACGTTTCAAGTGTGATCTCAAATATCTTCCTGTTATATTTCAACAGGAGCAGCCTGTCAGTTGATGCCTTTGTGTTCTTCTGCAGCTTCCCAGAGTGTTCTAAAGAACAACTAGAGTGCTAACAGCCATACTTATGACAAAAGTATGGCACACCTGAAGCCATCTTGATTGGAATAAACTGGTAACACTTAAAACATTTAATTTAAAAAGGAACAAAATGATGGGGTTCATTTTGTCATAGAAATTATGGTTAGTGCTGTAGAAAGAAAAATTAGGACATGTTTTAAGTGAGATCTCAAATATCTTCCTGTTATATTTCAACAGGAGCAGCCTGTCAGTTGATGCCTTTGTGTTCTACTGCAGCTTCCCAGAGTGTTCTAAAGAACAACTAGAGCGCTAACAGTCTTACTTATGACAAAAGTATGGCACACCTGAAGCCATCTTGATTGGAATAAACTGGTAACACTTAAAACTTTTAATTTAAAAAGGAACAAAATGAGGGGGTTCATTTTGCCATAGAAATTATGGTTAGTGCTGTAGAAAGAAAAATTAGGACATGTTTTAAGTGAGATCTCAAATATCTTCCATTATATTTCAACAGGAGCAGCCTGTCAGTTGATGCCTTTGTGTTCTACTGCAGCTTCCCAGAGTGTTCTAAAGAACAACTAGAGTGCTAACAGCCTTACTTATGACAAAAGTATGGCACACCTGAAGCCATCTTGATTGGAATAAACTGGTAACACTTAAAACATTTAATTTAAAAAGGAACAAAATGAGGGGGTTCATTTTGCCATAGAAATTATGGTTAGTGCTGCAAAAGAAAATTTAGTGCATGTTTTAAGTGAGATCTCAAATCCTCTTCTATTTCATTAGAAAATTCTGACATGCAGACTGAAACAATCACTTTCAATACCAGCAGTAGACTTCCAGTTAACTCCTTGGTGAGCAGTAGCTTTACTACAGTGATCTAATGAACAACTAGAGTAATAACATTCTGAATTTATGGCAAATGTGTGACACATCTGAACGCCTTCTTGATGGAATCAAAGTAAAAAACTGAAAGCATTTCCTACTGAGGAGACTGCAGTAAATGAGGAAATTAGGAAACTTCATAACAAAGAAGTCTTCCAAGATGGCCACCAGTGAAAAAAGAGCCCAAATGTAGCACAAATATTACCCAGATGTAGCCCACATATAGCCCAATGACAAAAGTGTGCAAAACACTTTTTATTTTTAGTTTTTTGCAGTTTTATGTAGTGCAGACTGGTCAGGTATTGGAGCGTTGCATCTTAAAACATGACCCCCTACACTACAAAAACACCACTGCACTACCCTAAACCCTAAAACACTACCCCAGCACGACCCCCTACACTACACAAGCACCACTGCACTATCCTAAACCCTAAAACACTACCCCCAGCATGACCCCCTACACTACACAAACACCACTGCACTACCCTAAACCCTAAAACACTACCCCAACACCACTGCACTAACCTAAATCCTAAAACACTACCCCCAGCACGACCCCCTACACTACCCAAACACCACTGCACTACCCTAAAACATGACCCCTACACTACACAAACACCACTGCACTACCCTAAACCCTAAAACACTACCCCCAGCACGACCCCCTACACTACACAAGCACCACTGCACTACCCTAAACCCTAAAACACTACCCCAGCACGACCCCCTACACTACACAAACACCACTGCACTACCTTAAACCCTAAAACACTACCCCCAGCACGACCCCCTACACTACCCAAACACCACTACACTAACCTAAATCCTAAAACACTACCCCCAGCACGACCCCCTACACTACCCAAACACCACTGCACTACCCTAAAACATGACCCCCTACACTACACAAACACCACTGCACTACCCTAAACCCTAAAACACTACCCCCAGCATGACTCCCTACACTACACAAGCACCACTGCACTACCCTAAACCCTAAAACACTACCCCCAGCACGACCCCCTACACTGCCCGAACACCACTGCACTGCCCTAAACCCTGAAACACCAGCCCCTGCACGACCCGCTACAGTGCCCTAACACCACTGCACTGCCCTAAACCCTGAAACACATACCCTAGCACGACCCCCTACACTGCCCGAACACCACTGCACTGCCCTAAACCCTGAAACACCACCCCCTTCACGACCCCCTACACTGCCCGAACACCACTGCACTGCCCTAAACCCTGAAACACCACCCCCAGCATGACCCCTACACTGCCCGAACACCACTGCACTGCCCTAAACCCTGAAACACTACCCCCAGCAAGACCTCCTACACTGCCCGAACACCACTGCCCTAAACCCTGAAACACCACCCCCAGCACGACCCCCTACACTGCCCGAAGACCACTGCACTGCCCTAAACCCTGTAACACCACCCCTAGCATGACCCCCTACACTGCCCGAACACCACTGCACTGCCCTAAACCCTGAAACACCACCCCCTGCACGACCCCCTACACTGCCCGAACACTACTGCACTGCCCTAAACCCTGAAACACCATCCCCAGCACGACCCCCTACACTGCATGAACACCACTGCACTGCCCTAAACCCTGAAACACTACCCCCAGCAAGACCCCCTACACTGCCCGAACACCACTGCACTGCCCTAAACCCTGAAACACCACCCCCAGCAAGACCCCCTACACTGCCCGAACACCACTGCCCTAAACCCTGAAACACCACCCCCAGCAAGACCCCCTACACTGCCCGAACACCACTGCACTGCCCTAAACCACCAGCGTCAGCACGACCCCTACACTGCCCGAACACCACTGCACTGCCCTAAACCCTGAAACACCACCCCCTGCACGACCCCCTACACTGCCCGAACACCACTGCACTGCCCTAAACCCTGAAACACCACCCCCAGCACGACCCCCTACACTGTCCGAACACTATTGCACTGCCCTAAACCCTGAAACACCACCCCCAGCACGACCCCCTACACTACACAAACACCACTGCACTACCCTAAACCCTAAAACACTACCCCCAGCATGACCCCCTACACTACACAAGCACCACTGCACTACCCTAAACCCTAAAACACTACCCCCAGCACGACCCCCTACACTGCCCTTACACCACTGCACTGCCCTAAACCCTGAAACACCAGCCCCTGCACGACACCCTACAGTGCCCTAACACCACTGCACTGCCCTAAACCCTGAAACACATACCCTAGCACGACCCCCTACACTGCCCAAACACCACTGCACTGCCCTAAACCCTGAAACACCACCGCCTTCACGACCCCCTACACTGCCCGAACACCACTGCACTGCCCTAAACCCTGAAACACCACCCCCAGCATGACCCCTACACTGCCCGAATGTAGGAGAGTAGGATCTGCTTCACAGGGGTACCCCCACTTTTTGCTGATACTTCACTGGTTTTCGACATTAGTCTGGCTGGGGCCCTGCTATTCAGAACCCCAGCCTAGCTGTTTCCTCTTTAAAAGGGTCTCCATGTGCCTTAGGCACATCACTGATTGGGATCTGGAGTGCCCTTGTAAGTCCCTAGTATATGGTATACTATGTACCAAGGGCATAGGTACCTCAGAGGCCTGCCAGGGGCTGCAGCATGTATTATGCCACCCCTGGTAGGCCATCCAAACTGACACCACAGGTCTGCTACTGCAGCCTGGGTAAGGTGGTGCATGCACCCCTTGCTGTGGTATAGGTTACCTATATCACTAAATGCATACACACATATAAACCTATAAGTCACTCCTAAGGCAGGCCTTATCAATCCTAAAGGCAGAGTGCATGGTTCCTATGTGAGAAGGTGCCCCTGCATGAGCAGGGCCCCTCTGCAGCGTTCGGAGACCATCTCTGATGCTGTTTGTAGTGCAGCCTGACCATATACTCTTAAACGCATTATATCCTCGCGGTAAAATGCTAACTATGGAATGGCTGCACCTAAACATGTCGTGTTTGGTGTCAAACATCTTGGAATACTACCCCCCGCCAATCCTGGCGGCGGGGGTAGCATTCCACCCTTCTAGAGGGAAAGGCATGTTAACTCTGACGAGTCCGGTAACTTCTTTCCAGAGCCCTGGCATCACAAAATGGATGCTGCTGCCACAGACACGAGTCTGGCCTCCTGCTGATGGACGAAACTCCGGCAGGGGAGGCCTGGACAATAGGTTTCCTGTCCCAGGGAGGTGTGACCACCTCCCCAGACAGGACAATGTGTATTGGGGCTGGGCGGGAGCACTTTCGGGTGCTTTGAAGTCCTGCACTGGGGGCACATTTGGTGTCCCTAGTGCATACCCCAGTTCAAACCGGATCAGGGGCTTGCAGCCCCTGCTTTGGCGCGAACTGGACAAAGGGAAAGGGGTGTAGCCACCCCTCTGCCCTGACCCACCCATAGGTGGGGCCACAGAGTAGTCCATCCCCTATTTTTAGAATAAAGGTAGGAACCCAGTCCTTAGGACTTTAGATATACCTGGACGAAACTCTGAAACTGAATCCTGGACCTTCGACGCTCTACTCACGATTAGAGGACTGAAGAATCTCCCTTGGGGTCAAGGAGTGACTCCCCTGCTTGGCAGGCACCAAAGAAGCATCTGTCCGGTTCGCATCACTGAAGCTCCCGTCGGACGCCGAAGTCATCGCATCACCAGAGGTGGATTCTCAGACTTCCCGAGGCTACCCTGAGTCCCCAGCAAAGCTGAGGCCCGTGGCTATCGTGGGTGACTTGAGACCGTGACCCCTGGACACCGAGCACACTTGCAAGTGCACCATCTTCTGGGTCTCCCAAGAAGTCGTGCTTTGGGCTCCGAGTAGCCCTAGCCTCCAGCACCACCTGCACCGAAGATCACTGGCCCCCACTCCACGAGTGTCCTGTAAGCCAGCTCCACGTGCGGCGTCACGAGGCTCCTTCGCGGTCGCTAGCCCGTTGGCTAGTAGCCCTTAACGAAGGCCAATCTTTTCTTTACTTGGCAGTCTGGTTGCTCCAGGCCTGCCCTCACTTACCCTCGCTGGGTGAGTTCCCCAGACCTTGCTGGTCTGCATCATCGACGATCTCCATCTTACTCGAGACTTGCCGTTGCCAAGGCTTGTTGGGTCCAATCTGGTCGCCGACACCTCTGCACTCGACAGACATCGAGCAACAGCCCGAATCCTGCTCCTGGTCGCCGACAACGCCTCCCGGACCTCGTGGCTGAAGAGTCAAGACGACCGTCATCGAACCTGAAGCACTCGACATCGGTGGGCATCTGTCCATCGCCTCCCTGGTCACTGGCTAGTGACCCAGACTCTGTCCCCTCTGCTTTCAGGTTCTTCAGAACTCCGATCCACTCTTGGATCCGCCCGGACACTTTTCTCCTGGTCGCCAGCAGCACTTTGCAGCAGATCGCCATAAGAACCGACGACGAAACCCGACCCCGAAAGGCACCTATGCACCCGGCTTCCCTGGGTGAGGTAACACGAGTACTCCGGTGCTCCCGTGGGTAGAGACTCTTCAAAGTCCTAGATCTCAAAGGGTTTTGTCCTAGTCCTCTTTTAAGTGTCCCTTTCCTCTATTTTCCCGATCCCGACTTTCTCCATAGAAGTTAACGGCGTATCGCGGTTGTGTATTTACACTGCACGCGTCTCCCGTGGGTCCCCTGTGTCACTACCTTGGGTGGTTCCTTGTGGTCCAAGCACTTCTAGAGGCTCTAGGCCTAGTGTCTAGTTCAGTCGTGGTTCGCATACCACTTTATTGGTATATGGTTTGGTACGCCCCTAGGGCCCAAACGTGTATTTGTGCTATTACTGTGATTTAAGATCTTATAACCTATGTACTTCGAACTCTAGCCTCATAAAGAGACTAGAGGGGTGTGTTTAGTAATAAATACATATATTTTGAATATATACCTGGTGTGGTGCTCTTTCATTTGGTCACTCAAGAGATTATAGACTGGTAAAACAAGCTGCTTTACATTCCTTCAAGACTTAGCCTGAAGGCTGCTCTCCATAGCTACCACTAGGATAGCTTTCAATAAGGTTGTCTTTAACCTACCTACCATAAGAGTCGATTTGGACTGGTGCACGGTGCCCACTATAATTAGTGGACAGCATATGCCAGGCCAACTTCTCACATTGGTGTGCAGCGTGTGGGATTCCAGCTTGCTATTGTTTTACCAGATAATCTCAATTGAATTGATCAACTGAAAACCACTAAAGGTACCTAAGGTACATATAATTTAAGCTTAGAATATCAGTAAGTTCTACTGAACTTAGAGTTGTGTGTTAAGGGATAGCACAACCCTTTCTACAACTCAAGAGAGTTTAGTAGGCCACACTAGAGTAGGTAGTGCATACACCACACCACACTAGTAATGTCTTTAAAAGCAGGATCCAAAGATACCCTGCAGGAAGCCATTGAGCTTCCCCCTCCAAGTATGACACACTCCCATTCTTGGAACTGAGAGCTTTGTGTAACGTGAGGAAATTAAGGACAGGCCAAAGTCCCACCACCCAACACCTCCAGGAGTTGTTGGTGGCTTATGATCTTAGTAAGTCTTCAGAGACTGAAGGGGTAGGAGCAGAGGGTGGGCCAGCAGATGAGGAAGGGACCAGGGGTACAACAACCCCCAGCCCCCCTCTGAAACTGACCAGGAGGGTGACAATGACCCTGACCTGGAAAACCCAATCCCTTCTGGGGAAGATGAAGATGAGGATCTGGAGAACCACACCTTTGTCCCCCCAGGAAGGATTATGAGTGTGCTCAGAAAGTCTAGGTCTCCTTCTCAGGAGTCTAACCACTCTGGCACCTCCATAGGGAGCTCTGTTTCTTCTCACAGGAGGGAATCCTCTCATGAGAGAAGAAAGAGACTGGTCCAGTATGAGGAAACTCAACTGGAGATCAGGAAGAAGCAATTGGCTTTAGATAGAGAATCCCTAGATCTCCTTAGAGAGAGAAGAAAGTTGGGACTAGAGTCCCATGGTGGCAGCCATGTCCCTAGAGATAGGGAAAGGTCCTATGACCATAGGAACCTGAGCAAGATTGTCCCTCCCTACCAGAGTGGGGATGATATCCACAAATGGATAACTGCTTTAGAGAGGGCCTGTAAAGTACAGAAGGTCCCTCAGGAGCAGTGGGCAGCAATCTTGTGGCTCTCCTTTGCTGACAAAGGTAGAGACAAGCTCCTCACTGTTAGAGAGGAGGATGCTGACAATTACAAGGTCTTGAAGAGTGCTCTTATTGATGGGTTTGGCCTAACCACTGAACAGTACAGGTTGAAGTTCAGAGACACCCAAAAAGCACAGACTCAAGACTGGGTAGACTATGTGGATTGTTCTGCCAAGGCTCTGGAAGGCTGGTTGATGGGCAGTAAGGTGTGTGACTTCTCAGGATTGTATAATCTGATAATGAGGGAGCAGATTCTTAATAACTGTCAAAATCAGCTGTTGCATCAGTACCTGGTTGACTCTGATCTGACCTCTCCCCAAGAATTGGGAAAGAAGGCAGACAAATGGGTCAGAACCAGGGTGAAGCAGAAGGTACAGAACCAAGGTGGGGAAACCAAGAAGCAAGATGCTAAGAACTCTGACAAGGGTGGGGAGAAGGGTAAAGATCAAAAGTCTTCATCAGGCCCCCAAAAATCTTCTTCTGGTGGGGATTCCCAGTCTACCAAGGGTAAAGGCCAAAGAAAACCATGGTGCAAGGTCTGTAAGCAAAAGACCCACTGGACCAGTGATTGCACCAAGTCCAAAGACTCCAGTCCAGCACCCACCAATGCCCCTAAGGCACCTGTTCCCCCTAGTACAGTTGGTGGAAGTGCTCCAGCAAAGGGTTTAGTAGGGTTCACCCTGGGAACTGAGTTGGGCTCTGACCTAGTTAGAGAACTGACTCAGGCTGTGTTGGTCTGTGATGGAGGCATGGATGTGCCCTCCTCTATGAGTCCCAGTAATCTGGGCAAGTACAGACAACAGCCTTTAATCAATGGACGAGAGGCTTTGGCATTTAGGGACACAGGGGCAAGTGTCACAATGGTGACACAAGACCTTGTGCTACCTGGGCAAGTTATGCTTGGTGAAATGTACCAAGTGACCAATGCTAGCAATGTCAGAACAGACCATACTCTGGCAGTTGTTAACTTCTCCTGGGGAGGGGTAACTGGCCTTAAGAAGGTTGTGGTAAGTGCAAACCTACCAGTCGAATGCTTGCTTGGCAATGACTTAGAGACTTCTGCTTGGGCAGAAGTGGAGCTCAGGACCCATGCAGAAATGCTGGGGATCCCTGCAGATGTGTTTGCTGTGACCAGGTCACAAGCCAAAATGTCTAGCACTGAACAGGCCTTGGATTCTGGAAGAAAGGACCAAGGGCCTTCCAAGAGGAGGAGTAGTAGGGTTAAGGCAGTGCCTTCCCCCTTGGCTCAGGAGGAGGATCAGTCCCTTGAGGAGGATGATCTCAGCCCTGAAGAAGGAACTGTCCCAGAGGAACTTGAACCTGACCAGGTTGAGTTCTTGGGGACAGGGGGACCTTCTAGGGCAGATCTGAGCCAGGAGCAGCAGAGCTGCCCCTCCCTTGAACCCCTCAGACAGCAAGCTGCTGCTGAGGCTGCTGGGAAAGCTAGTGGTCCCCATACAGTGTATTGGGATGATGGACTCCTGTACTCAGAGAGTAGAGACCCCAAGCCTGGTGCTACCAGGAGGTTGGTAATACCTTTGAAGTTCAGGGGCTTCCTATTGACCCTAGCCCATGATATTCCCTTAGCAGGACACCTGGGCCAGAACAAGACTTGGGACAGAATTGTCCCTCACTTTCACTGGCCCCACATGTCTGAAGACAGTAAGGAGTTTTGTCGCTCCTGTGTGACCTGCCAAGCCAGTGGCAAAGCAGGTGGCACTACAAAGGCCCCCTGATACCACTACCTGTGGTGGGGGTGCCCTTTGAGAGGGTAGGGATTGACATTGTTGGTCCCATGGATCCCCAAACAGCCTCTGGGCACAGGTTTATCCTGGTGGTAGTGGATCATGCCACCAGGTACCCAGAAGCTATTCCCCTCAGGACCACTACAGCACCTGTGGTGGCAAGGGCCCTCCTGGGAATTTTCTCAAGAGTGGGCTTTCCTAAGGAGGTAGTATCAGACAGAGGTGCTAACTTCATGTCTGGGTACTTAAAAGCAATGTGGAAGGAGTGTGGGGTTACTTATAAGTTCACCACCCCCTATCACCCACAATGCAATGGTTTAGTTGAGAGATTCAACAAAACCTTGAAGGGCATGATTAAAGGGCTCCCAGAAAAGCTTAGGCGTAGATGGGACATACTCTTGCCCTGCCTTTTATTCGCATATAGGGAGGTGCCTCAGAAGGGGTTGGTTACAGCCCTTTTGAACTTCTGTTTGGCCACCCTGTGAGGGGTCCACTGTGCTTGGTGAAGGAAGGATGGGAGTTACCTCTCAAGCCCCCAAAGCAAGATATAGTGGACTATGTACTTGGTCTCCGCTCCAGGATGGCTGAGTACATGAAAAAGGCAACCAAAAACCTTGAGGCTAGCCAGGAACTTCAAAAGGCCTGGCATGACCAAAAGGCTGTTCTGACTGTTTACCAGCCAGGACAGAAGGTGTGGGTGTTGGAGCCAGTGGCCCCAGCAGCTCTCCAAGACAAATGGAGTGGACCCCACACTATTGTTGAGCAGAAGGGTGAGGTCACTTACTTAGTGGACCTGGGAACACCCAGGAGTCCCCAAAGGGTTCTCCATGTCAACAGACTTAAGCCATATGTGGACAGGGCAGACATGGGCTTGCTCATGGCTACTGATGAAGGGCAGGAGGAAGAGAGTGACCCACTCCCTGACCTGCTCTCACAGAACCCTGACGATGGGTCAGTTGATGGTGTAGCCTTGGCAGGCAGCCTCACTACCCAGCAACAAACTGATTGCAGGCAAGTCCTCAATCAGTTTAGACATATGTTTTCCCTGACACCCAGTCAGACCACCTGGTGCACTCATGAAGTGGACACTGGGGACAGTCTGCCTATTAAAAACAAGATTTATAGGCAACCTGACCATGTCAGGGACTGTATCAGGACTGAAGTCCAGAAGATGTTGGAATTGGGAGTGATTGAGCCCTCAGATAGCCCTTGGGCTAGTCCAGTAGTCCTAGTACCTAAACCTCACACCAGTGGTGGGAAAAGAGAGATGAGGTTTTGTGTAGACTACAGGGGTCTCAATGCAGTCACTAGGACTGATGCCCATCCAATACCCAGGGCAGATGAGCTCATAGATACTTTGGCCTCTGCCAAATATCTCAGCACATTTGACCTAACAGCTGGCTACTGGCAGATCAGACTAGCTGATACTGCAAAGCCCAAAACAGCATTTTCAACCCCTAGTGGACATTATCAATTTGTGGTAATGCCCTTTGGTCTGAAAAATGCACCTGCCACTTTCCAGAGGTTGGTGAACACAGTTCTCACAGGACTGGAAGCCTATAGTGCAGCTTATCTAGATGATATTGCTGTCTTTAGCTCCACCTGGGAGGATCACCTGGTCCACCTCAGGAATGTTTTACAGGCCCTGCAAAAGGCAGGCCTGACTATCAAGGCCACTAAGTGCCAGATAGGGCAGAGTCAGGTTGTGTACCTGGGCCACCTTGTGGGTGGAGGCCAGGTTCAACCTTTGCAGAGCAAGATCCAGACCATCATGGACTGGACTGCTCCCACTACCCAGACTCAGGTGAGAGCCTTCTTAGGCCTGACTGGGTACTATAGGAGATTTGTCAAGGGGTATGGATCAATAGTGACACCCTTGAATGACTTAACTTCTAAGAAAATGCCCAAAAAGGTTCAGTGGACAGCTAGCTGTCAAAAGGCATTTGATGACCTCAAGCAGGCCATGTGCACTGCTCCAATTCTGCAGAGTCCTGATTACTCCAAGAAGTTCATTGTTCAAACAGATGCATCTGAATTGGGGGTAGGGGCTGTGCTGTCACAATTGAATGAAGAAGGTCAGGATCAGCCAGTAGCTTTTATTAGCAGAAGGCTGACCCCTAGAGAGAAACGTTGGTCAGCCATAGAGAGGGAGGCCTTTGCTGTGGTCTGGGCTCTGAAGAAGTTGAGGCCATACTTGTTTGGTACACACTTCCTGGTTCAGACAGACCATAAGCCCCTCTTATGGCTAAAACAAATGAAGGGTGAAAACCCCAAACTGCTTAGGTGGTCCATTTCCCTACAGGGGATGGACTTTACAGTGGAACATAGGCCTGGGAGTAACCATGCGAATGCAGATGGACTCTCTAGGTATTTCCACTTAGAACATGAAGACTTAACTGGGCAAGGTTAGTTTAATGTCCCTACGTTTGGGGGGGTTGTGTAGGAGAGTAGGATCTGCTTCACAGGGGTACCCCCACTTTTTGCTGATACTTCACTGGTTTTCGACATTAGTCTGGCTGGGGCCCTGCTATTCAGAACCCCAGCCTAGCTGTTTCCTCTTTAAAAGGGTCTCCATGTGCCTTAGGCACATCACTGATTGGGATCTGGAGTGCCCTTGTAAGTCCCTAGTATATGGTATACTATGTACCAAGGGCATAGGTACCTCAGAGGCCTGCCAGGGGCTGCAGCATGTATTATGCCACCCCTGGTAGGCCATCCAAACTGACACCACAGGTCTGCTACTGCAGCCTGGGTAAGGTGGTGCATGCACCCCTTGCTGTGGTATAGGTTACCTATATCACTAAATGCATACACACATATAAACCTATAAGTCACTCCTAAGGCAGGCCTTATCAATCCTAAAGGCAGAGTGCATGGTTCCTATGTGAGAAGGTGCCCCTGCATGAGCAGGGCCCCTCTGCAGCGTTCGGAGACCATCTCTGATGCTGTTTGTAGTGCAGCCTGACCATATACTCTTAAACGCATTATATCCTCGCGGTAAAATGCTAACTATGGAATGGCTGCACCTAAACATGTCGTGTTTGGTGTCAAACATCTTGGAATACTACCCCCCGCCAATCCTGGCGGCAGGGGTAGCATTCCACCCTTCTAGAGGGAAAGGCATGTTAACTCTGACGAGTCCGGTAACTTCTTTCCAGAGCCCTGGCATCACAAAATGGATGCTGCTGCCACAGACACGAGTCTGGCCTCCTGCTGATGGACGAAACTCCGGCAGGGGAGGCCTGGACAATAGGTTTCCTGTCCCAGGGAGGTGTGACCACCTCCCCAGACAGGACAGTGTGTATTGGGGCTGGGCGAGAGCACTTTCGGGTGCTTTGAAGTCCTGCACTGGGGGCACATTTGGTGTCCCTGTGCATACCCCAGTTCAAACCGGATCAGGGGCTTGCAGCCCCTGCTTTGGCGCGAACTGGACAAAGGGAAAGGGGTGTAGCCACCCCTCTGCCCTGACCCACCCATAGGTGGGGCCACAGAGTAGTCCATCCCCTATTTTTAGAATAAAGGTAGGAACCCAGTCCTTAGGACTTTAGATATACCTGGACGAAACTCTGAAACTGAATCCTGGACCTTCGACGCTCTACTCACGATTAGAGGACTGAAGAATCTCCCTTGGGGTCAAGGAGTGACTCCCCTGCTTGGCAGGCACCAAAGAAGCATCTGTCCGGTTCGCATCACTGAAGCTCCCGTCGGACGCCGAAGTCATCGCATCACCAGAGGTGGATTCTCAGACTTCCCGAGGCTACCCTGAGTCCCCAGCAAAGCTGAGGCCCGTGGCTATCGTGGGTGACTTGAGACCGTGACCCCTGGACACCGAGCACACTTGCAAGTGCACCATCTTCTGGGTCTCCCAAGAAGTCGTGCTTTGGGCTCCGAGTAGCCCTAGCCTCCAGCACCACCTGCACCGAAGATCACTGGCCCCCACTCCACGAGTGTCCTGTAAGCCAGCTCCACGTGCGGCGTCACGAGGCTCCTTCGCGGTCGCTAGCCCGTTGGCTAGTAGCCCTTAACGAAGGCCAATCTTTTCTTTACTTGGCAGTCTGGTTGCTCCAGGCCTGCCCTCACTTACCCTCGCTGGGTGAGTTCCCCAGACCTTGCTGGTCTGCATCATCGACGATCTCCATCTTACTCGAGACTTGCCGTTGCCAAGGCTTGTTGGGTCCAATCTGGTCGCCGACACCTCTGCACTCGACAGACATCGAGCAACAGCCCGAATCCTGCTCCTGGTCGCCGACAACGCCTCCCGGACCTCGTGGCTGAAGAGTCAAGACGACCGTCATCGAACCTGAAGCACTCGACATCGGTGGGCATCTGTCCATCGCCTCCCTGGTCACTGGCTAGTGACCCAGACTCTGTCCCCTCTGCTTTCAGGTTCTTCAGAACTCCGATCCACTCTTGGATCCGCCCGGACACTTTTCTCCTGGTCGCCAGCAGCACTTTGCAGCAGATCGCCATAAGAACCGACGACGAAACCCGACCCCGAAAGGCACCTATGCACCCGGCTTCCCTGGGTGAGGTAACACGAGTACTCCGGTGCTCCCGTGGGTAGAGACTCTTCAAAGTCCTAGATCTCAAAGGGTTTTGTCCTAGTCCTCTTCTAAGTGTCCCTTTCCTCTATTTTCCCGATCCCGACTTTCTCCATAGAAGTTAACGGCGTATCGCGGTTGTGTATTTACACTGCACGCGTCTCCCGTGGGTCCCCTGTGTCACTACCTTGGGTGGTTCCTTGTGGTCCAAGCACTTCTAGAGGCTCTAGGCCTAGTGTCTAGTTCAGTCGTGGTTCGCATACCACTTTATTGGTATATGGTTTGGTACGCCCCTAGGGCCCAAACGTGTATTTGTGCTATTACTGTGATTTAAGATCTTATAACCTATGTACTTCGAACTCTAGCCTCATAAAGAGACTAGAGGGGTGTGTTTAGTAATAAATACATATATTTTGAATATATACCTGGTGTGGTGCTCTTTCATTTGGTCACTCAAGAGATTATAGACTGGTAAAACAAGCTGCTTTACATTCCTTCAAGACTTAGCCTGAAGGCTGCTCTCCATAGCTACCACTAGGATAGCTTTCAATAAGGTTGTCTTTAACCTACCTACCATAAGAGTCGATTTGGACTGGTGCACGGTGCCCACTATAATTAGTGGACAGCATATGCCAGGCCAACTTCTCACACCGAACACCACTGCACTGCCCTAAACCCCAAAACACTACCCCCAGCAAGACCCCCTACACTGCCCGAACACCACTGCCCTAAACCCTGAAACACCACCCCCAGCAAGACCCCTACACTGCCCGTACACCACTGCACTGCCCTAAACCCTGAAACACCACCCCCAGCATGACCCCCTACACTGCCCGAACACCACTGCACTGCCCTAAACACTGAAACACCAACCCCAGCACGACCCCTACACTGCCCGAACACCACTGCACTGCCCTAAACCATGAAACACCAGCCCCAGCACGACCCCTACACTGCCCGAACACCACTGCACTGCCATAAACCCTGAAACACCACCCCAGCACGACCCCCTACACTGCCCGAACACCACTGCACTGCCCTAAACCCTGAAACACCAGCCCCAGCACAACCCCGTACACTGCCCGAACACCACTGCACTGCCCTAAACCCTAAAACACCAGCCCCAGCACGACCGCCTAATCTGCCCGAAAACCACTGCACTGCCCTAAACCCTGAAACACCAGCCCCAGCACGACCCCCTACACTGCCCGAACACCACTGCACTACCCTAAACCCTCAAACACCAGCCCCAGCACAACCCCCTACACTGCCCGAACACCACTGCACTGCCCTAAACCCTGAAACACCAGCCCCAGCAAGACCCCCTACACTGCCCGAACACCACTGCACTGCCCTAAACCCTGAAACACCACCCCCAGCAAGACCCCCTACACTGCCCGAACACCACTGCACTGCCCTAAACCCTGCAACACCAGCCCCAGCATGACCCCCTACACTGCCCGAACACCACTGCACTGCCCTAAACCCTGAAACACCACCCCCTGCACGACCCCCTACACTGCCCAAACACCACTGCACTGCCCTAAACCCTGAAACACCACCCCCTGCATGACCCCCTACACTGCCCGAACACCACTGCACTGCCCTAAACCCTGAAACACCACCCCTCAGCACGACACCCTACACTGCCCGAACACCACTGCACTGCCCTAAACCCTGAAACACCACCCCCAGCACGACCCCCTACACTGCCCGAACACCACTGCACTGCCCTAAACCCTGAAACACCACCCCCTGCATGACCTCCTACACTGCCGGAACACCACTGCACTGCCCTAAACCCTGAAACACCACCCCCAGCACGACCCCCTACACTGCCCGAACACCACTGCACTGCCCTAAACCCTGAAACATCAACCCCAGCAAGACCCCTACACTGCCTGAACACCACTGCCCTAAACCCTGAAACACCACCCCTACACTGCACGAACACCACTGCACTGCCCTAAACCCTGAAACACCACCTCCAGCAAACCCCCTACACTGCCTGAACACCATTGCTCTGCCCTAAATCCTGAAACACTAGCCCCAGCATGACCCCTACACTGCCCAAACACCACTGCACTGCCCTAAACCCTGAAACACCACCCCCAGCATGACCCCCTACACTGCCCGAACACCACTGCACTGCACTAAAGCCTGAAACACCACCCCCAGCAAGACCACCTACACTGGCCGAACACCACTGCACTGCCCTAAACCCTGAAACACCACCCCTGCACGACCCCCTACACTGCCCAAACACCACTGCACTGCCCTAAACCCTGAAACACCACCCCCTGCACGACCCCCTACACTGCCCGAACACCACTGCACTGCCCTAAACCCTGAAACACCACCGCCTCAGCACGACACCCTACACTGCCCGAACACCACTGCACTGCCCTAAACCCTGAAACACCACCCCCAGCACGACCCCTACACTGCCCGAACACCACTGCACTGCCCTAAACCCCTGAAACACCACCCCTGCATGACCTCCTACACTGCCGGAACACCACTGCACTGCCCTAAACCCTGAAACACCACCCCCAGCACGACCCCCTACACTGCCCGAACTGCACTGCCCTAAACCCTGAAACATCAACCCCAGCAAGACCCCCTACACTGCCTGAACACCACTGCCCTAAACCCTGAAACACCACCCCCTACACTGCACGAACACCACTGCACTGCCCTAAACCCTGAAACACAACCTCCAGCAAAACCCCTACACTGCCTGAACACCATTGCTCTGCCCTAAATCCTAAAACACTAGCCCCAGCATGATCCCCTACACTGCCCAAACACCACTGCACTGCCCTAAACCCTGAAACACCACCCCCAGCATGACCCCCTACACTGCCCGAACACCACTGCACTGCCCTAAACCCTGAAACACCAGCCCCAGCAAGACCCCCTACACTGCCCGAACACCACTGCACTGCCCTAGACTCTGAAACACCAGCCCCAGCAAGGACCCCTACACTGCCCAAACACCACTGCACTGCCCTAAACCCTGAAACACCAGCCCCAGCATGACCCCCTACACTGCCCGAACACCACTGCACTGCCCTAAACCCTGAAACACCAGCCCCAGCATGACCCCTACACTGCCCTAAACCCTGAAACACCAGCCCCAGCACGACCACCTACACTGCCCGAACACCACTGCACTGCCCTAAACCCTGAAACACCAGCCCCAGCACAACCCCCTACACTGCCCGAACACCACTGCACTGCCCTAAACCCTGAACACCAGCCCCTGCACGACCCCCTACACTGCCCGAACACCACTGTACTGCCCTAAACCCTGAAACACCAGTGCCAGCACGACCCCCTACACTGCCCGAACACCACTGCACTGCCCTAAACCCTGAAACACCACCCCCTGCATGACCCCCTACACTGCCCGAACACTACTGCACTGCCCTAAACCACTGAAACACCACCCCTGCAGCACCCCCTACACTGCCCGAACACCACTGCACTGCCCTAAACCCTGAAACACCACCCCCTGCACCGCCCCCTACACTGCCCGAACACCACTGCACTGCCCTAAACTCTGAAACACCACCCCAGCATGACCCCCTTTACTGCTCGAACACCACTGCACTGCCCCAAACCCTGAAACACCACCCCCAGCACGACCCCTACACTGCCCGAACACCACTGCCCTAAACCCTGAAACACCACCCCTGCACGACCCCCTACACTGCCCGAACACCACTGCACTGCCCTAAACCCTGAAACACCACCCCTACACTGCCCGAACACCACTGCACTGCCCTAAACCCTGAAACACCACCCCAGCACGACCCCCTACACTGCCCGAACACCACTGCACTGCCCTAAACCCTAAAACACCACCCCCAGCATTACCCCCTACACTGCCCAAACACCACTGCACTGCCCTAAACCCTAGAACACTACCCCCAGCACGACCCCTACACTACCCGAACACCACTGCACTACCCTAAACCCTAAAATAGTACCCCAGCACAACCCCCTACACTACCCGAACACGACTGCACTGCCCTAAACCCTCAAACACTCCCCCAGCACGACCCCTACACTACCCGAACACCACTGCACTGCCCTAATCCCTAAAACACTCCCCCAGCACGACCCCCTACACTACCCGAACACCACTGCACTGCCCTAAACCCTAAAAACTCCCCCAGCACGACCCCCTACACTACCCAAACACCACTGCACTGCCCTAAACCCTAAAACACTACCCCCCGCATGACCCCTACACTACCCTAAACCCTAAAACACTACCCCGCACGACTCCCTACACTACCCAAAGACCACTGCACTACCCTAAACCCTAAAACACGACCTCCTACACTACACAAACACCACTGCACTACCCTAAACCCTAAAACACTACCCCCTACACTACACAAACACCACTGCACTACCTAAACCTAAAACACTACCCCCAGCAGTACCCCTACACTACCCAAACACCACTGCACTAACCTAAACCCTAAAACACTACCCCCAGCAGTACCCCCTACACTACCCAAACACCACTGCACTACCCTAAATCACTACCCCCAGCACGACCCCCTACACTACCCAAACACCACTGCACTACCCTAAACCCTAAAACACTACCCCCAGCACGACCCCCTACACTACCCAAACACCACTGCACTACCCTAAACCCTAAAACACTCCCCCAGCACGACTCCCTACACTACCCAAACACCACTGCACTACCCTAAACCCTAAATCTACCCCCAGCATGACCCCCTACACCACACAAACACCACTGCACTACCCTAAACCCTAAAACACTACCCCCAGCACGACCCTCTTCACTACCTAAACACAACTGCACAATTTGTTAAAGGCGCTTGCAACGCAGGCCTGTGGTGCTTACTGGAAGTACCTAGTGGGCTAGTTGGGCCCCAGGGACCCTCAGGATTCAAGGTGACCCAATCCCCCAACTTAAAACGCACCACGGGGCGCGTTTGCACAGTGGTGAAGGGAGGGGCGGGGCCTCAGGTGACATGCGCAGCAAACACGCCCTGTGGTGCGTTTTAAGTTGGGGAATTAATTCCCTTTGAATCCTGAGGGACCCTGAGGGCCAACTAGCCCACCAGGTACCTTCAGTAAGCACAACAGAGTTGCGTTGCAGAGAGGTGAAAAAGGTGCGTGGCCTCGGAACGCCTCTCTGCAACTCAGCTCTGTGGTCCTAACTGTAGGTACCTGGGGGCTAGTTGGGCCCCAGGGACCCTCAGAATTCATGGGGACTTAATCCCGCAACTTAAAACGCGCCACGGGGTGCGTTTGCACACATGTCACCTCAGGCCCCCCTCCCTTCACCACCAGCTCACTTACTCATACAAATACTAGCACATTCTTACGCTCTTATACAATCACTGATACAAGTACACACTCATCCATACAGCCACTCTCACAATCACACACTCTCACTTATAGCCATTTATATACTCCAACACACATATATACTGCCTTTCACATATGTAGTTACTCACACATGTACCACTGAGATATACATTCAATCACTAACACACCCATACACACACTCACCCACCCATACAGTCCATCACAGATGCACTCTTGAAACCATGCACCCAGTGAATCACCAACTCACACATCTATGCACAGAGTCACACACACCCCACCCACACAAACACTCAGGCACCCATACAGATACTCAGACAATCAATCAATAACCCATGTAGACACTCATGTAGCTATTCAGAAAGCCATGCAGCCGCTTACAAACCAACAGACAGACGGATACAGACATTCACACAGTTTAGTCACTAACCCATGCATTCAGTAAGATACATTTAATCACTCACTTGTAGAGTCAGTCACTCACGTACTAAATCATCCATTCAGACACTTATACACCCACTCATTCTTCAATACGCCTTTCCCTATATATATTAAACATATTTAAACTTTACAGAAACACACAGTCACTGGATGATGTCATCAGTGATGTCATCAGTGATGTCATTTGAGATGTCATCAGTGATGTCATCAGTGATGTCACTGACCATGTCATGAGTGATGTAATATGTGACGTCATCAGCAGTGCATTGCGAGGCGCGAGTTATAGTTAGCTGAACTAACTATAACGGGGAATTTCTATGGTTTTGTACGAGTGAAATGTCCAACTAACTATAACTGTCCCTAAAACCTATGGTTTTTTCAGTGAATATATTATATATATATATATACATATATCTATATGTAATATATATATATATATATATATCAGTCGAGAACTGCCTTCAAGAACTATGTGACCAGTAGACAGTTTTTGTGACTTGTGCAAGCAATCTAGAAAAGGCAATACTGTTGTACTATTTCCAATCCACATATTGATTCCATATATGTCTTAAGTAACATCAAAACTGTTTGGAGACCAGTTGACTAAGCCAAAATAATTATTAATGCCAGGTAACATTCTCTGACATCTGCAGTGATCAGGATACAAGTTCGAATACAGGCAAGGTAGACTCAGCCTTCCACCCTTCCGAGGTTGTAAATGGAGTGTCAATAAATTAGACAATAGTAATAACTTCTATAACCAGTACTTAGAAGTGGAGGAAGTGCTGTAAGAAGCGCTATACAAAACAAGGCATTTTTTATTGTCAAATCTCTCGAAAACCACAGGCTAATAGGCATTTCTGTCTTTACATTTAGATAACAGGATGTACACCGCAAGACAAGAAATAACTTTTGGTGAGAATTCTTCAGGCATTTTCTTTATATGTACTGCGATAACGTAGTAAAACTCTTCCTTATCAATCTATACTGTTTTGCTGGTAAAATGCAGAGTAATTAATGTTCAAGAAATATTAGCATATCAAGCTGCCTCTGAGTTAAGAAGGAGGATGTACTCTCGTGATAAGAGGCATGGTGTAGATTAGTGATTGGGAGACCTCCTACCATGCCCTATTCCCCTCTGATTTGCTTGGACCAGCTGCCAAGCATGCAAGTGCTGGCTGAGTGCCATGACCACAGCAGGGATAGAGAGCATAGGGGAACTCTTTCAAGAGGAGATTCTTGTGCCTTATGCAACGTTATGGGCACTTATACCATGGGGACAGGCCACTTCCTGACTTACCATGTCATTTAACATGTTGTGAGAAACACTTGGGGGTTGGTGATGCGGAGCCACTCCAATCACCCATCCTACATGTCCTCCTTTCACAGGGTGGACAGTGTCGAGCAATCTCAATGCTATATGAGGCATTATCCGCACATAACCTAGCGGACGCGAAGAAGGAGCTGACTCGCTGGAATGACGTTCTTCTACAACCACAACCACTGACGGCGAAGGTTTGGACACAAGCCCTTCAACATGAGAAAGAGGTGTTGAGAAATCCCATATTCCGCTTTACTCAATTCAATTACATACACCACGCATATCTTTCCCCCCAACACATTAAGAGTATGTTCCCTGCATCTACACCTGAATGCCCGCGATGTAAGCTGATAGAAGCAGGGTTCTATCATATGGTTTGGAGCTGCTCCCCGCTACAACAAATGAGGATGGAGATCAAGGCACCCATGGCTGAACTTGCGGGCCATGCGTTAATCCCTATCCCCAAATCATGCCTCCTTGGACGCCGCCCCAAAGGCAAACGGAACAAGCACCTGCACAGATTTATCGACCTTACGTTTGTGTTATTCAAACGGCAAATTGCCATCAATGGAAAGCACCCGCAGTACCTGACATCACAAAATGGCTCAACACATTATTGCAATGGGCACGGGCAGATGCAAGTGCATTACATTCCCTCCATGACAGAGGAATGACAAGAGTGTGAGGTGGGAACTGGGACACCTACATTGTGAACATCAAGGCAGAAAACGACACCCGCCCACCTTGAAGGGGACACTCGGTGATCACAATGCGATATATCATATAATGGCCGCATATCGTGACCGTGGTCCCCCCACAGTATTGAACCCTAGTGAATACCGGTCACGGAATTCAAATCTGGACCCCGGGAAACATGCCTGCCTCCTTGGATTACTGTGCACCACCCACCTTCCTTGATTCCTCTTGCCTCCCCTCACACACCATTTGGCGAGCGAACCACTCCCTTCTTTCATCTCACAAGAACCTATGCATCACTTACATGCCTTTTGTTTTGTGGCCACTACTTTATCTCTTCTGTATTAATATTGTTTTTATCACGACTCTGTATAATGTGAGCCCTATTCTGGACTGAATGCTTTATTCATGGCTTCACTGTTGTTGTTTTTGTGAAATAATAAAAAAAGATTTAAAAAAAAGATAAGCTGCCTGGGGTGAAGGAAGCAGGTGAGGAGCAAGAGCCCTATAATGTCCAGACAGCTCTGAGCTTCAATAGGCCTGAAATTAGATCTGTATTTCAAGGGCCACCACCCACCTTATGGTCTGCAAATGCATACTTCACTCTTTGTAAGACGGGAAATGGATTCACCTTGGCTCACAGCAGAAGTCAGTGAGAGAATCGGCATGAACCATCGGATGAACCCAAGATAAGTCTACTATACTCATTTCACACACAAGTTACGTGCAGATCTTTCTCACGTCTTCATGCATCTCGATCTCCTGAAAGGGCTGCATCTACCAAGTCCATAACTTGACTAGGCCCGAGTGGAGGTTTCAATTCTGCCGGAGGAACCAAAGGAATTTTGGTAATTCCATGTTACTCTTCTAACGCAGAATTACTGATTAATTAAAATTAAGCCACTCTGCCAGCGGAATTAAATTGTGCAGTGGTTTCTTAAGTTTAGAAACCACTGCATACCACTTGCCCCCTTGCATACTCTGCAGTGATAACATTTTAATCAATGCAGAGTATACAAGGGCAACGAGTGGTATTTGGCTGCACTATTTTCATAGCGCAAAATGCACACTCGCATCCATTTTTGGACACAAGGGTGCCTTTTGTGCTCTGACAATAGCGCCAAATGCCACCCCATTGCAGAATTCCCCGGAATCGGGCAGAATTTTTAAGTAATTCTGTAGAATCAAACTCTGCCAGTTCCACCCACCCTTACTATTACCACCCCTCCAATCAGTTTACCACTAACCTAGCTTCATGGTCACTAATTCCCAAACCTTGTTGGTCGCATTTGCTACCCAACCTGAAGCCTAGCTATACAGCCTACTAATTAAACAGTAGAATGTATTGTCACCCTATTTTGTTCTGTGAAATCAAAGTGGATGTGTAGTGAGTGGGTATTATTGTTCCAGAGTCATAACTTCCCCCTTTTCATCCTTTTCCACCATCTGAATGACATTAATGTCATTCAGCTTCACTGCATTTTACATGGCAGGGAAATTCCTAGTACAGCTACTTTTCAGGGTACCACTGGGGGCATAATGTGAATCCCAGAATGGCATAGAAATAGCAAAGAGCAGGGAGACTGTATGAGATTATACAATGCTGATGGTAAAGTAGAGTTACGCACCTAGCTCCCTTCACCCATAAGCCAGGCCCAAGATTTTGGTTTCCACAACACCAGTGAGATCTATACTGAGTTTGTAGCAAATTTAAAGATATTTTATGACCATATTTATTTCCCATAGGATATTAAAATAACTTAATCTAAATAGGGCTACTCATATATTTGGTAGTTTTTCACTTTTCCATTTCTGATGCTTTTCTTGCTGTCAGTCCCATATCTCTTTGTAGAACAGTCAGAACAGGCATAAGTAATAAAGCACTCAATCTCTATGTATAGGGGTGACTGGACTAGAAATTTGATCTTGATTATCATATATGTGATAAAGTACCCCCTGCTGTACATTATAAGGATTCTGCAAGTCACTGAGAAGTTCCCATGACCAGATTGAGGCCGAAGGCAGAGTTGACTTATAAGGTTATGGCTCTCAAATGTGACTTGCAATATCCTTATCATATATAGGAGGGGGGACTGTATTCCTTATGATACATTGTCACACCATCAAACATTAAGAATAAAAATAGAATCTCTAATGCAAAATTAAACACATCAAAAAGATATTAGAATCAATTTAATTTCCAAAGGAGTGCAAAAAATAAACATGTTGCCATAAATATCTCCTTTCTGCTTCACACTATACAGCTAGAAAAATAGAGCAGAAGAAAGAAAAGAAAGGTTTTGTTTCCTAAACAGCTACTTTAATTAGGCTCGATGACCTGACCTGCCTTTTACCTCTGCTTCTGGCTCTGACAGCAGTTATTGTGACATCAGAACTCTGCTGTAATAAGCTATTACAGGTGTGTTCTGACATAATTTCTTCATAATAGGCAACTCGGTCCATCACAATTTGTCTATTATAAAGAAATTAGAGGCCGGTGTTTATAAAAGGATTGCAGAATCTCACGTATTATAGCCATCTTATATTCAAATGAAGGTGCAACCAAATGAGAACTTACTTGGCGAATCATACCTTTTATACTCCTCAAAATCTTACTTGCCAACTCAAGCATGCATAAATGTCTCTTGCTGAGGGCAGGCCATGAAGGGTGACAGAAAAAACGCTAGTCTACGAGCTGCCTTCTTCAGTGTCTTTTGCGAGATGAGGTGGCATTCCACAGGCCTGTCCGTGCAGATTAGGGGGAGAGATAGTAGGACATTCGTTGGTCAAGTTGGCATCCCGCATTGAGAAGACAAGGCCTGTTGATTTGGGAGGCATAGCTTCCCCCAACACAAAGAAGAATTCAAGATGGCACAGCCTGGGTCTCCTTGCTGTTGTGGGACCAGTGTTGCCAACACAGCAGGAGAGTTAATTTCTCTTGCAGTGTTCCTGAAGGAATGGCATGATCAGAAGGGCTAGCAGCACTGAACTGGCGCCGACCTTGTTCTCCCCACCTGAAGACTGCTGTTGGACAGGAGAAGTAAGCTGTCCTGTCCAAACAATCAGTTGATGAAAGGGCCCTTTTTTGAAAGCTTTGGCATCATGGGGGATCTGCGTGTAGCGAGATACTCGCCTTTCACCACACTGGAGATTAAGGCCCTGATGCCGAAAATGGCAGTAAAATAAAGATACCCTGGGATAAGTTATGTATCTGGTGCGATAAGTAGCACCTATTATGAGTTTTTGGGAAATAACATGCAGATTTTGATGCTTACAGCACAGAAATGGGCATGGGATGGTAAATAATGTAAATTTTTCCTCATTAAATTCTAGCAGATTTGACCTGCAGAAATTTAATGAAGGGTGAGATATTTAGCATACCCAGTAATTACTTAATTTTGGTAAAAGTAACCAAACCCGTAAATTCCGCCCACTGTGAAAACAGAGGTGTAAGCCAGAGTCAGAAAACACCGACCTACTCATTATCAGAGCTTCAGTGTAGAAATGACTTGTGAGGGCTCCCTGTTGAATGTTGCCATGTCCTAAAATGACAATAGGAGAAGAAAGGAGTATTTCTTCAACCATAGGCCCTCTGCACAGAAGATTAAGCACTGAGAAAGACAGGAGTCTGGAGAACATCAGGAGGAAACACTGATTAAAGTGGAACCTCTCCTGACAGCAGTTATCAGAGAGTTACAAGCTACTTCACATAGCATTGAGGCTAAGGTGACTAGCATGGAGGCAAGAATGGAAATACTGCAAGATCAACTGGCGGCTGTGGAGCATTCCCTTGGGAAGCAATCAAAGGAGATAGGGGCAGTTAATGGTTCTATTGGGAGTTACTAAAGGAGAGAACAGATAATGGAAAGTTCTGAGACTGTGTGGTGAGCCAAATTCTCTGCTTGGACAGTAAAGTGGAAAAACTGTAAAATAATGCAAGAGTCCCAAATATATGTACCCGAGGTTTTCCACCATTTCAGGAAGTAGTTTCCTGACTTCTGATATACACGATTTGGTGAAAGTTGAGGTTCTAAAAGTAGAAGTAGCAGTGAGTGTGAACGTAAAGAGGACAATTCATTTTCTTATATGGGGGTCAAATGACTCAACTTCCGAGTTGGGAATTGTAATAGGAGAACTGGGCTCTGGGAAGGAGAGAGACACTACAAGCAACAATTTGGAGAAGATCATTTAGCATGGAAGAAGCTCAGATCCTTATCTTCAGCATGGAAACCTAGGCAAAATACAACTAGCTCAAGGAAATCAAGAAGAAACTGGGATATTTGAGACTGAAGGATCAAGTCCAGTAATCCTGCAGGATTTAGAGTAGTACAGAAGCAGAATATCCCTGTTTTTGCTCATGTGAGTGCTGTAAAGAATTTTGTTAAAGATATTGGGAATGGTCAAAGTGAGTCTGAGTGTACCACAATGAATGATAACAGTAATGTAACTGAGATTCACATACATTGTTGAGTCTAAAGTAATGCAGTGGGGTCCATTGTATAAAACATTAATTGTAGATACAGTAGAACAAGAAGGACTTCTGTCTGATTATCAAGGGCTTTAGGGTACATATCCAGCACTGCCAGTGAAAGATACTTGCTAGTTTGCAAGATGGTGGATATAGTCACTGATAAGGATAACCAAGTCACTTAGTGAGGGTAACATCCTGAGTGTGAAGAGTGCTCCTGGGCATAGACATTAAGTAGCAATGAATAAGAGGTATGTTAAGGATGCCTTTGTGAGAATTAACTTCATGCATCTCTATAAAAACAATGATATTGGATAACAAACCAAAAATAACAAGTAGAGAAATCAAAATCATTTTCTGTCTCAAACTGCACAGGAAGGAGTTAATGTTTTTGTAGCGAAAAAGAGGACAGTTACTAAGTTATATGGGGTGAGTGAAGATAGCTATGAACCCTTTAGAATCTTTCATTTATGAGGGCCAATATGATTTAACATTGCAAAGCAAATATCTCAAGGCCCTAAGGAAGAGAAGCAGAGCCCAGGATGAGGACACTCTGTGTAGGCCTGTCGGCATCTAAAGCAAATATGATCAATTAGAATCTTACACAGAAAGATCAAATGTTTAAGGCAAAATAGAATTATAACCCATATCAGATCCAGTCATTAAGGGGTCTCTAAAGTTAAGAAGAATATTCACACTCTTCTAGTGCAGTTAAGATTTAGAATTCCAGCTAAATCTGATAGGTAATACTTGAAAAAGAGCAGAGGGAATGTGTGTTCCAACATCCCATACATATAGGGCATATTTTATGTGTTATGGATATTCTATGGTTTATAGAAAAGGCAACCACCATGTGGTCTGTTGAGAACAAAGGCAGAGGAATTCAACTTCCCTGTTAATTTGAGGTATATACAGTTTATTTAAATATATATCATGCATGAACTTTAACAATACTTCAAAGTATTAAATGTACTGGTGTAGTAGGTAGACACAGGTGTCGTTTCTGGGTTTGTAAGCTTTAGATCACAACTACAGTGGGGTGATCTGCACAAGAGCTTTCTCAATCGTGTTCTTAAATGGTAATTACGGGTACTGAGATGTGCTTAAATGTTGCACTGCTTGACGGTCGCTTATAAAAGGGGTCTCATAAAGCACTAGGGTTGCTTTTTGCGGCGAGGCAAGTATTTGCCACTTCTTTGAAAGTTAAAGCTTCTCTAGAAAGACTGGTAAAAGCTACAGTCCTCTAGATTACAATTTAAAAATGTATTTTCCCAAAGGTTTGCAACCACTACGTGTATGCTATCGCAAAACAAAATCTCCACCCGCTATATTCCTAAAACACTGCATGAAAAATTGACATTAACATAAACTTACTATTTTTCCCTCCCTAGTTTATTTTGAATGCACCTCTCCTTCCCTTCTACCTTCTGAATGCCTCTTGTATATATTGACTACTCTAAATTGCAAGCCTGTCATATCTCTTTCTTTGAAACTACATATCTCTGCAACCTAATAATATATATTCTTTCCATCAACTATTTGCTCATCACAAAACCCCCTCTCATGATCACACTCAAGTCATTAATGTACCACAGAGAAACTGGAGTGAATGCATGGAATGGTTTCTTTGAGAGCACAAGATAAATCAGAAAAACCAGCGCCAGGATACCTCCCAGGTGAGTTGTACACTACACAAATAAAATTACATTACATGGATTGAAAACTAACTTAGGGTTCCCGGTAGCATGCTACTCGCAGTAAAGCATTTCAAATGCCTTGTCAGGGGTAGTAAGGACTATGTAAAAGCAATTTCAATATCATAAGCCACAATAAAATGATTTATTTACATTTTAAAGGAAAGTTAAAACTTCAAGGTAGATGATTCAAACATATGGTTTTGCATAAAATGCATAGTAAAAAACATCTTTTAATCAATTGGGGGTGGGGGTTGACTAATTCACAGGCATACAGATTTTTCTTTGTCTATTGTACGAAACACCTTTTTCTAACAGTCTGATAGGTAGCAAAATGTGACCGACAAATAGCTGGCAAAACACTGGAGGTAAAACAAGTAACCTACTTCATTTGCTGCAGCTTTGAATTCCTCCAGTTCTCGCATTGTCAGCAGACGTCCCTTTCGTGAAGGAGGTGGTTTAGACTTTACTTGCTCTTTGTAAATATCTTCAACTGAGATCTTAGGTGGTCGGAGGCCTGATGCTGGTTTAAGGCCAATGTCCACTGGATTGTTCACTTCTTCAAACTCCCTGTGAAAGTAAGCCAAAAAAGAAAACCCAGTTAATATCCATACCAATCGATGTGATATCCCTGCTGCCTGTGGAGTCCTACATTAGCGAAAACAGACAACAATACATACTATGATACTATGTAACAATACGTCATGTTCAGTTACACTCATCATGATGATGCGCATTAGTTCATTGATAAGGACTGACAACACTAATCTGGCTTGTTTTTTATCTCGCCCTGGTTTTGAGGATTCCATTGCAGATCATTCTGGTGTTGTTTGTGAGTTGTAGTAATAATATGCAGTATGAGCATATTTGATGTTTTGTTGTTGATAAGAAATGTTAAATGCGTGCTGGGAAGCGGAGTGGGTCAAGCTCCAAGGCTTACGCCACCATAGAAGACTTGGTGCAGGTTCCCCCTCATTTAAGCTTGTCTGGCACATTAAAAAATTAAGCCGGTGGTCTGACACTTCTGTCAATGTTGGAGAAAGTGAGGGTGCCATCACAGACGTGATCTCATGGAGAGCAGTTTGCAGACAGCCAGCTCTAGAGTAGAGAAGTAGTATCCCCCTTGCTGAACCCTAGTTTAAAATGGTGTACAAAGCCTGCTGTGGTCTGAGTGGTAGGAGCAGTAGTGCTTTGCTACTGAGACAGATTTATCTGAGGCACTGAACAGGGGAAACCCTGTATCAACCTAGTAGTACTCCACTGGGCCAAACAACAAGACTGTCTCCCACAGGGCGCGGAGTTGCATGGGAGAGGCTGAGGAAAAACAAAAGGAGGAGCTGCAGTGGGACTTTCAGTGGGGGGCTGTGCCACCTTCATAGATGTACATGAGGAAAGGAGGTTATGGAGGCTGACCAGCCGAGCACTTTTGACTTTTCTAAGTGCTTGGTCCTAGGCTGCTGGCTGGGATTCTGTGTCCGAATGAAGCGAGACTTTGAGCGTGACAATACTGCTCTGGCTTTTTTTTTTGTTTGATACCGTTTGGATATCTGTTAGAGGACAAGAGGAAGAAGGATAAGGCCACCACCCAGAGAGAGAGATCGAGAGAGAGCGAGAAAGAGAGATTGTGAGAGAGAGAGAGAGGTCGCTTCTTTGCCCCAGGACTAATGACAGTCTTTAAGGGGACTGCCGAATGGCCGCTGTCTCATTGAGAGTCATTTCGGATGTCTGCTATCAAGAAGCTTCGGTCCACAGTATTGATGCCACGGTAACATTCATGGAGGCAATGATTGAGGCCTTTCAGACCAGAGTAGTCATGACAGAGACAGGTGGCATTGAGGTCTCTACAATTGTGGAAGATAAAATGCAAGCTTTCTTCCTTCAGTTCTAATCAGGTGTATTTTTGAACTTTAAGACTATGTGGTCAATAGTTTGGTCCAGCCGAAGCAGACAGGTTGGAAGATATGTGAAGGGCGGCATCTTACTTGAGGATCTTGGAGTTCCCAGGGGTGATGGAAGGAGAGGATTATGAATGATGCTTTAGGAGTTCTTGGACTCTGAGGTGTATGGTGATTAGGCACAGAATGTTTGCATGATAAGGATGATGAGACTTTCCAGAAGGGGTCCATCTTGGTGCTTGTGAGTTGAGGGCCCCTTCAGGTGGAATTCAGAAAGTCCACAGAAAGCTCTATTGTGAGAGCAACAATTAGAAGGAAACATGTTTCCATGGAATCAAGGTTCTAAACTTCCTAGATCCAAGCTGGGGTACCAAATGAAGGAGGCAGGAGAGTCAGGCAGTTTGTGGCGACTTCTTGAGGATTGCGAGGAGAGCTTAGTCTGGCAACCAGCCAGGCGGAGAGTTGCTTATTGAGGGAAGGTCCTTGTGTCTACAGACCAAAGTTTTGGCCAGAACTATGTGGAGAACACAAGGGTGCGGGGAGCCCCAAGCTGTAAGTCTGGTGCCATATGAATCTGTGAGTTTATGTCCATGTGGACTGGAGTGTGCATTTCAGGTTCCTCAAAGACCGCTCACTGACAGATGTGCCCTGCAATGTTTGGTGTTGGTGACTTCTTCAGCTGCAGTCAAGAGGGATGCCGTTTTCTTACCTCTCTTTCCCCGCTTAATCTTGCTCCACTAAGTTACCAGGACGTTGTAGAGACTCTTGTGTTTGGATTGCTCCGAGTTTCAACTTAAGTGTTTAATTGCAGATAGATTATTTAGCCGCTTTTAGCTGTTTGTTGCTAGGAGAGCATTGAATATTGTATTGTGTTTTGGCTCTAATAAAATTCTTTTCAAAAATCGTTTGTTGGCTTGGACCACAGGTCTAGCCAATTTGCTTTTGTGCTAACTAGGTTATTTGAGTTGTGCATTGCCAGGCAGATTTCCAGGTTGCCCTGCCCCTAGACATTGGAGATCTATGGGCAGATGACAATGCTACAGTTCATTTTTCGCAACAGAAAAATCAAGAGGACGGAACAGTGATGAAATATAAAAAAAGGTCAGGCATGCGGCTGTTGGCGAAGTTATGAAACTGTTGTGCTAGAGTGTGCAAAACATAAACCTTTCAATGCCACGGCGCACGCGCACTCTATGGCATGAAGAGTTTTAAAAAGGTCACTGTGACTTTGTTTAGTGTTTTTACTTTGTTGTGTAACAACACAAAGTTCAGGTTTATATTTTGGAAGAACTGCAATCATTTATTGATCAATTTCCAGTGCAAATATTTTTGCTTACTCAAGATTTAAAGGAAAGTGTGACGATTTGAAAATAATAATAATATAGTTGTTCAACGTTTTGTTGCATTTCTGAAATCGATTGATGTATCAGGTAACATCAACATTCTTGGATTCTGGCCATATCGAACGTGGGGCAGTTTACCCTGCGTCCTAGTTCTGCATGCATGCACATATAACTAAATAATGGCAGAATCACTACTTCTGTGGTATTTTTCATTTGACGAAAAATGTCAACCTCTGGAACACAGGAAAAAACAGCAAACCCATGTATCTTCTGATCACGCACTGTCTATGGAATCTATAAGTAGGTGGCTAATCTCTCTACCGAGTGGGTGACTAGGAGATCAGGCAGAATTTGCTATTTTTGCATGAGATATCCAGAAAGCTGACATTTCCCCTTTAATCATTCTTAAGCAGTAATTTGGCCAGGTCAGAAGTGAACCCAAATCTATTCACACGTCTCTCCTAATTGTAGACAGGCTGGGAATGTATAGATTCTTACTAGACTCTACACTCTGTCAAGATCCTTTCAATGCTCCGAGATAGCTCACAGATGAGAAGAGAGGGGTGGAAAAAGGAGGAAACATTTCACTTATTCTTAAATTCTTACAAGCATAGCTTCAAAAATTAGGTTTGCCAATGATTTCATGGAGACTCTGGACTTTCAGGTAAACTGTCAGTTGCATCCAGTGACATCACGTTAGGAGTACAGCAGAGGAGAAGGAAGGACAGGAGAACAAAATGCTAACGCAAGCATGAGCTTCCCTAATATAGATGGGGTGTGGACCTGGGTGCGAGGAGCCGAGCCTGCACAGGTGCACGTGTTGAGCTCCAGTTTGTGAAAGGAGTGGGTGTCCTGTGTCTCTCCCAAATGTGCCATAGGAATGTCTTTTTTACTGCATTTCATTGTCTACAATCCGGTATTGCTCCAGACCTGCCCTTCCAATTTTTTTTTAACCCGGACATTAAAATCACCTTCAAACTCTGGTGAACGTATTCTGCCCTGTAATTTACCAACCTCCTTCTTAATGGAAGGGCGCTTGCATGTTTCCATTCCTTCGATTATACGCATTCTTACTCGGTTGTGGTTGCTGTTGTGCGTTCAGGTCCAGCATGTCACCACTTTCTACTTTATTCATGTTGCCATTTAAACAGAAAATGCTACAGCAAGACTGAAAGGAGAAAATGGGTGGATTGGTTGGGCAGATGATTCACAGAAGAGGAAAGCACTGGCCAGTGAGAGGCCACTATTCAAAGGACAACAGCCATCCACAGATGGCTACTTGGAGTAAGTCGCTCTCCGTGCTTGGTCTTTGGCCAAGGTGCAGCTTCATAGCTTGTACTGATAAGGGAGGTGTCAAGTCTTTTTACAAATCTCAATTTGTCATGGCTCATTAGCACTGAAGCCCACTCGTATTGAGTGTGCCATGTGTTAAAATTAAATTATTATCTCACAAAAGTGTAATATAGCCTAAGAGCCTGCCGTAGCGGGCTCTACTGGCCAATAAAGGCCCGCTCCAGCGTAAAGGCCCAAGTCGAAAGGCGAAGGTCTTCAACAAGGGAGCAGGCCTTTAATAGCCGGTAGAGCTCTAGACGTAGGGCTCTTAAGCTATTAAAACATTCCGCCCCCAGCGGGCAGAATGTTCTAATTTCTAAAAACAAAGGCCTCAATGAGCCTGAGGGATTGAAGTCCCCTCGGGCACCGTGAGGCCGTTTGCTCAAAGCAACAGCTGTGAACAAACACTGGAGTTGGAGCTCCGGGCTTCTACCAGCCCTTAGAAGCCCGGAGCATTCCATTGTTTTCATTGGTGCACCTAACATTCCAATGTTCTAATAAACCGTGCATTAGTATGCATCTCTCAGGCTGCTTCAGAGAGCAAAGATGGTTCGCTCTGGTGAATTGGTCCGTTATTGTCAATGTTGGTGCAGTAGGCAAAATATAGCTTTGCACTGGCGAAAAAAAGAACTTAAAAATTTTTGTTTTCGGGGCTCTTGTGAGCTTTGAGAGCCTCATTTCCTCTCCAAACTGGTAAGGCGAGTCAATTAAAAAACTTTCACCTATGACTGCCAGGGAACATTCCTCGGATATAATAATCTTATATTTAGGTGATGTCACACAGTGTCCTAATGTTCTGAGCTCATTAATCCACCCGCACCTATATGCACAAAATAGTCAGCACCTTGAGCTGAACCAGTTTACCAAACGCAAGGCAGTGTGAACTGGTCACCTTCAGTGAGAAATGATCTCTAGAGCCAATCTACATAACTGCCACCTTGCTTTCATTTTAGGATTGTTGGATACTCTGGAAGTATCAGCTTGACCGTGCAGTATGAAAGAAACTTCCAAATGTATCCTTCGGGGGGAGTGCTACCTTCAGAAGGGTAGTTCTTTATATACAGTGCAGGAATTGGCTATTCTTTATACTTCTCTCAAGGCCTGTTATTTCCTCAAGCCACTTAATCCTAAATTAAAGTTAGCCTTTAAGCCCAGTAAAATGAGCAGTACAACCCACAGAAATCCCACTACGGACAAGTCAGTTCCATGACACAGGCAGAATCCTGAATAAATAAAGTAAAGGCAACCATGCATTTTTAAAAAAAATATTAATAATGACATTATTTCGGCTAAAAAAGCCATAGACGTATTACATCCAATACATTAAAACACATTAAAATAAAAACAATTATAATGATCAGAGTAATCATCAACAGACAATGGATAAACAAATGTAGAAATTAAAAGCCAAGTGCATATAATACAATATTAATTGATCTTAGAATTTCCTAAAAAAATACAACAACCCAGTGAATGAATAATCATTAAAATAGAACATCAGAATAAAAAAGAGAAACACATGCGTCAGACTTAAACACATAAGGGTAAGAATGCAATAAGTCATTGACACTCGTCTCATATGAGGCAGGAATTCAATAGACTACTACACAGTTTTCTGTATGGGCCTTCTGGTAAAACGAAAGCTAAGTAAAAACCAATTGATGAAATTATGCCTCTCGTTAACGTATCAAGTGAAAAATCATTATGGGGTAGCGTTCTCAATCTGATTTTCCATGTCGGCTGCAAAAAACGAGAGGCAGCAAACACAATCTGTTCCTTCAGGTCACCTTTCAGGATTCTTAAGGCCTCCCAATAATGCCTCACACTCTTAAGCTTACACATTGCGATGATCCATTTCTTGCGCGGCAGTGAGTAGCTGGGACAAAAGAAGAAAAAGCGCTCCTCCGACTCTTTAAGCTGCGGACAGTATGGACAATGGTTTGTAGAGCGACCTAAATTATCCCACTTAGATGTAAATGATCTTAGCGGTAATACACCGCATCTAAATTGTTCATATAAAGTTTTGCTTGAAAGGGAACAATTCTGTCCATGTATGGTTCAAACCTAGGAAGCCATTTATGGCTCGAAAACTGCCCTGTTAGGCTCCCTTCTATCTGGTCAATCCAGGTCCACACCTTAACATTTTCCCAGTAAATTATTTTCAATTTCAGAGTGTCACCTTTGACTATTTCTGATGGAGAGACCCATAATTCACCCATTTTAACCAATTCACACAACTTCTTGACTTGTTTTAGCCATGGGGTGCGGACTTGTTTGTCACAAGAAATAAAGATTCCCGACAGGGTGTTAACTCCAAGGTTGCCCAAAGCTGCACCCAATATAGCAGAGATCGTCAAATGAATGGAGTTTAATGCTAAATCAAGTCTCAAAGGTATGAGAGGAGTGCTCAAGGGTAAATTAAAAAGAGCCCTAAAAAATGTATTTTCTACCTGCAGGAGGAGAGCTCAGTCAGCATAGCCCCATATCGCGGCCCCATAGGCTGCTGCAGCCATTGCTGTGGCTCTATATACACTAAGGGCAGGTGACACTGAGCCCCCTGAGGTGGTCTTGTACTTCCTCCTGATTGCCAATGCTCTCTGGTGGAGAATAGTTTTACAGTTCCCCATTTGCGGCCCCCCAGGACAGGTTGTTTGCTAGTCTTACTCATAAATAGTCTGACTTTTTGACCTGTTCTATCGGGGCACCCTCGATTGTCATCCTGCCTCCTGAAAGATCGGTGAAGGTTTATTACCATGAACTTCGATTTAGATGGATTTAGTTGTAGGCCCCTACCTGAGCCAAAAGTTGCAAAGGAGGCTAATTCAGGCTGCAAGTCAATTGGGGTTCTAGAAATGAGCAGAGTATCATCGGTGCACAAGGGGAATGGGATGGATACTCCTTCAAACTTGGGTGCATCATGCTTATACTGAGTTAACCATTTTACCGCTCCATTGATGTAAAGACTGAAAGGTGTAGGTGCAAATACATATCCCTGCCTGCCTCCCCAGTTAATGGGAATCCTATCCCTGAGATCCCCTCCATTATTCCACTTCACCTTCGCATACGTTTTAGTATGGAAGATTCTTAGTATCCAACGGAGGTCACTAGGGACTCCATAGGCTTCCAGGACCCGTCATAAATTGTCCCTCGTCACCATCAAATGCTGCTCTCAGGTGTATAATGGCAAAATAAAGATGATCCCACTTCAAGGTAACATACTTCCATCATAGTAGCTTGAAGCGAAAGACCTGGCCGAGGGTACTGACTTTATTTCAAAAGCCCACCTGAGTGACTTCAAGAATGTGGTTTTCTGATAGTCAAGTTTGGAGCCATGTCAGGACCTGCCTAGCAAAGATTTTTTTTAATGTTATCTAGTAAGCTTATGGGTCTATAATTGGTTGGCACATCCCTGTTTGCGTTTTTTATAGATCAGGATGATAGCTGCTCCACTCCAGGATGGAGGAATGGCCTCACCCCTCATGATATCATTGCTCAAAGCATTTAGATATGGGACCCACAGTTCAGGCTGTGATAAGTACAAGTCTCCGGGGCTACCAACCAACCCAGGGGCCTTTTCTTTCTTCATCTGTTTTAGAGCATGGGCCATTTCAGCTAGAGCAAAGCTTGTGAACTCCCTGCCTACATTTATTTCCACCTTTTCAGTATAAGCTAGGGCAGTGTACTCTACTACAGAACCCTTCTCCTGGACCCTGGCCTAAGTCTTGTCCTGATCTTTCTCACTATAAAGAGCCCCAAGCTGGGCTATACACTTGTCTGGCTGAACTACTGCTTCAAGGTGATTTTCAATTACAAGAGGACCAACCAAAACTAACTTCCAGAAAGCCTTTAGGTCCCTATTCAGAAGGGTGTCTATATATCTGACTAATGTTCAGATTCCCAGCTCCTTTTGGTGTTGGTCAAAATGGTCTTGTATCTCTTCTTAGCAATGCCTATTTCTGTGCGGCTGCCCTTCTTTATAGTTACCAGTAAGTGTTTTTTACGTGACGGCACTGTTTAGAGAACCAAACAGGCAGGAGTTTTTGACAGCGGCTTCTCCGCCCTGTTTTCACAAAAACAATTCTCACTTGGTCCATTCATTGGCAATGCAGAACAACAAATGTTAACTTAGTTACATCAGTTGATTTTATCAGGGACAATTTTTCCACAAATAGCTCAAATATTTGTGTCTGTACCACAGCGTTAGTCGCTACTGTGACCATTTGATATTTTTCCTATTATTTGTTGTCTCAGTCGGGTATTTGGTTATAGAAGGTGCCAAGTTTAGGTACACAAGTGGGCTAGCATGAAATCTGGCACTCAGGGCTTGATGGTCTCTATCTACGCTTGGGGTTATTCCTATATCATTTGGAAAGGCCATAGTGCATGATCCAGGAATATGTAGTCTATGTTACTGGTGGTTATCCCCCTTTTAAAGGTTGGACGAGGGAGGAGTCTGACCTTGTATTGCCATTGACTATTTTTAGACTGTACACTATGGTTAAATCCTCTAACTGCACTGTCACACTGGTTAATTTTTCTCGTGTCATCCAGGGGGTCCTAGATCTTATTATTGGTTCAAATGTTTGGGTCCGTTGGCCTGCCTTGTTCCGATCAAGGGGAAGTCGCGTGTTGCAGTCGCCATGTACACTTTTTTGAGCACTCCAATTAAAATGACCAAACATGATTAATAAATGGTCCACTGTAGCAGATTGGGTGTTTGAAGGGACAGATCTAATATGTATATTCACAACAGCAATATGTCTAACACCTAGTGGAGCAACTATTTTAATTTCAAGGCTCAGCAAATCCCTGCTGTTTGAGGGGATCACTTTAACTACAGGAAATAAGTCCAATCTCAGCCAGGGCAATAATCCTTCCGATGCTCTTCCCGTGGGGGATGGTACAGTATTAACACTGAATGTAAGAAAACTAGATCTGAATACTGGGTTAATCGCCTAAGTCTACTGAAATAAAATAATGTGATGTTGATCTATGAAGTTCCCCCAGTCTGGATCTTCAAGGTTTGCTCTAATTCCAGCTACGTTCCATGAGAAGATCTTAAAGAAATCATCCAAGGTCTCCTTCCTCACCGCTTTATGTAGTGTTGTACAACAATCCTGACCCACTAAGACTAATGCGTGTTTTTCATTATTCAAGGGATTGCAGGGGGTTTTCACGCCACTTCCACTAGGATAAAACATTTTTTTAGAGTGCCTGACCCAAGAGGGTTAATTGGTTCTTTCCCAGTGAGTATTGTGGGGATTACGGTGCCCCTCGGGTTCTCCCATAGTCAATCGTTCACGGATAAGCTCGAGTACCTAATAGGATTAGATGTAGTTTGATGAGGGGTTGGGACTTTGTAAGCCTTAGAACCTGTTTGTTCTGTTAGAGGGTTTGGGACATTTAGCTGGAGTCTTATTTGTGACCTGATAGCGGGCCTAAACCTCAATTCAAGTGAGATTAACTCATTAACCAGTTTGTGGTTCTTTAGTTTCAACCCTATGCAATAGTATTGTGGATCAATACTGCTGAAGCATGTAGCATCCAAAATGTTTTCCTTATGATGGATCTGCAGCCTTTGGTATGCCTCAGCCAATGGATGGTTTTATTAACAAGTGAGTCATGCGGTTCCCTGCCACCATACACATTTTTAGGGACATTGATCATATAGATGTCATGGGGCTTATTCAAGGGCTCATAGGGGTCAGCGCTGGTATTCTTCCTGTAGCTACTGTGTGTGGGGATCTCTCTTTGTCTGGATGGTAAGTTTGAGATTAACCTCCGCTGTGAATTAGGGATACATCTCGAGTCAGCCATTTCCCCTCTAGTGCTTGAACTGGGAAGCGCCGATTCTGTTCTAGCGTAAATGAGAGTGCCTGAGTAGCCCACTATGACCTTATGAGGGTTTGAGATTTGATTGGGATGTTGTTTAGGATCAATTAGGGGAGCCTTATTCTTATTATCCAGCAGTGTGCTATTAATGTTTACTACCGGGGCAGAGAGACTATCCAATTTCTCATTTAATGCCTTAGTCAATCTACTCATACATTCACACAGGCTTATAATCTCTCCCCTTAAGGAATTTAACTGTACAGGTATATCATCTCTTCCCCTGTTTCTAACAGCCTTTGATTGTTTAGTCCCTTTGCTATCAGTCCATTGAGTGTTTCCTAAGGACCCCAGTGCTGCAAACTGATTAGAGCACTTCGGTCTCTTCCTGATCCTCACTCCTATCCGGCGGAGTCCGAACCGCATGACCGACTCCCGGTGGAGCTGCTCCGACAGCTATAGGGTAGACTGGCTCTGGCACACCGCTACGGCGTCACCTACCCAGCCGGACTTCGGACATATGTCTCGTCTCTTTCTCCGCTGCTGTTTCCTTCCCATGGACTCCCAGCCCTCCCTGGCCATTTGGATCATGATTTTCATGTTCGCTAAGAACTCCTGTATTGAATGTGTAATCATTCTGTAATTAATGTGAATGTTTTTGCAACTTTTAACTCGCTGTTTCCCTTATGTAAAGCGCTCTGATACCTCCGGGTCTAGCCAGCGCTATATAAAAATCAAGTAAATAAATAAATAAATAAAAATAAAAAGATGTTAGCTGTATGGGTGCTGGGTGTAATCCCTAACTCAAACTGAGGGGCCTACGAAGGAGCTTCTAGAGTACTCACTGGGGGGATGGGGGGGGCTGATGTGTTTGTCCTTGCTCCCAACTCCTGGGGCACATCCATCATCTGTGTTAAATAAAGTATGACCTAATGCAAGAAATATTTAGGGTGAAAACAAACTACGTACCGCAGTGACTACTTAGGTTCTACAACTGCGAGCAGTTTTAGCAATTAAACACTGAATTCATATGCAAAGCACTAATAATCTGCTCACCTACTAGTATCAGCGGTAACCCTTTTAGGTGCACAGGTGAACAGAAAGATAGAACCAGTTAGTCTGTCTTTAAGCTAGCCCAACGTTCACTTGGGGGTACCCCATGAGCCTTCTCAGTTCTAAGTAGAGGATCATGTAAAACAACAATCGTCACTCCAGGAGCCAAATGAGATAAAACACTTAACTCTTGGTCTCAACTAAAACGTTATAGTCAACGAGTGATCAAGATAGATTAAGTACCCCCTGTAGCAAGGGGTAGGCAATTTTTATCTTTGATACACCGGATCCGCTGATTTAAGAAAACTCTTACCAGATGTGGTAGTGTGTAAGATCAGGGCCAAGGGGGGTGGCCCTGCCCTCCTCTTCCTGTAGCTGACGGGCGCACAATGGGTCCGCCCTTGACCTGGGCTTTGCCCTAGCACGGCCAGCGCTGCGGGATAGCAGAAGCGCTTTCCAGCCCGTGGCTGGCCCGCCCCCTTACAGCTGCACTCAGCTACCGCACCTCCTGGCGCTTTTGGTGGTGGGGGATGGAGTCCCCTGAAGCAAGTGGGATCCCTGAAGGACAAGTAGCCCCTCTCTGAAGCCAGTGAATCCCGTGCTGCAGGAAAGCAGGGAGCGCTTTTCAGTGCGTGGTTGGCCATGCACCCTTACAGCTGCACTCTGCAACCGCGCCTCCTGGCGCTTTTGGTGGTGGGGGTTGGAGTCCCCTGAATCAAGTGGAGTCCCTGAAGGACAAGTAGACCTCTCTGTAGCCAGTGAGTCCTGCGCTCTGGGATAGCAGGGAGCGCTTTTCAGCGTGTTGCTGACCCCGCCCCTTACAGCTGCACTCAGCAACCGCACCTCCTGATGCTTTTGGTGGTGGGGGATAGAGTCCCCTGAAGAAAGTGAGGTCCCGGAAGATAAAGTAGCCCCTCCCTGAAGCCAGTGAGTCCCACTGTTTATTGCATGTTTGCAACTGTTGACAAATGACTGCCTTCATTACATTCGCCCCGGTAGGTAGACTGTATAAAGGGGCAATAATCTGACAGCTCGGATAGGGACACTTTGGACTTTTTTTCATTTTTCCAATGCAGTGAGTATGGTAGAGACCTTTTCTGGGGGGCAAGAACTGAATGATTTGGTCAAGGCTGGGGCTGATCTGTCAAAACAGACCGCTCATCAATGTGGAAGAAAACCTCGGATTGGGAGAGGATGACCATCAAAATTTGTAAATAAAGGCCTGATGTACGAAATTTACATTCGCAAAAAGCAGTCGCATATTGCACACCAACTTTCAGTGAATGGAAAAATAATTTTCTTAATCAATCTATATACTAAAAGGTCAGTTCACAAACTTATGAATTGTAGTGGCTCGAAATCTGCATTCATGACTTGGGTCGTGAATTGCCACTCACTGGATGATGCCCTGCTGAGGTTGGCAGACCACCATTTCTGTGATTGCATTTTAATAAAGTAAACTCTTTCTGTTTTTTTATGCAGCCTATTTTCCATAAAGGAGATGGGAATGCATTTAAAAATAAAAGTTAAAAATGTGTTTTTAAGTTTGTTTGTGAGTTAGCATTGGTCCCATGGACCACTGCCTCCTCACCAACAATTTTTTGTACATTCAAAAAGAGAAGGAGCCTCCTTTCTTTTTGCAAACGTGTTACCACCTCAACTCCAGAGTAAGTATTTTCAAATATTTTTCAACTGAACTACGGTTGCAAAATAGTGATATATCCGTAACTAATTGCTATTTGGAAGATACTCCCTAAACATGTCCCTTCCAAATATCAATTTATTATAGGTTTCTAAATGCATTTTACAATTCAGTAACCTGTTACCGAATCTCAAAATGGGTTTAGTACATACCAAATAGACGTTTCACAGTCACAAATGCTGTGATTTTGCAAATCGCCTGATTTGCAACTGCATTTTCTACTAGTGAAATCCTCTGTACTGGGTCCAGCTTATCAGGCTAGTTCTAGGGGACCTCCTCCAGGGTTTTCTGGAGTAAGCGCTTGTTAAAAATCTTGCTTAGTTTGATTTTTTTTTAACAAATCTGCAAATGCCTTCCATCATCTCCATTGCTAGTGTGCGATTGCCTGAAGACCAAAATAATTTTTTTATCCGCTTAGTCAGAGTCCAGGAAGGCGAGTTTCCTAGCCGTGGTCTTATTACCCATCTTGTTTACAGGCTGTATTTATTTCTATAAATATCAACTGCAAAGCGCCACTATAGGTTATTAACAGCGCTATATAAATAATAAAATATTACAGGTAGGCTATGACATCAACATGGATAGCTCAATATAATGACTAAAGAAGTCAGTGCTCGTTTCACAGAAGACTATACCAATTAGGTGTCAATATTAAAAGATAAGTCTAACTTTAATAGAAATACAAGAAAAAAAACAAATATTTAAAAAAACAGTCATATTCACACTCCTAAGTCAATGTTGTTGCGGAACATATTGTGTATTTACACAATTTTCTGGAACAAATTCCTGCTTTGAAAGTTTCTATAGACCAAAGGGCTACACTCAAACAGGGGCATAACCTGGTCAGTAAGATTGGGGTGTGTGATCCTCAGCTTTTCCAACAATCACGCTGGCTTGTAATGTTAAAATACATTGTACCACAAGCAGGGCGCCTGAGAAGGGTTTAAGGGATAGTGAAAAGGGAGAGGAATGCGGATTGGTAGAGGTACTAAGTGAGCTGAATCACAATATTTTGAAAAATAACCAACATTTTTTAAGTCTTTCAAAACCAGAGCGAGGGAGAGACTGTGTATGTGTTTTTGTCTGAGTATGTAAAAATTCCTGGTGAAATCTGACAGACACCTCACCATACCCGACTGAAAGCACCTGTACCCAACTATTTATCAGAAAATACATTTATTAGGGGGATGTAACAACCCAAACACCCCCCCTAGCGACGCCCCTGCACTCAACCTTTACTACTCCACGTATTCTGCCCAGTGGTGGCGGGAGGCGGTCTGAGTTTTGGGGGCGGCGGCCTCCCCCCGCTGTTACCTGCCGTCTCGGGGCGGCAAAAGCACCCCCCGCGGCAAATGGAGAAAACTCTTGCCAGCACCCCCCGCCCCTTCCGCTCTTCACTGCGGCCGCCATGGGGCGGCAAACGCAGGCAGCCAGAGGGCTAGCTACGCCACTGATTCTGCAAGATCCGTACTTACAATGTCTTAAATCTCATTCATAGGGCTGGCCGCTTCAATCAAGAGCGCAGCTGACACCATAAACGTATGGCATTTCTAACCACCCCCGCATGATTTGACACATATTTACATTATGGCGCTAAAACAGATTCAGGTACAAGTTAACTATAAAAACCTTCAACAAGATGGACCACCCATCTCTCACCTCGCTGCTTCTTCTTGTACTCTCTCCTCCCTTAAACTGCGGAGGTATTCTGCATATTTCTCCTTATGGGCTTGCCTCTGAGCTTCTTCCTCTTCCGTGTAAGCATAATCTGGATCCACATAAGTGTACCTCTCAGCTTTTGTAAAGATGGTTCTAAAATGAAAATAATTGAATAAATTATCCCTGTGCGCATGCAAGATAATTCAGTGAGAGGTTAGGGTGCAAAAACTACAGCAATTCAGGATTGAATATTTTCCATTCCTTTCATCACATTGAGATCAACGGAAAAGAAGTCTTCCATGCTCAGGTTAATGATAAAGTAATGAGAAAAAGTTTGTATTTAAGGACCTTGTAATTAGAGGGTTTTGCATGGCCTCATTGGAAATAGTTGTACATAAAGATGTAAAACTGTTTAAATTAGACAATGTAACATTGGACACAATTACTTTACAATATCTATAAGGAAATGTTTACCTGCACAATGTTCAAACTTCCAACCTGTATCACTCTTGGGGTCGATGGAAGACACTCATATCCTCTGCCATCTCCCAGGGGAAAGCTAACTACTGTTCCATATGGCCAAACAAGTGACATTGGGGGCTTGGGGTACTGCTAGAACCCGATCATATCCAGTGGCTACACAAGATTTGGGAGCACATAAGTATAGAAAAGAATTTCCATGACTGAGGAACAAAAAGGGAAAAACTTTGAAAAACGCTGGTAACCTTGCATGAAACTGTATCCCAACAAGTTTAAAGAAGAAAACAAGTTACTTACCTGTAACTTTGGTTCTCCAGTATTGGAAGCTTTCATAGATTCCCATGCTTGGAATCATTCCCCGTCGTCGAGATGGGAGCCTCGGTAAATATATATATATATATATATATAACAGTAGTAAATAACCATTACAAAAGAGAAACAGGCCTAGGCCTAATCCCATTTGTAGTCAGACCATGTCTTTTTGTAAAAGAGACCAAAAAGACTCATTAGCCAATCAGAGCCGCCTCACCCCTTAGAACCCTGGTGAAAGAACCTCAGCTCCTCAGATTTTCGTATACGTTGTGACAACATACACAGAGATAGGCTGAGCTTTCCCAGGGGAGGAGGGTGGGTCGCATGGGAATCTATGAAAGCTTCCAATACTGGAGAACCAAAGTTACAGGTAAGTAACTTGTTTTCTTACTCCAGTATTGGAGCTTTCATAGATTCCCATGCTTGGAATCAGAGTAGCTAGCAGTAAGGATACACATTTTCCATAAGACATTACCTGTCTGAAAAAACATTCTTCAAATACATCTTTTAAAACCAGCCAAAGGCATGGATAAGTTAGTGCATTTATAAACAAGAGAAAATGTGTATAAAGCAGACAAAAGAAGGAAGGAGGGAAGCAAGGGAAAGCTCACCACTCATTGGAAGAGGTTCCTCAGGACTGCCTGTCCAACCGCCGCGTCTTCTTGAAGTGATGACTCCAGGCAGTAATGCTTTGTAAAGGTGTGAGTGCTGCTCCAAGTTGCAGCCCTACAAATGTCCTTGATCTGGACCCCAGCAAACAAGGCCACTGAAGATGCCATAGATCTTGTCGAATGTGCTCGGACAACACCCTCCAGGGGTTTGCCCGCTGCTGTGTGACAGTATCGAATTGCGCTCACAACCCAGCGAGATATCCCCTGTTTGGAAATGGGAAATCCCTTGCGGGGAGCGCTATATGATACAAAAAGCTGTGAAGATTTGCGGAAGGACTTAGTTCGATCCAAGTAAAATTTTAAACATCTTTGTAGATCCAGAGAGTGAAGAGCTCTCTCGGCCGGTGAAGTAGGCTGAGGAAAAAAAGCTTTAAGGATCACTGGTTCGTTGAGATGAAAAGAAGAAGGTACTTTAGGAATAAATTTTGGATTAGTTCTCAAGATGACAGTATTTCCCTTGAACTGAAGGAAGGGTTCCTGAATTGTAAGAGCTTGTAATTCTCCTATCCTCCTGGCTGAAGTGAGGGCCAACAACAGAGCGACCTTCCAGGAGAGAAACTTGAGATCTGACCGATGAATCGGTTCGAACGGATGCCTCATAAGTTGAGAAAGAACCAAATTTAGTTGCCACGAAGGCGGTGGAGGCTTCACTGGCGGAAACACCCTGAAGAGGCCCTTAAGAAACTGTTTGACAATTCTGCTTGACCAAAGAGAAGGCCCAGAGGACGTGCGTCGAAAACGAGAAATTGCTGCTAAGTGCACCTTAATGGAGGAATGAGCCAAACCTGCCCTAGCCAAGGCCAGGAAATACGGAAGGACCTGGTGTGGTTGTGATAAGAAAGGATCCAAATTATTGCTTAGACACCATATGTTAAAACGCTTCCATTTTAAGCGGTAGGTCCTGTTCGTGGAAGGAGCTCTTGCCTGTGAAAGAACATCTTTAACCTCCTCTGGAAGATTTAAGTGAAGAAATTCCCGCTCTTCAGGAGCCATGCTGTGAGCTGTAACGAGCGAGGATCTGGGTGTAGTATCTGACCCTGAGACATTGTAAGAAGGTGAGGAATTGGTCGCAGTGGAAGAGGATGGTCCATGGAGAGAAGGTGAAGTTCGGTGAACCAAAACTGCCGCGGCCAGGCAGGAGCTATTAGGATCATCTTGCATCCTTCCACTTTCATCTTCTTGAGTACTCTGGGAATTAGCGGAATGGGGGAAAGGCGTAGACAAATGAGCCTGACCAGGCTATCGAAAGCGCATTCCCCAGTGACCCTCGATGGTGCAGCTTGCTGGCGTAGCACTGGCATTTCCTGTTTTCTGGTGTGGCAAACAGGTCTATGGAAGGTCTGCCCCACTGGCGAAAAACCCTCTCCAGCGTTGTCTGATCCAGTTCCCATTCGTGTGTGACAGACTTCAGCCTGCTGAGTCTGTCCGCCTTGTCGTTCAGTACTCCTGGCAAATGTTCTGCTTTCAGAGAAATTCCCTGACAGATCGCCCACTCCCAGATTATTTGGGCTTCTTGTGACAATGGCAGAGACCTGGTGCCGCCCTCCTTGTTGATGTAGTGCATGGCTGTGGTGTTGTCCGTCCGGACAAGTACCGACAGACCCTGCAACCTTGGAAGAAAAGCTTGAAGAGCTAAACGAATCGCTGTCAACTCTAAGAGGTTGATGTGAAGGAGGCGATGTTCTGGAAGCCAGTGACCACTGACCTGTAGATCCTGCAAAACTGCGCCCCAGCCCTCCAGTGACGCATCCGTAGTTACCACTTGAGGTGTTGGAGCGGTTACGAAGGATAGACCTTTGGACAAATGCTCTTGTTTTGTCCACCATCGAATGGCCTGGCGCATGTCCTGAGTGATCCGAATCTTGTCGTTGAAGGATCCGCTCACTTGTTTCCACTGTAAATCCAGAAGCTCCTGCAGGGACGCATTCGCAATCTGCAGTGAGGTATCAATGGAATGCAGGAGGACATCATACCCAGCAGGGACTTGTAGAGGCGAACAGAAAGATACTTTTTCTTCGCACTAGGTGGCCCATTGAGATTAGATTTCTTTGTCGCTCTAGAGAGGAAAAACCTTGCTGAGAGATGTGTTTAAAATCGCTCCCAGAAACTGAACCTTCCTGGAAGGGCGAAGATAAGATTTGGTGGTGTTTAGAGTCAAGCCCAGATTGGAGAAGAGGCAGGTGCAGAGGCGACCGCCTCTGCTGCTGCCCCCTGGAAGGGGCCTTTAGCAACCAGTCGTCCAGGTAGGGAAAGACTTGGAAATGATGTTTCCTGAGAAATGCCGCTACCGGTGCAAGCACCTTGGAGAAGACTCTCGGAGCTGAGCGAAGGCCAAATGGAAGCACCTTGAATTGAAAATGGCTCTTGGCGACTGTAAATCGAAGAAACCTTCTGTGTGCCCGATGAATGGGTATATGGAAATACGCATCCTCGAGATCGAGAGTGGCCATAAAATCCCCAGTGTTGAGAAGACGCAGAATGTCCTGGAGAGATACCATCCGAAAGGATTGTTTTGTGAGATAAGTGTTGAGCTCCCTGAGGTCGAGAATCGGCCGCCATTTTTCCAATGTCTTCCTTACCAGGAAAAACCTGGAATAGAAACCCTTGCTCCTCTGAGAGAAAGGAACTGGCTCTACTGCCCCTTTGATCAGCAGTTGATGAACTTCGAGCCGGAGAAGACGCAGATGCTTCATGGAGGAGGCGGGAGGAGCTCTGGATGGTGGTAGGTGAATGAACTCCAGGGTGTGGCCATTCTGAATGATGTTTAGGACCCAACGGTCTGATGTAATCCGTTGCCAGTTTTGAAGGTAAAGAGAAAACCTGCCTCCTACAGATGTCTTCGAGGAGGAGGAGGGCACAGCGCAAAGAGCCAGGTCGCCGCTACTGCCTCTTAGAGGCGCCTCGTCCCTGACGATTCTGTCTTCCCCTATAATTGGATCTGGAGAAAGATGACGTCTGGCCTTGTTGTCTCTGGTTGTAAGAAGGCCGGTAAGATTGGGATGCGGGAGCATACGAGGAATATCGCTGTTGCTGATAGGATCCTCTATATGAGGGAGAACCCCTGCCTCTTGCTCCCCGAAAAGGGACATTCCGATACTGAAGGGTCCCCAATGACCTAGCCGTCTCAGTGTCTTTTTTAATGTCTTGGAGAGCATCATCTATGTGCTTCCCAAACAAAGCTTCCCCGTCAAATGGGAGGTCCAGGATCTTATTCTGAACCTCTGGCCGGAACCAAGTTGCTTTGAGCCAACCTTGTCGACGAAGCACAGCTGCCCCTGCCAAAGAGCGGAAAGATGTCGTAGCTATGTCCATCGCACAGTCTATAATCTCTGCTGATGTTAGCTCTCCTTCATGCAGGATCTTTTTCGCTTCAGACTTAGCTGTATCAGGCAATTGATCAAGGTAAGGCGAAAGGTCGCACCACAATTGGCGGTCGTATCGGCCAAGTATCGCTAATGCATTAGCAGCCCTAATAACCAGACTCGCCATAGAGGAAAATCGTTTCCCTGCATTGTCTAGGCGTCTGCCTTCCTTGTCCGGTGGTGTGGTCAGAGGTACTGAAGGATTCTTAGATTTCCTCTGCGCTGCCTGGGAAATCACTGAATCTGGCTTTGGTTGACCAGTCAACGAGGCTGGGCTGTCCTCAGAAGCTTTATATTTTTGTCTAGCCGTGGTAGGACTGGGACCACTGTAGCTGTGATTCTTCATGGTCCTTATCCCCTCTTCCCATACATGATTTACAATTGGAATGGAACGTATCATCCTCCTACCCGGCTCCTTAAAATCATATAGGAAACACTCCGTTTGAACAGATGGCATAGGAAGTTCAAAGCGTAACGAAGCCCTTTCCATTAGCTTGTGAAAACCCCCTATATCAGCCGGAGGGAATCCACAGGAGCAGGAATTGGAGAAGCGGGATCAGGGATCACGTAATCGTCCCACTCCTCTCCCTGATCCGTTTGTACAAGCTCACCTTCTTCCTCTTCAGAAGAAACATCCTGAAGTTGAGGGACTGCCTCCGTTTGAATTTGTGGATGAGTCATTGGAGGTGGTGAAACTATCACCATGGGTTGAGGAGTATGCACAGTTTGTGGTAGGAGAATAGGTTGCGGAGGAAGCGAAGACAACCTCTGACGATAGTCAAGGAGCATCCCCTGTAAGTCCGATAACAGAGAGGTGGGAACAGAAACCATCTGTTGCTGAACATCCTCCTGTTGTGGATATTGATGATGTATAGAAACTTGTTCCTGGCAGTATTCACCCTCAGAATCAGTTTCTTGACATTTCACTAGAAGCTGAGATGGGCTGTTAGCATAGCCAAATTGACTGTCCTCACCATAAGAGTCCTCTTCCTCCTCCAATAATAATGCAGGTGGTAAGGGATCCACTCTCCTGGGTGAAAGCCTCTCCGGCGCAACCCCTTTTCTTTTATGGAAATTGAAATTTTCCCCGTCGACGACGTCGTCGGCGGTCTCGTCGACGTGGAGGTGAAAACCGCCGTCGGCGGTCTCGTCGACGTGGAGGTCAAAACCGTCGATGACATCATCGTCGACGGAGGCACCGTCGACGAGAAAGTTACTGGAACCAGCGTCGACATCCTCGATGACGAGCTGATCGTCGACGAGACGATGGGCGTCGTCGAACCTGTCGTCGACGAGATAAGGCACACCCCTGCTGATGTCGTCATCACTGTTGCAGTCGTCATCGTCGACACTCTCGTCGTCGACGCCACCGTGGTAGACGGAACTGTAGACGCCGTCTTCGTCGACACCGCCGTCGACGGTGCTGTATATGTGCTCGTCGACGAGCCCGTCGACACTGGGAAAAGAGACGGAGTCGACACAGGAACATTTTTAACCTGTGATTTTTGCATTTTCGTCGACGAGGGTTTATGCTTCGTCGACGAATGGTCCGAAGAATGTGAAGAAGACTTCTTCAAAGGTTTCTCCTTGCCAGGGAGAGTCGCAGATGCAGATAATGGTTCTTCCCTCTCCTTTACACCGCAGTGAGGAGATTTCATGGAACCTTGGCCCTCAGACTCCTTTGGGATCTTCTTTGAGGCCTTAGAGGGTGACCCAGAGATGATGAAGGGGAACCCCTACCCCTCTTGACTGACCTTCTTGAAGAAACTGCGGAAGAAGCGTCCTCACTGTCACTGGACACCGACTCTTTCCTTGACTTTAACTTGTGAAGCCAGGTAAGTAGACGACCCTCACGATCCCGGAGAGTCTTAGTCGAAAAAGTGCGGCAAATCTTGCACTCCGCAGCCTTGTGGTCCGGGTATAGGCAGTATATACAGTCCTTGTGCCTATCCTCCACATAGAGCCTCTTTTTCCACAAGTGGAACAGGCCTTAAATAACCCTTTCTTTCCTTTCTCAGACATTTCACCAAGAAAACCTGAATAAAACAGCTGAAAATAGTCGAAATAGAGCAGAGCTCCAGGAGACTCCCTTCTGCACAACGTGCGGTAGAAAATCTGAGGAGCTGAGGTTCTTTCACCAGGGTTCTAAGGGGTGAGGCGGCTCTGATTGGCTAATGAGTCTTTTTGGTCTCTTTTACAAAAAGACATGGTCTGACTACAAAATGGGATTAGGCCTAGGCCTGTTTCTCTTTGTAATGGTTATTACTACTGTTATATATATATATATATATTTACCGAGGCTCCCATCTCGACGACGGGGAATGATTCCAAGCATGGGAATCTATGAAAGCTCCAATACTGGAGTAACTGACTTGTCCCAGATACCTTACCAGTGGCGTAACACAGGCTCCCACAGCCCCTGCGGTGCGGGGGCCCCACTGCGCACTGTACTTGGACCTGAAAGCTCCCGATTAAATCCGGAGCAGGGCTCCTCCATGTACCTTGCAGGGGGCCCCCCTCAAGTTTCGTTACGTCACTGTACCTTACGTTCTCCATCTAACAGTGCCGAAGGGAGAGCAGTTCAGCAACAGCACCTGAGGACAAGTGCGGGAGATAGGCGGTTACACCGTACACAGAAGCAAAGCAACGTGCCACAGAGTTGATCGCTTTCTAGATGCGGGCTTAGAGGTACTGGCAAAAGGAGGGATGGGAAAGCAGAAGTTGATTTTTTTACATTTCTTTGTCCGCTTTAACTCACTGGCCATTGGGATGTAGGTGGGATTATGTTGTGATCTTGATATATTGTCAAGAAAATAGAATGAATTCTTAAAATGAATGAACTGGCGTACAAACTAAGCTACATTCTTCCAGAAAGGAAACGACAAAATATGAATCAGTATACAAATCATCCTATCCTGGTCCCACCTGCAACTAAAGTGATCAACTTCTCAATAACTGCGCAAGAGGTCTTGATATGCCTCTAACAAATGCTGATAAATCTGGTGATTAAAGATAAAATAACTGACAGGCATAAATGACTTGGCTACCTACCAACTAATACCAAACCAATCCAATATATGGCAAATACGGGAAACGGACTTTACAACGCGGGCTGAGCCATGCGTGCTGTTTCCCCGCAAGTGGAACCACATTTGTCTTCACCACCCATATGCGTGGTTAAGGCAGTGCAGTGTCTAGATGCTAGGATGGGCGAGCACCGGAAGAGGAAGGATCGGAAGAGGACACAGTCTGGTAAGTGGGGCTGGGGCCGGGTTTTAAGGAGTGTGGGGGTAGATTTTAGGGCTCAGGGGGTCAGGGTTGTTTATAGGGCAAGGGCTGAGTTTTAGGGCTCAGGGCAGGGGCGGAGGGTAGTTTGCAGGGGTGGGGTACATTTTTAGGGCTCAGGGTGGGGGGCTGGGATCAGGGTAGTTTTTAAGATGTTGGGGATCAGTTTTTAGGGCTCAGGGTGTGATGGGGAGGGAAGGGACAGTTTTCAGAGCTGGGGGCAATTTTAAGGCTCAGGGCGGGAGGGCTGGGTCGGGGAAGTTTTTAGGACATGGGAGTGAGTTTTAGGGATCATGGCAGGGGGCGAAGGGACAGTTTTCAGGGCTAGGGGCAGTTTTAGGGCTCAGTGGGGGGTCTGGGCTCAGGGTAGTTTTTAGTACGTGGGGCAGGGTTTTAGGGCTCTGAGCAGTGGGGCTGAGGTGCGATATTTACCACGCATATCCCTATCTATCATGCCTTTAACATGAAGTTGCGTCCTAAAGGCATGCATGGTAAAGGTATGCGTTGTTAAGACGCATTCGTTGTTGGGGTAGCGTGGTAGAGGCATGCGTGGTTTAGCTATGTTTTGGTTTTAGGGGGTTACTCCCTACTTCTGGGAATAGTTCACCTCATGGAGGGGCTGGTGAAGGAGTCCTGTAACCTACAATGTATCCCTTTCCTCCTCCTGATGTAGGAGAAGGCACTCACCAACAACAGGAGAGTCGGAGTGTTGTATTCCTCTTAGGGTGTCCATAAACGGGCTTTCCAGTATCATGTCCTTATATAGGCACAATTCGCCCTGCCCTTATATAGGCATAAAATCCCAGCCCTTATTTAGGCATTAACCGTGCACTCCAAATACAGGCATGGTCTCCGACATCCGTCCACCCTAACGTCACAACGAGTTCTTGAAGAACAGACCCTTAGGCTGCGGGAGTTTCCCTAGTCCAGGACTATTGATTTCTTCAAGGACTCATATATTATGCATGAACCATTATTCCTTAGGGGTTCATTCATGACGTCTTCCGCAGTCCGACTCACGTCAATGCTAACATTCTGAGGTAATTCTCAGGTATAAATATACCTTCCCTAGCCTCTGTAAATCAGAGGAGACCTCGACTTCAGAGGAGCCCGTTTCCCGGCCTGACGCACTGAGAAGACGCTGTCATCCCTGCACGCAGCGAGTCCAGCTTCCAGTGATCTGACTTCCCTTGCGGGGTGTTGGAGTTCGAGTCTGGCAAAGAGATTCCTACCTCTCTCATTCTTCAGGTATGGAGCAGACTAGAACCTAGAGGGACTCTTGGCATACTAGGCATACTGGGGTTAGCGTACTCTTAGTATACTATAGTAAGAAATACTTCACCTACTTCATACCTCGTCCTACACCTGGGTTAGGTTAGGTACATTGGGGTAAAACTAGATTAGAAACGCATCGTATGAGTACTCGCATTTTTAGTCTGTGTTATTTATGTAACAGCATATGTACTAAAAGATAATGCTCTCGCAATATTATTTATTTCTACTGCTCACACTGTACGTATTTATCTCGCATACTGTCTTGTGATCGTAACAGCACATTTTACTTACACCAGAAACAAGACTGTTCAATAAATCCTTTATTGAAACGCCCGTCTATTCTCTTTCTGTGTAACTTGGAGAAAACTAAGCATGCACGACTGAGCTGAGTGAAATAGTTATCTATTGTTTCCACGACTCTGGGACACGTTCTGATTCTAAAAGGGAAACACAGTGGTCATGTTTTGCGGCTGCCAGAAACTACTCCCTTCTTGTTGTCAAGGAGTTTCTAGTGGCCTCTGAGCTAGCTGGCACAAGTAATTAAGTTTAATATACTCGATAGGGACATACTGACCTTAGTCCTATGTCAAACCTATAGGATATATTATTCCAATGCGCAGAGCCTATTAGGGAAATAGGAGCTACACTACATGGCGCCCAACGGTTTGGTAAGGCAGTAATTCAACGTTAGATACTGAGTAACTCAGCCGTGCTTTTTCTCTCAAGACCCCTACCCATATACTCCAAAAGACGTCTGGAGTGGGCAGGGTTAAGTATCCACCACGGCTACATAGGGCAGTACCCTATATATTAGCTGTTTGGTTTGCTCAACGTTGAAGGATACAGTGTTCCAAAATATTGTCCACCTTATCTTTGTTTCCTTGAAACTTGTTCTACATTTTTCAAAAAACAAAATGACTGAAGACACTGGAAACGGTGGAGCTGCGGCTGATCCAGCCCAAGCAGCAGCCTTTAACATTACAGGTTTAAATGAAACCGAGGAGGGTGTCATAAACATCGCTCCAAACTTAAGAAGAGCCATTACTCTAAAACTTATAAAACATGGCCTACCACCAAGAGGAGGTAGAGCAGTTTTCGTGATAGAGGCACACGAATCCTTTCAGACAGAGGTATTCTATTCATGGGTAATATTTCCTGAATCCAATTCAGTAACACACACGTTTCACTTCTACAAAGAAGATGAATCACCAGAGGAATACATTTCTTTTGAGGATATTGAAATTCCATTAACATACCAGGAGCATCAGCTCTGGTTTAAAAGCGCCCTAAAACATCACAAAAACATTACCAGGCTCGGTCCACTAGGTAGACCAGGAGCAACATGGCTGATTCTAGCCGGCTACACACCTCATCCTGAACTGGATATAATGTCAGATGAGGACTTACTTGTTCAAATACAAGAATTAATAAAAATCTACAGACAATTGGTCCAATCTGTCATGCGGACTTTCACAGTCCAACCACCATTAACACTTCCAAATCAAACTCCTACATCTTCTAAAAAGAAGTGGGAGTCTAATAAACAAAAATAAAAAGAGAAATGTTCTCAATCCCGAGGTAGGTCTCCTCAAAAGGAGCCCTCTGAAAGGAGGTATAACCTCAGGAATAGGGATAATTTGAGAAAACCTGACAGGTATCAAGATACTGATACACGTTCCTCTCGTCCCTTTCAGATCTCATCACAGACTTCGGAAAGAAGAGGACGAACAGAACATAGAGAAGAACGCGTGAAATCGAAAGACGACAAACACGCTCCAAAAACTAAAGCAAAACCTCAATTCTCCAAAAAGAAAGTAGCAGGTCTAAAGATCAGACATGCCGAGAATACTGAGAACACAACTCAAGAACGGAGAATGGGCTCAGACAATGCTGGACAGTGCAGCAGAAGTCACAATAGTTCGCCAGAACCTGAAGGAACTTCTGGAGATAGTGGACTCGAATGAGTACATTACAGTCGAGACTGTAGACACCAGGGTTAGTACTCCACAAAAGTTATATGACCTAACACTCCGGATGGAGGGAGACAAACCTAGACAGGTGAAAGCACTTTTTTGGGAAAGACTATCAAAAGGCTATGACATACTTCTAGCAGAAAAGGACTGGCCACCACAATTTGTCAGGGAGTGCCCACATGGCGAGGACATAATTATGCCTGCCTTCTCCAACCATATACCAATGCATCTGAGATATACATGTGCCAGGAAATGGGCAGTGGCCCAGGCCCCAGCATTATATAAAAATCATGTAGGATGGGATGAGGATTCACCTCACCATAAAATACATCTGAAACAAGAACCAACTGCACAACGGCAGTACCCAATAAAGCAAGAAGCTAAAAAACAGGTTAGGGAGATCTTAGATCAACTTGAATATCAAGGGGTGATTGAAACATGCACCTCCTCAATGAACAATCCTTTGTTTCCTGTCTCCAAACTAGACAATACATATCGTCTAGTTTTGGACTACAGACACTTAAACACTTGTTCTAAAACTTTTGCAGTACAAAATGCACATAGCACAGCATTAATGACTAACATTGTGCGTAAAAAATATAAAACAACATTAGACATCTCAAATGGTTTCTTTTGTCAAAACATAGCACCTGAAAGCAGGTACTTAACTGCTTTCTCCATAATGGGGACCCAGCGTCACTTTTGTCGACTCCCACAAGGGTTCAAGAACAGCCCAGGTTTATTCTCAGCGAGGGTAACGGAGTTACTACAAATTTATGACAATGAGGCATTGTCCTATGTCGATGACATTTATCTGACAGACGATGACCTGGAAAAACACTTGAACAGGGTGAGCACCATTATACTGGGATTCGCCTCTGAGGGCTACAAGTTCAACTTTAAAAGTCCCGAATTGCCCATCTCAATGTCCTATTTTTGGGATACGAGCTTTCAAGTGAAGGCAAGAGCTTGGCAGCTAACTTTTTAGAAAAGTGTGCGCTGCTCCAACCTCCAAAAACGCAAAAAAACTTACAATCCATCCTGGGTTTCCTGAATTTTGTAAGAACATACATTCTAAATTACGCAGAAAGGGTTAAACCTCTCTACGCATTAATCAAACCTGATTTTTCGATCAAAAACTGGACGAACGAACACACAGAAATCTTGCGTTCACTCCAGGCTAACATGTTAGCAACAAATCACTTACAAACACGTGTAAGTCAACGAAATTTGGTGATCCGAATAATTTCGGGTCAATGTGGATTCACCTACTTAACCTTCAATGAGGCTGAGAAAATACCAATAGCATACAGATCCCATTTGTACACACAAGCGGAAATGCGCTTCAGTTCAACTGAAAAATTCTAACAGCAGTTCAAACCGCTGTAGCAAAAGAAAGAGCCTTAGCCCAAGGGAAACGCATTATTGTCGTAACCCCGGTACCAGCTTTAGAAGCGGTCACAAAAGTAAGCATTCCAAATGCTAAAGCATTACATCCAAGATGGATACAATGGGTTAATTCTCTTGCTGCAACAGATGTTGAATATGTTTTTGATCCAGATTTAAAAACACAAGCATTCCTGCAATACGAACATGAATGTCCTCTGCCTACTGAAATTCTGCCTCTCGATCAGTACGAATTCATAATTTACACTGACGGATCCGCACAACCCGCAACAGGGAGTAAGCAAGCTTACAGTGCAGCGTGTGCAATCGTTAAAGGTCGCATGCGAAATTGCATCTTCAGACCCATGGTCACAAAATCTCAATCTCTAGGAGATTGCACAGCTCAGCGAGCTGAACTACAAGCATTGCAACTGGCACTTGAAAGTACAGATCGAGAATTCCCCACACTAATAGTGTGCGATTCCTTTTACTGTGTTCAGTCGTATAATGACTATATACAAAACTGGCTTGAAAATGGTTTCAAAGATGCGAAAGGTGGCACAATAAAGCACAAAATGCTTTGGGAACAAGTAGTTCAGTTGAAGAACGAACTACCAAAGGCTCACGTGATCCACACACTGAGTCATTAACGTGATGGCGTTCACGTTGCAGGGAATTCATTGGCTGACGAAGCCGCAAAGGGGGCTGTTCAGACGGCTTCCGTAGCTGCGATCACTCGTTCAAAAACAAAAAATAGACAGTGAGATAATGTTGGCTGTCAATGCATCAAGCAAAGGCAGCAGTGCAGCGTTACCAAAAAAGTTTCCACTCAAGTACTCTTATGTAATTGATGTGAACAACGTTCCTTTTGCTCGAATCCCTGGAGTGGGGGATAGGGTAATTCCAAACATGGAACGCAGAGCAGCCTTGATTTATGAAACACATTTGGGGAAGGGTCTGTCACATCAAGGGATCTCTAAAACAATTTTGACGTTAAAAGAGATGTACTGGTGGCCTGGAATGAATACAGAAATTCACATATTCATCAACAACTGCCTCGACTGTAAATTACAGCGAGAGAGCTACCAGACACCATGCTGCGAATGCGGCAACACAGTACAGACACCACTGTTAGACAGCCTTAGACTATCTACGCGCCTGCGTCCTACTGGACAAAGGCATTCCCACAAATACTGAATCTAGGTTCCTATGGTTATGGCCTCAGCGCTCGGCTGACGCTCGAACTGTTATAAAAGATTTGCGAGTCTTTATCGGCACATACGCAATAGGCACGCTACATTCTGACCAGGGTCCTGAGTTTAGCTCTAGGGCTTACAAAGAAGCCATGGCCAGTCTGGGCGTTGCATTGCGGTACTCCTCTCCATTCCATCCTAAGGGAAATTCGGTTGTGGAAAGGAAAAACCGGGACATAAAGCAGTCTATAACAGCTAGGGTATTAGGTTCGGGTGATGGGTGGGTCAAACACCTTAGTGAGGTTCAGCGCTCATTGAACAACCTGCCAAGAAGTTCTCTAGGGGGGGTCACTCCATATGAGGTCCTATTTGGGACAAGAATGTGGGTACCAGACCTTGAACACGCAGGCACAGTGGTGGAAAATAAACCCTTTGATATCAAAGATCGTTTGGCTGTTTTACAGGAACTAAACAAATTAAGAACGAAACAAAGCAACGTATTTCTACAGCCCACCACCACTGGGGATCAACCGGCTGTCCCAGCAAGGCCTGTCTGGATTCCAAAGGTTGGGGATCTAGTCAGAGAAAAGATTGCGGACAAGAAGGAATTTGGACCTTCTTACAGACAACCAGTACCTGTCCTAGCAGTTCAAGGAACAAGAACAGTACTTCTGGCGCCCCTTGCTGGAAGAAAGGAGAAAAGATTTGTGTCCATCGACCTCATCAAACCACAGTATGTGGCCGATACTAAACAGTAGGCCTCGTGGACTCCGACCTAGTAGCAGACGCACTCCTCTCGCTACTATCCAAGAGGTTCAGACTGAAAGACTGATAACAATCGAGAATTCAACTGTAACTGATGGAGGACTAAGCAACAACGCTATGGAACTCATCCCTCTTGAACACCAAATAACAGTTCGTCCAAATACACCTGTCTACACCAACGTAGCAAGTGATGAACTGGTTCCAGTGATTTCTACAAATCCTGATGCAATTCCAACAATTGACAGAACTGCTTCTTGCTATTTCATTAACTTTGATACGTTCTCAGAAGATCCGAGTGAACCTGAAACGACGCCAGCATCATTGAAATTCAAGCAGCAAGTACAAGACTTTTTCACTTTCTGAAAAAGACTTATTTGGTTTCTCCATGGATTGAACTCTGGATTACATCTGGACTTTTTGTTTTCCTGCTCTGGCTAGCTTTGGTTACAACTGTGAGCGTGCTAAGTGGCAGATACATCCATGTGAACACTGAAGGAAAAGACGTGAACGTACTTTTGAAACCTCATAAATCTTCCCATTGTGAAGCAAGAGACTTGTCATCAGTGAACATCACAGCTGTTCCTATACAGGATGGTATAGTGTGGGACAAAACAGATTTTGAAATCTTCGGTCCGACGGAACAATTGAACATTACGTCCAGTACCTATTCGGATGATTGGGACTTTGAGACTGTCAATGATATAATGTTTGACCTAGAAAAATCTGCTGCATTTTCTAAACATGAATATTTAGAGGGTTCATCAGACTATGAACAAATGTATTGTTATAACCACTATGGTCATCATTATTTGCATAAATCTGCATATCCAAGAAATGTGTTTATGTTTAACCAATGGGAACATTGTCCTACACCACCTAAAGGTAGTTCAAAAACATTTGCTAGTAAGTTTCCATATTTTTCAGGATACAATACATCTGAACCAGAAATGTTTTACTTTAAAAATGTAAACAAGACAGGGCTGAAAATTATGTTAACAAATACAAAACAGATTTACTCTGCGTTATTTAATGCCCAACTGTCTAGACAGGGTTTCGACTTTTGGAAAGACACAATAGACACCAAAACAGTCTGGGGTACTAAAGATTGGCAAGTGCAGGGGATAGAAGCTTTATTTAGAGCCTGCATCATCCCTGAACAAATAATGTTTTTGAATGAAACCATCCAACAAACATCTTGTCTTGGATTAGCCAAGATCAAAGAGATGAACACACCTTCTGTACCAACACCTGCCAGAGATAACGATACACAGGCAGTGGTGACAGTTGACAATATACTACAACTCAACAGATCTAATCCTGATTGGAAAAAATGGTTGATCTGGCCCACAGACACGAATAACTGTCAGGAAAGATTCCTGAATAAAACTCAGGGCTTTACTATTAATAGGCCAGACCCAAGATATGTCCAAAGACAATATCCGGGGGTAGTAACAACATACAGTGTAGGAAAATTATGCCTCGATTGGCTGCATAAGTCTACACTACAGGATGTGAAACAACACTTAACCTTACTTAAAAAGGACGCAGACCTTAGGGAATTCTTGCTTGGACCAAGAAAACCGCGTCAAAAACGTTTCATATATGCCGGCATTTATGCTGCTTATGATGAAGCATGGAAAGTATCACAGATGGAGGCCGCAGAACGAATACGTGAACTTGATCGTATTAATTTAGAGAGAACACTCTCTGTGGTCGACAATGGGTTAACAACTTTGTCCTCCAGAATATATTCATTGGATGGCATTGTATCCTCTGCTATCGACATACTAGAACAAGATTTGGCGATGTTACAGCAAGGCCAGTCTCAATTACGTTCTATTATGTTATTAAGCTGGACGCTGCAATCTTTGCGAGCGGGCTATGTGCCATGGCGTTTTATCAACACAACGGCTCTGTTTGCAGAATACAATCTAACTGATAAACAGATCGAACTGGCACAAAGAGGAGCAAGGTATACAGTGCTGAGCATTGAAAAACTGGAAAAGTTACCATTCACAGTGGCAGATAAACCAGCTACAGAATGGCTTATTCATGGCAAAATAACATTACCTGCGAGTACTTTTCAATTCAGTATTGCCTCAGACAAATGCAAGCAGGCAAATATGAAAGGTTGGGTAAGGAATACATTAAGACATCTTGGGATTTACCGTATACATATAGATGTTGGAGTGGGGATCGTGAAGTGTTTTTGAGCGGTACAAACTGTAAACTTGCACTAAGCGGTTCACTTATGTGTCAGGACATTTCTTTACACGGGGCTTGTAATGGTTCTGTGGCAAATTTGTCTTGCCATCAGCAGGGTACACCAGCTGCTGTGATTAATCCAACGTTTGGACAACTTTCGAATGGGAGTTACCTCATGTTGAATGATCAGAGTTGCTGCGGCATGTTGCCAGGCATCCCATATCTAGTAACGGTCAACTCCAGGGTCACTTGCTGTATGCAAGTATTGTTTGCCCCAATAGACACAGTCAGGGCGTCGCCTCTATGGCCTTCGCTGAACGTCTCTTTTATAAGATTTGATACTTTGAGCAGAATGAAAGCCATGCTTTTACAGCAAACAGTGCCTTTGACCTCGGCCAAAGAAACCTATGATCTACAAGTTGCAAGGACTTCGGCTGAGATACAGACTTTAATACGTACAAACTGCCCTATACATTTTGTGGAAATGATATCACGTATCTTCAACATGTCTGATACAACTGGCATTATACATGTATTTAAGAGCATCTGCTCCGGTCTGTTAGCACCTTTCCAGGCAATACTGGAATCATCCCGAACTTTGCACATTCGGTGTTTGGTGGCATACCATTAATTCTAGCACTTGTTGCCGGGATTCTATTTCTCTTCCTGCTATTGCGCTATGGCCAGCCTATTCGCAGACATCACTCCGAGCGAAATGGAGAAAGCTCTCCTTGAACGAAAGTGCCGTGAGCGAATAGTACAGCTATTGGGCATGACTCGTCTACGGGACCTTAATACAACTTGGTTCCTGTCATTCAGACCAATCTGGCAAGATTGCATCTTACCTGTTCTACGATGCCTGCTATGCGGTGAAGAATGCGTGTTGGACACCTGTCTAACATTTCCATCAGCTACGCCAACGGATGTCGATTCTCTGCTGGACCCGATAACGGCCCATGCTCTGTGTTGTCACCAGAGACTACCAATCCTGATGTCAGCATTCATTGAGATCTCACAGACGCTTCCGGCTGCTGCTGAGGTACGAGAAAGAACTACAGGCACACAGGTAACAACGGACGCGAACATTGCTGCTGCGACCAATGCTGAAAGCAATGCTTCACATCTCTGTGCAATTAATCTGCTACACGAGGTGTTCCAACTGACACCAACTACAGTGGACGATGTTTTGTCTATAGAAGTAGATGATCTCATGTTTACACCAGACCCGTAAACTGACTCTGATTCAGCATACAGTGTTCCAGAGATGCAGTAACAATTTGGCCTTCAATTTTTTTCAAAACAACTTGGAACTCTACCAAAATTGAACTTTTTCCCATTTTTCGTACGAAAATGGTACTACAATCTGCTTAAAGTAGAACTAGCCTTATAATACAGACTTCAAGGTACTTCCACGAACACTTAGTCATCTTGTGTGTCTAAACCAGTTCATTTATTTTCATGACATGAAATGACTTTGACTTTTGAACAACTTATCGATCATTTTCTGTCACATGTAAATATTACTGCTTCTTTTCATTCATGTTGCATTTTATTTTAAATATATGCCTGAAGTGAAAGGCTATGCTTAATATGTACAGTACCTTTTGCATTCTAATTGGTTTTTTAAATGCCTTTTTTAAATGGTTTTATGAAATATTTTAGAAATATGCGGTACTCCATTTTAATGTTTAGCATTTTAAATGTTTAGCATTTTAGTATTATCGTACACACGAAAGTGGAGTGGGTGTTGTATTCCTCTTAGGGTGTCCATAAACTGGCTTTCCAGTATCATGTCCTTATATAGGCACAATTCGCCTTGCCCTTATATAGGCATAAAATCCCAGCCCTTATTTAGGCATTAACCATGCACTCCAAATACAGGCATGGTCTCCGACATCCGTCCACCCTAACGTCACAACGAGTTCTTGAAGAACAGATCCTTAGGCTGCGGGAGTTTCCCTAGTCCAGGACTATTGATTTCTTCAAGGACTCATATATTATGCATGAACCATTATTCCTTAGGGGTTCATTCATGACGTCTTCCGCTGTCCGACTCACGTCAATGCTAACATTCTGAGGTAATTCTCAGGTATAAATATACCTTCCCTAGCCCCTGTAAATCAGAGGAGACCTCGACTTCAGAGGAGCCCGTTTCCCGGCCTGACGCACTGAGAAGACGCTGTCATCCCTGCACGCAGAGAGTCCAGCTTCCAGTGATCTGACTTCCCTTGCGGGGTGTTGGAGTTCGAGTCTGGCAAAGAGATTCCTACCTCTCTCATTCTTCAGGTATGGAGCAGACTAGAACCTAGAGGGACTCTTGGCATACTAGGCATACTGGGGTTAGCGTACTCTTAGTATACTATAGTAAGGAATACTTCACCTACTTCATACCTCGTCCTACACCTGGGTTAGGTTAGGTACATTGGGGTAGAACTAGATTAGAAACGCATCGTATGAGTACTCGCATTTTTAGTCTGTGTTATTTATGTAACAGCATATGTACTAAAAGATAATGCTCTCGCAGTATTATTTATTTCTACTGCTCACACTGTACATTATTTATCTCAGCTTACTGTCTTGTGATCGTAACAGCACATTTTACTTACACCAGAAACAAGACTGTTCAATAAATCCTTTATTGAAAAGCCCGTCTATTCTCTTTCTGTGTAACTTGGAGAAAACTAAGCATGCACGACTGAGCTGAGTGAAATAGTTATCTATTGTTTCCACGACTCTGGGACACGTTCTGATTCTAAAAGGGAAACACCGTGGTCATGTTTTGCGGCTGCCAGAAACTACTCCCTTCTTGTTGTCAAGGAGTTTCTAGTGGCCTCTGAGCTAGCTGGCACAAGTAATTAAGTTTAATATACTCGATAGGGACATACTGACCTTAGTCCTATGTCAAACCTATAGGATATATTATTCCAATGCGCAGAGTCTATTAGGGAAATAGGAGCTACACTACAGGAGCAGGCCGCGAGCACGCAGGGGAGCCAACTGAAGCAAGAGAAGACTTTCAGGAGGACCCACAACCGAAGGCACAGGAGTCGCAAGAGGACCTTAAGCAGCTCACCAAGGATGGAGGCCCACGGTGCAGAGGATGCAGTGAAGACACTGATCTTGGAGGAAGAGGTGCTGGAGGCTGGAGCATCTTGTAGCCTGAAGATCTCTGGAGTGCAGAGCCAACAAGCCTTGGCAACAGCAAGTCAATGAAGTGCACAGGGGTTTGGTCCCAGCAGTTCTGACGAGGGATACTGGCCTCAAAATTGCAGAGAGGACAGATCAGGCCTAAGGGAGTTGCAGAACCACCACCTGTGTTGCTGAGCCTTGGGAAGTCCGTAGAACGACAGGAGCAGCAGACCGGTCAGCTTCGTTGCGGTGCATGCAGATGCAGGGGAGTGACGACTCCACTCCGAAGGAGATTTCTTCGGGTGTCCACAGCTCTGTTGAAGAACCTGGATGAAGAACAGACACAGACGACGAAGAAGACTTGAAGAACAGCGAGACCAGGAACAGCAGGAGTCTTCCAGTCGAAGTCCATCGAAGTCCAAGTGTCCAGACAAATGAAGAGTGACGTAGTTTCAGGGTTGAGTCTTGTCCCACAACGAATCAAAGGACCCACCCACAGGTAAGTCCTTAAATACCCTAAGGAAAGGGTTGGAACGACTCCGGGGTCTCACCCAGAGGAGGGGCTGGACAGAGGGGAAGATACTCCCATGTCCTTTGTCCAGTTTTGCACCAGAGCGGGAGCCAAAGGCTCCATGAACTGGTTCAAACTGGAGTATGCAAGGAGGGCACCAAATGCGCCCTTCAAAACAGTCTGGTGGGGCTGGCAAGGACCCCCAACCCAATACACTAAGTCCTGTCTGGGAGGTGGTCACACCTCCCTGTGACAGGTAACTTATTGTCCTTCCTTCCCCTTCTCGAGCCTGGCTCAGCAGCAGGAGGGCAGAATCCTCCCTGTGGTCTGCAGCAGCACTAGCCTGCTGGCAGACCCTGAAAGGCTGTTACTGGGAGTACAGGGGGGTCCCCTAAGGCACCACCCTGTACATGGGATCATACTTCCAATACTGGAATCCGTGTTGGGGTATGATTCCAACATGTTCCATACCAAACATGACTAGGATTGGTGCAGCCACTATAAAGTTGGACATCCACTATATGTCTAAAATGGCTCACCACACTTATAAAGCCTGGAGAATCGACTCCAGTGTTTGTAGGGTTGTCCTGCTCATGCAGGGGCACCCTCACACTTGTAATCAAGCACCCTGCCCTCAGGACTGAAGAGCCCGCCATAGAGGTGACTTACAGGTTTTAAGTGCAGTGACATCAGATATAAGGAAACTTATATCGGTCGTGAGAGATGCAAGCACCAACTCACACAGACTTCAATGGCAGGCCTGTAGTCACAATTTAAGTGGACTCCGATGGGTGGCATAATACATGCTGCATCCCATGGGAGATCCCTTGTGCACCTATAACCTGGGTACCTTAGTACCATATACTAAGGACTTATAAGGGTACACTAGTAGCCAATTGTAGAGGTACCAAAGTACTTGCCATGTCAATTTAGGGGAGAAAGCACAGTTGCTGGGGACCTGATCAGCAGGATCCCAGCAGACTAGGTCAAAACACACTGACACCAATAAAAAAGTGGAGGTAACCATGAAAGCAGATCCTACTTTCCTACATAAATGTTTAAATGTGTCTGTATAAACTAGAATAAACAACTCGATGGCCTAGAAAACAAACATGAGTAATAAGAAGAGCACGGTTAGCCAAAGCATAATTTGAGGAAAAACAAAATGCTGATTTGGGCTAAAAATGAGAGATGTGTATATTTTTCCTTCATCACCCTCACCAGGATTAAACAGGAAAACTGATGGAAAAATCAAACACGTAGGGAAGTGTGCTATTAATCTGCCACTGAGGTACCTTCAACACTGGTATAGATTTGCTGTCTCACCCCAGTTAAACGCTTCACCTTCTGACTTAAATATTTTTGGGTTATTACAATCCACCAGGGACGCAAGGATGGGATATTCAACTCTACTCCAAAGTCCAACTAAACAAGTTTTCAGCACAACAAAAATCTATGAGTATGATGAACCAGATTTTCTTGCCCACAGAGGGTACACCCTGTGTGGGAAATCCTCAGCACCTTGCCCAGAGGTAGAAAACATGTCTAAGTTCCACTTATCTCCAACTGCTGGGAAAGATCCTCCTTGTCACTGCTGCAGGCCCCAGTTCCTTAGGGTAGGCTTCTAGGCACCAGGCTGCTTTCCAGCCAGGGTTCCCGCCAGATCCTGTCAGCAGTGATCAGCTGGGCCCTGTTTGAGTCAGGAGCGACTCAGCTTTTTGTGTCCAAGAAGCAAACAATAAGGAAGTCAACCACTTGATCCTTGGAGAGAAGTTCCATTACTTCGGTGCCAGCAGGAATCAGGAGTCCTTGTGTCTTCTCCAGAACTCAGGTAGAGTCTTCCTCTTTCAAGATATTTTCTTCCCAGCTCCATAGGTGTTCTGAGGACGTGGTGAGGTGTCAATCTTATCCTCTGCACAAGCCGGTATCTCACAAATTTTCTACACCCTGTCCTCATTACTCTCTCAAACTATCTCCCCACCTCCTTTTTCAGCAGTTCCTCTCTTGGTTTACTGCAGAAATTCCCAGAAGTGTGAAAGCCAAAATGAATTTTTGCTATTCTCTTCATGGAAGAGCTTTGGTCCTTAACTAGCCACTCCTCAATGTAGATGAGTTGTTCTTCAGTCTTTCAAAGTCCAAACTGGTTTTCTTTCCTGCTGGGGTTGGAGCCAGAAGGCCTATGGTGGCCCTGGGAATGTAAAGGCACAATTTCTGCCAGCCACATTTGGCATCCCCACGTCAAAGAAGAAGTGGTAATGCTGTACTTTGCGCTTCCAAATGATCCTGGTCCATCCAAGATGGCTAATCCCTGTTATGTAATCGTAGGTGACAACATTCCTGACTTCCTGGGCTCAGAAACCAAGCCATAGTCCTCTTGGAGTAGGATCGTGAACACTCGCCAGGAATATGTTTTCAGTCTCTAGAGTAGAGTTCAGAGTCAAACTGGTTCTATACCAAATTCTCTCAGGCACCACAAGCTTTACTTTCTCAAAGTTACTTTTCCACTAAAGAGCAGACATCTACTTTCACCTTTGAATTAGATTTTTAAACTAAGTGATAAATAACATTGAATCATGTATTTTGTGTTTTTCCAGACAGATATATAAAATAATGATTTTATTTAGGTCTAGGCCTGTTCATTGAAAAAGCAGCTTTCCCTACACAGTGAAAATAGCGTTGGCTAATTGTTCACTGTGAGGGTATACTATTCCTAATATGTATTATGTCAGATTTGTAAATATTAATCACTTAGCACTGTGACATTAAAAGGCACACTGTAGGCATGACTTATGTAATATAAAAATAGGTTTTTCTATAAGGCAAAAGCACTTTTCCTTGCCATGTATCAATGCTGTGCTTTTAACAACGCCAGAGCACAACAGGCCCCCTGGCAGTCATATTTGTGTCCTATACAGGTGTGGTGTAAATACACACTCCATATAAACTGCACTTAACTTCCACATCACTGATGCAATTTCTGGGCCAAATTACAGTGGCCTTACTAGAACGATAAGTACACTAACTGGGCGAAACCAATTTTACAGTACCATTCTTGGGCAGAACACAAACTGTGGCACTAAAAGGCAGTGTTAAAGAGCGCAGAGACATAATACCAGCAAAAAGGACCCAATACAGGCAAAAAATCAAGAGAGACCAAGCAGAAAAGGAGACTGTGCTGAAAAACCCCTATCTGGGTCATTCTAAAAATATTTCTAAGATTCTACATAAAATAGGCTGCCTTATATTGCTCTCATTTTCAGCCATGGTTTTTTTCAAATCTGATCCAAAAACAGATCATTTGGACGAGAGTGGCATATAAAGTATAGGTAAAGGAAAAGGATGTTCAGAAAGTTTAGCTGCATCCAAAATGTATATTTTCTTCCCTAAGCTTACCAAGGGAGATACACTACGGCATAGTATGCGCCCAATACTTACAGTGACAACATCAATGCAGACATACCATTGGAGAGATATCTAAACCTTTGGCTTAAGAAAACAGAAGCAATTCCTGTGTGTGTGTGTTGTTTATTTGTGTATTTTTGTTAAATCCAGAAAGGAAGCTGAGTTTTTGTGTAATCAAAGACAAAAATAGCAAACAATTTTGCAGTACTCAAAGACCCCAGATGGAGGATGTCATTATTTATGGGCTTGAGTGCAAAAAAGGATGCAAACACACAACTGCTAAGCACACTCCAGGGATAGCAAACAAAGAGGTCTTGACAATCCGCAATAAAATTAAAACACTTTGCAACACTGTTGAGATCAGGGATGCCGATCTTCGAATTGCAGATACACAGGATTCACTTACAAATGATGAACATAAGTTGAGGCATGCTAGCCACTGTACTACAGAAAAAATACTGAACCAAATAATCTGTGTGCTGTGTGACAAATAGCAACTTATTCACACAAAGCCCGGGACTCAATAAGGTTTAGGAGACATTCCTTAACTGACACAATGGCCTCACGCAATACTAGTTTTCAATCAAATGACTGCAAACTCTCATTTTAGAAGCCTCAACAGATATTACAAGAGGCCAATGTTCATGAAGGTAACTCCAAATTGCTTACTGGTCCAATATTTTGGGTTGGAGGGTGGTGATGGTGTTTGGGGGTGAGATAGGGTGGGGGGATGGGTGATCCTATCAATCACTCGAATGGATGGACTTTTGTCAGGTGTGCTCAGAAAGAATTGCTTTAAAAACAATTACATTGCATAAATATTTAGTTTACAGGTACACATACTATGCATTGATAAACATTTATTTCCTATTAATTACCTATATTTGTTCTGTCGGTCACTGGGCCGCAGACTGCCTGATCGGTCATTTGGAAAAGCCACCAGTGCATCATCCTCTGCCTCGTTACATTTGAGGTGACTGTGGAGTTGTGTGTTTGCAGAGTTGAGCATGGCTACTCGAGCTGGTCCAGCATAAGTTCCAGTTTCATCTGGTGTCACAAGTACAAAATGCCCAGCTGCATTGGAAATCAGTGGAGTTATACCTAAAAGCAGATTCACAAAACAGATTTCATTTTTGACTCAGGAAATCAGTGGGGTTATACCTAAAAGCATATTCACAAAACAGATTTCATTTTTTACTCAGAAGATGGAAACAGGCTTCAGGCTTAGATAAAAACAAGGATCCAGCATACACCAAGACGACATTAACTCTCCGGTATTATCTCTTAGGTATAAAAAGCATAATCCCAAGAAGGGCGTCCAGGATCATCCCGATGTTCTCAGGGCCGACCCGGGCACCCTATTCAATTGTATTTTACAATGTATCAGATATATTTAATGACTATTTGCCATCTCCAAATCACAATGTTTTGTGCTTAGCCTCTGTGTACTCTATGATGCCTATTGATTATATGATGCCCAGCCTGCATCTACAGCGGGAAGATATGTAAGCTTACACTGCCCTGTCAGTGATTGATTTAACATGTGATGATGCTTGTTTTCCTTTGTCTTTCCCTTTGTTCTCCTTAAAAATTTCAATAAACAGATTTGTCCAAAAAAAAGCATAATCGGGTACAGACATCAGTCAGCTCGGAATCTGCTGTTTGCTCTTTTAAATCTTGATGTCAACTGTAAATCTCAAACTCAAGTTACCCAAAGATAAATTTGGTGTCCTCTTGAACGGCAAGTCTCATCACAAACTTCAAATGTGGCTTGATGCAATGGAACAAGGGGGCTTCTCTTCTGCCCCACACCACAAGCCAATTCTTTCAGATTCCACATTAACTCCATACTTACAACCACTAAGCACACAGATAAACGATTCCAAGAACCTTAGTCCTGCAACATCTGTGATTCTAAGAAGCAAAAGCACAAAAAACTCCATGCAAGCCTTTCCAGTCCTTGCCATGAAGCAATAGAGTTCCATCCATTTGCAGTTCCTACTTCCCATCACAGTCACAGAATTCAGATAGAAAACTCAAAAAAACTATCTTCAGATGACACCATGTTTGTGATTCTGGAAAAATGAAAGAATTAGAACTGAACTCTGTAAACTTTGAGGCAGTGAATACACATCTGACAACTCAAAGAACAAGTATTGACCACTGTACATTTTAAAGACTCTTAAAGTGCACTAGCCTCAATATAACCCAATTTACTTACATGCACTAACATCAGTTATTTTGCTCATTACTTTTCTGTCCTAACAGCATAAATACAGTCCAAAACAGCAAACAAGATTAAAGTCTACAGCCTGATGGTAAAAGAATGCATAATGTGTTGCCTAGATGGATTTCTCTTGACAGCTGCTCAACACAAAGTTGCTGAACACATCCCTCCTCCATGGTTGAATCCTAATCCTAACAAATAAGCAATACTCATGCCTCTCCAGTCCTTGCCATCTGCCACTCCATCTCAAATATATCATATACCAGCATGGCTGTAGAGAACAGGGTGACAAGTCAATCCTAGGAATTTGTAGAACACTACCACATAATTCAAGAAGAGAGAAGAAGTAGATAATTACACTGATACTCTTCAATCTCTCCACTACCTAAGACAGAAATGGCCACAATAACCTGCTAAAATGTCTAAGAGTGGACCATAATCTTATGAAACAACCTTGAGTGGATATTATTTCTTCCATAACCGTCAAAATATCAGGATAGGTGACCTCCAACACTTCAAGAAAAGGACCAACAGTAGTATACCCCATGGGCTATACCTCCCACTATTGTCTTTCAATATAAACAAGTGAACCTGGTACACGAGAATAGAAATCAAACATTAAATTACATATGCAGGCTTGGCACCCAAATCCTACTCTAACAAGAGAACGGGTCTAAGAGAAACACACATTGATGACATTAGAAGCAACATTTTATAAAGGGACATAAAAACCATTTTGCCTTGAACCGTCATGGAGGTCCCGGTATGAACCACATACCGGGAGGGTCACATCACACCCTTCATCTGGCCTCGTTCTCCAAGAGAAACCCTCAGCCCAGTCCTGCTCCAAAACTAAAATACATAAGCTTTCTAAATCAATCACTTATGCCTTTCTAACATCCAGGGCAAAAGTTTTAACCTACTGCCAGCATGATTTCTTTTCCAAATAGAGCACACCTGGGTTAGTCTAAGAGAATTTACACAAGGCTACTCCAGAATTTCATCCACAAGCTATATTTGTTACAAAACAATGCATTTTGGATGAATACAAAGAACAAGAAAACACAAAACTGACTACAACATATGTCTTAGAAGTGTTCTGTTTCCTCCAGGTTAGAATACAAATTACAATTGAAAGCAATCTCAATCGTTCATAGGGCCTTTGGAGCAAGAGTCTAGTCTTGCTGCAAAAATGTTCAAGAAAAGTTTAGTCTAACTATACATTCCTAACCATACAGTCAATCTCCAATCAGTTCAAACTTCAAAGCAGGTCTTTTTGTGTGCAGGACAGCTCTGGAAACACCGAATCAATCCTGAGAATACTAACCAACAATCCACTATTAAAGAAAAATTTAAAAACTGCCTGTCCAACAAGTCTTAGACAGTCAGTAAGCATCCACGAGCACACCCTCAAGAAGATTCATATTTGGTACTCCACCTTTTTTAATCGAATGCATAACCTTGGTTATCAACAAGCCACTGACATCACCAATCAAGCTTAAATGCTTCTGCACACCCTTTGCGTCATGAAGTGTTCTGAAGTTGCTGTAAAGAGATATATGTGTCGCTTTTTGAAATAAATAAAATACGTGCTTGTCTATTGTCTCCATATACAACTAGAAACAAATCCACCCACATAGCAAGTAACCAAGTCATCTACTAATTCCGGTATCTGTATGATGTTCTGACAACCCACCTTCACGACCCCATCATTCACTTGGGATTTCTATCTAACCATCATTCATAAATAAAACCCAGGAGGCATAAACATCATGAAATATACATGAGCTCTTAGTAACATACCAGGATTGAGTTTCATCACAATCTTCTTGGCAGCTGGCCGGCAAATGGCAAAGAAATGAAGACTTATTTGGTGGAAGGTTTTCATCTTCAGCTGCTGTGCATTATCTTCCATCACTGGACCAATTATATCGATAATCTGCTTCACTTTAAAAGTTCCTACTTGGTGTGGCACAAAAGAAAGCATAACATCCTGAAAAGATATAAAGAAAACTGTGAAGGTCAACATTCAAAAAGATAACAGACATGTTTCACAAAATGATTTCTAAATTCAAACTATCTATCATAAATTATTGTTCCTTCAATAATAAATGCTTGTTGTTCCCTGTGTGCAAGAAGGGAACCCTCAAAGGAAGTATTCTTATTGGCTATTCTCTATTGTATCTTGGATGTGACATTTGTATCTTCCTAGTTATTTTGTAAGCACATTTATGCATTCCTGGTAAAGCATTTCATTAGCAAATCGTGAATAAATGCATAATTCAATAAGAAGGTATGTTTTATTTGGAATCATACTTTGTAACAGTTCACAGAGCTATCGGGTGGATGGAGACTAGCAGAGACTGAACATAGAAGTTGACTTCCATAAAGTGTTTGTTTACCAATCAAGAAAACATAGCAGACTCAAAATATTTTTCCATTCGGTGGAAGATGTAGTTCATTGATAAGGCAAAGGGTGGCGGCGTTGTCTGCAGCCCAAGATGGTGGTCGCTAAGCGACGAGCTCCGGGCCGGGGCACCTTATCCGCCTATTATCCGTCATTCCCTACCTTACTAGTCAGCTGCTTACATCGCTGACCGCTGGTTCCCAACAACCGGCTGCCTCGAACGCGCTTTCCGGCTCTCGGAGACCCCGGGAGAGTGGACTTCTGGACGGCGCTCTCTGGTGTAACTCGAGGCCTGGTGCGGAGGAGGAGCCTTGTCAGCCTCGGGCTGGCCTATGGACTGGCGAGGCCGAGTGGGACTGGCTCCGGCTGCGGTGTCTGCTCGAGCCCCCGGACTGAGGCCTCCCCGCCCACCTTCCATAATTGCTGTCGGCTGGATCCGCCTGGCACGAGACTGTCCGGGATCGCCTGAGAGATCCGTACTCCTGCTGCTGCCTGGGTGAGTGGAGTGCACGCCAACACCTTTGGGTCCTACGACCTGCCGCTGCCGGCGGAAGGGCCCCTGCTCTCCACAGGACAGATTCGCGCCACGCGTCGGTGGCGGACCCCTGCTGTGCCCACAGTGTCTCGCTCAGCTGACTGATCAGTACAAGGGCATACGGGGGCCTCTCCGGCGCATCGGTAACGCTTGCTGCTGTCTGCGGGGCCGCCACACGCCGCGCATCGGAAGCGGGTCCCCTGCTGTATCCGCGGTGCTCCGCTCAGCTGGATGGGGATTGCGATGCGTTGAGACCGGTGACCGTCTTGTGTCTCCGCTTTTTCCCCCCTTCCCTCCAGAACGGCGATATAATGGCGACCGATGGAGCTGGGTTGCTGAACCTGTGTCCCACTCAGTGAGGGTCTGTGGGCTTATGCTGGCTGCGGCCTGTGGACTGGCTTGACTCGAAGCTGCGGGGACTGGCAGATGTGTATACTTTGGCCCCCTGTTCGGCTTACTGCTGTCCTGCCTGGGCGAAGCCTGCACTGATTCACCGGAGAGACCCGTGCCACCACCGAAGCCGAGGTACGTGGAGTGCATGTTGATACCCCACGAACGCACTGCCTGTTCGTAGTAGGAGCTGGGCGTCCAACACATCGAGTCCTCACTCACTTCCTTGTCGGTTGGTCCTTGGTCCATCAGTGGTTATATTATACCTGCCACCGCGTGGTCATCGCACTGCTGCGCTCCGACCCCGACCATGGGCAAAGGGAAGCCCAGAGCGGCTACTAGGTCCGGGAGGACGGGCTCACTCTCTCCTACTTCGGGACACTCATCCAACCGATCACATCATGCAGAAGGAAGTGTCGGTACCAACGCCTCAGTGGATAAACTGGACATGAATTTACAGGAAATCCGTGATTCTCGCTCTGTACTAGAAGCGCAGCTGGGCATGATATCAGTTGATCTCAATTTATTGAAAGATGATCATAAAAATTAGCTGATAAAGTTAAAACCGTTGAGCAAACTGTAGAAACCATGTTACCGCAGGTGAAAGCCCATGAAGAACAACTCTGTCACATGCGCCAACAGATTGATTCTCTCCAAGCCCGGGCCGATGATGCAGAAGGTCGGGCACGCCGCAACAACCTCCGTATTGTTGGATTACCGGAAGGAACGGAGGGCTCCGACCTCACGGACTATATAGAGTCCTGGCTGAAAAATAGCGTGGCCCCGATCGGACTATCCGCACACTTTACAGTAGAGCGGGCACACCGTGTCCCCACACGCAGACCAATACCTGGCGCCAACCCACGTCCAATATTAGCTAGGATCTTGAACTATAGAGACCGGGATCGCGTGTTACAGGCGGCGAGAGATAACGGCCCATTGCGGATTGATAATGTACAGGTCTCAATATTCCCTGATTACACCCTGGCTGTACAGCGAAAAAGGTTTTCATTTATGGAGGTAAAGGCCCGGGTCCGGGCAGCAGGCCTGACGTTTGCTCTACTGTTCCCAGCAAAACTGAAAATCATCTATAATCAGCGCTCCTTGTTTTTTGATACTCCTGACAGTGCATGGGATTGGATGGACAAGACCTTCCCTGATGTTCAACCTACTAGACGGATGGATTCCTCACAACCGAAGTCGCAGCGCCCCCTCGAAGACGCAAAAGGGGCTCCTTACCCAGAGTTCAGCCACTAGTCCCCCGCTTCGTCAACAGGTGATGGAGGGCAGGCGTGGGGCCATTCAAACCGCCACAACCTTTCGTACGTCTCGCCCATCCATCAGTGCCAGTCCGTCCGAAGATGCTAATACGGACTCGGACTCTGACGGCAACGGCAGCGTTGCGTTGTTTCCCTCTATAGGCACGCAACTTAGTAATGATCCTTTGGCGTAAACTGTTTGTATGTTATTGGATACAGGACTCCGAAGGTGACTCCCAGTTCACTTTCAGTCACCGGTACAGCTTGTTGTGTCATTATTACAGGCATGCTTACTTATTCCACTTGCAGTATACAATGTTCCTAGTATGTATGCACAACCGATAGGGATGTTTCAGAAAGTCCCCTGGCCCGGCCCGCGTGTTGGGCGATTTTATATATAGCTCATTGTAATTGTTTGGATATTGATAGTGTTGGCGACCTTCCCCCGTAGGCGTTAGCAACTGTTAATGTAAAGTATGTTCTTTTTGTTTACATGGTTTGGTCGAACGCAGTTTGGTCGTTGGACCCAGTATTGGGATATTGTTGAGTTATTTGTATTTTTGCCGCATGGTCTGGGATTTGGGGGTGGGTATGTGGGGGTGGTGGTGGGGGTGGGAACCGGGAGATCTATCAATATTTACGGATGATGTCTACTGTCAAATCTTATACTTTCATCTCATGGAATGTCCGGGGTATGGGAACTATCACTAAACGGCACAGAATAGCTGCGCAACTACACCGCCGCAAAGCTCACATAGTATACCTCCAGGAGACTCACCTGGTTCCCTCCGAAACTATGAAACTACAAAAAGGTGGCGGGGTCAATTTTATGCGACTGCATATTCTGCCTTTTCTAGAGGGACTGCAATATGGATTCGGGCGGGATTCCTTTCTCCCTTAATGAGAGTAAAATTGATGACCAGGGTCGGTTTGTCCTCCTTCTTGGAGCATTGGATGGTAGACAGGTAGTGTTGGGTTCCCTTTATGCTCCGAATACAGATCAAGAGGCATTCTTCGCACGGGTCTCTCGAGCACTTTCAGAATGGTCACACTTCCCATGGTTCTTGGGTGGAGATTTAAATGCGGTATTTGATGTGGATCTTGATCGATCTCATCCTCCCTTATCTAATACAGCAGCGCGATTACAGGCTGTTAACTTGACAAGATGGGCACGAGGTTGGAATTTAATAGACATATGGAGGTCCCTACATGTTAATATGCGAGAATATTCCTTTTATTCTTATCCACACAAATTACACACTCGATTGGACTACTTCCTTTGCACTCCAGATTTAGCCCCTTCCGTTGCGCAGTGTGGTTATCTGGGCAAGACCTTATCTGACCATAATCCCATAGAACTATTGCTGACCTGGGGCCGTTCCCCCGCTCCTATCCCAACGTGGAGAATACAACCTATACAATTGGAAGATCAAGTTTATCGGGCCGCTTTGGCTACGGCTATCACTACATATTTTATAGATAATGAGGGCACTGCCTCGTCCAGATCCTTTGAATGGGAGGCCTTCAAAGTAACCATTCGCGGGGTCTCCATGGGAACCTTGGTGGGTTCGCGGAGGGAAACGATTAGGGATATAACAGACCTGGAAGGGGAACTACAGGCTCTGGAGGTAGCTGCCCAGAGGAGCAATGAGGGTGTAGAGCCGCTGCAGACCGCTAGGATTAAGTACGCGGAATTACTGGAACGCTTGCGACTGATAGATTTTCATGCCTACACACTGCGTACACATTCCGAGGCGGATAGAGCAGGCACATTATTAGCACGGCTGATTAAACCTTCAATGACCCCCACTCCTATCTTGGCGATACATACAGTCCATAACACTTTGGTTACTTCTCAAGCTGCAATTAATGCTGCATTTCAGGAACACTATGCTCAGCTATATACTGCCCCCTCTTGGATATGGCCGCTACAACAACTGGTTTCCTGGCAAAGATCCAACTTCCTACTATATCGGCTTCAACCGCCGAAGACTTGGCAGCTCCGATTACTACTGCAGAGATTCGTAGGGCGGTTAATGCATTAGCTCGTAATAAAATGCCGGGCTCAGACGGCCTCCCTGTGGAGTTTTATTCCACTTTTGCAGATACACTGATTCCTAGATTACTGCAACTTTATACCTCCTCTTTCGACGAAGGTGCCCTACCTCCCACCACCAGGGAGGCATTAGTTACGTCTCTATTAAAACCTGATAAGGATCCGACTGAACTTCTGTCTTATAGACCACTCTCGATTCTTAATACAGAATACAAGATACTTAGTAAGGTTTTGGCATCACGGCTCCTTCCGCTACTTCCCCGATTGATCCATACGGATCAGTGTGGGTTCATACCCCAACGCAGTACCTCACTGAATATTCGTCGGCTTCATGCCTTGTTACATACAGCGTCGGAAACTTCACCTCTTGCCGGCTGCTTGTCATTGGATGTCCGTCAAGCATTTGACACCCTAAGCTGGCCTTATATGCTAGCTGTATTGTCCAAATTCGGACTGCCCCAGTCATACTGTACTTGGGTCAGATTGCTTTATACTAACCCCACAGCTCGTGCTAAGACAAGCTCGAGCATCTCTCCCTCCTATACTGTTTATCGGGGAACGCGCCAGGGCTGCCCCCTATCCCCCTTGCTTTTTGTGTTGGCCCTCGAGCCTCTTGCACACTATCTGCGTCAAGTTATGGTTCCTTATGGCATCCCCCTCCGGGGTGTGATTCATTCGGTATCACTCTACGCCGATGATATGTTATTATATTTTCGAGATCTAACTGGAGATAAACGCACGGTAGCTACTGTTTTTACTAGCTTTGGGGAAATATCTGGCTTATGTCTTAACGCCTCTAAATCAGTCGCCTACTTATACCTCTCCTTATTTGCAATTTGGTCAGATGCAATTTAGAGTGGAGCCTGTTACTTTTAGATATCTGGGTATCTACATATATAGATCCAATGCAGATACCATAGATGGTAACGTGGTGCGAACAATCAATTCACTACGTTCCCAGATTACCTTCTGGAATACGTTACCATTGACAGTGGCGGGCCGCTTGGCGGTGTCTAAAATGGTTATGTTGCCCAGACTACTTTATCATTTTGTGAATCTACCGGTTATCCTCCCGGCCTGGATATTTAAAACACTCGATACCTTGTTGTCCTCTTTAATTTGGGGGTGGGTAGACACAGGTTAGCGTTGGCTAAGTTACAGTTACCTAGTAATGCGGGGGGACTGGGAGCACCTGATTTTAAAACATATTGTATAGTCGGACAATTGCAGTGGCTGGCATATTGGTTGGCGGGCAAGAATCTATTTGAAATTGGGCAATCCCCAGACTTTTACAACGTGGAACCCTTCAATCACTGCTATGCCCGGGTGCGACGAAACTGCGGGATCCTCCTTATCTTCTGCAAGTTGCATTACACTATTGGAAACAAGCCCATAAATTAGCAAAGCAGCCCTTTCCGTACGCCCCGAACATCCCGCTCTGTGGCTTACCTACCAGGCGCGGGGTAATATCAATGAGTCGGATAAGAGGGTGGACACAGATGGGGGTAGGGACAATTGGTGAGTTCTTCCTGGATGGACACCTGATGCCCCACGAGGAGTTTGTACATAATCATTCTGTGCCTGGTACATTGTTTCTCACTCACGCAGCAATAGTCCACTTTATTCGGAAATATTGGTTCATAGACCAGGGGGAACCTCCAACTTTCCACTTATTGAAATCTATTCACATAATGGGACATGGCCGTCACTTGGTACGTTGGCTCTATCGGGGTTTGAGGGAGCATTTACATACTCCATTACAGTATCTCAGACAGAAATGGGACGTAATACTTCTCCGTGAGTTAGAAGACAGAGAATGGGCCCTAATGTTAGAACACCCTCGGCGAGTATCCCGTAATTGCCGGTTAAAAATGATACAATTATTCATAGTACACAAAGCATACCTAGCCCCGACAACAATACGCAAGATGTACCCGAATGCGTCCTCGGCTTGCCCGAGATGTCAGGCACAAGAGGCCGATTTTATTCATATGCTATGGTCATGCCCAGTACTAAAGGGGTTTTGGTCAGACGTTATCCAGAGTATGGTAGTTCTGACGGACCGCACATCATGGGAAACGATCGAGGCCTGTCTCCTGGGGCTCCCCCCCCCCTTCCTAAGAAGGCGAAATTGTTGCGTCGATTTACCGGATTGGCCCTGATGCTTGCCAAAAAGCTGATTACACAGCGCTGGAAATCCAACACGGTGCCCCGTGAGGGCAGATGGCATGAAGAGGTTATCAGGTGGGCGGTTGCAGAGAGGGAAGCATTACAGCGTGAAGAATATAGGGGATTACGAAAACGTCCAATATCCTTAGAATGGGCACACCTGATAGAACTTTTTAAAGCAGGCATGGGGGACGAGTTAGAAGAATCGCAGGTCACAGTGTTGGAAAGCAGTGCAGACGCCTGATTACTGTTAGTGAGATGATAATGTTCCATACTCCTTACCTTTCCCATGCACCTCCCTTCCCTCCCCTTTCCCCCCCTCTTCCTCCCTCTCCCCCTTCCCTTCCCCCTCTTCCGCCGCCCCCCCCCCCCCTTCCCTTCCCCTATAGTTACAGACCTGACAGTCACCAAGTATGGAAACAACTGATAAGGTGTATTGTCTATGTAGCGGCAACATTTGTTTATTGTTTAGTTTTGGGTATTGTTGGGGGTGGGTTCCTTAGGTAGGGATTAATGAGTGCTGCGCTTTTCGTCCATATACAGGATTCTACATTATGTGAACTTAGAATGTATGCTCATTTATAGTATATGATGATAACACACTTAGTATTGAATAGTTCAGTATTTTACATATTGTCACTCAGTATATATATATGACTAATGTTATCTTGTAATAGAAAATTGTAACCAAATGTCTAATCTTGGCTATGTATAAGTATATATCTCACCCGCAGTACTCAATAAAAATTTTGTGGAAAAAAGAAAAAAAAAAAAAGGCAAAGGGTGGCCTAGAGCTCTCCCACCAGTAGCAAGGCCAGGAGCCATGAAAACCTATTCTGGAGCACGCTCACTTCAATTTCAACAATGCACACACTTTCAAAAGTATTTTCCATATAAAGTGCCACATGACCTCAGAATAAACAATGCAACAAAGTGGAGGCACTATTGATTTTTAGTAGGTTGTCATTCTCAAATATTTCTCAAGGTCCTTCATATTTGAGATGAAGGGTAACACATCTGAGGTTAAATAGCCCCTCAAGTCCAGACACTTCATAATGGGTGTGACAATTTAAAAAATGAGTTGAGAACCATCAGCAGTCAGCATAATTGATACTCACATATCATGCTTCTGTGGGCCAAACTCTGATGACCAGGTGGACTGATATGAGGTAATGGAAAAGGTAGGGTATCCCCTTGTTGTGCAAACATCGTCTTATGGAGTACTATAAGATTTCATAGAGTCCAGCAGGTTGATTTCCAAGAGTTGGGACTTGACTTGGTGCCCATTGTCAGTTCTCAATTAATTAATCAATCAATCAATCAATCCGGATTTATAAAGAGCTGCTATTCACTCATGAGGGGATCCAGGTTCTAGGAGCCAAGCTGCTGGGTGGAATCAGTTAAATAACCAGGTCATGAGTCTCCTTCTGAATTCCTGAAGGGAGGTTGAGGTTCGGAGGTGGTGGGGGAGGCAGTTCCAGTACTTCACAGCGAGGTAGGAGAAGGAGGTCCTCAGGTCCTCCACTGTTGCTTCAGCTGATGCGGGGGTGTGAGCAAGAGAGAAGGAGGCTGAACACAGGTGTCTGGAGGGTTGGTGGAAGCTCAGGTGGCGGTTGATGTAGGCTGGTCCTTGATTGTGGAGGGCTTTGTAGGCGTTGATCAGCATCTTGAATTGGCATCTCTTGTGGACAGGGAGGTCGTATAGTTTCTTTAATTGTGGGGTGGTGCAGGTCCATTTGGGGAGGTTGAGGATGAGTCTGACAGCTGAGTTCTGTATGGTCTGCAGTCTCTTCAAGAGGTGAATAGTAATTATTACGTAGAGTGTGTTGCCGTAATCCAAGTGGTTGGTGATGAGTGCTTGAGTGACGGTGCGTCTGGTGGTGACTGGGCGCCATCTAAAGATCTTTCAGAGCATGTGTAGAGTGAGGAAGCAGGAGGAGGAGACTGCGTTGATCTGGTTTTTCATAGTGAGTTTGCGGTCCAGGATGATGCCTAGGTTCTGGGCTACAGCTGTAGGAGTGGGTGAGGGTCCCAGTTTAGCAGGCCACCCAGTCATTCCAGGGGGAGGTGTTGTTCCTGAATACAGCACTTCTGTTTTGTCTGTGTTGAGTTTGAGGCAGTTGTTTTGCATCGAGTTCGTGAAGCGGGTCATGCACAAGTGAAAGTTGGCCCGCATGGTGGAAGGACCCTAGGATAGAGACAGGGTGAGCTGGGTGTCGTCTGCGTAGGAGATCATGTTCAGTCCATGGGTTCTGACGATGTTGGGCAAGGGAGTCATGTATGTGTTGAACAGAGTAGAGTTGAGAGATGAACCTTGAGGGACGCCACAGATGATGTTATTGGGTTCTGAGGAGAACAGTGGAAGGCGGATTCTCTGTGTTCTTCCAGTGAGGAAGGATGTGATCTATTTGAGGGTGTCCTCCTGGATTCCGATCTGATGGAGCCTTTTGATCAGGGTGTGGTGGGACACAGTGTCGAGGCTTCTGAGAGGTCGAGGAGGATCAGAGAGGCCGCATCTTCCCAGTCTAGTAGGGTTCTGATGTTGTCGGTGACTGCGATCAGGGTGGTTTTGGTGCTGTGGTTTGTGCGGAATCTGGATTGAGATGAGGCCAGAATATCGTTGTTCTCCAAGTATTCAGCGAGTTGGCAGTTGATGGCATTCGAGGACTTTGGTGGGAAAGGGGAACAGGGAGATTGGCCGGCAGTGGCAGCTCCTCCACTAAGGCAGAGGAATGTCGCCCCACTGACTTCTATAGGAAAAATAAAATGATAATAACGTATTGTTATTATCATTTTATTTTTTCTATTTAAGTCAGTGGCTCTTGGGGCAGGGCGGGGCAGGCCAAAGCAGGGAGAGGAGTGGTTTGTCCTAAGTGTGCAGGACTGCGTGGCAAGCCCTCTTGGGCCAGCCAAACAGTCCTGCGCACTTTGCATCTTCCCCAACAGGCTTGCTTTATACAATCTGGTGAGGAACATGCAAAGCCTCCCAGTCCCCTTCTGAGCACCGAACCACGGCGCTCAGACCAATCACAATGCTGCATACAGCGTTGTGATTGGCTATAGGGAGCCTGGGAGTCCGGGTTGCTTCCTTCTGCTGGCGGAGACAGGAAGAAGAGGATGGAGGAGAGGCAACTGCTGGTCGGCCGGCCCAGGGAAGTGTTTTTTTTTCCCATTTCATTCCTGCACCACACCCCACCACTCCCGATCGGTAGCAGCCGCTACTGTGGGCCAGTAGTTCCTGAAACATTGGAGTCGGCGGACGGTTTCTTGGGGAGGGGTTTGACTTCAGCGTGATTCCATTCTTCTCGGAAGGTGGTCGAGGTGATGGATGTGTTGAAGATGGTCGTGAGCTTGTTGCTGATAGTCATGCTGCTGAGATTGAACATGTGGTGGGGAAAGCGGTCTGTGGATGCTCCTGAGTGTATGGAGTGCATGATGGCAGTAGTGCTCTGCATGGTGAGCTGGTCCCAGGCGGTGATCCAGTGGTCGGAGTTTGCTTCTGTGAGAGCTTGGAGGCTGAGGATGTCAGAGGCGGCAAGTTGGGGTTCGAAGTGTTTCTAGATGGTGGGGATCTTGTCATGGAAGAAGTCCGCCACAGTGTCACAGAGTTCTTGGGAGGGGGTGATAATGTTTCCAGTTGCTATGAGGTTGGAGAACTCCTTGACGATGCTGAAGAGTTCTTTGCTGTGGTTGGTGCAGGCTTCGATACAGTCAGTTAGGGCATTCTTTTTCGTCTCTTTCTGGAGTTGGTGGTAGTGGTTAAGCAATGTCTTGAAGGTGATGCGGTCAGTGGGCTCCTTGCTGGTGGGCCATTTCCTTTCTAGTTGCTTGCAGTTGCGTTTCGTGGTTCTCAGTTCCGAGGTGTACCAACTTGCATGTTTGGTGGATCTCTTGAATTTGGTGGGTTTGATGGGGGCGACTCTGTTGGTGCAGTCAGTGATCCAGGTGGTGAAGCTCTTGACAGCCTGTTCTAGGTTGGTTATGGTGTCGGGGTGGGCTTTGTTGAGGGTGTTGGTCCATTGGCTTTCGGAACCTTTGCTCTAGCTGCAATGTGAGGTGCTGGGCGGCTTGGTGGCGGTGCGGGGGCTGCTGTGATGGTGAAGTGGACGATTGAGTGGCCCATCCAGGTGAGCGCGGGGACATGGCTGTATTTGACTCTGTTGCTGGCTGTAAAAATAGGTTCCAGCTTTTGTCCTGCATTCTGTAATTGACTAATTGAGTGAGGCCGATGTTGGTCATGCTTTTGAGGAGGTTGGCTGTGTTGTAGTTTTCAAGGTTAAAATTGAGGTCTCTGAAGTAGATGTAGTGTTCAGTGTCGGTGGCCACGCACCGATAAATTTGGCGATGGCGTCACAGAAGCCGGGGCGTGGTCCTGGAGGTCTTTAGGTGAGGGTGCCTCTGATGGTGGATTTGCAGTCTGTTCCGAGTTGGAAGTTGAGGTGTTCCATAATGGGGTGGTGTTATCTATGGCGGTAGTACAGAGGATGGTTTCTTTGTGGATGATGGCATTTCCACCTCCATTTATGTTGATGCAGTCCCTGTGTGCTATCTTGTAGCCGTTGAGGAGTGCCGATATCACGTGCGGATATAGGGTTGAGCCATATCTCGGTGAAGTAGACAACATCGGGGTGAGGGAGGTGATGGTGTCCTAGATCTCTGTGGCATGTTTGCAGAGTGATCAGGTGTTGAGCACGAGGCAGTGGAGTAGTCCAGGCGCTGTCGTGGTTGGCATGATGTTGGCGGTTGCGTGTGTGGGTGCTCTGGTGTTGCAGGAGAAGAGGCAGTGGCAGCATATGAAAGGTCTCACTGATGAGCATGGAGAGGTGCAGCAGCAGTTGTTGCAGAGTCTGGAGTTCAAGGCTTTGAGCTCGGCGCTGGGGTAGCTGTGGGTGACAAGAGATCCAGGAATCCTGTCGCAAAGCGCGGTTAAGGTGCGGACAGGGCATTCACGTGGCACCACCGATGCGTGCCCGCGATCCAGCCTCTATTAAGTAGGTCCTAGGAGGGGAGCTGGGAGACGGGAGGCGAGACGGGCCAGCTCACTGCACAGAGGCAGAAATAAAACACAAATTAAAAAAAGGCAACAAGGCACAGATACAATAACTGCACACAAAACAACAGTGATGGCGGTAACCAGGCGCAAATTACAGTAATAATGCACAGAAAACAACAATGAAGGAAGACTGAAAAAGAACCCAAAGAAAAGCCAGGAAAATAAGCACTAAGCTTACGTCAGGGAGGGGGGAGCTGGCACACAGACCTGCTTCCATAACATCTCTTTATTCCTGGGGGAGGAGATCATTTCATGCATTAGACATCTTATTGAAAAACCTTTTGCACTTGATAATTTTTGTTTACTATGTGGGTATTGGTTGGACAGGCACTGATTCCAAGTAGAAACAGATGTTCTCCTGGAAGATGGAGGGACTGTCCTCAAAACTGAACAGTTACCATCACTAACTGTTGCTGGGGACTTTCATGTGAGATTAAGGGGTGCCTGGTCTTATACACCACAGGGACACAAAACATAGGGTAATCTCCCATTTCCTTGGCTTGTGTTTATTCTTGGCCAAACACTTAATCACTCGGAAATGGAAATCACCTGCACCCCTCACACTTGCAGCCTGGACACAGTCCATGACTATGTGGGCTCAAGCAGAGAGTATTGCCCTACACACAGAAGACACAATGGTTTTCCGCAAATATCCCATCACAGCCAACTGGGATACTATCCTGACTGACCTTCACACTGCTTTACAAAGCGCAAACAGTGCCCCAGACCGCTCACCCAAAACCAGGGTGGTGGTAGCAGACTTGTAGGGGGCCCTTTAGACACACAATATCCACGTGACACATTGCTTTTCCCCGCACCGTCTGAACTATTGGGATGATCTGAGATCTCTTTCAACCACTATGTTGATGTACAGTGCCACATGCTCTTGGGTTGGGGGGATGTGGGCCCGTGTTTTATTTGTTATTGTTTAATGATTAACAGTTTATCTTTTGCTTCTTACTTGAGTAACACTGAATCCTCCCTTTGTTATGTATAGCTGAACTAGTTCCCAGCTCTGATACAATCACTTGTAAAATAGACAGAATATTTCAGCATGAATACTGAACTGCACAATAAGTACAGTCTTATAATGTTTGACACAAATTGTAGTATTCATTTGCCGTCCATCTCAGAGTGACGTAACTGTTATGGATATGTTATACGCATTGTTGTATGTGTGATTTACCATGATTAAAACCCAATAAACAGATTCAAACAAAAAAGGGGTGCCTGGTCTCCTGATTGCTGAATGAAGCCAAGGGTGACGAATCAGGTAAACCACCATTGAATCATACAACCCCATTAACAGGGGGAGTCAGTTAAACTGTGTTATGATGAGCAAAGCTCGAAAAATAACTTATGGTGGAACCACCTTGGATTCTCCCGCTTGTATTACATTTGTAGCTGAAACACGATCATCATTTATGTTGCCAGTACTTAAGAGGAGCCTGGCTGATAAATATGCCAGAAAATAGTGTTAAGCAATATAATAAATATTGATGATCTGGTAAGTTACGGTGACTACCAATGGCTGAAATTCCTGCTAGTTGCACATTCAACACTCCATTCTACATTACTCCTGGCTAGTTTGCAGAAATGGGTTGAAGGCAGTAATATCCTGAGCGCTTTGCAGACGAAATTCAGAGAAAGTACTGGAACCATTGATCAGGTCCTGATGTTGTACTTGATTCAAGTCAAATAGGTTATTATAAAGCAATTTACCCAACAACTTACCTTTATCTATCTGCAGCTACCCTTTAATTCAATTAAGTGCAAATTATTATGCTATGCGTAGAAGGGCATGGGGTGGATGTGTATGTAGAAGAAGCAAGTAGGACTCTTAATGAAGGCCAACTAGGTACGAGTAGTTCTGGTCCATCAGGTCAACTAACCCAAGCAATGAAAGACAGCTATGTTACGTGTAGGGATATGAACAAATGAACTCTACACTAAAAAGAAACAATCTCTGATTTACACCAGATACCCTTAAGCTTACTTGCATTAAAGTCATCCAAGTTTCAGTTGAGGCCCTCCGCTTCTTGATGAATACAATATTCCACACGATTCTTATTGTCCTCCGCTAGTTTGCAAATACTATATTAATCAAACAAGCCTTTTTATAATAGCTACCAAGACAAATGCCTGCTTCCCTGTTTAATCTGTGGATCATGGATAACACCCATGTTCCTTTGCCTGAATTAAGTAAAAGCTAAAATTGTATTCAGTGTAACTTTTTTAGCATTTTGTCTTTCACTCAATAACAATCTCTTAACCGTTTGCTGCAAACTTACAGTGTTGCCATGGTCTTTTAATTTATCAACTATGCTTCTCAAATGACAGTCTCTATAAAAAGTCAATCGATTCAGTGATCCCAAATTTTTTTTCCTATCAATTTTTAATTTTAAACGCTTTCATGTCTCTATACTCCATGACATGGATTTACTTTCGGCTCCTTTTTACATAATTTTTTTTTCTTCAATTTTATTACGCTTTTATGGAATCTGAAAAAACTCTAACAGTACCTGCAGTGTAAATCCAGCTCATCAGCAGGGTGGGTGCATAACAATCAAATATTTACCATAATATATGTCAAATGTATTGACGATAGGGTGACTATATTTTTATATTAATGGTATATGCAATACTAGAGATTCACTCCAGTTATCAGGTTAAGTATCCTTGTGGCATCCAGCCCTTGACAAATGTGTGACTGCAGGGTGATGCTCTCTTACCTACCCCGGGTTAAGAAAGCGCAACCTGATAACTGAAGAGACTCTCCAGGATTGCATATACAACAAGTAGAAGGTTTTTTTTCCATTACTTGTGTGACTCTCAACCTTCTGATAACAGTGACTACTAAAACTGTAATATGGACTTAACGGGGATCTTCAATCCTGAAGAAGGCTGTCGACCCAGTAGGGTATTAAACTAGTGGCTGAAACATGTTGACAATATGATGGTAAGGTGATAAGTGCCCGCTGACAGTCTATACTATTATGATTTTATTCCTGCCAAAGGAAAACCCCAAATTAAACAATTTGACAGGGTATCCTCTTTAGACACTTTTCACTAATTCTGATCCATATATATATCTGAAATCTGTACAACTACTAGTGGGGGAGCGCAATACTTAAAAAAGACATGGGATCATACTAGAAGATGGAAAACAGATGATGTTTCATCCATCATTTTGTATTTTATTACAAATGGGAGGGAGATTGAGGATTTTTCTCTCCTCTTCTTTGTGAGGGTAGATATCATAAGTAGCCAACATTATACAAATAAAGTTGCTCACTCAGACCACGGGTGTGGCTCCTTCAGGTTTGCCATAACCACCAGCGTAAGGAAAAATGACCTGACTACAATGTTGGAGGCAAACACATTCATGAAATAGATTTCCCACGCACTTATATGCATTTTCTTTCTATGTGTCATGTAGAGAAGGCAGAAAGGGGGACTCTGCTGTCTATCCAGACAGCCAAATTTTTAGATTGCGGTCATGTTTTGCATCAGTGAGGTATGCTTCCTGAAAGATGTCATTCTGTCTTCTCAAAAACGACAAAACTATCTTTAGTGGAGTCATGGAGGCACTAAATACTCCATCATTTTTGGGGTTTCCTGTCTTAGAGAATACTCTGCTTTGTCCAGCAATACTGATGGAGCGAACAACAATCTCAGCCTCCTCATTGTAAACTATGAATCCGGAAATAAGCTGCACCAGACTGAAGATGCCAAAATAGGCCGAAACCAATGATGGGTTGCATGTGTTACAATTTAGAAAGGATGTGGCTTGAAAGTTCGGGCTGGTCTCTGATGGGAGCAGGACCAAGGCTTATTTTCATACAGCTGAGTCTAATCTGAGGTGTTATGGTGCTCAAAGAAATTATGGGATGGAATGCTACCACAAACTATTGCCAGTAGTTAAACTATTTACAAGCATTCCTCCCATAACCTTTTGTGTGTATGTGAAACTTAAACGTTCACAATAATAATATTTCTGTCCGCACTTCTCATCCACACACAAACAATAAAACTGTTAATCATTACACAAAAACTGAAAACAGAAACAACTCCAAAGGGTACAGACAGGCATGCCCAACAAAGGGCAACCAAAAGCAAAATACGGTCCACCATACCCACACGCAGGCATACTAAAACGAGTCCATTTAAACTTATCAAATACATCCTTCCTTTTTGCCCTCAGCCTGATCCAAGACCACAATAACCAATTACAAACCTATAATTGAAATCCCCCAAAGAGAGCTAGGGCACCATCTTCAGACGGGTAAGATGCCTGTGGGTTGTATGATGGAACCAAGCATGCACTTACAAAGCATGCTTTAACCACGCGTTCCCCTTCCTTACCACACATTGCCTTTACAATGTAAATGTAAGTATATATATATATATCAGGTAAGTGAAACCATATATATATATATATATATATATTCACTGAAAAAACCATAGGTTTCAGGGGCGTTATAGTTAGTTGGACATTTCACTCGTACAAAACCATAGAAATTCCCCCGTTATAGTTAGTTCAGCTAACTATAACTCGTGCGCCCATAATGCACTGCTGATGACGTCACATATTACATCACTCAAGACATGGTCAGTGACAACACTGATGACATCTCAAATGACATCACTGATGACATCACTGATGACATCGTCCTTGTGATAGAGTGGCAGACCTCCTCTCACCCTAATATAACCTTTGATACACACACTCAAAAATACAAACTAACATTTTCAAAACAATGGACATACCAATACCAGTTACAACACACCTATTCAGTAATTCCAAGATCTACACACACATCCACTCATTCACCAACAGTCCCTATACAGTCACTCATACATGTACTCACTCATCATATGTACTCATACACCTATACATCCTGTTACACACCGCCACTCATCCATAGAGTTACTCACATACATAGTCACACATGCAAACAAAGTATCAAACATCCATTTACTTGCATATACAGTTATACACACACTACCACACTTACTTCTACAGAAACTTACACATACTTACTCTCTTAAACAATCACTTATAGAAACACCTACTTATTTGTACAGGAACTCTTCCAATCTCTCACTCTCACATATACTCACTTATATACACCAATACTCACATATACTAGTTTAAAACATATGTAGTTACTCATAAAGACACTATTGAGACAGGCATTCACTCACTAACACACCCATACACATACTCATCCACCTATACAGTCCTGCACACATGCTGTCTTCAACACATACAAACAGTGAGTCACTCATTCATGCATCTATGAACTAAGTAATACCCCCCACCGAACCATACAGACACTCAGACACTCATACTGATACTCAAAAAACCAACTAATAACCCATATAGACACTCACGTAGCTACTCACCAACCCATGCAGCCACTTATACACTAAGTGAGAGACTGATACAGATATTTTCATATTTAAACATTACTCACTAACCCATGTATTAACTAAGATACACTTAGTCAGTTATACAATCAATTTTACAAAAAAAATCATCCATTTAGACACTTATATACCCATTTATTCTTCCATCGACCTTGAGATATACATATATAAAACATATTTAATTTTCAGAAAAACACATTCACTGGATGATGTCATCAGTGATGTCATTTGAGATGTCATCAGTGATGTCATGAGTGATGTCACTGACCATGTCATGACTGATGTAATATGTGACGTCATCAGCACTGCATTGCGGGCGCGCGAGTTATAGTTAGCTGAACTAACTATAACGGGGGAATTTCTATGGTTTTGTGCGAGTGAAATGTCCAACTAACTATAACGCCCCTGAAACCTATGGTTTTTTCAGTGAATTTCTAAGGTTTTTTAAATGCTAATTTCTAACTATAACGTGCCTGAAACCTATGGTTTTTTCAGTGAATTTCTAAGGTTTTTTAAATGCTAATTTCTAACTATAACGTGCCTGAAACCTATGGTTTTTCAGTGAATATATATATATTTATTATACTATGTATACATGTGAAAATGTCTCGGTCCCCTGTTTGCCTCGGTGGCACGGAAAAAATGGGTGGAACTGATGTCAGCACGCCGACGAGGTCCTCTTATGGCTCCGATGACGTCATACGGTGTCGCGAGCGGAGCCGTGCTCGTTGACGTGGGAGAGCTAGGAAAGAATTTCTGTGGAATGCTGGTGCAGGGGATATTCACCTAAGTGTTCAGGCTAGTCCTTTGGGAGCAACTGTTTATGTTGCCACTTCAGAAACCGAAACCAGTGATCCGAGGGCAGAGGCCCTGCAGATGGCACACGAGGTGGGGTGCCCAGTCGTGTGCACCGGCGGGGCAGCGAAGTGACAAGCACCACAACCCACAAAAAAGGTAACGAGGGCACTGAATAACACAGGATCTTCTCTTTGTATCTGGCAGGAACAACGAAGTTAAAATGCCCTAGTACCAAAATGTAGAATTAGTGCTACAACGGTCTTCAAGAGGACCTGCGATGCCGCTTCTGCCTCCCGTACCCTGGAGGCGGCACATGGGTCACGCGGTACGGTCATACTGCGGTGGGACGCACACTCGTTGACCTCTCATGGCACTGCTCCACACTTCAGGGAGGACGCTTTCCATTAGCTATGTTTTCTGATGACATGTCGCGCCGGCCCCGTCCAACAACAGAACTCCTTTAGATCCAAATAGACTCTTCCACTCTCTCACCGGAAGTGAAACCAGGCCACGCGGACACTTTCACAATACAACAGCCGGGAATGCACTTTTCGGTAAAAAAACCACATTCCTTACTCCTAATTAATCAAATAAACGTCTCACTGAAGAACAGGGGCCAGCTTCGATCGGTAAACAGCCGTTACAACGACTTTTTACTTTGCGATACCATTACAACGCATGCATTACCACGCATGCGTTGTACATCACGAAGTCATTACTACGCATTTTTTAGAACGCATGGTCATTTACCACGCATGCCTTTACAACGAATTTTGTTGTAAAGGTATGTATGGTAAATGACCATGCGTTCTAAAACATGTAGACGATCCATGTCGTTGTAAGGAAACAGAGGCTGTTCCGTTTCCTCACAACGACGTGCACCGCCCCTCAGAGATGACCTGAAGCAGGAACCACGAGGAGAGAGGAACCATGAGGAGTGAGAGGTAAGGGGGATTGGGCATGGGGTGGGGGTTTCTTTTCTAGGGTTTAGGGTAGTGCAGTGGTGTTTGGGTGGTGTAGGGGGTCGTGCTGGGGGTAGTGTTTTAGGGTTTAGGGTAGTGCAGTGGTGTTTGAGTAGTGTAGGGGGTCATGCTGGTGGTAGTGTTTTATGGTTTAGGGTAGTGCAGTGGTGTTTGGGTAGTGTAGGGGGTCATGCTGGGGGAAGATTTAGGGTTTAGGGTAGTGCAGTGGTGTTTGGGTAGTGTAGGGAGTCGTGCTGGGGGTAGTGTTTTAGGGTTTAGGGTAGTGCAGTGGTGTTTGGGTAGTGTAGGGGGTAGTGCTGGGGTAGTGTTTTAGGGTTTAGGGCAGTGCAGTGGTGTTTGTGTAGTGAAGGGGGTCATGCTGTGGGTAGTGTTTTAGGGTTTAGGGTAGTGCAGTCGTGTTTGTGTAGTGTAGGGGGTCGTGTTTAGGGTATAGGGTAGTGCAGTGGTGTTTGGGTAGTGTAGGGGGTCATGCTGGGGTTAGTGTTTTAGGGTTTAGGATAGTGCAGTGGTGTTTGGGTAGTGTAGGGGGTCATGCTGGGGTTAGTGTTTTAGGGTTTAGGGTAGTGCAGTGGTGTTTGGGTAGTGTAGGGAGTCGTGCTGGGGGTAGTGTTTTAGGGTTTAGGGTAGTGCAGTGGTGTTTGGGTAGTGTAGGGAGTCGTGCTGGTGGTAGTGTTTTAGGGTTTAGGGTAGTGCAGTTATGTTTGGGTAGTATAGGGTGTCGTGCTGGGGGTAGTGTTTTAGGGTTTAGGGTAGTGCAGTGGTGTTTGGGTAGTGGAGGGGTAGTGTTTTACGGTTTAGGGTAGTGCGCCCAACCAGCCACAATATCCGTGGACAAAGGGGATCCTGACTCTTTGGAACGCTCCGTCAATTGAATAATTTGGGTCAAGGGCCCTACCACGTCCAAGACCTATCAATTCCTTTCTTGGGATCCCTCATATACTTGGAGAAAAAGGTACATAGTTTATCATCAATTTCAGGCGTGTGTGCCACCTTCCCCTTCAGTGAGGGCCTGGGGCATTCTCCCCTCATCCTATTCCTGACCTCCCTTTCAAGGGGTTGATGGATTTTCCCCACCACATACTCTGCCACATTGGCGTCAGGTGTCCACTCTGCCGACCTAGGATGGTAAATTTGGGTAGGCTCGAACATGTCCGAGTGGACCCCGTCCCCAACCGGAGACTGAGAGGAGTGGGACTCTGGACGCCAGGGACGCCCCGAGTCCTTATCCTCATCGGAGGACAAATCGTCCTCCGATACACCCTCTCCCTCTAAGGGAAACCCGCTGTCGGGGTCTACAATAGTGGTGACAGTGTCGCAATTTTCTCCGGGCCCCTCCTCCTCCCGGCAGGGTGCATGTTTTAGCGTTCGCACACTCTTGAGGAAGGTCTCCGTAAGTTTATCAAATCCTTCCAAGTGCCCCGCGTTATGCTTAACGGCCCTTTTATTCCCCATCTGGGAGCTACTTGGACCCGCCACCACCAGATCTGGGTCACTGAACACCCCAGGGATGCTTTTCGCCAGCTTATCAACCTGATCCCTAAGAGGAGCCAGCGCCTAGAAATAGCCAGAGAGAGGGCTTGGTCCACTGCTGGAGGGAGAAGTTGGGGGCCATTCCTCCTCCACTTCCTGGTAGGAGGAGTAAAAATGGTCTTCTGGAGAAGACATGATAGCAGAGGGTGTGAGCACAGAACAAATGCCCTTAAAATCCTTAAGACAGCCCCCTCGCCGGTGCTCCAACAGCTGGGCTTTCCCCGAAGCTGTTATAAGAATAGACTGAGGCGCAATACCAATTACCACCACCAGGTGGCGCTGGTCACTAACGTGGCCGTGTGGGGAATTCACCGAGTAGCGGTGTCAAAATTAGGCGAGGGTTGGTCGGGAATCAAGCGGACACTAAAGGAGTGACCGGATTCCCAAACGCGCGTAAAGACCAGCGGGAGCGCTCGACGGAGCTGCCTCGCTCGGACCAGACGCGCCTGACAGGATCTCACCGCGCGCAGAGCACACAGCGGGAGAAACTGCGAGGGGAGTACGCGCTCAGGCAAGAGCCTGCTGCGCAGGGAATATGAAACAATACCAAGGCAATAATGCTAATAACGTGCACAAGAAACCGCTATACAAACAGCAACGACGTCAGATTAAGCCAAGAATGTAAGGAATGCACTTAACTGACGAGCAGTGAAGAAAGAGGAAGCGGAAGGGACGTCACGATATTATATACGATGGACTGTGATATGATTGGACTATAGTTGCCTTGGAGACTACCCCCTAATGGTTCATTGGTTGTGTAGTCTTTTGTTTAATGATTGTTGTGTTACGTTTTCTTTGAACTGCTATGCAAATAAAGTGAGGAAAGATATGCATAATCCTCGCCTCCGTCCTGCCATAGAATTCATTAAACTTTATTTGATCTGATTTAGAAACATAGATCATAAAAGTGTACATAAAAACAGTAAATCCTCTTTCCTAATACAATACAGTGAGAATTAATTAAAACCAGTAGGTAAAAACGGGTGTTACAAAGCCCGGTTCAGAGCAACTTCAGGTTAACAGAATCGTAAAGTTCAATGTTTCGCAAGATCAATCTCATGTACTTCGTGCAAAATACGCAATAAGGGGTCCAAGTAAGATGTAACGCTCCAATACCTGACCAGTTTGCACTATATAAAACTGCAGAAAAACTAAAAATAAAAAGTGTTTTGCACACTTCTGTCATTGGGCTATATGTGGGCTACATCTGGGTGATATTTGTGCTACATTTGGGCTCTTTTTTCTCTGGTGGCCATCTTGGGAGACTTATTTGTTATGAAGTTTCCTAATTTCGTCATTTACTGCAGTCTCCTCAGTAGGAAATGATTTCAGTTTTTACTTTGATTCCATCAAGAAGGCATTCAGATGTGTCACACATTTGCCATAAATTCAGAATGTTAGCACTCTAGTTGTTCATTAGATCACTGTAGTAAAGCTACTGCTCACCAGGGAGTTAACTGGAAGTCTACTGCTGGTATTGAAAGTGATTGTTTCAGTCTGCATGTCAGAATTTTCTAATGAAATAGAAGAGGATTTGAGATCTCACTTAAAACATGCCCTAAATTTTCTTTCTGCAGCACTAACCATAATTTCTATGGCAAAATGAGCCCCCTCATTTTGTTCCTTTTTAAATTAAATGTTTTAAGAGTTACCAGTTTATTCCAATCAAGATGGCTTCAGGTGTGCCATAATTTTGTCATAAGTAAGACTGTTAGCGCTCTAGTTGTTCTTTAGAACACTCTGGGAAGCTGCAGTAGAACACAAAGGCCTCAACTGACAGGCTGCTCCTGTTGAAATATAACAGGAAGATATTTGAGATCACACTTGAAACATGTCCTAATTTTTCTTTCTACAGCACTAACCATAATTTCTATGACAAAATGAACCCCATCATTTTGTTCCTTTTTAAATTAAATGTTTTAAGTGTTACCAGTTTATTCCAATCAAGATGGCTTCAGGTGTGCCATACTTTTGTCATAAGTAAGGCTGTTAGCACTCTAGTTGTTCTTTAAAACACTCTGGGAAGCTGCAGTAGAACACAAAGGCATCAACTGACAGGCTGCTCCTGTTGAAATATAACAGGAAGATATTTGAGATCTCACTTAAAACATGGCTTAATTTTTCTTTCTACAGCACTAACCATAATTTCTATGACAAAATGAACCCCCTCATTTTGTTCCTTTTTAAATTAAATGTTTTAAGAGTTACCAGTTTATTCCAATCAAGATGGCTTCAGGTGTGCCATAATTTTGTCATAAGTAAGACTGTTAGCGCTCTAGTTGTTCTTTAGAACACTCTGGGAAGCTGCAGTAGAACACAAAGGCATCAACTGACAGGCTGCTCCTGTTGAAATATAACTGGAAGATATTTGAGATCACACTTGAAACATGTCCTAATTTTTCTTTCTACAGCACTAACCATAATTTCTATGACAAAATGAACCCCATCATTTTGTTCCTTTTTAAATTAAATGTTTTAAGTGTTACCAGTTTATTCCAATCAAGATGGCTTCAGGTGTGCCATACTTTTGTCATAAGTAAGGCCGTTAGCACTCTAGTTGTTCTTTAGAACACTCTGGGAAGCTGCAGTAGAACACAAAGGAATCAACTGACAGTCTCTGCCCTTGTTGGATGTACATGTTTTACTGAGAATGTCAGACTTCATTCTCACATGACTGAGAAAGATAATGTGAATTTACAGAAAATATGCTCTCATTTTAGCTTCTGGAGCACCTTCCAAAACTGTATGGGACAAGCATGTGAAAATAGTTTTCTCTCAAACATGATTCATGATATCCCAGCAGAAGGTTTTTCACAGGGTAAAATCACCTTAGAACACACCACAATTCCTGAAATTAGTATGGTACCATCAACAAATGAATTCTAATGTAACTAAAGTCTGTTATCACCCTTTATAGTTCTCCTTTTGGTAACCCTCAAAATCTTCGATTCACTACAATGCATTTCAATGGGGTACTATCATTTATATTGGTCCCAAGATGGCTGCCAGCAATTCCAGGATGAAGTGCTGACAGCCAATCAGATCTCACGATGACATGTGTGGTTAGGCTCCGCCCAGATATATATGTGTTTTCTTTTTCAAATTTCTCAGGAACTACTGAACGGATTTGCACCATTAAACCAAAAGGCACGACTCTGAACCAAGGGCTACCATTTTGCCAAATTTGGTGTAATTCCGTTCAGCAGTTCGGGCTGTAGCTGCGACTAAAGGTTCCTATGGAAAATTGCATGGGGAAAACACGTTTTGGGACCCCCCTTTTTTCTCGGCCCCCACTTGACGAATCACCCCGAAACTTTCAAGATAGGAGCGGACCGGAGCGGGCCATAAGTTTTGAAAATTTCGCGAAGATTCGTCAACCGGCGCCAAAGTTATTGGGAATAGAATGTTGCGGATTTCCTATGGAAAATAGGTCCTAACTATAACTATCTACTGGCGACTGCCAGTAGATAATATATATATATATATATATATATATATATATAGCACTCTCAACACCAGTGACACTGTAAATTTGCTCAACTCAAATGTCTGCTTTTATATCAAAGTCTTTAAGCGTAGGATTAGCACAGTGCCATCCACGCCAAGATAGAAAAGGACAAACTCTTTCGCCATTTCTACAGAAAAGTCTTTAAGCATAGGATTAGCCCAGTGCTATCCTCGCTGAGCTGTAAAATGGCCACAGTCTTTTATCACTCCAGGCACAGAGTTCTCTGCTTCTTTTTTGCATAATTTATTCGTCACTCTATATATATATATATATATTATCTACTGGCGGTCGCCAGTAGATAGTTATAGTTAGGACCTATTATCCATAGGAAATCCGCGACATTCTATTTGCAATAACGTTGGCGCCGGTTGACGAGATCTTCGCGAAAGCTTCCAACTTGTTGGGGCGCTCCGGTCCGCTCCTACCCTGAAAGTCTCGGGGTGATACGTCAGCGGGGCCGAGAAAAGGGGGTCCCAAAACACGTTTTCCCCATTCATTTTTCCATAGGAACCTTTAGTCGCAGCTACAGCCCGAACTGCTGAACGGAATTACCCCAAATTTGGCAAAGAGGTAGCCCTTGGTTCAGACTGGTGCCTTTTGCTAAAATGGTGTAAATCCGTTCAGTAGTTCCTGAGAAATTCACAATTAAAATCACATATATATCTATGGGCGCGTCGGATCCGCGTACCCTCCCGATCACGAGCTGCATGCTAATTGGCTGTCAACACTCCAAATCAGGAAGTGTTGGCAGCCATTTTATCCCTCGGTAGAACCGAGGGACAGAAACAAGTGCGCAAAGCGCAATAAGAGAGCAGGGTAGAAACACCCTGACCCCTAGGTCTGCTCAGGGGTCCCACAAGGACCCCTGGGCAGAAAAAGCATTTTTTTTTTAAAAATCGGCGGGATGCGCTTAGGGTGCGCGGATCCGCTGAGAAAAAATAAAGAAACAAGTGCGCAAAACGCACAAAGGGGGCAGGGTAGAAACACCCTAACCCCCTAGGCCTGCTCAGGGGTCCCACAAGGACCCCTGGGCAAAAAGCATTTTTTTTTTTTTTAAATCGGCAGGATGCGCTCAGGAGCGCGGATCCTGCCGAGAAAAATCGAGCGCGGTCTCCGCGCTTCGATGTTAATTTGCCCTCGGGTGGGCCAAGTCCCGGGGGCATGCTGGGGGGTTTATTTTATGTATGGGGGGCCTCCAGGGCCCCCAAGCCCGGGGACCGCCACCCCCGGGGCTTTATCATTAATGGTGCGGGAGGGCTCTGAGCCCTCCCGCAGCCCGGGGACCGCCACCTCCCCGGGGCTTTTTTATTTATTTTTAAAACCTGTGTGGGGGCTCCAGCCCCCACACGCCCGGGACCACCACCTCCCGGGGCACTAAGAACATTGAAAATGGGGGTCCGTTTTGGACCCCCAAGCCCCGAGGACCACCACCTCCCGGGGCTTTCAAAATGTAGGGAGGGGGCCGCGCGGCCCCTCCTGGAGCCCTTGATGGCCCTGGGGACCGCCACCCCCCAGGGCCGGCTCCTGCAGTGTCCCGGGGTGCCTACCCCCGGGACACTGTAGTTTGCTATGACAGGACGGGAGCCTCGCGGCTCCGTCCTGTCATAGCAAACTGGTTTGCATTTTGAAAGAGAGAGCAGGAAACCTGCTCTCTCTTTCAAAATGCAAACCAATTGCTTTCCACACGGGGAGCAGCATGTTATCTGCTCCCCATGTGGAAAAGGAATGCCGGCTCCCGTAGGACACGGGGAGCCGGCGGGACTGTGGGGGTTTGGGGACCCCCACAGTCCCCAACCAGAGGCCAGGCCCCGGGGGATGGGGTCCCTGGGGCCATAAGTGGCCCGGGAGGGGGCCACGCAGCCCCCTCCCCAAATAAAAAAATAAAAAAAATAAGGGCAAGGCCGGCCCCGGGGATGGGGTCCCCGGGGCCTTAAATGGCCTGAGGAGGGGGGCCACGCAGCCCCCCATATTTTTTATTTAAAAGAGGGCATGCCCCGGGGATGGGGTCCCCGGGGCCAATAGAGGCCCAGGGAAGGGGGCCACGCGGCCCCTTCGCGTTTTTTTTTTTTCTTTAATAAAACAAAAAAATGTTTAGGCCCCGGGGGATGGGGTCCCCGGGGCCAAAAGTGGCCGAGGAAGGGGGGCCACGCAGCCCCCTCCCATAAAAAAAAAAACGGCATCGTGCCGGAGGCCTCGCCCCCTCCCTGCAGTACTCTGCAAACGCGCCCCCTGGCGCGTTTAAGAAGGGAAGTAATTCCCCTTGAATACTGGGGGTCCCTGGGGGCCAACTAGCCCACCAGGAACCTCCAGTATGCGCCAGGGGCTGCCTTGCAGAGAGGTGTACAGAGGCCACGCCCCTTTTACACCTCTCTGCAACGCAGCTCTGTGGCGCTTAATGGAGGTAGCTGGTGGGCTAGTTGCACCCCAGGGACCCTCAGGATTCAAGGGAGTTAATCTCCCGACTTAAAACGCGCCACGGGCGCGTTTGCACAGTGGTGAAGGGAGGGCGAGGCCTGAGGTGACATGTGTGCAAACAGGCCCCATGGCGCGTTTTAAGATGGGGATTTAAATCCCCTTCAATCCTGAGGGTCCCTGGGGGCCAACTAGCCCAACAGGTACATCCAGAAAGCGCCACAGAGCTGCGTTGCAGAGAGGTGTAAAAGGGGTGTGGCCTCTCTACACGTCTCTGCAACGCAGCCCCTAGCGCATACTGGAGGTTCCTGGTGGGCTAGTTGGCCCCTAGGGACCCTCATGATTCAAGGGGACTTAATCCCCCAACTTAAAACGCGCCACAGGGCGCGTTTGCACAGATGTCACCTCAGGCCCCGCCCCCTCCCTTCACCATTGTGCAAATATTCCTCTAAAATCTGCCGAACTACGAATTCTGATTTACTCACCTGTTATCAGGAGAGACCTCAGTGCTGCATCTTTGAGCCCAGTACTGATCCTGAAAAGTAATTTTAACCGTACTTACCAGTAACTTGAATTTCCTTCCATAGGCTAACATTGACTGGTTTCACTTGGAAATTCTTCTAAGTGTGGAGTTTTGGAACGTTAAAATATTCCTCTAAAATCAGCCGAAATACGAATTCCGATTTACTCACCTGTTATCAGGAGAGAACCCAGTGCTGCATCTTTTAGCCCAGCACTGACCCTGAAAAGTAATTCTAACCGTACTTACCAGTAACTTGTATTTCCTTCCATAGGAATCCATTGTCTGGTTTTCAGCAGAAAAGTTTCAAAGTGTCGATTTTCACAAACTACAAATATTCCTTAAAAATCGCCTGTATGACTTAAACGCATTCTTTCAACTGTTTACAGGAGATGCACCAGTGCTGGATCCAGGATCCAACACTGAGTAAGAAAAAGTAACGATAACAGTTTTTACCTGCTAAGTGAATTTCCTTCCATAGGATAACATTGGTGATTCTATGAGAAAAAGTTTCTAAGTGTCAACTTTTAAAATACAATAATATTCCTTAAAAATCACTACTGTAACCAAAACGCTTTTACTCAACTGTTTACAGGAGATGTCCCAGGACTGAATCTAGGATCCAGTCCTGTGGTTAGAAAAAGTAATCCATAAAGTAACTAATTGCATTTAACTAGAAATTCACATTGAGCTGAATGTTGCATTGTGTTTGAAAATGTGTTGCCCATTGCAACAACTGTAACTACTGTACTTAAAAGTCTATTGCCTATGTGCAAAGTATTTAAACTAAAGTAATTCATGCTGAGAAAGTATTTTTTGTAATGTATAATGTAATTACAATGTAATTTAAAAAATAAAATATGTAAAAAAAATTGTTTCTAAAAATGTAGTAAATCAGTATGAAAAAAATAAATATAACAATTAATACATTTAAAAATTGTCATTTACAAAACCTTTGAAATTCACTGAAAAAACCGTAGGTTTCAGACATGTTATAGTTAGGAATTAGCATTTAAAAAACCTTTGAAATTCACTGAAAAAACCATAGGTTTCAGGCACGTTATAGTTAGAAATTAGCATTTAAAAAACCTTAGAAATTCACTGAAAAAACCATAAGGTTTTAGGGATAGTTATAGTTAGTTGGACATTGCACTCGTACAAAACCCGTGAAATTCCCCCGTTATAGTTAGTTCAGGTAACTATAACTCGCGCCCCGCAATGCACTGCTGATGACGTCACATATTACATCACTCATGACATGGTCAGTGACATCACTGATGACATCACTGATGACATCTCAAATGACATCACTGATGACATCACTGATGACATCATCCATGTGAGAATTTAATGCATCTTCTCACACCCTAATATAAGTTTTGATACACCCACTCTACATTACAGACTGCCATTCTCAAAACCATACACACTCCAATACCAATAAGTACATACCCACTCACTGATTCTTAGGTCTACACACACACATCTACTCACTCACCCGTACAGTCACTCATACTTACAGTCACTCAGTACAGGACTATCATATGCACTCATACACCTATATAAACACTCACACAATGCAACTCATCCATAGAGGCACACACCTAGTCAGTCATGCAAATAATTAATCACACTCCAATTTACTCACCTATACAGTTATACACACCAGCTCACTTACTCATAAAAATACTAGCACATTCTTACGCTCCTATGCAATCACTGATGCAAGTACACACTCATCCATATAGCCACTCTCACAATCACACACTCTCACTTATAGCCATTTATATACTCCAACACACATATATACTGCCTTTCACATATGTAGTTACTCACACATGTACCACTGAGATATACATTCAATCACTAACACACCCATACACACACTCACCCACCCATACAGTCCATCACAGACGCACTCTTGAAACCATGCACCCAGTGAATCACCCACTCACACATCTATGCACAGAGTCACACACACCCCACCCACACAAACACTGAGGCATCCATACAGATACTCAGAGAACCAATCCATAACCCATATAGACACTCATTTAGCTAGTCAGAAACCCATGCAGTTGCTTACACAACAACAGACAGACGGATACAGACATTCACACAGTTTAGTCACTCACCCATGCATCCAGTAAGATACGTTTAATCACTCACTTATAGACTCAGTCACGCACCTACTAAATCATCCATTCAGGCGCTTCTACACCCACTCATTCTTCAATACGCCTTTCCCTATATATATTAAACATATTTAAACTTTACAGAAACACACAGTCACTGGATGATGTCATCAGTGATGTCATCAGTGATGTCATTTGAGATGTCATCAGTGATGTCACTGACCATGTCATGAGTGATGTAATATGTGACGTCATCAGCAGTGCATTGCGAGGCGCGAGTTATAGTTACCTGAACTAACTATAACGGGGGAATTTCACGGGTTTTGTACGAGTGCAATGTCCAACTAACTATAACTGTCCCTAAAACCTTATGGTTTTTTCAGTGAATATATATATATATATATATATATATATATATATATATATATATATATATATATATTATCTACTGGCGGTCGCCAGTAGATAGTTATAGTTAGGACCTATTTTCCATAGGAAATTCACATCATTCTATTTCCAATAACTTTGGCGCCGGTTGATGAATCTTCGCGAAATTTTCAAAACTCGGGGGGCGCTCCAGTCCGCTCCTATCTTGAAAGTTTCGGGGTGATTCGGCAAGCGGGGTCGAGAAAAAAGGGGGGTCCCAAAACGTGTTTTCTCCATGTTAATTCCCATAGGAAATTTTAGACACGGCTACAGCCCGAACTGCTGAACGGAATTACACCAAATTTGGCAAAAAGGTAGCGCTTGGTTCGGAAAGCGACCTTTTTTTTAAATGGTGTAAATCCGTTCAGTAGTTGCTGAGAAATTCAAAAAATAAGAGTCAAAAAATAAATTTCCCATGGGGAACTTTGTGCAAGGCTACAGCGGAAACTACTGAACGGATTTACCCCAAATTTGGCATAAAGGTACTGCTTGGCTCAGAAAGCGACCTTTTAAAAAATGGTGTAAATCCGTTCAGTAGTTTTTAAATATTAAAGGAAAAAGAACTATATATATCTGGGCGGAGCCTAACCACACATGTCATCGTGAGATCTGATTGGCTGTCAGCACTTCATCCAAGAAGTGTTGGCAGCCATCTTGGGACCAATATACATGATAGCACCCCAATGAAATGCATTGTAGTGAATAGAAGATTTTGAGGGTCACCAAAAGGAGAACTATAAAGGGTGATAACAGACTTTAGTTACATTAGAATTCATTTGTTGATGGTACCATACTAATTTTAGGAATTGTGGTGTGTTCTAGGGTGATTTTACCCTGTGAAAAACCTTCTGCTGGGATTTCATGAATCATGTTTGAGAGAAAACAATTTTCTCATGCTTGTCCCACAGAGGTTTGGAAGGTGCTCCAGAAGCTAAAATGAGAGCATATTTTCTGTAAATTCACATTATCTTTCTCAGACATGTGAGAATGAAGTCTGACCTTCTCAGTAAAACATGTAAATCCAACAAGGGCAGAGACTGTCAGTTGATTCCTTTGTGTTCTACTGCAGCTTCCCAGAGTGTTCTTAAGAACAACTAGAGCGCTAACAACCTTACCTATGACAAAAGTATGGCACACCTGAAGCCATCTTGATTGGAATAAACTGGTAACACTTAAAACATTTAATTTAAAAAGGAACAAAATGATGGGGTTCATTTTGTCTTAGAAATTATGGTTAGTGCTGTAGAAAGAAAAATTAGGACATGTTTTAAGTGAGATCTCAAATATCTTCCTGTTATATTTCAACAGGAGCAGCCTGCCAGTTGATTCCTTTGTGTTCTACTGCAGCTTCCCAGAGTGTTCTAAAGAACAACTAGAGCGCTAACAGCCTTACCTATGACAAAAGTATGGCACACCTGAAGTCATCTTGATTGGAATAAACTGGTAACACTTAAAACATTTAATTTAAAAAGGAACAAAATGATGGGGTTCATTTTGTCATAGAAATTATGGTTAGTGCTGTAGAAAGAAAAATTAGGACATGTTTTAAGTGAGATCTCAAATATCTTCCAGTTATATTTCAACAGGAGCAGCCTGCCAGTTGATTCCTTTGTGTTCTACTGCAGCTTCCCAGAGTGTTCTAAAGAACAACTAGAGCGCTAACAGTCTTACTTATGACAAAATTATGGCACACCTGAAGCCATCTTGATTGGAATAAACCGGTAACACTTAAAACATTTAATTTAAAAAGGAAAAAAATGAGGGGGTTCATTTTGCCATAGAAATTATGGTTAGTTCTGCAGAAAGAAAAATTAGGGCATGTTTTAAGTGAGATCTCAAATCCTCTTCTATTTCATTAGAAAATTCTGACATGCAGACTGAAACAATCACTTTCAATACCAGCAGTAGACTTCCAGTTAACTCCCTGGTGAGCAGTAGCTTTACTACAGTGATCTAATGAGCAACTAGAGTGCTAACATTCTGAATTTATGGCAAATGTGTGACACATCTGAATGCCTTCTTGATGGAATCAAAGTAAAAAACTGAAAGCATTTCCTACTGAGGAGACTGCAGTAAATGAGGAAATTAGGAAACTTCATAACAAATAAGTATCCCAAGATGGCCACCAGAGAAAAAAGAGCCCAAATGTAGCCCAAATATCACCCACATATAGCCCAATGACAGAAGAGTGGAAAACACTTTTTATTTTTAGTTTTTTTGCAGTTTCATATAGTGCAGACTGGTCAGGTATTGGAGCGTTGCATCTTACTTGGACCCCTTATTGCGTATTTTGCACGAAGTACATGAGATTGATCTTGCGAAACATTGAACTTTACTATTCTGTTAACCTGAAGTTGCTCTGAACCGGGCTTTGTAACACCCGTTTTTACCTACTGGTTTTAATTAATTCTCACTGTATTGTATTAAGAAAGAGGATTTACTGTTTTTATGTACACTTTTATGATCTATGTTTCTAAATCAGATCGAATAAAGTTTAATGAATGTAATTGAAGTCTCCCAAGATGGCCACCAGAGAAAAATGAGCCCAAATGTAGCACAAATATCACCCAGATGTAGCCCACGTATAGCCCAATGACAGAAGTGTGGAAAACACTTTTTATCCTTTGTTTTTTTGCAGTTTTATATAGTGCAGGCTGGTCAGATATTGGAGTGCTTTACATGACAATTGGTTACATCATACAAGGACAAACTCATTTTGGTTGTAGGCATGGGGAGATTAAGTGATTTGACCAGAATCGCAGAATGACGAGCTGAAGCAGAAACTCCAACTTGGTAACACCACATTTTCTCCCCTAAGCGTAACATTTAATCAAGTGGTCAACTGGATAAAAAAACATAGAGATAACAAATAATTCAAAAGTGCTTTGTCGCTATTTGAGAACTGCTTGGCTCAGAAAGCGACCTTTTTAAAAATGGTGTAAATCCGTTCGGTAGTTGCTGAGAAATTGTAAAAAAACAAATATCGATATATAGAGGCGCGGTGGATCCGCGAACCCTCCCGACCACGAGCTTCATTTTAATTGGCTGCCAACACTCCAAACCAGGAAGTGTTGGCAGCCATCTTGTGACTCGGTAGAACCGAGTCACAAGAAAACAGGGAATCAAAGGTGAAAAAGAAGAAAAGGGGGCAGGGTAGAAACACCCTGACCCCCTAGGCCTGCTCAGGGGGTCCCACAAGGACCCCCAGGGCCAAAAAAAGCATTTTTTTTAAAAAAATTGGCGAAATTCGCGCTGGGGTCGCGAATTCCGCCGAAATGTAAAACAAAATGAAGCGCGGGATACCGCGCTTCATTTAATTGAGACCCCCGGGTGGGCCAGGTCCCGGGGGCTTTGTCAACAAATATATGCAGGGCCCGCGGGGGCCCCCGCAGCCCCGGGGACCGCCACCTCCCGGGGCTTGTTTTTTTAATGTTTGGGGGGCCTCCAAGGCCCACCCAAGCCCCGGGGACCGCCACCGCCAGGGCTTTTATCAAATAGGGACCCTCAGGATTCAAGGGGAATTAATCCTCCAACTTACCCTGAGCACTACTGATGCAGTCCAGCCATCGCCCTGTCACTACCCATGCACTCCTCCAATCAACCAGCGAGCACCATGTACTTATCCAATTACTCCGCCAAAACACAAGCACTTATAAATTCACCATCCACTCTCCTTGCAGTACTCTAATCATCCAGTCAGTACCCATGTACTCATCCAATGACCCAGGCACTAACTCATGGCAAATACAGAGGAGGTCATGCTAATCACAGGGGTACCCCAACGCATAGTGTTCCCTAGTGTATGTAGGTGTTTTCACTGTATTCTAAGTGTCTTTTACCACCAGAGACAGAGTCAGTTACCACCAGTACCCATCAGCAAAAAGTTGGGGGCACAGGAGTACTTTCTACTCCTCTGTTGGTTCTTTCTGCACATCTCTTCCTTCTTCTTGCACTTTTCTTCGTCTTTCTGGACTTCTGTTGCCTCTTTCTGCATTTGTCTTCCTTCTTTCTGCGCTTTTCTTCTTCTTTCTTCAGATGTCCTACCTCTGTAGGCAGAGTTAGAAACTAGCATTTAAAAAACCTTTGAAATTCACTTAAAAAACCATAGGTTTCAGGCATGTTATAGTTAGAAATTAGCATTTAAAAAACCTTTGAAATTCACTGAAAAAACCATAGGTTTCAGGCACGTTATTGTTAGAAATTAGCATTTAAAAAACCTTAGAAATTCACTGAAAAAAACATAGGTTTTAGGGAATGTTATAGTTAGTTGGACATTTCACTCGTACAAAACCAGAGAAATTCCCCCGTTATAGTTAGTTCAGCTAACTATAACTCGCGCCCCCGCAATGCACTGCTGAAGACGTCACATATGACATCACTCATGACATGGTCAGTGACATCACTGATGTCATCACTGATGACATCACTGATGACATCATCCATGTGATAATTTGATGCATCTTCTCACACCATAATATAACCTTTGATACACCCACTCTAAATTACAGACTGCCATTCTCAAAACCATAGACACTCCAACACCAATAACTACATACCCACTCACTGATTCTTAGGTCTACACACACATCCACTCACTCACCCGTACAGTCACTCATACTTACGGTCACTCAGTACAGGACTATCATATGCACTCATACACCTACATAGACACTCACACACCGCCACTCATCCATAGAGGTACTCACACACCTAGTCAGTCATGCAAATAATTAATCACACTGCCATTACTCACCTATACAGCTATACACACACCAGCTCACTTACTCATACAAATATTAGCACATTCTTACGCTCTTATACAATCACTGATACAAGTACACACTCATCCATACAGCCACTCTCACAATCACACACTCTCACTTATAGCCATTTATATACTCCAACACACATATATACTGCCTTTCACATATGTAGTTACTCACACATGTACCACTGAGATATACATTCACTCACTAACACACCCATACACACACTCACCCACCCATACAGTCCATCACAGATGCACTCTTGAAACCATGCACCCAGTGAATCACCCACTCACACATCTATGCACAGAGTCACACACACCCCACCCACACAAACACTCAGGCACCCATACAGATACCCAGACAACCAATCAATAACTCATATAGACACTCATGTAGCTATTCACAAACCCATGCAGCCGCTTACACAGCAACAGACAGACGGATACAGACATTCACACAGTTTAGTCACTAACCCATGCATTCAGTAAGATACGTTTAATCACTCACTTATAGAGTCAGTCACGCACCTACTAAATCATCCATTCAGACACTTATACACCCACTCATTCTTCAATACGCCTTTCCCTATATATATTAAACATATTTAAACTTTACAGAAACACACAGTCACTGGATGATGTCATCAGTGATGTCATTTGAGATGTCATCAGTGATGTCATGAGTGATGTCACTGACCATGTCATGAGTGATGTAATATGTGACGTCATCAGCAGTGCATTGCGGGGGCGCGAGTTATAGTTAGCTGAACTAACTATAACGGGGGAATTTCTCTGGTTTTGTACGAGTGAAATGTCCAACTAACTATAACATTCCCTAAAACCTATGGTTTTTTCAGTGAATATATATATATATATATATATATATAGAGAGAGAGAGATATAGATATAGATATATATATATATATATATACATATACTACTGGCGGTCACCAGTTAGTTATAGGTAGGACCAAAGTTTCCATAGGAAAAGTGTTATTATGTTAGGCAATAACTTTGGCGCCACTTGACAAATCTTCACTAAATCTTCACAAAACTTCCCCTTTTTGGTTCAGCTGCTGTGTTGAAAGTTTCAGGGTGATCCATCAAGTGGGGGCCAAGAAAAAAGGGGGGTCCCAAAATGTGTTTTCCCCATGTTATTCCTACGGGGATTTTTCATTTTTTGAACAAGAATACAGCCCGAACTGCTGAACTGATTTACACCAAATTTGGGAGAAAGCTAGATGTTGGTCCAGAAAGCGTGCTTTTTTGTGATTGGGTGCAAATCCGTTCAGTAGTTTCAGAGAAATTAAAGGTTAAAAAATATAGATATCTGGGGAAGCGAGTCCTTGCAGTGGACACGCGGATCCTACTAAAATTTGATTGGCTGCCAACACTTCAACCAGGAAATGTTGACAGCCATCTTGGGACTCGGCTTTAAGCCGAGTCCCAGAAAAAAAGTCAAAAATAAAAAAAAGGAGGCAGGGTAGGAATGCTCTGACCCCTCAGATATGGGGGGGGGTCCCACAGGGACTCCGCCGGGGTTTAAAAGTTTTTATTTTTTATTTTGCCGCAGACTTGCGGGTGGATTTGCAAATGAGAAAAAAAAAAGAAAGATGTGCGGTCTCCCGCGCGCCTTTTTTCTAAAGATCCCGAGTGGGCCAAATCCCGGGGGCAGGAGGATAATCGAGGAGAGGGGCTCATGGGGCCCCCCTTCTAGGCTCTTCTTAAGCCCTGGGACCGCCACATCCCCGGGGCACTAAACACTATAAATACGGGGGGAACTTGGCCCTCCGCTGCCCCAGGGACCGCTACCTCCCCAGGGCACTGTAGTATACATATGCAGGAGGCCTGCTTGGCCATCCTGCTACCCCGGGGACCCCCGCCTCCCAGGGGGATCATAAACATTTTATTATTTAGAATGCAAGGGAGGCCAGCCCTGGGGACCGCCTCCGCCCGTGGCTACAATTAAATAATGAAGGGGGTCTGTTGCGCGCCCCGGGGACCACCACCTCCGTGGGGCAAATTCAAAGAAAGGAGGAGGACTACACGGCCCCCCTCCTGGAGCCCTAGATGGCCCTGGGGACCGCCACCCCCCAGAGCCTGCTCCAGCAATGTCCTGGGTGCTCACCCCCGAGAAATTGCAGTTTGTTATGGCTTGGCGGGACCACGGCTTCCACCAAGCCATAGCAAATCTGCTCCGCTTTCAGCAAGCGAGAGCAGAAAATGCTCTTGCTTGCTGAAAGTGGACCATGTCTGTTTCCCTACCCACTGTCAAGTGAGCAGGGAAACAGACAAATTACTTTGAGATCCATAGAGCTGCATGTTAGCAGCTCCCTGGGTCTCAAAGCAATGCCGCCTCCTGCAGGAGGAGGGGAGCTGGCAGGGACTGCGGGGGCCTTCAGGCTCCCCCGCTGTCTCCATGGGTGCCCTGGGTGGGATCAAGGCACTCAGCCTAGAGGCCAGGCCCTGGGGGAGAGGGTCCCCTTCACTTTAAAAAAAATACATTAAAGAAAAAGGTCAGGCCCTGGGGTCCCCGGGGCCAAAAATGGGCCCCCTCCCTTTAATAATAAAAAAATAAATAAAAGGCCAGGCCCAGGGGGGTGGGGCCCCGGGGCCTAAATCAGCCCGCGAGGGGGGGTCGTGGTCCTCCCTCCCTAGTTTTATATTAAACAATAAATAAATAAATAAAGGGCAGGCCCTGGGGGATGGGGTCCCAGAGGCCAAAATAGGCGCAGGGAAGGGGGGGGCCATGCAGCCCCCCTTCCTTTGATTAAAAAGAAACAAAAAATAGAAACGGGGGCCCGGGGATGGGGGTCCCTGAGGCTGTTATCGGCCAGGGGAGGGGGGTTGCATGGCTCCCCTCCCCATTCTAAAAATGCCTGGCCCCGGGGAAGGGGGTCCCCGGGGCCAAATTCTGCCTAGAGAAGAGGGGCCATGTGGCCCTCCCATAAAAAAATAAAATCGGACACAAGTTGCAGAAGGCCCGCCCCCTTTCTCCACTACTCTGCAAATGGGCCTCCTGTCATGCTGCTGGTTGAGGGATCAAGTCCCCTTGACTGCTGAGGGTCCTTAGGGGCCAACAAGACCTCCTGTGAACTCCAGTAAGTCCCACACAGCTGGATTGCTGAGAGGTGGTCAGAGGCCACGCCCCCTTTCTCCACCACTTTGCAAACCCGCTTCTCGGCGCACTGCTGGTGGGGGGTATGACGTCCCCTTTGCTCCTGGTGGCCTCAAAACTAAAGTAGACTTCTTCCCCCAACCAGTAGTGTGCCAGGAGGCATGTTTGCAGAGTGGTGGAGAAAGGGGGCATGGCCTCTGATGAACTCTCAGCAATCCAGCTGTGTGGCTCTTACTGGAGGTAACAGGAGGGGTAGTTGGCCCCCAGGAACCCTCAAGAGCCAAGGGGACTTCATTCCCGAACTAGCAGTGCGCCTGGGAGCGCGTTTGAAGAGTGGTGGAGAAAGGAGGCGTAGCCATCGAAAACCTCTCTGCAATGCTGCTGTGTGGGACATACTGGAGGTAACAGGAGGGGTAGTTGGCCCCCCAAGGACATCCTTGGGGGCAAACTACCCCTCCTGTTACCTCCAGTAAGTCCCAAACAGTAGGATTGCTAAAAGGTCTTCTAAGGCCATGCCCCTCTCTCCACCACTCTGCAAACACGGCTCCTAGTGCAATACTGGTTGGGGGATGATGTCCACTTTACTCCTGAGGGACCTTGGGGGCCAAGAAGCCCTCATGGTGCATCCTGTAAGTCCTACACAGTGGGATTCCTGAGAGCTAGTCAGAGGCCCTGTCCCAACCCAGTAATTAGGATGCGACCGAACAGTGTTCGGTCGCAGTCCTATTCTTTACAATGGGAGCATGCACTCCAACCGGAATGCATGCTCTCATTGTAAAGAGAAGAGGTGCAGTTCATCCCTGCACCCCGTGGCAGGCACCTCAAGGTGCCTGCCACGGGGTGCAGGGATCAACAAGGGGCCCTCCGCTGCCATCCGGAGGCCTTGCACCCATGGGGGCCCTGCTGGGGGCACCCATGGGTGTCGGGAAGGCCGGCACAGAAAGGCTGTCGGAATTCGACATTGTAATCCTTCAGGCAGAAAGAGCCACCCTTGGGATTACAGGAAGCATTCCGAATGGCAGAAGAGCTCTCAGAGCCCATCGGAAGCCGTTCGGAAATCCAGTTTGGATTCATTTCCGACCGACTCCATCCAAATGGGTTGGTCGGAAATGAATCCAAACTGCTGATTACGATGCCGTAGGAACGGCTCCGACCGAGGGTCGGAGCCATTTCCTACGGCATCGTAATCGGCCTTAGTAGTGAATGTGCACGGGACCAGAGGGAATGGCTGGAAAAAGGGACATACATACTACTAAATGAGAGGAGTGTACGGAGGAGTAAAGAGGGGTTTAGGGTGGGGTAGGGAAGTGTTTAGGGAGGGAAATGCATCCACCCACAAAAGAGTAAGCACATTAATAATTTTAGAAGTGCAGTTTGTGAATTGCAAAGTCAAAAAGGGACCATAAACAGAAGTAAATTACTCCAGGTCAGAGCTGGAGTAAGTCCAGCACCACAGGGCTAATCACTGGTAGAGCAACACCCTTTCATAGAAAATAATGGAGGTAGGAACTTAAAGTAAAACTCTATGGGAAATAATTAAAATTAAATTATTTAAATGGTTAAAAATATAAATAAATATAATGAAATGACAAAAAAATATAACATTAATGATAAAATATGAGGAAAATGAAAAAAGTTTATTAACCTTTATAATAAATTTGCAAAATATGTGTCAATTATTAATAAAAATTAATTTTATATATGTAATGTAAATGTAGAACAAAATAAAAAAAATGCTGCAGCATTAACTTAATTTTACAATAAATATTTAATTTAAATATATTATTTAAATAAAAAATAGTTTTCTGTAGTTTAAGTTAAAAAATAACTTCTCACCTAAGGTATTTTTTTATTGTGCATTAAGAGGTATTAAAAATAGTGTATATAATTTATTAAAAGTAATTTAATTATATTTCAATAAAAATAAATGTTACATTAATTTATGGAAAAAAAGGTTGTTAAAATATTTTAATTAAATAGTAAATACTTTTTATTTTTAGATATTTGTGTTAACATTAAATTAGATTTATTTTTACAACTTTTTTGAATGATTTATATTAAACTGACATTATTTCTAATGGGGTTTTATTTTAAGTCCCTACCTCAATTATTTTCTATGGGAGGGTGTTGTCGTACCAGAGGTTGGCCATGTGTGGTGCTGGACTAAATATGGTTTCCTTTTGGCATTAGTAACGTAGATTGGCAAATTTAGCTCCACCCACTTTTTCAGGGGGTGGTGACATTTACATCTACACTTGAGTAGCTTTACACTCCGAGTTTGTGAATAGCCTAAAGTAGTAAAGTTATTCAAAAGTGTAAGAGAAAATTAGATGTGTAAACTACTCACAAGTACAAGTTACCTTTGTGAATAGCCCAACAGTGTATAACCAGTCCCCCAGAAGAGCTATTACCATCCTTCCAATTCCGTCAGCTAAACTATCCTAGGCAAGCCAGTCCCCTTCAAGGTCAATAGGGCCAGAAGGCCAGCCCAAAACATTCAGTCCTCTGCCTGCAGTGGCCTCTTTCCTACGCATTGTATGTGGGATGATTCAACCTCAGACAACTGGATCCCAGGACGAGTTCAGCCCACCTCTGCATGCATTGTGGCTCTCACTGGCCATGCACACAATCTTCAGTAGTTCAGAATGGGATGGCACCCACCTCAGTAGTGGCAGATCTTCCTCCAAGCAGGGGTGAGGGAGCCGGTCCATCATCGAGCCATGATCACATTCCAGTTAATACCTTTTCTATACAATGTTATGATGTTTTTTTACAATACAAATGATGCTAAAAATAAGCACATTACCTGAGAACAACCTGGCGAAATCTTTGATTTCTGAAAGAAAATCTGAAATTGAGGTATCTTGCGGAAATTTAAAGTAACAGGAAGAGACAGACACTCATTTTTTAGTTCACTAAGGATATCTAAGCGCTCTCCCATGATACAGTCCTTAAAATCGAAGTATGGGCCTGGGGTAAAAGTTAAAGTGACAGGCAGTCCAGTGCCTTTGATGGCCAGTTCCACGTGTTGTTTTTTCTTTCCTGTAAGATAATGAAAAAAATTTTTAAAAACTGTTGAACCTGAAATAAGCAAGTTTTTCCAATATCCTAATTAATGTGCTTTTTCTTGTACATTTGATCATATTTTTAACATTATTAATATTTATGAATTGAGTTATCATTTATGGATGAACCAATTGCTAAATCAAGCAATACAAATGCGCTTGTGCTGTTGCGCTAATGCCATACATTCTTGCTTTGCACTGAAATTAAACGTAGACCAATTGCCAAACTGCTTTTAAAAAGTAAGGACTAAAGTTGCTTACACCATCAAGTTTATGTAATACGGCAATGGCCAGGGTGCGCTTGGTGTTGGCAGCGATCTAGCCTGGCTCCAGCACCTGTGACCTGCGAAACGATTGTCCTGTGAACCCCTCTCCCCAGGCCCCAACTGGGTTGGAAGTTGGTCCACGAGGCGAGCGCATCCTCAGAGGCACCCGGCTGAAACGGCTGCATGGTGATCAGCTGGGATCCACCCGAATCGCTTCTCAGAGAGGACCCGCAGCTGCACCCAGATGGCAGCGCGGCCAAGAACAGCTCCAAGACAGCGGTGGTGAGAAGGGCCGGCCCCTGGGGGAATCTGGCACTAGAGACTGTGGGTTTTGCATGGGCAATCCCTCCGGATTCACTAGGGACCTCACTCAGCGGAGGAGGCCCAATTATGGCCCTTGCTACCACATCCGAAGGGGCGGCGCAGTCGAACTATAATTATAGAAGACAGGAGCGGCCGGACCCGGGAGAAAGAGAGGCATTTAATTAATGGGACTGTCGATTGGGCATGGAAACGAAGGGGGGTGAGATGCCCGCTTTGAGACTATGCCCCGGAGGGCAGCTCAGCTGTATATGGCACCTAAGACGGCAATGTTATGGGCAAGGCCCGGGGGACCGCAGAACGACAACAAACACAACTTACAGTAAGTCCGGGGAGGGGGGGGTCACTCTACCAGCCCCCCCCTAAGTAAAAGTGAGACAGCATGGAGGGTGCATTGGCAGTTGCGCACCCCCACCTCTTTTTTTTGACTATCCCATGTAGAAGTGTTGTCTCCTAGGAGGAGATAGAGAAGCATCCAGATTCATTTTCTGGGGGCAAAGACCATAGATGTGACTCTAAAGGACCCACACAAGCAGGATCGAAGCTGGCAAGCCTGATGTGAGGTCTAGTGGCAGCGGTGAATGGAATTACATGCCAGCTGCCTGAACCTACACATGACGGGAACTACAGTGGTGGAGGAGAGCAATAAGTGGCGGTAACATACCCAGCAGACTTGCTAGACCCAGGAGAGGTCCAGGTGGCTGAGACCAAGACTGTGGACAGAGGAGGTGAAGAGAGGAGCGTTGGCGGTACACATGCCCAGGAAGCCACGGCATAGGAGACAGTGAACGGGTGGAGTGTCGATGCAATAATAAACATTTTTCCTATTGTGATGGGTTTATGCCCTTCCCACCAGTTAAGGGAAGCACATCTCATCTTCAACTAACTGCTGGCTCCTGTCAGTTGCAGCCCCTTCCTTCCACCCTTTCCTGTTATGTGTTGCTGCTGCATGACTCCCTCAGAGGCCTTGTAGAGGATCCGACACTCCTGCTGATATACCCACTGACATATGTGTTATGAACACTGGCGGCGCTGGATATCTGAGTGACTCCGGACCAATAGACCTCGGGGTACAGTGAAGTGGGTAAAACAGCATCTAATGGGGACCACGTCTGGCTGAGATATGACTGTTGCAAGGAAGTGGTAGGCGGTGCTTATGCCTGGGGTCCCACCAGTGAAAGCCGTAATCGGAGAGGGGTATAATACCAGCCCAGCCTTCCATGATGCTGCACTCGTGGGTGGCGGGACCCGTCGGTGGCGGCCCCAACCACAGCTTTTGGGAGGTGTCTCGAGAGGACAATGAACCACACACTGTGGCAGCACTTGAGGAGGCGTTCATGGTACACCCAAAGGTGCCCCACACCAAGATCCATCATGTCAGTCGGGTACTGATCAGGACCAAGATTAGGTGCAAGAGATGGATGAGTGCTGCAGCTGGGAAAAGGTAGTCTACGAGGAGCAGGGCTGCCCGAGGAAATTTGAGACTGTGTGGGGGGATGGACTGTCGGGGAATGAAAGAGAGTAATCATGAGATGGATGAAGATCAGAAGGGGGAAAAAACTAAAATAAAGGGGGAAAAAACTGGTGGTCGATGGACATCGAAATGAGAAGGGGGATGGATTTCCTGATAATGCAACGAATTTGCACAGACATGGTGTCCCTTGTCGAGAGACTTTTTCCTGGATATTTGGAATTCTATGTTTTTCCTGTTGGGGTGGGGGGAGATTTGGAGTGGGGGTAGACGTCACTGTATCGTTTTGATTTTTAGTGTTGATGTTATACATATATACATATATATACATATATACATATATACATAGATATACACATATATGTTTTTTTAAATTTATGTTTAAAAAACAAAATAAATGTTTTTTTCTTTTTTTTTTTAAAGTTTGTATTGAACGGGCCCCTCATCTTTTACCAAGTCTGGTATGAACATGTTTTTTCCCTTTGCAATCTGAGACTTGTTGAGAACCAAGACAGGACAAGTTACTCATGAGTGACATGGCACAATTTTTTTTTTTTTTAAAGCCAATGCATTGCAATAATAGAATTACAACCAAAGTTATTGAGCGGAAAGCTGTTTATTATATGATGCGATTGTGAGACATCACCTTGCAATAAACTCACTACCTGTATTGGGTCCAGACAGGTTGATTTGAAAAATCTTAACTCAACACTGGGTAGCTGTGGCTTGGAACAGTCAGGCTTTTTCAAAGGAACAAGTGTAAAGCATTACGAAGTGCCAAAACAGCTAAATAAGAAGGAAACTGGGCTCAATAAAAATCTCCCACCAAGTCATAAAAATAGGTTGCATTTTTATCTTTAAAATGAAACCTCAATGACAAAAATCCACTGGAGTGTTTCGGAGCTATAAATTATTAACCGAATAATAAATCACTAATTTTCAGTTGAAACGCAAACAGGCATTGGCAACTACTACATTTAGCAGTTAACTTTGGAAACTTATAGAGTTGTCAGCTACTACTTTGGCCAGCTGTGGGTGCCCAACTCTGCAGAGAGCAGGTCACAGAGGCCAATGAAGCTTGGTAGGACAGTCACTTCACAGTCAAAGCAGTCTCCAGTCCAGTTCAAAGCTCTATGGGCAAATCGCCATAGGCTATAATGGAGTGGCCTGATGCAAGGAATGCAGGTGCTGAAGGTCCAGTGAAGGGGGTGTTCCTGGGGCTACATCTCAGTCCACTGTCAAGGTGGGGCAACTTTGGCCACAGGAGTCGATGTCCCACTAAGGCTGGTAAATGTCCAGCCAGAAACCAGTTGCCACTGGTCTACGGTTACAGCGAAACCAACAGTTCCCTTTTACTGGTGTTAACTTGCGTTCTGGGCTACAAAACTGCACTCCAGTGACTCTCCTATATCCAGCAGAACCGGGTGCACCTTTTGAGGGTCGGGTCACAGTCTCCCAGGCTAAATGTTGGTGGTCAGCAGCAGTCAGGAGTCCTTGGCTACCAACTCACCAAAGCAGGCTTCTTCAGCTTTTGTGGCACTGTAGCTGTAACAGGGAGTCAGCCAACTGGCGCTTGGAGTCACCTCATCTGTCTGAGACTCAGGATGATTTTTCCTTGAGTGGAGCACCACAGGCACAGTCCTCTGTTTGATAGCCCAAGGAGCAGCAGGTGCAGTCCAGTCTGGGTGCAGCCTCTCTTTGCTGGTTCCTGGGAAGCAGGGCAGTCCTTCTTCAATCCATTCTTCAGTACAGATGAGGTCTGGGTGCCACTTTTATGCCCAGTTAGCACACTCGGGGGATGTGGCGACTCACGCCTAGTGACAAACTTCTGTGAAGTGTGGCATCTACCTATCCCAGAATGCACTATTCTGCCAACTCCCAGATGGCAGAACTCTTCTCTTGGTGCATGGAGCTCCCTAGCCCACCCAAAAGGTGTGGCTACCTGGGGGTGAGGGTGCCACACACCTACGGAAAAAAACAGATTGACAATGGCTACCCCTGCTTGTCCTCAACATTAACCTGTCTGCAAGAAAAAAAGCAGCCACTCCTGTGTGTGTCCACCATTTGCCCCTCAAAGACAGCTTTCCCTCTGAAGCTCGTCTTTTGGGCTCACACCCTGTTTGGCCTTCCTGTCAGGGAGAAGTCACACTTCTCCCAATGACAGGCCCTTTGTGTGCTTGCCTAAGAGTCAATCACACCTCCCTTCGGGAGGCAGAAGGCTGTCTAGTGGCCAGCAAATGTAAACGGTTGCTGGAAAACTTTGGGCAACAAACTGGCTACTTACTAAAAGTTACATTAAATTCGACTTCAGCATCAAGCCAGGCTTAATGCAGCGATTCTTTTGATACCTTGAAGTATTATATTTAGTATTCACATTTAGGAGTTAGCACTGGTGAGTTGTCAGGGTATAACCTTTTACTCGCCAATGGGGCTACTAGCTTTTCCACAGTAAAAACGACAATGCATGGTTTTTACTGTCAGGACATATAAAATTAAGAACTTAATGTCCAACTTTTTAATATAATGCACCCTTCCTTTAGAGCTCAGTAGGCCTGCCTTAGGGGCGGCTCATAAATATTAAAAAGTAATGTAGGGGCTTTGCCATTACTTTAAACGGGAAAGTTGAGTTAGCAGTTGGAAACTGCTCTGCCAGCCAGCAATGGTGGGCTGGAAGTCACACTTTGCACTGTCACACTCGTGGTGGCACAATAAATGCTGCAGTCCATGAGAGACACTTTAACTTACAGGCCCTGTGTACCCATGTTACCATATACTAGGGACATATAAGTAAGTTAACTTATGCAAATTGTGGGTGAATCAATCAGACATATACCTTTTTAAGAGTTAGGACAATGGCACGGAGGTCGGTTTAGCAGGCCTCAGTGCACCTTCGGAGTCGTAAAACCAGCAGCATCAGTCCAAAAACTTGGGGTGATGATGCAAAAAAGAGGCATTTTTTATAGTTATAAAATACAATGTAAATACAATAAAGAAAGAAAAAAGACAAACTGTTATATTCTCCCCTGATAGGGCACCATCATTAAACAAATAAGTCAGACATTTTATATTGATCACTCTGAATCAGTAAAATTCTCAAGAGAGAGACCTAGAACAGCGTCCGAGCTGGCGAAACCAACATTCACATTCATAAACTCTACAAAGACTGAATTCCTCTTGTATGCCAACAAAGCCAAATATCCTATGATTCAGGGATGGCTTTCCAATTTAAATCTAACTGGGTCCATATCTAAACTGACAGCACAAGCTAAATACCTTGGATTCACCCTCAACTTGAACCCCTCACTTGAAGAAGAATTTGCCAAGAAGACCAAATCAGCCTGGTACCAATTCTCTTTCCTGACAAAAAGTGTTTTTTTCTCCACTGAGAAGACTACAGAATGACAATTCAAGCCTTCCTCCTCTCTCAACTAAATTGAAGAAATGCACTGCTCAACGTCACCCTGGAGACCACCCTCGTTCCCCTAAAAGGAATCATCCTTCATACAGCAACACTGCTTACCAAGGCACCGAAGAAATCAAACCACATCATCCTTGCACTAAAGTATCTACACAGACTCTCCCTGCCAGCCTAGATCATCTTCAAGATCGGCTGCATCAATTTCAAGGCCCTCTACACTAAGAACCCAGTCTACCCAGCTGAAAAACTTACAATATCTGGAGTTCACCGCCAGATGAGGTGCAACATCACCACAATAGAAACTAAGTGCTGCAGGAAGGAAAAAATATGAAAAACAAGCCTTCTCAAACTGCGCTGCCAGAATCTGGAACAATACTGCCTCCGAAACAGAACAGCACCAACTCTCCTACAAATCATGACAAAATCAAAAACTCATAAGGGAACTACCTCAGATAGGGTGACTTACAAACCTTTCAAGATTTTTGCCACCTCCCCTGTCCCCTCCCCCCCCCCCCCAATATATCCCCACTAAGAATTGCCCCTGTTCAGCACTGCATTTCTAGCCTGATAGTTATGACCGTTCTAAAAATACTAAAACATACATAGATACATCTATGCCTAACATTATTGTTAGGTTCTTTCTTTATATGCTCTAAGAATAGAATAGATGGATTTATAGTGTTGGGTCACAGGCTGAGCATTACGAGAGACAAAAAACATTGATGGAGTACTCCTATTGTTACACAGGCTGAGCATTACGAGAGACAAAAAACATTGATGGAGTACTCCTATTGTTACACATGTTTCAAGCTGTACTTTTACAGAAAAATTAAAAAGCACTAACAAAGCCAAAAGCTCTGGTCTGGTTTTTTGCTAGGTTTTTAGCTTTTTGTTAAGGGGAAGTGTCTGGGGAACAGTGGGGCAACTGTGAGCATGTGTGATGCATCAGCTTTCCTTGAAAGACAATACCACAATCAAGCGGCGTGTAGGGCAGCAACAATATGAACACTCGGAGTTGTGTCCCTTTGTCCAACATACTGCAGAAGAAGAGGTAAGCTATACCTTCACAAAAGAATGTTATCTAAAGGACTGAGAAAATTAAGATTAAGTTATAAGTGGTTAACATAAAAAGCATCCACAGCAAATATACAGCAGGGTTGACGCTTTTGTTCTAACTGCCATCCAGTGGATCCCCACACATAAGATAATGTACACTAGCAATGAAAGGACGTTTGTATTGTTAATGCAACAATTTAGTCCCCAATACAGCAAATGAGATAGTGCGGTTAGATATAGTAGTGTTGTGCAATAAGGCAATTATACATACTAATACAAGAAGGGTTGTTTAACAATTTGAAAGTGATATATATTTAGTATATGCAGTAGTAATGCAACTGTGTTTGTTGTAATAGAATGTTGATTCTTTGGTATAACGGTGTTTGTGAAAATTGAGGAAAAGAGTTGTTGTTTGCCATGTTTACAACAAGTTAGTGTAAAGTACATAGTTTGTGCACAAAGTAAATATTTTATGGCAGGGTGTTTTTTAATAATTAATATTTAATATATTTTGTTAGCAATAAATGTCATGGATTGTTTAACAATAAGGGTGCAATAGCAGGGAAGATAAATAAAAGGTAAAGTATTTAGTTGCATTTTTTAAACCTGTAAGTACAACATCATGGTATTCTGGCAGCACAGCAAAACAAACGAAAGAGCACAGGCAACTAGTAAAACACACGGTTTATATGTCAAGCTGAGCCATCCAAACAGCACCCACTTCATAAACATGTCAACCATAAATCATCAATAAAAACAAAACCTGGACAACATAACCATTGAAATGCCTGGCCTTGATGGGCAACTCTTCCAAGCTATGGCAAACCAAGATAAACATAAGAAAGCCAGAAGCTGAAAGGGGGTGAACAAAAGCCTACTTTTGCTCTGTACTTCTTACTGTACTTTTTTGAAGAATTGATAACATTAGGTTCTCCACACACCGAAAGAAGTATGCAGCTAGACCTACAAGGTGTCAGAAAATCCTGGAGAGACTAATTGATGCAACCTACGTATACAGTTGAAAGGTTGCTGGGTCGCAGAAGAAAGTTTAAGTTTGGGTTTGCCTGACTAAAAAAAGAGAAGCATAAATTGACAGTGTATGGATTTGTTGTGGATACATGGCAGAGAGAGTATTCAGTAGTTTTGGTCTAGTATTTCAAATCACAAGTTCAGCTCCAGGATCAGCTGTTTGAGACAACTTGTAATTGCAGTTATTTTCTGCTTAAGTTATTTAACTGCAAATTAAGAGCATGAAGTAATCCACACTGTAAGGGGGCGTGGCTTGACGCCGATGTAGGACGCAGCAGACCTCGGGGCTCCTCCGTGGCCTCCCTCCGTTAACACGTATCTTGACATCCTGGGGCGGCCCCTGCCCCTCAGGCCTGCAGCGGAATACTTCGGGCACCCCTGGCGAGGATTTGGGGCGCTCGCTGTCCGCGCCTTGCAGGGAAAACGGAGTTTTGAGCTGCCGGGAGATCCTCGAGCAGAGCGCTCCCAAGATGGCGGCTGCGGCCTGTGCCGGAGACTTCTGGGACTTCTGAGAACAGAGGCAGAGGGTGAGGCGACTGCAGTCCCTGGACGCCGCCGCGACCCCTGCAACTGAGCTACTGGCCAAGCCCTGCCGTGCCTGCGACGAGGGGGGGGACCGTGAGAGGAGAGGAGTCGGCGAACGATCTTCCTGCGTGTGCCTGGCCCTAAGATGGCGGCCCTGGGCGCTCCGAGCGCACGCAGAAGGTGAGGAGCCCTGCAGACCTAGCGAGTAGCTGGAGGGGGCCTCGCTGCTGTTGAGGCGGTGGTCCGCGCTGTGCAGCTGGTTAGACCCCACCACGACACCGGAGACCACTGGGAGCATAGGTGGAGGGGGCACGAGAGACACTGCGACACTGCGGCCCATGCCCTCAGACGATGGCGGCGTGCGAGTAAAAGTGCCCCCATTCAGAGTGCGGGGTCGGGAGTGCGGAGCCCCGTGGACCCTGAGTGTGACTGGAGGGGGCTCCGCTACTATTGAGGCTGCGCCTCGAGTGCTGGGACCGGCTGGCTCCTAACTTTGCGGCGGGGGACGGCGAGAGCGCGAAGCTAAGGTCCCAGAGGAGCTGTGACGAGCGACTCACGGGAGGTGGTGTCCCCTGAGTGGAGTCTGAGTGGTGACTGCAGGGCCTCCGCATGAATGGGACGAGGCGGATGAGTGGTCTGAAGACACATGAGGCCTTGAGGGGCTCCGGGATCCAGACGGGCGTCGGACATTGCGGGCCTGGTGAATTGTGAGTCCCTGTACCGGCTGGCCCGCACGCTCACAGGAGATTTGAGCCCCGAGATTCCTTGCCATATTGGGGGCCGTTGCAGAGACCTCGGGACCGGGGCTGAACACGACCGCCGAGGGAGGTGGAACTGGACACTGAGCGAGGGGCCTGGTCGCACACGCTGTGCCTGGAATAACTCGCTGCCCCCTGCTGAGACGCCGCGATGGGCCAAACATCCAGACGAAAGGGGTTCGAAGTTCTGCGGCTAGATGAACCAGACCATCACACGGATGAGGAGGACAGCACGACGGGGGGACGCGAGGAGAGAACATCGGATGATCCCACCCTGGCTGACATCATGAAGGCCATCACATCCTCAAGACCAGCCCTAGAGGCAAAAATTGATGCCATAGGAACTGACCTCACCTTACTAAAGGACGACCACCGCAAACTTAAAGAACGGGTGATGACCAACGAGAATGCTGTAAAGGACATTCCGGACAAAGTGACCACCTTACAGCATGCCCTGAACGCGATGGAAACTAGAGTAAAAGTGCTGGAAATGAGAGCCGAGGATAGCGAAGGCCGGTCCCGACGGAACAACCTTCGCATAGTGGGGGTTCCGGAACGAGAGGAAGGGGCTGATGCTGTCAAGTTCCTGGAATCATGGCTCCGAACGGAGGTGGCCTCGGAGGGTCTCTCCCCTTTTTACGCCCTGGAGCGAGCCCACAGGGTCCCGGCCAGACCACCCAAGCCTGGCGCTCCCCCGCGCCCGTTTGTGGTGCGGTTACTACACTACCGGGACCGCGATCACCTCCTGCAGCAGGCCCGGGAGAAGCAGTCCCTCCAGATAGGGAACAGCAAGGTGATGATTTTCCCTGACTATACTAGGGAAGTGCAAAGACAGCGTTCTTCCTTTTTGGCTGTCAAACGGAAACTTCGCCAATTACATCTCCCCTACGCCGTGCTGTTCCCGGCTCGGCTCCGAGTGACCGCGGACGCGGAGACACGTTTCTTCCATACCCCACAGGATGCTTGGGACTGGCTGGACACGTGGGGCGCGGATGGGCCGCGCTCTCCAGCTCTGGATTCGCCCCGTCGACGGCAGTCTCCTACTTTGGCTCCTCGGAGGTCCCCGTCGCCTGCAGGTCGGAGTCAGGAGCGCTCTAGAGCGGTTCGGGCGGTGGCGGAGATCAGTCGGGGTTCGGTGAGCCCAGCCAGCGTTGTCACAGACCCAGAAATGGCGGGATCTGGGAGTTCAGGGACAAGCAGTGTTCCAGGAACCTTAGACGCAGACCTCCCGGATGTCACTCCGCAGACGGCGGACGGCATGTTTGACTGAGCGCACCACAAGTACTATATTGAGGGGGTGGCATGCAGCTGTTTGCTGATGTTTTCTATTATATATGCGGGCTTGAGGCTGGCTGATGATGTAAACATATTTTGGGGTCTCCCATGAGTTCTATGGACATGGGAGGGAGAGCCGGGAGGGTCCTGGGTCCGGCGGGGTTGGTCTGCGTTCTGCCGCCTCCATGACTTGTTGCTTGAGTGCTTTTGTTTGGATGGGGACTTGTTTGTGTGCGCCTGTCCTGGGGAATGGGAGTTGGGGTTTGTTTTTTATTGGGGAATACTGGGTTGGGGTCAGGCATGTCGTTCTACGGGGTGGGTATCGAGAAGGTCAGGGGATTGCGCCATGGGTTCCGCCGTAGGTATCAAATGTATAACCTGGAACGTTAGGGGGATGCACACTATGACTCGCCGACACAGAATACACGCTTACCTGGTGAGAAGGGGGGTACAAATTGCATTATTGCAGGAAACTCATTTGACACAGAAGGAGGGAGAGGCGTTGCAGCGTCGCTGGAGAGGACAGGTGTTCCACACCGCGTACTCGGCGTTTGCCAGGGGGGCCTTAATTTGGGTGCGGGCGGGGATCCTCTTTCAATGTGTCCAACAAATCATAGACCCGGGGGGCAGGTATGTAGTGGTGACGGGACGACTAGATGGCCGAGACATCACAATAGGGAGTGTATATGCCCCCAACGTAGATCAGCCCTCATTTCTAGTGCAACTTTCACAGACATTGGCGCAGCAGTTGACTGGGGCGGAGCTATTGGGGGGAGACTTCAATAGCATTGTTGATACGGACCTGGACCGCTCACATCCGCCGCTCCCTGACGCTCCAGCCCACAGGGTCGCAGAGGCCAGACGAGACTGGCAACAACACTGGGGACTGATGGACACCTGGAGGGTACACCACCCGTTGGAAAGAGACTACTACTATTTTTCGGGCTTACATGAGCTCCACGTGCACTTAGACTATATTCTCTGCTCCCCGGATGTACATGCTATGATTACTCTGAGTGAATACTTAGCTCGGACGGTGTCTGACCACAATCCCCTGCTAATATCCTTGCACTGGGTGAGAACTAGGCCCTCGATCCCCACCTGGCGACTCCGCCCGGAAGTGTTAGAAGATCAGGTGTTCCGGTCGACCATAGGTACGGCCATAGAGGACTACTTCCTACATAATGCTGGCACAGCTAACAGCCCCCACAAGGAGTGGGACGCTTTCAAGGTAGTTATCAGGGGTCGCTGTATAGGAGAGGCGGTGGGAGTGCGGAGGGTCCTCAAGGATGAGGTGTTGGCAGCAGAACAACGGCTCCGGTGCGCGGAAAGGGATAGGCCCGAAAGAGTAGACAGACAGGCAGATCTCCTGGAGGCCAGGGAGGCCCTGGCAATACAGGTAGAACGGTTGAGATGCTTTGATTATAGGGCATACACGGCTCGGGCGCACGCGGAGAGGGACAAATCTGGGGCGCTTCTGGCTTGGTTGGCCAACCCGGCGCGCAGAGGGTCAGTGATCTTAGAAATTCGGGACCTGATGGTTTGAGCCACTATGGCCAACAGGGCATAAACACCCAGTTCCTGGACTACTACACCTCCTTGTACCGGAGCCAGCTAGGAGCGGGGGCGGCGGAGGATGCGAGATTCCTAGATGATATCGCTCTGCCTCAAATTAGTGCAGACGCAGCGAAGACCCTGGGTCGGGACATTGAGCTAGGTGAGATTAGGAAAGCCATAAAACACATGGCCAGGAACAAAACTCCTGGCACGGATGGCCTTCCGGTTGAGTTTTATTCTACCTACTCGGACACCCTCTCCCCTCGTCTGATGGCTCTATATAATAGGTCAAGGAGGGATGGGTGTTTGCCGGACTCGACAAAGGAAGCAGTAATCATACCGCTCCTGAAGCCGGATAAGCCGCCCTGGGACCGCACGGCCTATCGTCCCTTGGCCATGCTCAATTTAGATTACAAAATATTGAGCTGCGTTTTGGCCGATTGTCTGCTGATCCATATGACGACGCTTATTCATGCGGACCAGTCGGGTTTTATCCCGTCCCGCAACACAGCCATGAATATACGGCGGCTGTTTCGTCTGTTAGATGCGACCACCTATGACAAGGAGGAGGCATGTATCTTATCGATTGATATTGAGAAAGCCTTCGATAGCCTTGAGTGGCCATATCTCTTTAGGGTCTTGAGAGTGTTTGGGCTGGGAGAGGAATTTGTGGCATGGACGGCAATACTATACAAGAGCTCCACTGCCAGAGTACGCACGGGAAGAGTGATTTCAGAAGCCTGTGTAGTGGGTAGAGGCACGAGGCAGGGTTGCCCACTGTCTCCCCTGTTGTTTGCGCTGGCGGTGGAGCCTCTGGCAGTACACGCAAGATCGGGGCGCTACTACCGGGGATTGGATGTGGGGAACCGAACTCAATTCATAGCACTATATGCAGATGATCTGTTAATGTTCCTTGCCAACTCGGCGGACGATCTGCAGGGCGCCAGGGACTTGTTGTACAGGCTGGGAAGGGTAGCGGGCCTTAAGGTCAACTGGAACAAGACGTGCTTGTTCCCCACGCGGGCCGGAAGGAATGCTCCCCCGAATGCGCTGGATGTGAAGTGGGAAAGTAGGTGCCTGACATACCTGGGGGTTCGCGTGTATCACGCGGCTGCGGATGTTGGATGGTAACATAGGCCGGGCGATACGGAACACCAGAAGTAGCTTTGATTTTTGGGGGACCCTTCCTCTCTCGGTAGCGGGGCGGGTGGCGCTCCTGAAAATGGTCACACTGCCGCGCTTGCTTTATTACTTTGGCGCGCTGCCACTGTGGATCCCGAGGAAATTTTTTACTCTCCTTAACACCATGATCACGGGATTTCTATGGGGTACTGGGAGGTGCAGAGTAGCACTTACCACCATGATGAGGCCTAGAGGAGAGGGAGGATTTGCTGTGCCGGATCTAGAGGCCTACTATCACGCAGCCCAAATACAATGGTTCACGAAGTGGGTGGCTGGGCGGCTTCGTGATGAGGAGGGTGTTGAGACCACAGACCCGACCCTACATCAACTTGCCTGCGTACTGATGCGGCTCCCACTGTGTGAAAGGGGGGCCCACGGGGACCTGTGGGCGATGCACAGGTGTTGGAATCTGGCAGCCCGGAGGGCCTGCCGGGGACCCCCGTACGCGCCCGAGATTCCATTGCTGTTTTGTGAGACATTACCGCATGGGGGGGACTGGCAAGGGTTGCGGGTTTGGAGGGAGGCGGGGATTTCCGCCATAGGAGACCTTTATGAAGATAATACCCTGCTACCCTTCAATGATTTGCTAGAGCGGTATGACATTCCTAGGGGGGACTTCCTTCTGCACGCTTCCCTAACAACAGCCATTCGTAAGCATTGGCAGATGGGGATGACAGAACCAGCGATTTCCCTGCCTTGCCAATATGTGGTGACCGCGGCTGGAACGGTCAAGGCAGTGACTTGCCTCTATAGGCGACTTACTCAGGAGTTGCGACGCCCTCTAGATAGCCTGCGCCTTAAATGGGAGATAGATCTTGGTGTGCCCATCGAAGAGAAACCATGGGGAGCGATGGTAGAAAGAGCATGGAAGAGTACCAGGAACGCGAGGTTCCAATTAATACACTTCTTTGTCCTCCACCGAGCGTACCTCACTCCTCATAAAATTAACAAATATTTTGGGACCAGAGCGGTTTGCCCGAGATGTAACCTAGACAATGCTGAGTTTTTACACATGTTCTGGATCTGCCCATCACTCCTGGGGTTTTGGAGGGAGATACTGACCAGACTGAATGACATAACGGACCGGGAAATCGAGCTGACTCCGGGGACTTGTTTGTTACACTGGTTCCCTCACACTGCCAGGAACAAGATCACCAGTAAATTTATCGATCTAGGACTAGTATTGGCCAAGCGAGAAATTACCTGTCATTGGAAGGCGAGCACTCCCCCAAGTGTCTTGAGGTGGATGCGGGAGCTTACAAAGTGGGCGGATAGTGAGGGTACCTTTCGGCTCCAAATGGCACACAGAACGGGTAACGACAAGACATTGGAGGCCGCAAAGGCGTGGGTGGCGTTGGTGGAGGAGCTCAAGCGCCCGAGTGAGGATGATGACGAACCCCCTGTCACCTGAGTAGGGTAATAAGTGGGGCCTGACATTCTGCCCCAACCAAACTTCCCCCAGGCCTTCTAGCGGGTTGGCGGATAAAATTACCATGCGAGAGTACACTTCCACCCTTTAGCTTGACTCTACTGAGCGGATACTGGGGTGTTAGACTACCTGACAGACGGACTCTGTCTCTCCACAGGAGTTTACATGGGTGAGCGGCATGCCTGGGGGGAGGCATAGGGAGGTGGGTGGGGAAGAGTTGCGGGAGAGGAAGGGGGACTGCGAGGGTGGGTGGATTGGTATTGTTATTGCATCTCTTATTGCGTTTCCTGTGGGCCTCATCGGAGTTGGCTTGAAGGATGTGAAATATTTATTGCTGGGACGTGGAATATGATTTATTTGCAGATCCTGGTTGAGTTGATAGATACTGCCACCAATGTTTGCTACTTACGTGGACTGCCCAAAATAGAGGTAAATGAGGCACGCACGGCAAACGCCGACGTATAGGGGTGGATGGTTTACTGTCTGCACGTTGGCATCCAGTGTGCATTTATCAATGTATGCTCACTGTCCCCATACAGTGATTGTTTGAGTTGTAACGTCAACTGAATAAAATTTGTTTACAAAAAAAATGAAGTAATCCACACTGTATCATGCTAATCCTTTCTAGTCATACCTCAAATGTAGAGTGTATTAAAGTTAAGAACTGAAAAGTATTTGCAACTTTGACTAGTTATGTGTAAACAACACATCAACAATCTTCCAGGAGCTAGGTGCAGTGTGCATCATCTGTGGACTAGAACAGTGATTCTAAACCTGTGGCCCAGGAACACCTTGGGGTTCGCAAAGGCTACTGAGGATGTCTGCGACTGTTTAGATAACTAAATAATATTAACATTAAAGTGTATTTATATAAAGAAGCAAATTGAAAATAGAAAATGTTAAACCGTTCTGTAATTGTGCCAGGAATTTGAATTTGGAGGCTAAAAATGAAGTTGATGTCCTCAGATTGATTGTGGGACAGTGCAAGTGCATCAAACAGAATATAGTAAGGATAATGGTTTCCCTTAATTGAAGTTTAAAAAAAAAAAACACTAACCTTCCCATTAATTTTAATTCGCTTGTGAATTAAATCAAATATTTTATCATTTATGTATTGTTTTGTGGTTCAAATCATCAAAATTGCTTAGGTCGTGATTCCTGGCTTCCAGTAATGACTTGGTGGGGGTCCTCGGATTCCAATAAATCAGTGGGGGTCCCTGGATTGCAGTAATGATTAACTGGGGGTCCACAGACGTCAAAAGCTTAAGGACCGCTGGACTAGAATGTTCTGGTCATGTACAAGTGTAGCATTCTACTCAACAAAATTAAATACAAAGGTTAATTACTCTACTTGATGTATGGAGATCTGCAGGTTACTTACTTTGGGTATCCATGTCACCATCAATCTGTGCATTGGGGAAAGCATTTTTACTGCCCGCAGGCTCAAATCTCATGAACAGTGCATAGTCCTGTCGAGTTGGAAGTTTATCCAGTGCAACATCACCTTCAAAAGGTCTGAAATACAAAATATTAAGTTGTATGTAGCAAAAAGGCTGAAAAGAACATTTAGAACATTTTTCAGTGCTTCTTAAAACATCCACCTGAATTTACCGTTCTGCTGTGTAGAAAGAGGATCAAAATGTATTAACTAACTGTTATAAACTTTAATTCAAGCCACAAAACAAAAGCTTAAAGCAGAATAATAGGGCTACAAAATGGAAAAAATGCATTAATACCCCGTAGCCCCACTAATATTAAGCAAACGAGAAAACTCACATGAACATTTGATTTCCTCATCACTTTAAGGCATGCCCTGTATTTAACCACTTCAAAGATCAAAAGGTAATATTAGACAGTCCTAAAAGGCAGAAGAGGTTCACACACGGGTTTCCCCAAGTATGGCTGATGAGTTTGTGCACCTTAAAAATACACAGCAATGGAGTGTAGCTTTGTACAGTGTAACCAGCTATAGAAACAGAACTACCACTTATCTAAACCTCCCAGTTAAATTGTTAAACCCAGACGAGATAGAAATTAAACCTGGGTGGTGAACTCTGCTCCGTTCGTGGAGTTTTTCGCACTCCGCAGAGCTCGCCGAGTTCTAAAAAAGCTCCGCATAGTGGAGTTTTTTCCTCACTCACGCTCCCCAATGGTAAGTTGGCATGCACGAGTGAGATAAATCCAACGCTAGACCACTTCTCAGCGAGATTTCTCAACATGAGCGGTCGCGGATGATCGCTACCGCTCACATTGAGAAACCTTCCGTTCGCAACGAGGAAGCATCTGCTGGAGAAGAATTTTTACTTGAGTGGCAGAAAGAAGCAGCGCCCTCTTGCAGTGTGCGAGATGCCATTTGTGCAGATTTTTTCCAGTGCGGGACAAACACCCGGCACTAAAAATCAGTGCGAATGGCGCGAGGTAACCCACTCTGCTGCTCGCTTTACGCGGAACTCTGCGAACTCCACCCAGGCTTAACAGAAACATCGATTACGGAATAAGAAATTGCAGAATCAATAACTAACATGCTGTCAGGGAAAACACTGGGATGTAAAGGTTTCCGAGTAGAATTCTATAAATACTTTAAATTACTTTTAACATGTCACCTCCTAAACATGCTCTGAAGTCAGTGGAAGAAGGCTCTCTCTGAAGATCTTGAGATGGCTACAATTGCGGTCAAATCAAAACCAGATAGGCTGCCAGACTCCTGCTTCTTATTTCGTCCTATTTGTCTCAAACACTGAAATCAAAGCATTTACTAAATACTACCGGACAAGTTTTCCAAGAGCCTGACCACCCTTATATATCACGACCAAAATGGCTTTATGCCACATAGAAGCTCGAGGTACTGAATCAGGAGACTGCAAGTCTTGATCTCAATGACATGGGAGCTGGAAGGAAAGAGTTAATTAATGCTTCAGGCCTTCAAAAAAATCTTTGATTCCCTTAGTTGGGATTTATGTACCAGGTCTTACAACAAATGAATTTCGTTATATTGCAATCCTTTACAATGACCCGCAAGCTCAAGTTAGAGTGAATGGGTATCTGTTGGACACCTTCTCTATCAAAAGGGGCACTAGGTAGAGCTGCCCACTCTTAACCTTCCGGTTTGAATTGATTGTAGAGCCTCTGGTGAGTTGGATCTGGTGTGACGAACAAATTTGGGTATTCCACTGGGAGGACTGTTTAGACGTTAGAATAGCCATATATGTAGAAGATGTACTTCTTTTAATGCAATCACCACATATCAATGGACCTAGACTTATGCGCAAGTTAGACAGACATGGCGAAACATTCAATTTAACAGTAAACTGTAATAATTCAGGTATAGTACTGATAAAAGAGGGAGAAGTGGTGGTGAAACGCAAAATAAAGTACAAGTGCCGTCCAAACGTTTTAGGTACTTGGGACTCCACATAGCATTCAGTGAGAAGGATAGTGGGTGTCTCAGCTTGCAGTCCCACCTGGACATACTGAAGAGAGACTTGCATGCACGGAGCAAGTTGCATCTTACACTACTTGGTAGCATCCTTTTATAAAAAATGACTGAACTACCAATGATCCCATACACACTACAGAATTTTCCCTGAGCCATACCTCATAGTTTCTTTAAGTGCCTACAGCAAGAAACACAGTTGTTTCCAATGAGAATGTAACAACCATGTATTGCATTGCCCAAACGCAACCAATCTGTATACAAGGAAGGTGTGGGCATATCCGACATCCAGATATACTACTGCGTCTCACAACTAGGCACCATAAATTAATGGCTGTTTGGTCAGAGGAAAGATCCAGCCTTCGGCCTGGAAAGCCAAGAGTTGGAGAAAGAAGGCAAAAATGCATCCTATATGGGGATCCAATCCCTAAAACACTCCTACCACTGACCAAGGTAGCTCTAAAATGTTGGCCCTGAAAACCATGAGATAGATAGACGATTATTTACTCCAAACTCATACAAAAACACCACTATGATATGACACTGGTTAATTCACTCACCCAAACTCTCCAGCTTTACAAAATGGGACAAGACAGGGATTTCCTCCTTGAGGGCGGGGGAGGGGGAGTTTGATGTATTGGCAACAGAACATATAAAGAAGTTTGCCACATTACAGCAAGACTATAATTCACATAAAACACAATTTTTAAGACGCCTACAATGAGACACGCAGCCAATATATACCGCCTTGGTTCAGAGACTCTACCAGAGTACATTCCTCTGGAGACCAGGGTGCTAATGTGACAACTTAAACAGGGGCTACCTCCATGACATACAGAACACTAATTTGGTGCCTAACAAAAAATTAATGCGTCCTTGTGTAATGTAACTGGTGCTCATGTAAAACGCTCCATTACCTTCGGGTCGAGCTCGCACGATATAAAAACTGTATAATAAGTAATATACCCCATCCCTTCTAACACCTTAAAACCAAATATGAGTAATACCTCAGCCAACTTAATGAGACTGACTGTACAGAAGCACAAATGCTCCGGCGTAGACTCCATAGAGCCTAGTTTACCCCTGTGAAGCTCTGGGTAAGATTCCCTCCTCTTGATGTTACATATGCCAGCAAAATGAAGGATATATCTTCTATATGGTTTGGAAATGCCCCACTGTCACATAATACCAGCTATACATCAAGTGCTGAAAAGGGTGTTGGAAAATGCAGCAGAAATACCGTCCAAAGTGATCTTATTCTGTGTTTTGATAAAGGTGTTGGGGATGGACAAAGAAAGAAGAGGTGTCTAATAGACGTGGGAGCACTTTTTGCTAAAATAGTCATCAATAAACTTTAGACATCAGAAAGAGGACCCACCAGGAAAAATGACTCAAGTACCTGGACAGATCTTTATGGATTGAAGAAACCAATCTACAAAACATGAGGATACCCTTATAAACACTACAAGATATGAGGTCAATAGTGGATTCATTTTCAGATAGAGACAACCTAATTCTAGAGGTGCTTAGATGCTTGCTATGCTACATCTTACCAGCCTAGACAATCTACTACACTACCTTTTTTGTTAAATGTGAAATACTGATTTCCTTATGGTGATGTTGTATGGGTCCCAACAAGAGAGGGGGACTGTGGGCTTTAGAGAGGTCCAGCATACATGCCCTAATTAAACTTGAAAAGAAAAAGGTATGCAGTTCCTGTTGTGGGAAGGATAAGGAGGCAGGACAGGGGACTGGCAAGGTCCCTGACTACAAATTGGTAGTGTTAATGAGAAAGGGGGGGGGACTGGGAAGTCCTTCCTTTCGGAATGAGGGCCCTCACACACCCAGCCTGCTGGGTGTCATGCTTCATCATCGGGCATGCTCCTCGTCAGGTCGGCGCTGCAATACCCGACGGGCACCCTATGCAGGGGCTCTTTGGCGGAGATCTTTTATTCCTTGCCGTATGGTGCAGTGGGTGTAAGGGGCCTTAGAAGTGTAGGAATGCAAGTGTGTGAATTAAAACAGGGAAACACTGGTGACTTAAAACTCCCCACACCAAGGTTTGCGTTTAAAGAACCAGCAACCTCAAGGACATATTGATCCATACCAGACCTAAAACCAAAACTGCACCTACACAGAGAGCTTTATGGGACCTTCCACCAGTCTCAGGACACTACCCATGTGGGTCCTGTGTTGCATGCGCATTGACCAAACCCACTCCCAGTCCCCCCCCTTTCTCATTAACACTACCAATTTGTAGTCAGGGATCTTGCCAGTCCCCTGTCCTGCCTCCTTATCCTTCCCACAACAGGAACTGCATACCTTTTTCTTTTCAAGTTTGATGTTGTATGGGTACCACCTGAACTGTTCATTGTGCATTAAAAGGGTTTATATGGAAAAAATGATGAAAGAACTGTATAGAAACATCTTCAAGAGTTATGGAAAAACAGATGGTAAGACCATAATGTGCAATTCCAGCAATGGTAGGATTCTGCCGAAGAAGGACCATTTAATGGGAATTTCCTAAATCAAAGGACATTTTGTTGCAGGTGATCTTTTATACAGCTGCAACTACACGTTATGCACCAGATGCAGTAGATGGTGACCAGGGCCATAATTATGGGATGGATTCTGTAAGGACCTGGGAGAGAACAGGTGGTCAGATCACAAATAAACTCCAGTGTATCACTCTATTAGCCTTATGAATGTTACAGTCTTAAAGTCAATTGTATGTAATATTGGAAATGAGTTCAGTGCTTTAGTCCCATCTTGTAGTTATGGCACACACAACTAAGCATTTAGTTCTGTACCTGATGTCCATGGGTTTCCAGAAACATACTTCAACATACATTACAAAAGTATTTAAAAATATATCAGCTATTTTGCTGTTGGCAACAGAACAAACAATACAATAGCATCAACAGTGCACCCAGGTTTTCAGTTGATCCACTGTGGCAATGGAAGTGCCTCCTGCAGATGACATAAAAATTGTACTGGTGAGGCCCCGATGACAAGATAAAAAAATAAATCTTGGTCTTAGAACTGTTATCGAATTGCCCTGATCTATGCTGCATTATATGTACAGACACAGATCAACCTCAGATGCTGAAATGGATCAGGGCAAGGTGAACTTGTTTATAAAAGGCAAATATATGCACTCTAATTAATGCTCTCAGGAGTCACACTAATGTGTGAAACTGGTGTAATTGTATTGAAGTCAAGATACCCTGTTTGGGTTCAATAGATCTCATTCTCAGATAGCGGTGTGCTGCATGCACTCATAACCACATGCATTTCCGAAGTACCACTCAGGATTGATTACTTAAATTAACAAATAAAGAATGTAAATGTATGTGATGATGAGAGAAGGCAGAAAGAAAGCATTTTAGAGGCCTTCTTTTGAAAGGGTTTGAAGATCTGATCAATATTTTAATGACTTACGGCCAGTGAAGATTGATATTCCCACATATTATGGGCAAACTGCTGCAGCATAGGTAGCCCAAGATTATATTTCAGCTTCTCACAAAGTGAAGAAATTACTTTGTTTCATTTAAATAGAGTTATGCTGAACCTTCTACTACTCTTGCTGGAAGAACCATTTTTGGACATGATGTTTTGTGACAGTCTGCTTTACTTTTTCAGGATGCTTGAAAGACGATGTAGAACATCATATAACCAAGGTGGAAAAAACACGATACAGAGACAACACAGAATATACAAGGCAACCATCAGAAAAGCAAAGATATCTCATTACTCCCAAAGAATTCAGATGTCTCTAACATCACCAAAGAACTTTTCAAAATAATCTCTGAATCCAACACTGGACTCTAAAACCAAAGACCTTGCGACCCGCTTCCCAAGGAAAATGGCCACTAACAACTTCATGTTATCAACTAGACCAAACCAACAAAGACCCATCACTATGCTTATGTAACCAACTACCCATAAAGGAAACAAACAACCAAATTAGGTCTGTCAGCATCACCAGATCCCCAGCTGACCCATTCTTCTTCCACACCAAATACATATATTCAAGAACATTTTCAAATCTACCTGTACAGTCCTAACCATACCGATCAATAATGAATCACTAACATCAGAAGAACTTCATAGTGAACTGAAACATCCTACATAAAACCAACTATTAAATGGCAAGGACCAGACCCAGAAACCCAACAAATTATAGACCTATTTTAAGTGGACAATTCCTGTGAAAACTGACAGCAGTTGTTCAGATTTCAGAAATCATCTGGGAAGCAGCCTCCTCTTCCAGCAAAAGACAGGATTCAGACCAGGAAAGGGCTATTATTCAGTAAACAGTCATCTGGGATACCCTCTAAACCCCCATAGACCCTGGCAAAGTTGTTGCACTACTTCTACTCGACATCCCAGCAGCCTAGAGCAAACCACTAGTTATTACATGAGAAAAATAAGCAATACAGGTGTACAAGAGACAGCAGTAAAATGAATAAATTCATACCTTCCTGAGAGAATACAAATTGTATTACCGTTTGCATTCCCATCTTCAGAAAATGCTTGTGTTCCTCAGAGATCAACAATTACACCTCTTCATTTCAACATATACCAGAGCCCTCTCCTGGGGCTAGTAACATCCTTAAAACTAACATACTACAACTATATATATAGAACAGACAGGTGATTCTCAAACTGAAAAACATTGGAGAAGCCAGACTTACTAAATGCTTGCTGGCAGAAGACACATGGATGCTACTAATTCACCTGAAACTAGACCTGTGTAAAACAGAGATACTAACTTGTGGATTATGTTGAGATTAAGACCCAACAACTGCCTGGTCAAGGGAGATATGTATAAAAAAAAAAATTTAAAAAAAAAGAAAGCCTGGTGTTAGTATGGACACCAAACTCTTTTGAAAGTTTATGGTGTACATTTCCCTACGGGGGCTAATACTATATCCCTACAGGGTACAGCCGTCAACAGCCTCAGTGCTAGCAAGACTAGATTATGCCAAAAGACTAAACATTTGGTTTACTAAACACCTTCTCAATAATCTCCAACTAACTAGGAATCCAGAATGCCTCTACCAGACATGTTCTCAGCCTGAACAGCTGGGACCACATAACCCTGCCTTCAAGACCCTACAATGCATACCAGTAGCAAGAAAAATATCCTTCAAAGCTTTCTGCTTCATTTACAAGGCAATCCACTGCACTAGACCAATTTTTCTAAAAGCCTAATCGAAACTCTACAGTCAAAAAACAAAACCTCAGACCAAGAGCAGCACGGCTACTAAGCACCCCACTTTTCAGAAAAACACAGTTAGGTGCCACCTCGATTTCACTACAAACATTGAAACTATAGAACACCTAACCTAAGAAAATATGGCAAATGAACAGCCAACTTGATTTTAGAAAGGCAATGCAATCGGGGCTTTTCTCAAACTAATTATTTTCCTTTAAAGTTCAGGACGTCGCATAAATTGAATAAACAGCAAAACAAGTGGAGCTGGGTACTGCCAATCCAAACTACATGTTTAAAATACTATTACCATTGGAGCTCAAAGTTCATAAAAGGGTCTGCCAACAACTTCCCTGTACAGACAGAAGGTATTTAATGGTCTAACGCTCCTACACATTCCAACCAATGGGTCAATCTGTGGCCTATGCAAGTACCATTAAACAACATGCTGCACACAACAATCGCTACTAAAAAATAATTATTCGCTTTAACAGTTGCGATCATATCCCATAAAGCTCACTCTACACTTCTACTGCCCTATAAACCACCTTCAGTGCACCCAATTTTTCAACCATGTACTCAAACAGCGCCCGGGATCTTTTCAGTCAGAGTGGTCCAGTGATCTCAAACGACTACCAAGTACTACTAATGAAACATACCTAAAGCATTTTAGGCCTTACAAAGAGCAAGGAAAGCCCTACATAAAAATTAACCATATAATAGGTCCTGCAAAAAGCGATTTCAGTTGAAGACTGTTTCTACAAAACCCCATCTCAGTCGTTATGGAAGGGCCATAAAATAAAACAGCTCATGTTCAGTATAGGTAGTGAGGGTTTTCGCACAATATTATCAATGCCCTTCCTGAAGAACATTTTTTTGATAATTCTTTTTATTACATTTTGAATGCTATTTACAAGGGCACCCCACCCCGGTGCCTTATAGTCTGTGTGCTCAATTGCAGCACAAATGTCATTTACCCATTGTCAGAGAGTTTCCACTTTCTCAATAGGAACTGTTCATTTGTTGGACAACATAAACATTGGGATGGTGCCAGACTGATTCTAAGGTTTTTGGAGCAAACGTGTTCCCATCCTACCCCCACAGCAGCCGCTGAAGCAGTAACCGCAGCCAGTGGGAAATCTGCAGAACCAGAGCCAAGATCCAACTCAGCAGGAGCAGAAGCGTCCCAGGGAGGCTAGTAGAATGAATTCAGAAGCAACGGCAAACGCAAGGGACAACAATACAAATGGGCCTATAAGACATCCACCACTACTTCATATCCAGAGACTGAACCAATTGTATTTCTAGGCACAAGTCCAAGGCACACTCGAAAGTGCACAGCAGACATCAGAATACAGGCCGCACTCAGTGAAACCGCACAGGCCGAAAGGACAAGAACCAATGATCACTTAGTTCCTGAAGTAAGGGTGCGCCGCAACATTGTACCATGCGTTCACAGCACAGGAGCACATGTGGTAGTGCCACTTCCATTCGATCTTGAAATGGGACATCCATTGTGGAGCAGAAAAAAGAAAAACGCAGTCCCGACAATCAAAGCAGGACCAGCATAAGGCCTCCAAAGACACTTCCGAGCACTGAGTGAATGAATGATGGAATGACTCAGAAGACTGGAAGGTGCTAACCAAACCAGAGCTTAAGCTTTTTAAAAAGTGTGGTACCCCTGCAGTATGAGACATATAAAAAATGCATATACCAATTCTCAAAAATATTGTGGGAAATTAATTTGGAGTAGCGACTATCTCTGAAGAGAACCTTGCAACATGAAGATCAAACATCTCCGTTGCAGATGTTAAGGTCACATCTTTCTGAAACAGTAAGGCTTTCAGTCTGCTCAAGGCATCAAAGTGCACATTTGAAAGTTTTATCGAAGGCCAAAGCTTCTCCTCTGTAACCTTAATGGCAGGTGGAAACAGTACTTGTGCACAATTCATAAAGGAAGAACCCGTGACAAGATAGGCCATGCCAAGTATCATACCACAGCAACCTTGATCATTTATCATCAAATAACTCCCATTAGAGAACAGTCTGAAAGTCGGATGAATCATGGCTGCTGGGGACCCTTTCATGTAGCAAGATAAGATTGCCACAGATGCGTTACAGGCCCTGTGGAGCAAATCCTCCTTGAACACTAACAAACCACTTAAAACATTCTTGCAGCCAGAACAGCTGAGAAAAACTTCACAATCCTTATTCTGACAATGGAATTTAAAAGGTAACTCCCAATACTCATGTACATACCCTTCAACCCTTGGTGTTACCCAGGAACCGTGCTTGACATCCGTTAGTATCTAACGGCCAAACTAACCACCCTCCCCTCCAATTGGTGTCTGATGAATTGTACATGCCATGGCTTAGCATGGTGTTTAGTGTTTCCTCCTTGTATTTTGTAAACTGCTGCCAGTTTTCAAAACGTGCAAATGTGGGAATGCATGGTGTGTTCAAATCCTTGATCTTACCTAAACCAAGACATGATGTTTGTTGCACAGTTTTGTTCAGGAAAATCATTTGTTGTGGTATGAACAAAGCCTTGTTTCCCTGAATCTGCCAATCTTTTGTCCCCCAAATTGATTTAACATCAACAGTTTCCCTCCAAAAGTCGAACCCTGGTGTGGACAGCTGGGAAAGAAAAGAAGCTGAATAAATCAGCCTGGTGTTTGTTAGCATATTTGTCTTTGCAGGTGATGGTGCAAACTTATAATAATAAGACACTGGGTCTAAAGTATCATAACCAGAAAAATAAACAAACTTCTAGGCAAATGTTCTTGAACTACCCCGTGGTGGTGTAGGGCAATGTTCCCATTGTGTGTAATTAAAAACAGCACGTGGAGTACTTGCTTTATGCATAAAACGATTACCTTAATGTTGGAAAGAAAACGTTTCATCATAGTTAGATGTACCTTTGTACAGTTCATCAGATGAAAAAACAGTAGAATGCCCTAGATCTTCTAGCATTTCATGCACTGTATCAATATGCCAATCATCAGAGATAGTACTAGGGGTGATGATGTAATTCAATGATAATTTAAACAAACATGAAATTTGTAAAAGTACTGTAGGACCATACACATCATATGATACCCTATCCCAAACAATCCCATCAGGGACTGGAACAGCTGAATTGTTCATTAGGGAAAGGTCTCTTCGTGCTTTTTGTGATCATGAATGTGGTTTTAGAACCAAGTTCACCAGTTGTACATTCACCAGTTGTACAGCATAGCGTTCTGGGAGAGAGTCCATTCAGGAGCAGGAAAAAGACTGTCACAAAACCAATCCAAAGGACCCGGAAAATAACGCAATTGTAACCCAAAGGTGTAGCATGGAGGAACGAAGTATGTCTTTTTCAGCCAAAGATAGGAAACACACAGTCTCATCTGAAACGGTAGACGAGGAGGTTCTGGTAGATCAGATGAATCTGAGGAAAAGTAATGAAATTAGATGAAGTAGACAGAGACAGTCTGAACTATTTTTGGCAGCTCTGCAGGTTTTGTAGAACTAGAAGATGACTCGATTTGTGGTACATTTACGTAAACAGTATTCGCATCAGGATTCCGAATTGAAATCTGTGTTTCTGTACTAGTCGATTGTACAGTAGTTGTTGTAGTAACAGTTAGAAGGGATACTTAATTGTTGGCTACTGCTATCTCCTGTTGGGGAGAGGATGCTTCATCAGTAATTAAAGCTTCCATTGGAACTACATGTATAGTAGTGAGAGGAGGCAGGTAACTACCCAGGAGCCCACGCGGCCTACTGTTGAGAATCGGTCACAAAGTGTGATTTGATCAGATCAATTGAGACAAATCTCTTGTTTCTGCAGCCGGCAAGAGGCGGAAGAAGTACAGTTCTGGTACCTTTGACGGCCAGGACAGGTACAGAGTGCCAATGTTCGGGATCCAGCCAGAAGCTGCCGGCACTTTCTTCACTTCACCAGTGGCGGTTCATTTTAGTGGGGCATTGCTTTGTTCGTCCCGGAAACTGTTCAGTTCCTGTAAAACAGCCAGACATTTATTTATGTCAAATTGTGTTTCAGCTGCCACTGTGCTGGAACTGTCGAGGTCTAGGACCCACATTTACACCCCAAACAGGATCTTATCGGGAATCTGACCACCCAGGGAATTTCTAGGCAGATCGTTCAATGCCCTCTGGACCCCATATTGATGATGGACCCAACTACGACCTGAGCCTAGTACCCTAGCTGTTAAAGACTACTTTAAGTGCCATTTTTTTCTCTCCACGACTGAATTACCTCGGGATGGTATGGGGAGAAATATTGCAGGGTCACACCCAAACTTCCCACGGCATCTTTGTAGGCCCTTGAGGCAAACGCCAGACCTTGGTCTGAATGCAGTGTGCCAACTGCGTATGTCCCGATAAAGACTTGCAGATCCTTTACAACAGTTTGTGCGTCAACTGACCGCTATGGCCATACCCATAGGAGTCGAGAGAAGGAATTGCAATCAAGATATACTTGTAAGCCCCATCTGGTCACAAAGGCCTGCAATGGTCCAGATAAACACAAGTTAGAGGCTTGTGTGAAATCAGTGAAGGTGTCTGTGGTGGAAGTGCCACGGTGGAATCCTTCATCTGCTGGCAGATGTCGCCTTTGAGGACAAAGTCCTTGGTCTGTTTATAGAGACCGGCCACCAATAGTGTTGCTGCAATAATGAAATTGTAGCAGTCACCGCTGCGTGTGTGGATGCGAGACCCTCCTTTGCAGCTAGAGTAAACCTAAACTGCGGTCTGAATTTGGTATTACTCTTTCCCCACTCCAGGAATGTGAGCAAACGGTACATTTTGCGCATCTAACTAGTAGAAGTACTTGAGTGGAAAGCCTTTTGGCAGGTGGGTGTCACTGCGTGCAGCGTTGACAGCCATCATGATGTCTGCGTCTGTTCTAGTACTTGAAAGAGTAATTGCAGTGACTGTAGCAGTTTGCACAGTTGCTTTTGTGGCTTCATCAGCCATTGAATTCCCTGCAACATGTACGCCAACACGTTGGTGACTCAAGGTATGTATCACATGAGTCCGTGGTAAGCACTCTTTCAGATTAGCCATTTGTTCCCAAAGCCTATTGTGCTTTATTGTGCACCCTTTGAATCTCAGAATCTATTCTGGCTCCAGTAGCATAGCTACTCATAAGACTGGACATAATATTACGAATCACACACTATCAGTGTGGGGAATCCAGTGCCAGAATTAGAGCCCTAAGTTCAGCCAGCTGTGCAGTAACCGAGTGACTGTGTATAGGTCTTTTCAGGATTGAATTCTCCATCCTGCATGTGCCCCTTTACAGCAGTGCATGCTGCTGAATATTGGTGCTTTGTCCCTAAGGCAGACTGGGCAGAACCATCAGTATAGATTATGTAATCGCACTGATTTAGAGGCATTATTTCGGTAGGCCCGAGGATATTCATGTTCCTATTGCAAAAAGGCTTGTGTTTGTAGTGTAAAGTCAAATCTGTAGTCTACATCTGTTGCAGTGAGCAAGTTAGCCCATTGTATTCAACATGGATGTAATGCTTTTGCGTTTGGCACGCTGGCCCTTGTGATGGCCTCTTAGGTCGGCAATGGGGTCATGACTAATATTAATTTCCCCTGAGCCAGTGCTTGCTCCTTCACCACAGCAGTTTGTACCACTGTCAGTATTATTTCTGTCGGTGCAAAATGCATTTTGTCATTGGTGTATAAATGCGATTTATATGCAATTGGTACAGTCTCACCTTCATTAAAGTAACGTAGGTGTAACCTGATACCCCCGCAGTTACGTGGATCACCAGGTTTGTTTTGTTTACATATGTAAGTGTTTTGAAGCTAGCAAGTCAACTTGTACTGAACGTAGTATGTTTGTATGTTCAATGGTCCAGTGTGTGCTTGAGAAATCTTGACAAATCAAGTCGTAGAATATTTTTACCCGTTCTGCGTAATCTGGAATGTAGGTTCTGCCAAAATTTAGGAATCCCAATGTGGATTGTAACCTCTTCAACGTAGTTGGAGGTTGTAAGAGCGCACACTTCTCTAAGAAATGCGTTGCAAGGCTTTTGCCTTCACTTGACAGCTCGTATCCCAGAAACAGGTCATTGAGGTGGGCAATCTTTGATTTTTTAAAGTTACATTTATAGCCCATGTGAGCATATCCCAGAACTAGGCTATCTACTCTTGTCAAGTGTACTGAAAGGTCATTATCCATCAAATATATGTCATCAACATAAGACAATGACTGGTCATCAAACTGTTGTAAAAGTTGTGTTACTCGAGCTGAAAACATCCCGGGGCTATTTATATACCCCTGAGGTAATCTACATAATTGCCTCTTAGAACCCATCTTCAAGCGCTATTTTTGGGCAGAAAAAGCCATTTGAGAAATCTAGTATGGTTTTGTTTTTTCTCCTTTGTTCATTAGTGCCGTGCTGTGCACATTTTGCAGTGCAAATGTGCGAGTAGCTGTGTTTAAATGTCTGTAATCTAATACTAGATGATATGAATGGTCTGGGATTATTCACTGAAGTGGTGCAACTTTCTATTAGACCCTGGTATTCAAGTTGTTGGAGAATTTCCCTAACTTGTTTTTTAGCCTAATTTTTAATGGGGTATTGTCTTTGAGGTTGTGGGGTCAACCTCAGGGGTATCTTATGGTAAGGGGAACCATCATCCCACTCCATATAGTTGCGGTATAATGCCGGAGCTTGCACAAAAGTCGACTCCTTGGCATACGAATGTTTTATGTGTTCTGGACTGAGGTTGAAGAAGGCAGGATAAATTACCGTTTCTCCTTCTGAGCAGTCCATGACGAACTCTGGTGGGCAATCCTTTACAGCCAAGAGAATGTCATAACCGAATGACAGGTTCTCCCAAAAGAGAAATTTAATGGGCCTTTGTATGTCTCCCTCCATCTGGAGTTGCATCTCCCATAGGCGATGCGGGATACTTACCCTCGTATCTGCTGTTTCCACCTCAATATAGTCACTCAGAGCTACTGCCGCCAGACAATCCATAAGGTTCTGGTGAACTATCCTGACCTCTTCAGTGCTGTCCAGCATGGTCAGAGCCCATTCCCCGTTCAGAAGCAGTGCCCTCAATATCTGCGGCATGCTTGACCTTAAGTCCAGCTCCCTTCTTCTTTTTGAATTGAGGTTTTGATGTTTTAGGTTTGTCTTCCTGTTTAATGATGTAGTCAGATGAGCGTTGCAAGTCCTTCTTCAGTTTCACGTACTCCTCTGATCTGCGCTCTGACCATCCACCTCTCTCCAAATGTTTTTCGGATGACTCCTGAAAGGAACGAGATGAAAGTGTATCCGTATCCTAATACCTGTCAGGCGGTCTAATATTATCACGGTTAAGCAGGTTATAGCACTTCTCAGTGGCTTCCTGTTGCTTAGACCCACCCAGGGATTTAGTTTTGTCTTTGTTTTTCTAATTATCCCACTTCTCCTTTGTAGAAGACTCAGGTGCTTGCTTAGAGTTATCCTTTTCAGAATTACTCTTCTGTTGTGGTTTACCAGGTTTTGCTCCTAAATTATCTCTACCTAGTGTTGCATAGGTCTCCTCGATAATTTTAGATAATTCGCGTTCTTGTTGTCCTGGCGCTAGATCCCATAAACGCTGGCATATAGCCAACACTGCTGCTTCCCCTTTTATGTTACTTAACATAATGGCGGATACAGCAGCAAAACTGCCCATCAGTTTCATCCCTAAATCCAGGGCAGGTGCCCCATACTCATTTTTGGATCTGTTTAAGCATTTCTGGCAAAACAGCTAATGAAGGGGTACCATGTGTTCTGGTATATACTGCAGCAAAAACTGTACCCCAAGTGCTGCAGTATTCCACGGGGGAGCCAAACCCATTTGCAAGCAAATTGTTAAAATCCTGTGATTTTCCTGCAGTCCCGTATGGGGAAATCACTTCAAGCTGACTTGTTTATTGTGCAATCCAGAATGAAATCTCCTCCCGTCTGATGGGAACCTTACCCATGACTGCATTTAGTGTTTGTGGGCTGATGCCCGGTGTAGCAAATTGTGGTTGTGCAGCTTGAGCAGTCCACACAGGATTTAAAGTCAATGTTCACATATCGAACCATGTAAAATATCGGTAAATTGTTACTAAATTTTTATATAATCTACACACTTGTGCTGTTGTCAAATTATCGACATCAGGATGCAGTGTGTATCTGGCTAAGACTGACCATGACACTCACTCATTGCTAAGGGGGCCTAGTCTAACGTTGTTTGTTGTGTGTGGTAGGGCGCCATCAAACCAATTTCTGTATTCTTGATATGTTAAAGGTATTTCTATTTCTTCATATGGTGCCTAGGGCGGGTGTTCTGCCAAGAATCCCCTAATGGATGATCTAAGTCCCCATTACCTGATGGTCAGTGTATGCAGGTCCTCGTCTTGGTCACAAGTTGGACAACCCTCCTCGCAGAGGGTAAACAGGAATCAGCTGGGCTGAGACTCCAACAACAGTGATCTTGCAATGACAGCAGAGTGCTCCTCTGATTTGACCACAGAAATGCGTGTGTATTTATAATAACAGTATCCATGCTTCTGTGTCGAGGCTTCAGCCAGGTTGGCATTGTTTATTCTCTTGCGATAGCCATGTCGCCTCATGGACGAATAACATACAACATTTGCACAATGTATGTTCAGGCTTTGTACTAAATGATTAAGGTGTCGTGATAGTGTACTTACAAAGTGGAATTGTAAGCAATGCAGTTTCAGAGAAACTAATCCTGCCATAATACGCAAGCAAATGTGTGTCAAAAAGTCATCGTGTAGAATAGAAGGCAACTTAAGAAACATGTGCATGTACAAAATGGCAGTGTTTCTTCCCGGGCCTAACCTAGCCATGTGACACTATGTCCACTCAGCAACATCAGGAGGACCTAATGCGATTCATCACCTAGCAAAGTCACTTTTTGCCACTAAGCAACCCCAAAATACCAAAAGGTAGGCTCCCGCTGACTCCAACCCCACCTCCTTCTATTTCAAGAATATCATGTTTTGGGTGAGGGCATACAGGGTGTCCCTCTATTTTGCTCAGGGTAGCATAAATGACAGACTAATTTTGTGCATTTTTCAAACATGCCCATATCATATGAAAGAAACTTGCACATTCATTCATTCTTCATTGCAACCTGAGCAGCAGTTCCTTCTCCTCCCCATGTGCCAAAGCCTGGAAGGGTCATAGTAGGCATATGAAGCACCTTGAACTGTATCAGTCTCAAATTGGCGGAGTTGGCCAAACATCCAAAGGTCATCTTGGCCCCCCCCCGAGTCCTCATGATCAATGGCGCCAACATCTGTCTGCCACTTGGTACGTAGTGTAGGAGTGGATCTGGGGAGCTGACCACTAGTTATCTATATAAGAGGGCTATGCCTTTCGACGTGAGTTTTCCAATCACAATCTTGGGTTCAAGCAGGTTGAATTCTGGGACCGTTGACAGGAGGTGGTGAGATCGGTGGCGTGCATGCCTAATGTTGCAAATAGAGAAGGAACTGGGAACCCTGCAGCATGTATTCCTCCGCCATCCGGACGAACGGTTTAATAAGCATCCTGTCCCATTGCGCTCCAACTTTAGAGATGCCAATTAGGTCCCAGGATCCAAACCCTCTTCAGATTCGAAACTGCAGGCTTCCACATGCCCTCCACAAGGGAATTTCCCCAGTTAATCTTTTGAACCATTTAATGTGCTTTAGTGTCCTGTGCAAACAAATTAGTGGGATCCTGGTGGGCTCTGGTTTCCTCCTTGGGACCAATAAGCCATACATAACCGCCTTTAAATTACTGGTCTGCAGCAGGTCCAGCTCCAGGCGGAATGTTGGACCCTGAGTGTCTCCATCAATCTAGTCATTAATGACCACCTGAAGATCATCTTTAACACACATATAGAAGCCTATGTTAGTTATTTAGGTCAAATGATGTCACACCAAGTCGCACCTTGCATTTCCAGATAACTTTATCTGGCTTATTATAAGCACACTGCACACAGGATTCTGCCAGTATTCTTTCAACAAACAACTAAAACAGCGGGTCTTTTCACTTATATGAACCAGGCAAAGAAATACACTCAACTAGTTACAGTTTTACATTAGTGGAAAACAAACATCTACCACAACAGTTACTTTTTTCTTTACTTTCTTAGCTTTACCATGTAGAGAATGTCATGCTAGTGTTTCCCTCAGCAAGCATATTTGTAAGGAACTGCAAACCATTCTGCTACCTAACCAAATGACTGTCATTCACTAATATGGAGAATCAATAATAGCTTCGGACACTTACTTTGGACTGAAACACAGGGTCACTTTAGTCCTCTGAAATGGCAGCAAAATCCCTTGGTTGGGAATACAGAAGATCAGATTTGCAGGATCCTGGTTTCTGTGTCGGTTTAATATCCCTGTGTTTTGCAAAAGGGCGTCTGTACTTTTAAAAATATCTGTACCCTGAAGAAAAAAGGTGTCAAATTGCAATAAGATAAATAACAACCACAATGAGAAACACGCACTTAATTTCACTTGTGTGTCCATCCAGTGGCGTCACTAGGGGGGTGCGGGGGGTGCGGACCGCACCGGGTGACACCATCACATGGGGTGACACCTTTCCCAAATGAGACTATTTACTAAATAGTCTCATTTGGGAAAGGTGTCACCCCATGTGATGGTGTCATGGGGTAAGTCGTGAGGGGGTGACACCATGAGTTACGGAGTTACCGCACTGGGTGACACCAACCCTAGTGGCGCCGCTGTGTCCATCTTCACGGGAGAACTTGGTAATGAATACTGCAGTTGAATAGTAAACACAGGAGAAAAAGGAGCACAGTTTATGCTATCAGGGCTATAGAAGAATGCTAGACAAAAAAAGTAAAAGTAAGAACATAACAAGCAACATTTTAAGATGCACCACAAGGCAAAAAAAAAGTAAAGGTAAGAACATACATAACAAGCAGCATTTTAAGATGCAGCAGGAGGCATTAAAGAAAGAGTAAGACGACCACAAGCTTAAAACATTTTCCATAATCATAGCTACTGAGTCACGACAGATCCTGAAACTGCTCTGACCTCCCTTATCCACACTGCACTTTCTGTTCAATTTCAGCACGAAGGCTTACTTGAGTGTTGGCTCTCAAGCACATATCTTCAAGATGGAGGACAACCATCATAATCCTCACTTATTATCTGCATAATTGAAACACATGATTTAAAATCATAAAAGAGAAGGCCAATTAATTTCCAAATAAGAGCTAAAAAACAGATGAGGGGAAAAAAAACACAAAATGTACCTCATAAAGGAGCCCATTTTACTAAAATATTTAATGGTGACAAAATATTCATCACAAAAGTGCTATTTGCTGAGAATTAAAACAGCTAGCGCGCGCAGGTTTTAACAATCTTAACCTAAGGACTCAGAGTTGGGGTGAGTGGGAGCTATGCCAAATTTCATTTCTAGCAGGACAGGGTTTTCACTACAAACTCCAACTAACTCAGAGTCCAGAATGTTGCTACCAGCCAAGTTCTGAGTAGATGGGACCACATAACCCTGCCCTCAATACCCTATAGTACCTACTGGTAGTATGAAAAATATCCTTCAAAGCTCTCTGCTTCACTCACAAGGCAATCCGCTGCACTGCACTGGGAGACTCTATATCTGTAAGGTTTCAAATCAGTGTGACTTAACAGTTGCCTTTGATCAAAAACAAGGGTTTCCTTTTGGGAAGTTGTAAATCACTAATATGTTCATGCATTCAAAGAAAAAGCTGTATCTTTCAAGTTAAATCATGCCATTTGTAAAAGGGGGTGGCAGTGACTTAGAGGACACTTTGCAACACACAAAAAATTTACCTTGTACAGCGGTGCCATACTAGGTTCAAATGGATATAAAAGTGGCAGGTAAAGATCTTAGGGCCACATGCATAAAAGTATCATTTTGCGATGACCAATTAGCGATTTTTTAGAAATCGCTATTTGGTAATCGCAAAATGCAATGCAACAACAGACAGGAATTAGCGATTCTCTAATTGCGATTTCTTAAGAATTGCAAACACAATTAGGGATTTGCTATTTGTCATTGCGACTCCATTAGTTCCTATGGGCCTCAAGGCCCATAGGTGAGAGTGGTCTTGCATTACCTAAATTGTGATTACCTAATTGGTAATCACAAATTAGGTAATGTAAAGGCATGGGTGCCGGGGGCCTAAGGCCCCCCTGAGGCGCCCCTAACAAAAAAAGGTGCACATGTAAGGCACACACATGCCCTAGGGCCATGTGTACGCCACATGGCACTTTAAAAAAATGCAGTTTTGGGTATTTTTCAAAGTATGCACATGGTTAACATCAACTTGAAGTTAATGTTAATTAGTATTTCCTAAATGCACAGTTCGCATTTAGGAAAGGCTTCTTGCATGTGCATTAGGTAATCGCAAATTGCGTTTCCCTATTTGCATTTGCAATTTAGGGAATCGCAAAAAAGTGCTTTTACCTGAATTGCGAATCAAAAAACCTTTCATACATTAGAAAAGGCCATTTTGTGATCGCACTGTTTTCGATCTCAAAATAGCTTGATGCATGTGCCCCAAAGAAATGTAAGAATGAGCCATTTCAATTCAGAGGGGACAATGACATTTTTAGGAGAATATGAAATACAGTAGAGTTCTGGTGGAAAATAATTTGTAACATTTACTAGTTTTTCATATCTCAACAGCAGGGACAAGTAAATCCAACTGCAGTTAAGACAAAAACGCTTTTGTTACTTGATTTTTTGGGGAATCCTTTACAGACTTAAAGCTTACCTTTATCTACAGGTAAACTGTCATTACATTGTGCCAAAAATGTAAATGACTTCTGCGTTACTTAAGTTACTTCAATCTAGCTGCAAATGAAACATATCTCACCAACACGCAGAGAATTCACTTTGGAACTTAAGAAATATTTTCTATCACAGAGTAACGTTGCGGTGCCACATACCACAAGATGGTATTTAAAAAGGTTCAGTAAAGGAGAGACTAGAGAGTGGTTACTCGGTTGCCGTGCCTCATAAGGTCATTTTAAAACATAATTCAATAATCACAGACTAATTTTAACTCCCTATGTCTCAGCTATAGAAATAAATAAGACATGGAAAGGAAGACTCGAGGATTCGAAAATCTACAGAAATACACCAGTCAAAAACAGGCAAGTTTTGAGGTCTATCGGATGGAGCAGCAAATTCCGTTAGGGTTCTTTGTTAGAAAATAATTTTTTTATTCGCTTCCAAAAAACAATCTGGAAACCAATATTTAAAAAATATTTTCTAACAAAAAAACCCTAAGGGAATTTACTGCCTCATCTGTTAGACCTCAAACCTTGTCTATCTTTGTTTATTACATTTATGAGGTGGTAGAGGGGAAAACCCTGCACCTTTTTTAGCTCCATGTGTCTGACTTTGAGAGCCTCTGCTTCCGCCTCCTGTTCATTTAGTTATAAATATACCAGTGATTTGTACAAAAGGCGGATAAATAATAAAGAAAAAAGTAGCATTTTGTTAAACAAAAGAAAAAAAACAGCAAAGTAACAAAAATAATTCTTCACTTTACTAAGTGAAAGAAGGTGCTGTCTTTGGACCGGAAAAGATAAAGCACAGAAAAAAGCGGAAAGCTAAAGAACAGTGTCAAATTCTAGATTTCAGATAAAAAAGCATGATTTCCTTACTAGCTCAACCCCGGGGGTAACATCATCCAGAATAGCCACCCAGTCCAAGAGCTCTGGGCTCTTATTGTATAGTACAGCTTGCTCAGTCTTTGATGTTCCAAAATAGGCAGACCCAAAATCCACACAGTCTAATGTTCCGCCGGACATGTCGTTCAGTTCCAGAACTTGCTCAACCACTTTGCCCTTGATCGACAAATCTTTTTCTTCACGCCCTTGTAATTTCACTCTGGAACAAAATATAAAGCAAGATCATAAATGGGGTTTTTTCTCGCCAATTTAAACCATTTTTGCTTCAAGTCTCACAAAATGCAGCTTCCTCTACAGACGCAACTTAATTTATTAAATGAATACTATTACTATCCAATGACATACACTGCACTGCAAATTAAATTTGAAAACCCAAATCCCTGATCACTTTTCAAAACATTATGCAGGAATCCTCGGATGTGTAGTGTATTTGTTATCTCCCGATAAATTGGCCTACAGCTTTAGAGCTGGTGGCGCCCAGGTCGACCATCTTTGTTTGCGCCCCCCCCCCAACCAATCTTCCTTTTCCACGAATTCTATCACTACCACGCTTCACCAGTGGCCCTCATCTCTCCATAGAACCTCTCTCACATGCATTTATTTTTTTCCAAGCGCTACTCATACCAGTGTAGGGTGTCGGAGAGCTTTACATCACACACAAATCATACAGAGCAAATGAATCATGCGTGTGTAAATCAGTCTAAAGGAAATGTTACATGATATGATGAGGATTATAAGACGTAGGAGTCACGTCACCCATACTAGGAGGCATTATAATTTATGTGTGTGGCCTGGAGAAGCACAAACTCAGCATTGAAAACTAGCCACAGTGGCTGGCTTTACAAATATGAATGTATTTCTACCCAAATTAAACCTTTTTAGCAACATTAGGATAATGAAACACGGGGAAAAAACATAACGTTCTAAACTATACCATGCAGTTTGCATGCAGCTCTTTGATGACAGCTCATACCTCACTGTGTTATATTTGGGTTGTAACTTCTAAACTGCAAGTAACAAAAGGAACCCTGTGACAAAAATAGTAACCTACTGAGCGATCAACATAAAATACAGGTTGGTGATTTGTGTGGTACACATTATTTGCAGCAGGCATATTAACCCTCTGCGCTTTATTAAGAGAGGAAATTGTCACTAGACAAAAGATCGCTCTTCAGCAGGAACATTAATCACCTTGACATATATATTGTTGTCTGAAAACTGCTGGACACACAAGGAACTCTGCAGCAGGTGCTTTTTAAACCTGTGTTACTTCTAAACACGGCACCATCCCTAGTGTCAGCACCATGTGGCAGGGCTGCCCTGGTCACACCGCCCTAGAGCCTGCAATGCTCTCAGGTGAAGCAGGAAGCGATTCTGAACGAGACTGAAAATGGTCTCAGAAGATTGATAGTTGGCTATGGATTTGGTTAAAAAGTCATGATTAACAAAATATTGCCAGGGCTCAGATAGGTCGAGCTGTTATGTTGAAGCTGCATCCACTTTCGAAAAGTTTGGGCGGTTTGTGTGACCTGTGGCAGCTGTCTCGACCTATGAGACGGGAGATTAGAGGTGTAGTAATCACAGCGGAGAATCAGAAACAGGACTTCTGTGCAAAAGAGATGTACCTAAGTGAGACCGTATGCACCTCTATTGACCACACCGCTCCAAATTCCAGTCTAGCATTAGAGGGGGGTCTGTGAGAATTAAAATGATGATCAAAAGAAATTGGATGTACAGTGTCCCTATATTAGTGACCCCCCAGCTAAACAGACTCCCCTAACCCAGAGGTAAAGCCTCTAAAAGTTATTGCATGCAGGGGCCTGATGAGGTAACAATTGCATGGGCTGGTAGATAGCCTTGACAGTGATAATGATTGTTTCCTTGTGGTCTGGGCGGGTTAAAAGAAATATGAAGCTATAACTGACAAAACGATATTTCCTGTTGACATTAGTAAACCTTATAGAATTAGGTTTCCACCAAAATGCCAAAATTGGATCTAACAGCACATTGTCACGGTAAAGGGCCAATTAGTTGCCTCGCTGGTTCGAATGATTCTTTGTAATCACTGTGGGCAATAACTTTAAAAAGGCTCAAAGCAGGAGTTATCTGGTACAGGCCTTCAGTCAAAGATAGCCTATTACCAGAAAGTAATAAGAAGATTTCCTCAAAGAGAACTCGATGAAAAAAATATCCAAATGCTCCTTCTCCTTATGGTCAATTCATAAAAGCTTTCTTTCTCCCCATACTCTTCCTCTTGAGCAATTTAAACAGTATAAATCAAGACCCTTTTGGCTACAGGAGGACCTTCGGAGAGCAATCTTTTACCCACTGAACATCAGGGGTAAATTCAAGTCCAAAGGGATCCAGGTAAAGTATGTGAACCAACTAGAATTTTATATATGCGAATGAAAACTGGATTAATGGGAAAATGGTAAAGTAGATTCCACACAAACCCACAGAAATGGACCTAGCTGAAAAGTGGTAAGCAGAACTGCAGTCGGTAGGTAGCACAACTGGGTTGAAGATGAAAATTTGAGGGTAATAAAACAATAGAGTTAAATCTAGATTAAGCATACTATATTCAGTGCACTGTAGAACACTCTTTAAAACTCACTGAAGAAAAAAAAACTATCCTAACCCTATCAACATCAACCAAAGGCCAGCCCATTTTGTGCTTACACTGACTTATTCTACTTGTCTCTTTCTGTAAGAAATTAAGATATTAGTTGTGAGGGTGCAAACCCCACTCAAAATTTAAACACAATCCTTGGCAGGGTGAACCACAAAAGCCGCTAAATTAACCTGTACTCAACCCTCTAGTAGCTTGGCACAAAAGCATTCAGGCTTAACTTAGAGGCAAAATGTTAATTATTTATGCAGTACTCAAACAATAATAAACTGAAAACACAAATAAGAAAATTCCCAAACCAATTTAGAAAAATAGAGTAACTTTTACTAAATAAAGTTTCACCAAAGCAATACAAATCCAATCAGTTGAACCGGAGATATGAGTTTCTAAGGTTTTAGGTGAAATAGAGCCAAAATGCACAAAGCTTAATTCGTGGTTAACTGGTCGTGCTGCACCAGGGGAAGAGTACACGTTCACACCAGCCGCAAAGGAGCATGGGGCGAATATAGGGACCACCTTTGTCCAGCTAAAGAGTTACCTTCTCAACTCTGCGTGAGGAGTACCGTTGGCGGGGGCCGCGAGGAGGTTGTTGCTGGTGCAAGTTGCAGGGTGGGCATCAAGAACAGTCGCTGCTGTAGCGCAGAGTGTCAGTCAACGCTGGTGATTCATTGGCAGTCGACACAGGATGTTGCTGTCAGTGTGAAGAGCAGGTCTCAACGGAGCTTCATGTTGTGGTCATCTCTGACGGTTGCTGTTGGCATGAAGAGAAGGTCCCGCTGTAGCTGCGTTGTGGCGGTCGTCGCAGGTGGTCTAATGCCTGCACAAAGAGGTCAGTTCAACAGTTTGGGAGGAGCCCAAAACTTCTGTATCCCCATCTTTTCTTCAAGAGGAGTAAACTCTGATTCCAGCCACAAGTCCAAGACCTGGGAGGGCTCTCCAGACGCCAAAACAGCAGTGTTCAGGCAGGTACAGTTAGTGTTGACAGCTGGGCAGTTGGAGGGAGGCTTCTGGAAGTTTGTTGTGTTCTTGTAGCTCAAACAAGACGTCAGACAACTGACACTTGGATTCACTTTTGGGGACCCTGGGTTCAAAGCAAGCAGGTCCAATCTTCCTTCTTCAAACAGCATGGGAGTCCTTCTTCTGAATCTTCCACAGGTCCAGGAGTGATCTGATGAGAGATTCTGAAGGTGCCACTTTAAATGCCTTATGGCAGTCTTTGTGTGGGGTAATTACCTGACCTACACCCAAACCTGAGGTTTGCCTCAAAACTGTCTAGTGTGACAAGGGAAGGCCTGGTGTCCGGTTCCTCTGTGTGTGCTACAGTCAGGGTCCTTTGACGTGCAATCAGGACAGGGTTTGTCTCCTCCCCAGCCATCCTGCCAGGAAGACCCTCTCTCCTAACACCCAGGCCTCTTTTGTCTCTATGTCTGGAAGTAATACACAAACCACTACAAGAGAGTCATTCACTGGCATGTGACCCTGGACAGAGGCAGAAAAGCACATTTAGTTTAAGGCAAAAAAAATACCAACTTTTAAATGTGGCATTTTCAGAATAGTAACTTCAAATCCGACTTTCCCATTAAAGAGGATTTTGAATTAAAATGAATTTGAGTATAAACAGCATTTCTTTCTCTGGTCCCAAACTGAAGTTATCACTTATTAAGTGTAATAAGGTACCCTAGTGTTACTATATGGGGGAGACAGCCCTACAGCAGTGAAAAACAACTCTAATGGTTTTTCTCTGCCAGGGCATGTAAAACTTAAAACCACATGTCCCATGTTTTAGATACCACACACCCTGCCCTATGAGCGTTTAGGACATACCTTAAGAGCGACATATAAGTATTAAAAAGGAAGGTAAAAAAGAAGGTTTAGGCCTGGCAAAAGCTTTATTTTGGCGGACTGAAACAACAGTTTAAAACTGCACTAAGGCTGCAGTGACAGACCTGAGAAATGTTTTAAAAGGCTACTTTAGCGGGTGCATGATGAGTGCTGCAGCCGACTAGTACCATTTACTAGGGACTTATAAGTAAATGAAATGTACCAATCAGGTGCTGGCCAATTTTGCTATGTTTCCAAGGAATAGCACAAGCACTATACCACTGGTTAGCAGGGGAAAAGTGCACAGAGTCCTACCAGCCAAGAAAAACGGGTTCAGCAGAGGAAGGTAGAGGAAATCAAAAATCTGGGGTGACCCTGCAGAGAGGGCCAGGTCCAAAACTCTCCATGACCTGTTCATACTTGGTTTGCTTTCCATCCCAGAGGCTCACCTGAATGTCCCTCCTAATTCAGCCAGCATTTTCTTATGACTAACCTCTGATCAGTAACAGCAACCATTTCAGACTACCATAAACATGTTTCATTCAATACACAGCTTTGTGTCTCTTAAACACCCCACCCCTATGTGGTCCTGTTTATCATGTCACCCACATTTTGAATGCTTGATATCGACCCAACTTGGAAGATTCTACACCAAACAGCAACCTACTCTTTCGTTGTTTGTAGTTTATTCCAGCATGGGCCAATACCAAAGGCATGAAGGCGCTTTGCAACAGAATCAGACTATGTTACTCGCCCTCTGCTTTACAAAATAAATGTGTTAGTGATTTGCCCAGAACGACAGGTTGTTGAGCTGAGGCCAGGATTTGAACCTGGTTCCCCAGATTCCAAAGTCAGCAGCTCTAGCCAGTCGGCACATCTGCTTTTCCAAGAAGTGGATCGTTCCTGTCAAGCTTTCTTCTTGAGGAGGAGGAACCACTTTACTTTTGTGGTAGTATCACAGATAACATGGATGTAGCGTAACGGTCAGAGCTGCTGACTTTGGAACTGGGGGAACCAGGTTCGAGTCTCGGCAACATCCTGTGATTCTGGGCAAATTGCTTAATCTCTCCGTACCTACGGAAAAAGAATGAATGCATCCTTGTGTAACGTAACTGATGCTCATGTAAAGCGCTCCAATACCTTCCGATTGACTTTGCACTATATAAAACTGCAAAACAAAACAAAAAATGGGGACTGGAGAGAAGCAGGAGTTGGTGAATGGGGACATAAATGGGCAAAATGTGAGTGATGGAGATTCACAAGGAAAGAAATGCTGACAATAAAATGTGCCACAATGCACATTAAATAAAGAGTAGCTGAAAAGAAAACCTGGACTGAGCCTGAACCAACATCTACGTCACTCTAGGCCCGTACAAGTACCAAATCTAAAATATCTTCATCAGAGGTTGAGAAATCAGCATCACAGACAAAAGACCCTGGTTTCTGTATTTGGATTTGAAATAGCAGACAAGTGTACCTGTTGGCCAAACCCTCCCCTAACTACAACGGGTGGTGTCAAACTCCTACCACTAGAAGGCTTAGAATGCTTTCTTGAGGTTAAACCTTACCCCTAGCCTTTTTAATCATTATGATATCAGTAGAAAGGCATGGGTAGGGGATTCGCCTGTCCTGATGAGAGGAGCGAGACAACTGATTTTGCCCTAGTCATAGTTTCTTATACAGAGTAAGAATCAAAGTACCCCTGCAGGGAAGGAACACATAATATATTTTTCACTTTTGCTAGTTGAAGTTAGTCCTGTCCCTTGCAGAGCTCTTGAAGACAGATTGATTTGTCAAAGAGGAGGGGTAGTAACTTGTCAGGTATCTAAATCAAAATTCTACAAATTAAATTGTTGTGGGATCTTCCTAGAAAGTGTGATAGAGGCCAGCTGCAGCCCCCAGAAAAATATATAAAGGAAATCTAAAACATTGACAAATTACTAAATAAATTCTCTACAACAAATTTGGATCTTCTATGTCGGCAGCCACAACAAACCCATACATTTGACACTTCATCAAAATCACAACAAAAAGACACTTCAAACTCAAACAAAATTACAAAGGCTCCACTCTCTTAGCATAAAATGTAATACCGACAACATAATTGCTGACTTTGAGGAGCGGATTAAAGAAAAAATGTATATATGATCCTGAACAAAACAAGATTTTATACCGATTTCCACTTTAGAATTTGGCATGCTAATTCAAGATGAGGATGCCAATTTCAGACAGTAGGACAAAATATACAAAAGGCAAACAACTCTCACTCAAGGTCTATGCTGTGTTCACTTACATTGCCATTTCGTCAACAACTCTTGGTTGATCCGTGCAGAGATCGACGTTAATCAATTGCATTGTTTTGGGTTCCACCGTTCCACTACTTGGCAGAATAGTAATAGGTACATTTCCACTATATTTTATCTTGAAGGTCCCTGGATAATACAATTATAAGATGTTATAAAGTAAAATAATTAATTTAGTATTAAACAAAACAGATTAAGATTGCTATCAATATTTCTCACGCCTCTCAGGCCTGCACAGGAAAATGCTTAACATTGCAGTATTAGCTAGACAGTTACACAGGCACTCTCCTCCCACTTGAGTGAGGTGGCATTGCAACTTCCACAGAGGTATCATTTATTAGGACCAGAGAATTAGAAAAAAATCCATTGCTTTATTCAACAACTTCAACAAAATTTGATCACTGAATGTATGTAGTATTTTTAAATGCTATGAAAATAGTTTGTAAGACATCCTTCAGTAAGGCGCGAAAAGTTTCAGCTCAAGGTGGGCGAGACACTTAGACTCGAGCCTTGCTCGAGCCAAATGCCCAACTCTGACTGAGCTAGATGGTCCTTTTGGACCCTCGAGCCAAAAACTAGCCAGGCTGAGCTGTCTTTGCAAGCAATCCCAAGGACCCACCCCATCCAATCCTTTTTAGCCACAATGATCCACCAACGCCATCTCTACTTCCAGGCACACCCCTTCTGAGCGCCTAACCCTGACATTTCCAGCATATACGTGATTGAGGGAGGAGAGAGAAATTAGTGGAAGAGCCAGCTTACAGGTAATACGTTTGTGTGCTTTTTTACCCTTTCCATAGCAAAATGGTTTGGTCATAATAGCATAACCCTGGTCGTTTTTATATCTGTGTGGGCCTCCAGATTCCGCCCTGATACTGCATAACCGCACTTATACACTATTCAATCCGGTCCCCTTGTCTTTTTCAAGACCAAACAGTTGCCCCTCCAGTCCCACCCATGATGACTTGTCCATCTTATGAATGGACCCTAAAAACAATAGGATCCACAGTGTTACTACATAAGAGCCTCCAGAAGGGGTTCATAGGTGTGCATCTCCTCAGGGGTTTCTTAATGTAATTAGCGCTGGCATAAAAATGTTCCCAACAAAAGCAAGTCTCTCAGTAAAGTTCCATTCATCTCTCATGGTTTAAGTAATTTTTTGAACGTAAATGTCAATTCAATGGTGAAGCTAAAAGGTGTATGGCCTATTACGGCTATGTATTTATTGAACGTGGCAATAACATTACCTCCAAGAGATGGGGAAGCATGTATATAATCTAGTCTGGAAAATCTTTTAATGTATTGTGGGTAGGCTCTTCTCCCACATCTGACATGTGCCCTGCATCTCTAGGATAACCAGGAATTAACAACAGAATGTGCATTTCAAAGAAAATATGGCAGAGTTTCATTCACCCCCCAAAATCCATGTATATTTCGTAAATCCATAAATTGATGGGAAGATCAGTGAGACAAATTCTTCCAGCTTACCTGTTGAGCCATACAAAATGACAAGATAGTGAGTTCTAGAACACTCATGGACTCATGCGCAATTATCCACTGTCCTTGAGCATCTTTCAACAATGGATAACGTTAACTTTGTGTAGTTTTACTCGTAGCACATAGGTTCATTCAGATAACCACTACATACACAATGGAGCAAAAGAGGGAAACATAGCATGGTCTCCCTCCACTCAACTAATCAGGTTATACAAAAAATCCCTTTGGATGGCACACACATCAACACCTTTTTAGATGGATTTCGGAGTCCACTTCATCTGTTTCTAAGATAGTGCTGTCTCTAATGTACATCTAGAAAGACATCCCTGTGCGATTGGCAGGTTCTCGACAATTTGCTCACTATATCATCATCAGCACCTGTGAGAAGTTGGCCTGGCATATGCTGTCCACTAATTATAGTGGGCACCTTGCACCAGTCCAAACAACCCCTTATTGGAGATAGGTTAAAGACAACCTTTATTGAAAGCTATCCTAGTGGTAGCTATGGAGAGCAGCCTTCAGGCTAAGTCTTGAAGGAATGTAAAGCAGCTTGTTTTACCAGTCTATAATCTCTTGAGTGACCAAATGAAAGAGCACCACACCAGGTATATATTCAAAATATATGTATTTATTGCTAAACACACCCCTCTAGTCTCTTTATGAGGCTAGAGTTCGAAGTACATAAGTTATAAGTTATTAATTCACAGTAATAGCACAAATACACGTTTGGGCCCTAGGGGCGTACCAAACCATATACCAATAAAGTGGTATGCGAACCACGACTGAACGAGACACTAGGCCTAGAGCCTCTAGAAGTGCTTGGACCACAAGGAACCACCCAAGGTAGTGACACAGGGGACCCACGGGAGACGCGTGCAGTGTAAATACACAACCGCGATACGCCGTTAACTTCTATGGAGAAAGTCGGGATCGGGAAAATAGAGGAAAGGGACACTTAAAAGAGGACTAGGACAAAACCCTTTGAGATCTAGGACTTTGAAGAGTCTCTACCCACGGGAGCACCGGAGTACTCGCGTTACCTCACCCAGGGAAGCCGGGTGCATAGGTGCCTTTCGGGGTCGGGTTTCGTCTGTCGATTCGAATGGCGATCTGCTGCAAAGTGCTGCTGGCGGCCAAGAGAAAAGTGTCCGGGTGGATCCAAGAGTGGATCGGAGTTCTGGTGAACCTGAAAGCAGAGGGGACAGAGTCTGGGTCACTAGCCAGTGACCAGGAAGGCGATGGACAGATGCCCACCGATGTCGAGTGCTTCAGGTGCGTTGACGGTCGTCTTGACTCTTCAGCCACGAGGTCCGGGAGGCGTTGTCGGCGACCAGGAGCAGGATTCGGGCTGGTACACGATGTCTGTCGAGTGCTGAGGTGTCGGCGACCGGATTGGACCCAACAAGCCTTGGCAACGGCAAGTCTCGATTAAGATGTAGATCGTCGATGGTGCAGACCAGCAAGGTCTGTGGAACTCACCCAGCGAGGGTAAGTGAGGGCAGGCCTGGAGCAACCAGGATGCCAAGTAAGAAAAGGATTGGCCTTCGTTAAGGGCTACTAGCCAACGGGCTAGCGACCGCGAAGGAGCCTCGTGACGCCGCACGTGGATCTGGCTTACAGGACACTCGTGGAGTGGGGGCCAGTGATCTTCGGTGCAGGTGGTGCTGGAGGCTAGGGCTACTCGGAGCCCAAAGCACGACTTCTTGGGAGACCCAGAAGATGATGCACTTGCAAATGTGCTCGGTGTCCAGGGGTCACGGTCTCAAGTCACCCACGATAGCCACGGGCCTCAGCTTTGCTGGGGACTCAGGGTAGCCTCGGGGAAGTCTGAGAATCCACCTCTGGTGATGCGATGACTTCGGCGTCCGACGGGAGCTTCAGAAATGCGAACCGGACAGATGCTTCTTTGGTGCCTGCCAAGCAGGGGAGTCACTCCTTGACCCCAAGGGAGATTCTTCAGTCCTCTAATCTTGTCGTAGAGCGTCGAAGGTCCAGGATTCAGTTTCAGAGTTTCGTCCAGGTATAATCTAAAGTCCTAAGGACTGGGTTCCTACCTTTATTCTAAAAATAGGGGTGGGACTACTCTGTGGCCCACCTATGGGTGGGTCAGGGCAGAGGGGTGGCTACACCCCTTTCCCTTTGTCCAGTTCGCGCCAAAGCAGGGGCTGCAAGCCCCTGATCCGGTTTGAACTGGGGTATGCACAGGGACACCAAATGTGCCCCCAGTGCAGGACTTCAAAGCACCCGAAAGTGCTCCCGCCCAGCCCCAATACACATTATCCTGTCTGGGGAGGTGGTCACACCTCCCTGGGACAGGAAACCTATTGTCCAGGCCTCCCCTGCCGGAGTTTCGTCCAGCAGCCGGAGGCCAGACTCGTGTCTGTGGCAGCAGCATCCATTTTGTGATGCCAGGGCTCTGGAAAGAAGTTACCGGACTCGTCAGAGTTAACATGCCTTTCCCTCTAGAAGGGTGGAATGCTACCCCCGCCGCCAGGATTGGCGGGGGGTAGTATTCCAAGATGTTTGACACCAAACACGACATGTTTAGGTGCAGCCATTCCAAAGTTAGCATTTTACCGCGAGGATATAATGCGCTTAAGAGTATATGGTCAGGCTGCACTACAAACAGCATCAGAGATGGTCTCCGAACGCTGCAGAGGGGCCCTGCTCATGCAGGGGCACCCTCTCACATAGGAACCATGCACTCTGCCTTTAGGATTGATAAGGCCTGCCTTAGGAGTGACTTATAGGTTTATATGTGTGTATGTATTTCGTGATATAGGTAACCTATATCACAGTAAGGGGTGCATGCACCACCTTACCCAGGCTGCAGTAGCAGACCTGTGGTGTCAGTTTGGATGGCCTTCCAGGGGTGGCATAATACATGCTGCAGCCCCTGGCAGGCCTCTGAGGTACCTATGCCCTTGGTACATAGTATACCATATACTAGGGACTTATAAGGGCACTCCAGATCCCAATCAGTGATGTGCCTAAGGCACATGGAAACCATTTTAGAGAGGAAGCAGCTAGGCTGGGGTTCTGATTAGCAGGGCCCCAGCCAGACTAATGTCGAAAAACAGTGAAGCATCAGCAAAAAGTGGGGGTACCCATGTGAAGCAGATCCTACTCTCCTACACAACCCCCCAAACGTAGGGACATTAAACTAACCTTGCCCAGTTAAGTCTTCATGTTCTAAGTGGAAATACCTAGAGAGTCCATCTGCATTCGCATGGTTACTCCCAGGCCTATGTTCCACTGTAAAGTCCATCCCCTGTAGGGAAATGGACCACCTAAGCAGTTTGGGGTTTTCACCCTTCATTTGTTTTAGCCATAAGAGGGGCTTATGGTCTGTCTGAACCAGGAAGTGTGTACCAAACAAGTATGGCCTCAACTTCTTCAGAGCCCAGACCACAGCAAAGGCCTCCCTCTCTATGGCTGACCAACGTTTCTCTCTAGGGGTCAGCCTTCTGCTAATAAAAGCTACTGGCTGATCCTGACCTTCTTCATTCAATTGTGACAGTACAGCCCCTACCCCCAATTCAGATGCATCTGTTTGAACAATGAACTTCTTGGAGTAATCAGGACTCTGCAGAATTGGAGCAGTGCACATGGCCTGCTTGAGGTCATCAAATGCCTTTTGACAGCTAACTGTCCACTGAACCTTTTTGGGCATTTTCTTAGAAGTTAAGTCATTCAAGGGTGTCACTATTGATCCATACCCCTTGACAAATCTCCTATAGTACCCAGTCAGGCCTAAGAAGGCTCTCACCTGAGTCTGGGTAGTGGGAGCAGTCCAGTCCATGATGGTCTGGATCGTGCTCTGCAAAGGTTGAACCTGGCCTCCACCCACAAGGTGGCCCAGGTACACAACCTGACTCTGCCCTATCTGGCACTTAGTGGCCTTGATAGTCAGGCCTGCCTTTTGCAGGGCCTGTAAAACATTCCTGAGGTGGACCAGGTGATCCTCCCAGGTGGAGCTAAAGACAGCAATATCATCTAGATAAGCTGCACTATAGGCTTCCAGTCCTGTGAGAACTGTATTCACCAACCTCTGGAAAGTGTCAGGTGCATTCTTCAGACCAAAGGGCATTACCACAAATTGATAATGTCCACTAGGGGTCGAGAATGCTGTTTTGGGCTTTGCAGTATCAGCTAGTCTGATCTGCCAGTAGCCAGCTGTTAGGTCAAATGTGCTGAGATATTTGGCAGAGGCCAAAGTATCTATGAGCTCATCTGCCCTGGGTATTGGATGGGCATCAGTCCTAGTGACTGCATTGAGACCCCTGTAGTCTACACAGAACCTCATCTCTCTCTTTCCACCACTGGTGTGAGGTTTAGGTACTAGGACTACTGGACTAGCCCAAGGGCTATCTGAGGGTTCAATTACTCCCAATTCCAACATTTTCTGGACTTCAGTCCTGATACAGTCCCTGACATGGACAGGTTGCCTATAAATCTTGTTTTTAATAGGCAGACTGTCCCCAGTGTCCACTTCATGAGTGCACCAGGTGGTCTGACTGGGTGTCAGTGAAAACATATGTCGAAACTGATTGAGGACTTGCCTGCAATCAGTTTGTTGCTGGGTAGTGAGGCTGCCTGCCAAGGCTACACCATCAACTGACCCATCGTCAGGGTTCTGTGAGAGCAGGTCAGGGAGTGGGTCACTCTCTTCCTCCTGCCCTTCATCAGTAGCCATGAGCAAGCCCATGTCTGCCCTGTCCACATATGGTTTTAACCTGTTGACATGGAGAACCCTGTGGGGACTCCTGGGTGTTCCTAGGTCCACTAAATAAGTGACCTCACCCTTCTGCTCAACAATAGTGTGGGGTCCACTCCATTTATCCTGGAGAGCTGCTGGGGCCACTGGCTCCAACACCCACACCTTCTGTCCTGGCTGGTAAACAGTCAGAACAGCCTTTTGGTCATGCCAGGCCTTCTGAAGTTCCTGGCTAGCCTCAAGGTTTTTGGTTGCCTTTTTCATGTACTCAGCCATCCGGGAGCGGAGACCAAGTACATAGTCCACTATATCTTGCTTTGGGGGCTTGAGAGGTAACTCCCATCCTTCCTTCACCAAGCACAGTGGACCCCTCACAGGGTGGCCAAACAGAAGTTCAAAAGGGCTGTAACCAACCCCCTTCTGAGGCACCTCCCTATATGCGAATAAAAGGCAGGGCAAGAGTATGTCCCATCTACGCCTAAGCTTTTCTGGGAGCCCTTTAATCATGCCCTTCAAGGTTTTGTTGAATCTCTCAACTAAACCATTGCATTGTGGGTGATAGGGTGTGGTGAACTTATAAGTCACTCCACACTCCTTCCACATTGCTTTCAAGTACCCAGACATGAAGTTAGCACCCCTGTCTGATACTACCTCCTTAGGAAAGCCCACTCTTGAGAAGATTCCCAGGAGGGCCCTTGCCACCACAGGTGCTGTAGTGGTCCTGAGGGGAATAGCTTCTGGGTATCTGGTGGCATGATCCACTACCACCAGGATAAACCTGTGCCCAGAGGCTGTTTGGGGATCCATGGGACCAACAATGTCAATCCCTACCCTTTCAAAGGGCACCCCCACCACAGGTAGTGGTATCAGGGGGCCTTTGTAGTGCCACCTGCTTTGCCACTGGCTTGGCAGGTTACACAGGAGCGACAAAACTCCTTACTGTCTTCAGACATGTGGGGCCAGTGAAAGTGAGGGACAATTCTGTCCCAAGTCTTGTTCTGGCCCAGGTGACCTGCTAAGGGAATATCATGGGCTAGGGTCAATAGGAAGCCCCTGAACTTCAAAGGTATTACCAACCTCCTGGTAGCACCAGGCTTGGGGTCTCTACTCTCTGAGTACAGGAGTCCATCATCCCAATACACTGTATGGGGACCACTAGCTTTCCCAGCAGCCTCAGCAGCAGCTTGCTGTCTGAGGGGTTCAAGGGAGGGGCAGCTCTGCTGCTCCTGGCTCAGATCTGCCCTAGAAGGTCCCCCTGTCCCCAAGAACTCAACCTGGTCAGGTTCAAGTTCCTCTGGGACAGTTCCTTCTTCAGGGCTGAGATCATCCCCCTCAAGGGACTGATCTTCCTCCTGAGCCAAGGGGGAAGGCACTGCCTTAACCCTACTACTCCTCCTCTTGGAAGGCACTTGGTCCATTCTTCCAGAATCCAAGGCCTGTTCAGTGCTAGACATTTTGGCTTGTGACCTGGTCACAGCAAACACATCTGCAGGGATCCCCAGCATTTCTGCATGGGTCCTGAGCTCCACTTCTGCCCAAGCAGAAGTCTCTAAGTCATTGCCAAGCAAGCATTCGACTGGTAGGTTTGCACTTACCACAACCTTCTTAAGGCCAGTTACCCCTCCCCAGGAGAAGTTAACAACTGCCAGAGTATGGTTTGTTCTGACATTGCTAGCATTGGTCACTTGGTACATTTCACCAAGCATAACTTGCCCAGGTAGCACAAGGTCTTGTGTCACCATTGTGACACTTGCCCCTGTGTCCCTAAATGCCAAAGCCTCACGTCCATTGATTAAAGGCTGTTGTCTGTACTTGCCCAGATTACTGGGACTCACAGTGGAGGTCACATCCATGCCTCCATCACAGACTAACACAGCCTGAGTCAGTTCCCTGACTAAGTCAGAGCCCAACTCAGTTCCCAGGGTGAACCCTACTAAACCCTTTGCTGGAGCACTTCCACCAACTGTACTAGGGGGAACAGGTGCCTTAGGGGCATTGGTGGGTGCTGGACTGGAGTCTTTGGACTTGGTGCAATCACTGGTCCAGTGGGTCTTTTGCTTACAGACCTTGCACCATGGTTTTCTTTGGCCTTTACCTTTGGTAGACTGGGAATCCCCACCAGAAGAAGATTTTTGGGGGCCTGATGAAGACTTTTGATCTTTACCCTTCTCCCCACCCTTGTCAGAGTTCTTAGCATCTTGCTTCTTGGTTTCCCCACCTTGGTTCTGTACCTTCTGCTTCACCCTGGTTCTGACCCATTTGTCTGCCTTCTTTCCCAATTCTTGGGGAGAGGTCAGATCAGAGTCTACCAGGGATTGATGCAACAGCTGATTTTGACAGTTATTAAGAATCTGCTCCCTCATTATCAGATTATACAATCCTGAGAAGTCACACACCTTACTGCCCATCAACCAGCCTTCCAGAGCCTTCGCAGAACAATCCACATAGTCTACCCAGTCTTGAGTCTGTGCTTTTTGGGTGTCTCTGAACTTCAACCTGTACTGTTCAGTGGTTAGGCCAAACCCATCAATAAGAGCACTCTTCAAGACCTTGTAATTGTCAGCATCCTCCTCTCTAACAGTGAGGAGCTTATCTCTACCTTTGTCAGCAAAGGAGAGCCACAAGATTGCTGCCCACTGCTCCTGAGGGACCTTCTGTACTTTACAGGCCCTCTCTAAAGCAGTTATCCATTTGTGGATATCATCCCCACTCTGGTAGGGAGGGACAATCTTGCTCAGGTTCCTATGGTCATAGGACCTTTCCCTGTCTCTAGGGACATGGCTGCCACCATGGGACTCTAGTCCCAACTTTCTTCTCTCTCTAAGGAGATCTAGGGATTCCCTATCTAAAGCCAATTGCTTTTTTCTGATCTCCAGCTGAGTTTCCTCATACTGTACCAGTCTGGTTCTCCTCTCATGAGAGGATTCCCTCCTGTGAGATGAGACAGAGCTCCCTATAGAGGTGCCAGAGTGGTTAGACTCCTGAGAAGGAGATCTAGACTTCCTGGGCACACTCTTAATCCTTCCTGGGGGACAAAGAGGGCATCATCTTGATCATCCTCATCATCATCCACAGGAGGGATTTGGTTTTCCAGGTCAGGGTCATTGTCTCCCTCCTGGCCAGTTTCAGAGGGGGCTGGGGGTATTGGTACCCCTAGCGTCCTCCTCTTCTCCTGCCCCACCCTCAGCTCCTACCCCTTCAGTCCCTACAGGCTTACTAAGGTCATAAGCCACCAACAACTCCTTGAGGTGTTGGGTGGTGGGGCTTTGGCCTGTCCTTAATTTTCTCAAGTTACATAAAGCTCTCAATTCCAAGAATGGGAGTGTATCATACTTGGAGGGTGGAAGCTCAATGGCTTCCTGCAAGGATTCTTTGGATCCTGCCCTTAAATACATTACTAGTGTGGTGTGGTGTATGCACTACCTACTCTAGTGTGGCCTACTAAACTCTCTTGAGTTGTAGAAAGGGTTGTGCTATCCCTTAACACACAACGCTAAGTTCAGTAGAACTTACTGTTATTCTAAGCTTAAATTATATGTACCTTAGGTACCTTTAGTGGTTTTCAGTTGATCAATTCAATTGAGATTATCTGGTAAAACAATAGCAAGCTGGAATCCCACACGCTGCACACCAATGTGAGAAGTTGGCCTGGCATATGCTGTCCACTAATTATAGTGGGCACCTTGCACCAGTCCAAACAACCCCTTATTGGAGATAGGTTAAAGACAACCTTTATTGAAAGCTATCCTAGTGGTAGCTATGGAGAGCAGCCTTCAGGCCAAGTCTTGAAGGAATGTAAAGCAGCTTGTTTTACCAGTCTATAATCTCTTGAGTGACCAAATGAAAGAGCACCACACCAGGTATATATTCAAAATATATGTATTTATTGCTAAACACACCCCTCTAGTCTCTTTATGAGGCTAGAGTTCGAAGTACATAAGTTATAAGTTATTAATTCACAGTAATAGCACAAATACACGTTTGGGCCCTAGGGGCGTACCAAACCATATACCAATAAAGTGGTATGCGAACCACGACTGAACTAGACACTAGGCCTAGAGCCTCTAGAAGTGCTTGGACCACAAGGAACCACCCAAGGTAGTGACACAGGGGACCCACGGGAGACGCGTGCAGTGTAAATACACAACCGCGATACGCCGTTAACTTCTATGGAGAAAGTGGGATCGGGAAAATAGAGGAAAGGGACACTTAAAAGAGGACTAGGACAAAACCCTTTGAGATCTAGGACTTTGAAGAGTCTATACCCACGGGAGCACCGGAGTACTCGTGTTACCTCACCCAGGGAAGCCGGGTGCATAGGTGCCTTTCGGGGTCGGGTTTCGTCGTCGATTCGAATGGCGATCTGCTGCAAAGTGCTGCTGGCGCCCAAGAGAAAAGTGTCCGGGTGGATCCAAGAGTGGATCGGAGTTCTGGTGAACCTGAAAGCAGAGGGGACAGAGTCTAGGTCACTAGCCAGTGACCAGGAAGGCGATGGACAGATGCCCACCGATGTCAAGTGCTTCAGGTGCGTTGACGGTCGTCTTGACTCTTCAGCCACGAGGTCCGGGAGGCGTTGTCGGCGACCAGGAGCAGGATTCGGGCTGGTACACGATGTCTGTCGAGTGCTGAGGTGTCGGCGACCGGATTGGACCCAACAAGCCTTGGCAACGGCAAGTCTCGATTAAGATGTAGATCGTCGATGGTGCAGACCAGCAAGGTCTGTGGAACTCACCCAGCGAGGGTAAGTGAGGGCAGGCCTGGAGCAACCAGGATGCCAAGTAAGAAAAGGATTGGCCTTCGTTAAGGGCTACTAGCCAACGGGCTAGCGACCGCGAAGGAGCCTCGTGACGCCGCACGTGGATCTGGCTTACAGGACACTCGTGGAGTGGGGGCCAGTGATCTTCGGTGCAGGTGGTGCTGGAGGCTAGGGCTACTCGGAGCCCAAAGCACGACTTCTTGGGAGACCCAGAAGATGATGCACTTGCAAATGTGCTCGGTGTCCAGGGGTCACGGTCTCAAGTCACCCACGATAGCCACGGGCCTCAGCTTTGCTGGGGACTCAGGGTAGCCTCGGGGAAGTCTGAGAATCCACCTCTGGTGATGCGATGACTTCGGCGTCCGACGGGAGCTTCAGAAATGCGAACCGGACAGATGCTTCTTTGGTGCCTGCCAAGCAGGGGAGTCACTCCTTGACCCCAAGGGAGATTCTTCAGTCCTCTAATCTTGTCGTAGAGCGTCGAAGGTCCAGGATTCAGTTTCAGAGTTTCGTCCAGGTATAATCTAAAGTCCTAAGGACTGGGTTCCTACCTTTATTCTAAAAATAGGGGTTGGACTACTCTGTGGCCCCACCTATGGGTGGGTCAGGGCAGAGGGGTGGCTACACCCCTTTCCCTTTGTCCAGTTCGCGCCAAAGCAGGGGCTGCAAGCCCCTGATCCGGTTTGAACTGGGGTATACACAGGGACACCAAATGTGCCCCCAGTGCAGGACTTCAAAGCACCCGAAAGTGCTCCCGCCCAGCCCCAATACACATTATCCTGTCTGGGGAGGTGGTCACACCTCCCTGGGACAGGAAACCTATTGTCCAGGCCTCCCCTGCCGGAGTTTCGTCCAGCAGCAGGAGGCCAGACTCGTGTCTGTGGCAGCAGCATCCATTTTGTGATGCCAGGGCTCTGGAAAGAAGTTACCGGACTCGTCAGAGTTAACATGCCTTTCCCTCTAGAAGGGTGGAATGCTACCCCCGCCGCCAGGATTGGCGGGGGGGTAGTATTCCAAGATGTTTGACACCAAACACGACATGTTTAGGTGCAGCCATTCCAAAGTTAGCATTTTACCGCGAGGATATAATGCGCTTAAGAGTATATGGTCAGGCTGCACTACAAACAGCATCAGAGATGGTCTCCGAACGCTGCAGAGGGGCCCTGCTCATGCAGGGGCACCCTCTCACATAGGAACCATGCACTCTGCCTTTAGGATTGATAAGGCCTGCCTTAGGAGTGACTTATAGGTTTATATGTGTGTATGTATTTCGTGATATAGGTAACCTATATCACAGTAAGGGGTGCATGCACCACCTTACCCAGGCTGCAGTAGCAGACCTGTGGTGTCAGTTTGGATGGCCTTCCAGGGGTGGCATAATACATGCTGCAGCCCCTGGCAGGCCTCTGAGGTACCTATGCCCTTGGTACATAGTATACCATATACTAGGGACTTATAAGGGCACTCCAGATCCCAATCAGTGATGTGCCTAAGGCACATGGAAACCATTTTAGAGAGGAAGCAGCTAGGCTGGGGTTCTGATTAGCAGGGCCCCAGCCAGACTAATGTCGAAAAACAGTGAAGCATCAGCAAAAAGTGGGGGTACCCATGTGAAGCAGATCCTACTCTCCTACAGCACCTCTCCCATGTATGGAAGTAACCAACATCCAAACAAGTTTAGAAGAATGGTGGGTGGGGGTGGGTGTGTCTGTCCGTGTGTTTATCTATTTGTATTGTGTAAACAACACATCTCAAACACCCCCGAGGCCCCCAAAGAGGGAGGAGAAGCTTCTTCCTCACAAGTAAAAGTTAAAAAGGAGTTGCAAAGGCAATAAGAATTTGTCTTTAATTATCAATGCCCACACTAATGGTTAAAAACAAAATGCCATGTTTAGACCATATTAAGTATAACGGCCGTACAACTTAATACGGTCTAAATCTAAACATGGCAATGTGTGCCAATGATGATATAGTGAGCAAATTAGTGAGAACCTGCCAACCTCTTCATGGAGGTTGTTTATGTGAGGCACTCCCTATGTTTTCTTCTCAGGGTGCTCTACAGCTACACGCTATATATCCCTCTGCTTATTTTTGTTCTCTTTTCTATAGTACCACACACACAGGATGTCTTTCTAGATGTACACTAGAGACAGCACTATCTTAGATATAGATGAAGTGGACCCTGAAATCCTTATAAAAAGGTTTTGATGTGTGTGCCATACCAAGGGCTTTTTTGTATAACATGATCGTTCAGATAACCCCTGCTACTTAAAGGCAGAACAGTAACTGCCTTCTAACGCTGTTAGATACAGAGCTTTGCACCCCAGAACAGTGTACATAAATGTGTCATGAGCACAGTGATGGCAGAATGCGAGTGAAGTAACCTACGTACCAGCCCTTCATATCTCTGGCTGTTACATGCCTTATTCTTGAAGAAATGTGCCCAGATATCAAATGTTGGTTGGGCTCTATACAAAGTGCAGAAAAGAGAGATACACATTATCCATCTTGCAATGGTGTTTTAGTAGTCCCTCACTAGCCCACGGTCCCAAAAAGTCACAAAAGGTGGCAAGTCACTAATTTCTTCCAAAGAAAAGTACAAGGCACACGATATCCAAATTATGCAATATCTCCTCAGCCAAGGGGACACAGGGACGTAAAAACAAAATGCCAGAATAACAATCTCTTTGCTACGATAGAACTCCTACATTTCTTTCAGTATGATGGAACAGTGAGAACCACCCAGTCTCCATTAAATGACATAAAAGGTTTTGCAGCTGGCTAATATGCCTGGCCAAAATTATGGTCACTAAAAAGGCAGTTGTCAGTCCCTGTTCGGAGGGGGGTGGGGTTTCTGCCCAACCCAGGAGCATACTAAGTCCAAAGCAGTTAATTCTTGAGAAATTGGTAAAGGCTAAAAAGAAACACGTTAGAACAGAACTTCATGCTCGGATGCTCGAATGCTCACGGAATATCTAAGAGCAGGGATTATACCACAGGGTTTACAAATAAGGAATGTTCAGGAGATCTTTAGAGAGGACCCAAAATTTAAGGGAGGCTTCAGCCACATCTCCACCACTTGCTCGCACCACTGGGTGGTGCTAGGAGTAGAAACTCCACCAGAACACGCCAAACAAGAACTCAAAGAAACAGAAGAGTTAGAGAAAGAACTCCTAGGGGTTGAAGGAGTTACAGAAGCAATGGCACTTCTTGAAAAACTAAACAAAAGTGTAGAGGAATGTAATACTTACGAACTTAAGTAAAAGGCCGACAAAGTCTCAAAAGGACATAAAAAAATGTACTAAAGAAAGGGCTTACCCATACCTCAGGGAGGAATATTACACCAACCTAGGAACAGTGAACAGACAGAACACGTGGGGTAGATTCAAGAAAAACAAGCCAGTGACTTTCTCTGAATCCTCTGGCGGATCCGATAACTCAGACGCACAGGCAGGACCTAGCCACACAGACAACCGTCCAGGACAGCCTTTTTTAGAGAGAGGCCAGAGAGGCCGAGTCAAAACATGGTATCAATACTCCGGCAAACGCCAGACCAGGAGGAAACATTACCAATGGGGACCACAGACATTCTAGAAACCAATGCACAAAACATCCACTCTGAAATGATACCTATTTTTAATTTGTCAGAGCATATGCTTTCCTCCGCAGAAGTACCACTCCTTAGCAATGGTCTTTCTTTTGTGGTCACAGAAAAAGACTATTTTTTCACCCTAAAGACAGAGCTATTCCAATTCTTTAGAAAGATAAGACTAAGGGGCCGATTCCGATCTGGGTCGGAAAGCTCTCCGACCGATCCGGATCCGTATTGTTTTCCGACCGAGCCGGACCCCTGCAGTCCGACCGAGCGAGTACGATGCGGCCGTATGCTGCCGGACTCCCATTGAAGTCAATGGAAGCCGGTCGTACGACGTGTACATGGGCTCCCATTGACTCAATGGGTACGTTGCGCACAAGGGGGCTCCCTGAAGTGGGTACGCGTTGGTGCCATCCGCACCGTACACGCATGTATAGGGGGGACCCATGGGTCCCCCCTGTGTCCGACTCGTACGGCTACGGGTGAAGGGGGGTCCGGCACAGACCCCCGAAGTCATCTTCCGAGAGCTTTTTCGTGTCGGAGGCTCCGACTCGATCCGGCTGTCCGGATCGTGCATCGAACTGGCTCGGTCGTAAAACGTCTCCATTGCGCGGTGCGAATCGAGTGCAAACGAGTCGGACGGAGCGGTTCGGACCCGGAAACGAGTCGGTCGGCGATTTCGCGTTCAATCGCATCGTACTTGCTCCCTTTGACGACTGTACGAATCGGTCGGGTAAACCGCGTTCGGTTCGTATTTTTTCCGGACGAATCGTATTCGGTGCGCTTCCGGCCGAGATCGGAATCGGCCCCTAAAAGTTTTCTTCATGGACAAGACAACCTCTTTGTCAGAATCAGTAACAGGCCTGAGACCTCCCTCCACTTTCTATCCCACCAACTCCATGATGCCATCTGAACTACTAACTTTTGAAAAGATCATTCTCAAAGGGATAGATAATCTAAAATCAGCTAGATACTTTATCCCGTATGACATCTCTCTAGAGGAAAGACAAGCATTACAAGGTCTAAAAAAATGACTATACTATAATTCTGAAACCAGCAGACAAGGGTGGCGGAATTGTTATCCAAAATAGGACGGGCTATGACTCAGAGCTTACAAAGCAAATCATGGATACCAAACACTATAAGAAATTACCAGGTAATCCTCTTAACATGATAAAAAATGAAATCTTGAAGATAACCACTAAGGGTAGAGAGGAAGGATATATAACCAAAAAAGAGTTTGAATATCTGAATACTGACACACCACACACTCCAGTTATGTATACCCTGCCCTAAATCCATAAGAATGCCACAACCACACCGGGGCGCCCATCCTCTCTGGTTGTGGGTCAGTCTTGGAACCGATTGGACGATATATAGATTTCTTTATTAAGGACTTTGTACCCATTCAAGAGACTTATGTTAGAGATAGCATGTTCATGATTAACACCATTGAAAACATGTCCTTTGACACCACCACCGACTGGTTAGCCACATTGGACATCACCTCACTATACACAAATATCCCTCAGGAAGAAAGCATTTTACTAATTCAAAATTTGTTGGAGACACGCACACGTCCATTTCAAGTACCCACCCACTTTATGATCTCCCTGTTAAGGATTGCACTACAACATAACTATTTTGTATCAAATGGAGAATTCTTCCAGCAATGCTCTGGGACTTCAATGGGAGCTGTTTTCGCTCCCAATATGGCTAACATCTATATGGCATCAAAAACTAATGACAGAGTGCACTCCGTCATTCGTTTTTGATGATGTATTACTTCACTGCCTACCCGACGAGTAGCACCCACGAATAATGAAGAATGAAAGCATATAAATCTCATCGTTACATGGCAGACTTTTGCAACATCGTTTCTCGAAAGTGGATCTGACGAACTACGTGTTTAAAGCAAATAAGGATCATCATTGGTTGGACATATTGTGCAGTACATGTTGTGTCAGGATGTACTACATACACAAGCAAAGAAAGCGATTTTTAGAAACCAACTAACATACTGTGCTATCAACGTTTTATTTGATATTTACGGGTGGGCGGGGGATTCAACGTTCAAAGTTAAAGTGTTTAAATGTCTGGGTGGGTGGTTACGATTTTGAGCAACTTGAAACACGCAGTTTGAATAACAGGTGGAAAAATATTTATATGAGACCAGCTAAATGGCTTTTTGCAAAGCATTCTGGTACCTGTAGTTTGATGCATCAGTGGGAAGTAATTGGAAGTATAAATGAAAGGGGTGGGACCATCGCACAGGTGTTTAAAATGGAGTAAGACAGCATTGAACACAGTATGGGTCTCGATAGGATGGAGAGCAGGAACCAGAACGTTTTATTTAAGGTACGAGCTCGTGTTTGAGTCTAGAAGTAGATTCTCTTAAGGGAATCTGGAAAAGTTGGAACCAGCATTTATTCAGTGGTAATTGAATTCAGTGGGCAAAACGTTGAAGGTGGGAAGAACTAAAGTTGCACGTATATATTAATCGCATTTGTTTTATCTTTGTTTTATCTTTGGGTAATAGTTAACTGGCAACAATTTGTGAACGCATAGTCTAACAGATATGTTTTAAAACTTGCAGATACCCCTGACGAAGAGCCGAGAGGGGCTCGAAATGCATTGGGTGATAAAGATTATCTTTAGAGGAATATTTATGTTACATTCTGTGCTTTAGGACACGGCTACGTGCATACCTACAGCGTTTAAAGGAAATTATGTATTCATAAGTGTCTTACATGTGACGGATTAACAAGAACTAAAAACAAAAAAAGTGGATTAATTTGGAATAAAAATTGTCTGATGAAATGGACTAATCTTGGCATCATTGTTATGCACAAATCAATGCTGTGGGGCCGGATAGGGGCGCGAACACGCCCCTGTGATTGGAATAACATCTATATGGACCATGTTGAACAAATGTATGCTCTCTCACAGCAAAATATATATCGTCATAATATAACATGCTGGAAACGATATATCGATGATATTTTTCTGATTTGGTCAGGTACAGAGGTGGATTTCCATGATTTTGTTAAGCATTTGAACAAAACTCAAAAATATCTAACCTTCACCTCTACTATACATAAAACTGAAATAACCTTTTTAGACCTCATTATAAAACACGGGGATGGCCTTCTATACACTGGTCTTTACAGAAAGCCCACAGAGAGGAATACCCTCCTAGCGTATAACAGCAATCACCCTAGAGCTTTGAGAGATGGCCTGCCATTTGGCCACTTCTTACGTCTTCGTAGGAATTGTTCCTGTAAGGAAGACTATATGAAAGAAGCAGAAATCCTAAAAACTAAATTGATCAGTAGAGGCTACCCGAAGAGAGTAGTGAGGAACTCATTGAAACGAGCTTGGTATTGTTCAAGGGAAGAATTGCTTGTGGCCAACACTAAGACACCTCTCAAGAAACTAGTTTGTGTTACGACTTTTGGCACCCACACCAACCAGATTCGTAGACTGATTAAAAAAAACTGGCACCTAATTGAGAGTATACACCTGACCTTTGAGGTCCCGATGTTTGCTTACAAACGTGGGAAAAATATAAAAGACCATCTAGTACACTCATCAACACAACAAAACATTGGCCAAAAGCCCAGAACTTTACATTCCACTTGGAGTCTTCCACCTGGGAAAGGGCATGATCGTTGTAACAACTGTGTTGCATGTGACTTTTCTTTTGATACAAAGATGTTTGAACACAATAATATCAAGCAAGAATTGAATTTCTTCTCAAACTGTAATTCTCGTATTGTGGTGTATTGTATTTGGTGCCCCTGCAATTTACCATATATTGGACAAACTTCACAACCAATTAAGACACACAAGAGTCAACATCGAAGCAGAATAAGATGCACGGTCCTGAATGCCCCCCTGGTTGCCCACTACAAAGAAAAAAAATCATACAGTGGAAGAACTAAAGTGGCAGATAATTGAAGTGGCTACTATTCCGGAAAGAGGTGATGACATGGGACGGATTTTTACAAAGGATGAAATGCAAATGGATAGAACGAGTAAACTCAATCACCCTTGGTCTCAACACCTCTGAAGAATGGCGTGGTTTTGTTTCCACACTAATGATCTAACTCTTGAAGAGTCGATTTTCTCTTTGAACAATCTTGAAAAGTTGAATTTTCTTTGTACAATGTTGACTTCCAAACTGCATTCTATGTTCAAAACTGCAGTGATAATGTACATGTACCTCTGCTGTACACACACTCTGTTTTTCCACGGAATCCACCTATATAGGTCCCACCACAATCTTCTTCCCCTCACTAGAAGAGAGTGCACTCTCTCTGTACTACAACTATTTTAATTGGTCACCGTTGTTAAGCTGTCCAAAAATGATAAACATGGTTATATATTACCACTTATTACCATGTAATCTAACCATCTAATCTGGCCCGTTAACAATGCTGAACCTGTAGTATTCGCCATTGTCTCTATAACCACCCATTCTGGTTCTGGTCATTACTGCCACACCTAGAGAGTTCCTCTGCGGAAAGAAGTCTTCCTTTTCTACTCACTACTGACCCTCCCTTCAGAGAATCGTTATCCTGTCTAATACCCCTCACATATATCTATATTCATTCAGCTCTTCCGACAACAGCATCTAAACAGTTACCTTTTTTACTAATAGCCTAGAACCCCCAGATCGGTGATCCTGATCACACTAAAGTGTCTGAATGAACTTTATTCACTAAATACCAAGATACACTCAGATCGGCACTCCCGATCGTAGTAGAGTCTAGCGAATTGGCCACCCCGATCACTAGTACTGTCTTCTTCCCCAATGCGTCTGGCAACATAACCGCGCTACACGCCTCGCCCAGGTTACTAACCCGTACGGAGACAGACAGATGAGGATCTCCTGCTAGCGGCGTTGGGATTCACCAATGCCAGGCGGACATTCAGTGCCCGAACTTCGCTGATGTGCCATATTGCAATATTCCACTTGCAGTAAGAGCACGCTTTACGCACATATATGACTCGTGTAGACCCCTCCTATGGTCACCACACTGGATTTTCCCCTTTTTGATACTCTTTCCTTATCCCCCAGAAATAATAACCGGAAAGGACTTTCCAGTCATTCCATTCCTCCACACCGACGTATAATTGCACATACGCGTTCCAGGCTGTAAGAACCTCTACCCTCTTCCCCCCACTAACAGGGGTGAGTTGCTTTCAATATATTGCAATACTAATTGAAATGTGGTTCATTCATCTCAACTAACGATTCTTTTTTTTTTTTTTTTTTAAATGTTGTCCCTCTCCAACAGTGCCCGCAAAAGGGAAGACATTCGCTACTGGGTCCGAACTGAGGTGGTTGAGGTTGTTTGCCACTGGGGTGTTTAGGTCTGTCCGACTAGGACACTGCAAATGGGCCCGAGTATAATCTTTCTGCTCTTGCTTCTCAGGGTAGCAAGGGAGAGCAATCAAAGGCTACCCTGAGACTCAAGTCAGAATAGGGATATAGTGTGGGGGACAAGAAATCAGAACTCAGTCAACCAAAAGACTATAACCTTTTGTCCAGTCCAATGCTTATCTTTCAGTTATATTATTTTAATGTCAGACAAAATCAAGTACTACACAGTTCAATAAAAATGCAATTACAGCTTTGTAATCTCAGTTACGATCTTCAGTAATGCTCTACAACCCCCTTCGGGTATTCTCGCTCCCCGCTAAAGACGATATTTAATGACTACAGGCTCCAGTATACTCTGGGCACAAGCATTTATTAGACAGATGTGCACAATACTTCAAATATCCCTCTATTCAAATTTGCAACTCAGTTTAAATTATTTTAATCTCTTGCATTTATCTGGCAAAAAAGTCTTGAATCCATGCGGCAGACTCAGAGCATTCTGGTCTCTCATTCTGATTGCATGCTAAGCTCCGATAACCCCCAGAGCCATTGGAATTATGAGATTGTGCAGCCACAGCGATTTTTGTATAATTCTAGATTTGCTGCATTTGCCACATAATCAATCATTTGCCACATTATCTGCAGATTTTAACCCCAAAAAATGTTTCTAGCTCAAAATGGTTCAAATGTTACTAAAAATGCAGCAAAATGTATTGCTGCGCAGTGGAAGACCCTTTGCAAAGGTTGACTCATTACATTTTTGTTGCTTATTGCTATATTTAGGTGTTAAACTGGTACTAATGAGGTGCCGCCAATGCCGAGACAATGTTAACAAGTTTGAAAATGACAAAATAATGAAGTAATACTGCCACAAAATGTACCGCATTATGCCGCATAATTTACCTTTTCAATCAGCATAACTTACTCAACCCTGCTGTATAATTTAGCCCTCCCCTGCCGCATAATTCCAGTGGCCCTACTTACACCTGCTGGTTGGTGTTGCACTTCTAGCAGTGTGGCGGTGTTCTTTGCATACCCAACCTCGCACTGGCGGGCTTCACTTCTCAGGAGGCTGTGTCCCTGGCTTTGCATTGCAACACGGACCGAAGGATGAAGTCATCATGGCAAGCCTGTGCAGAGGAACTAGATTTTGGCAGTTTCAGCATCCTCAGCCGGATGCAGACAGGTGCTAATCTGCGGCAGTCACATTCTCTGGGCTGAGTCATCTGTGATGGTGTGTCTTTAGCAATTGCAGCATCCGGGCTGATGAGAGCTCTTCCGCTTTGGCAGCCATGTACATCAACTCCCCGATATTGGAAGGGGCAGAACCAGTCTTTTAGGCGCTCACAGTGGGTTGCAGGTGTACACAGTGATGCCTGCTCTAGAAAAAGTCTGGGAACAGTTCACATGGGAATCACTGAAAGAACTCCTTGGTTAGCTCTTTGAGGTAGTCCACTTTCTGTGGGCACTCACAAAACTGGGAACCCGCTGGGCTTCTACACCTGGACAGTCTCTCCTGCTTGGGCAGCCACACTCCTTTCCTCTCTCAACGGACAGGCAGGCTCCTATGTACCTTATGCAGACCCTCAGACCCTCCAGCAGAAAGTGCAGGCTTCAAGTGATGCCTCCTCACCTCAGGGAGACAAGTTATCAAGCATACACCTGCCTCTGTCAAACAGTAGTCCTTTGAGTACTTTCAACAGCACTCCCTTCCTTGGTCATGAAGAGCTTGAAACTGGAACACAGTGGATTCAGTGTCTAAGGCTTCACAACCAGTTGGGGTTGGTTCCTATTCAAATGTAATTTTCTGGCTGTTCCTCAGACTCTACCTTTAAGCAAATGGCGTTCACAGCAGGTAGCAACGGGACTGGCTCCAAGTAGACTTCTTCAAAACACTGGCACATTGAAGTGAGATATCTGCACCGGTCTGACATCAGCAAACCCTAAGCTACAAACTGAGGCAGACAAGGGGGCAGGTCTTGGCTAGGAAACTTCCTCAGTTTTAAAAGAAACTGCAGTCCCAACCTCACCCCTACCAACTACCAAATTGCAGTGCTCAGGAAGATATCATCAGCAGCCCTTTCCTAATAAAAGTCCACATTCAATTTCTAAGGGAAGCCCTGTCTCAATCCTCTTCACTTCAGTGACTGGGTCACCACATCCCAACCAAAGGATTAAAGATAATACACTTCCACTGTCTGGTGAATCTGTCCTCCATCTTGTGCAATGCTAAACCAGGGGCATCCAAAGGGGATCCCTCTGGCCCCAGCTCTCACATCATACCACACACAAAGTCCCACTACTATAGATGTGCTACACATTTACTTCCCAGACATGCAATTGACATGCCAGTGCAAGGTTCTGTGGGTGCACATAATAGCAGAGCTTCACATTAGAGGGGTCAATGGACCGCACTCTTTTTGACAGAGAAAATTATCCATTCACACTAAAGATTCACAAAACATGATATGCTGCTACACTACTATATGTGTTTCACCCCAGGTATGGACAGAAGTCCCATGCCCACTGTGAGGGTACACTGTGTGCACATCCTGGTCACCTAACAGGTTCTGGACCTTGCATTACCAGTGACAGGCCTAAGCCTCTGTACACACACTAGATAACCTTGACGCCAGGCCCAAACCAAAAGTCATAACACCAGTTCCACATGCAGTCCGGGACTCAGGAGGACATGCCCATTTACTGTGCATGAAACATTCCCATCCAAACAGCAGTCTTTCACAAATACAGTCTCTATGTGGCAGGAAGCCACACTTTCAAAATGTTTGTGTAAGCCTAAAGACAACCAGGTTTAGTCATAAGGGACTAAAGAATGCATTACCAGAGTATACAAGTGCGTAAAGTCCATCGGATGCCTGTTGACAATCTTTTTGGCTTTGGAGTAAGATTTCCCTGCCTTGATGTGATCATGAGGTAGGTTTCCCAAGCTTTCACAGGAAACCCGACTCATCCACGCGAGGGAAAAAAACACATCAATCATCCACTGAGCACATAAGTGCACATGTAAACTAGCACGCACATGGTTGGTCATTACTTTCATGCTCTGAAAGCCAACACCAGCTTCCAAAGCTGAGGAAAGTGGGTGCATCCTGATAAGGAAGACTGCTGTGCTGCATGAGTGGCCCATCACCATCTTGGACCTCAGAAATAGCAGGAACGCCATCAATGCAGATAAGATTGCTTTCAGCTGCAACGTGTTTACATGCAGGAATGCATCTGACCTGTCCCACAAAAAAAAAAGAGTTTTGTGCAATGTCCCCCCCCCCCCCCCCCTCGAACAACCAGTGAGGACTGAGAGCTGTGTCCAGACAGGCAAAAGGAGCATCCCACCACGAGGGTTGGAACATGCACCCACCATTTTAAGGTCAGGGCCAAATAAGGATGGACCAGAATTGGGTTTGACTGACTGGCCAGTAGCAGTTCGCAGTCCATCGACATATGGAGTTGTAGGGAATGCAAGTGGAGCTTGGCAGGAGTGCCACCCCACAGCCCCCTCCCCTCATCTCAGCAGGATCACAGATCCTGAAAGCCCCTGGAACCATCATGCTGTAAAAGTCACATTGGTGAGGAAGTGATCCACTGTCTGGGAGATCACCATTACACACTTGGTTGGAGGGACGGCTTTTGCAAAGCTAGTGGCCAGAACCCCCACTACGTACTGGATAATTTTGGATGCAAAAGAAGATGATTTGGAGTACTTTCGTGAACACCCAAGATAAATGGAGTCCTAAGCATGAGGTAGCCCGGGCTCTGTATCCGCCTTTGACACCACCTCATCGTCTAGGTAAAGATAGAGGGTGGCCGTCAACTGTACCAAGATCTCAGAAAAGATTCGAGGGACAGCATGGGCTCCGAAGGACAGTGTCCAGTACTGGCAGTGCTGAATTCTTACTAAGAAAAACAGGGTAGTTCCTGAGGTCCTACAGGATGAGTATGCAGCAAAAGGCAATCTCAAAGTCCACTGAGAACAGCCAGCTATTCTACAAAGAAGTCAGCATCGAGCCAGTGAACATTTTTTACTTTTTAAAAGAATGCGTGGATCACTTTTTCCTCTTTACAAGCCAGTCCCTTTCAAGGTTCAGGACATGCTTGGCTGCTCCTATAAGGAGGAGCCTCTATGACCGCGTTGCATTCCAAGAATTCCTTAAGGAGATAGAGGCGGCCTGGAAGGAGAGGGTGATAGCATAGTCATTCCTCACCACTAAGAGGACAATGTGGCTATTAATTGGTACTGGAGTTAAAGGTGCCTCCCACCCAATGTGAGATTGACTCAAGAGGTAGGTTGCTGGTATACGGGGAAGTCATTGGAACTTCTTGGCCTCAGTTGAGGTATGGGCGGGTGTGACTCTTTCTGCTTATGTGCCTCCTCTTTGACTGCATGCTTCTCAAGATACAGGAAGTTGCAGCCAAAGTCTTAAAGCAAAAGCATCCCAAGTCTTGAATGAATGGAAGTATTAAGATGGACTCTTTTGGGCCAGTTATCAGGTAAGTCTTCAGTGCGATGGGTGTGATACTGCCATTTGAGAGACAATCAACTGTAAGGAGGACAAGTTGCTGATTGAAGTCTTTTCTGATAGCGACAATGCCATGAAAGCCGATACATAAATATCAGACTAGTAGTTCAAGACTCCAAGATAGTTTTCTTTGGCCATCAAGAATGGAGAGGATTGCTTTTTTATGCAGGACTTCTGACCGCATGGAAATCCAGACAAAACTCTGTTCAGAAGTGTTGTTTGTCCACCTCAAGGTGTCAGCTCTAGCTTCTAGGCAGGGCAGGCGCTAGGCATGGGCAGTGTGGGCAGCTGCCCAGGGCCTCGCACTCAGCCCACCAGCATGGGGCCCCGCACCAGAGCAACACAAAACGAGGCCTCTTGTACCCCTGCTGATCCAACTGAAAGAAAGGTGTCTCCTTTCAACTGGGCCCATGGGAGGGGGGCCCTCCCTGGGCCTCTCAGAGATGTGGGAGGAGGTCTAGGGGAGGGAGACACTTCCTATTGTCCCAGTTGCAAGGAGACACATTTTGCAGGTTTGCCCTGAAATAAGGCCTCCTGTCTGGCTGCCCATTCAGAGACACTGCTGGAGGCCCTTTGTCCAGCACTTTAGCGCCCCATGGTTTTAACTTACAGCCCACAAACAATTCTCACACCAGCTCGCTCGATAGGGCTGTAAAAGAGGTAAGTGGCTGAGAGGAGGAGCTGCAGCCCAGGAGGAGTGTGCACAAAGCAGCTTCCGGAGCCCTGAATGTGTCATTTATGTAAACTAGAGGGGCCTCGCACATTCCCTTTCTGCCCGGGGCCCCGAAAACCCTAAACCGGCCCTGCTTCTAGTTCTAGGGCTACAATTCATGGCCATCTTAAGGTTCTGACGAAGATTTGCAAAATGGAAAGAAGGTCAGAAGTCCAAGCTACCACCTTAAACTATATGTGTGGCAACCAGAACGAGCAACATTTGGGGCGAGGGAGGCAAACGGCACACAAGTAGTTGCGGGGGGGGGTGGGGTGCGTCGCATCATTTTGTGTTACACCTCTGGTGCATATGGCATGACTTGGCAACAAAGGGAAGAATTAATTGCGCAGGGTGTGGCTTGAATTTGGCAACTCCTAAACCTATCAGAATTCCAGACAAGTGGGCGTAGCTGTCAATGGTGCAGCAGGGGCACGTGGTTGTGAGGGCCCCTCTTTACCTCAATTATGGATGTTTTTTACAACCCCACAGGTGGCTGATGAACCATATTCCATCAGAGTACTGGGGTCATGGCACCCCTGCTACGCCATTTAGCTCAGTGCTGGAGCAGAAATCATACAGACACGAGTGAAAAATGAATAAAACTTATTCAGGAGTGTTTTGGGTGAAAAATATTCTGCAGCAAAGGGCACCAGTCATTGATGAGAGTGGCAAGGAATAAATAGGTATAACAGGCGTGGGTTGGGAGCAGCCTCTTACACACAAACTTAAGTCAAGAGGCCTTGTGTTGGTGCTGAAAAAAGGGAATAAAGGTATCGACAAGAAGAACTCTGAGCTGCGCAATCCTATTGAGACCTGACTGCATGCTGGTTAAAAAACAAAAGAGTGAGGACATGGAATTGTAAATTTTTAAACTCAACTGTTAAGCAGCGAGTATTTTACTTACACTTTGCAATGAGATATATTGATTTTCAAACACAGGTAGCACAATATTTTTGGACATATAAATAATTTTCTTCGCTGACGAAGCTAGCCCGCGCCCCCTCATAACACAACACTATCCATCAGTGTTCCTTTCAAAGGAATCCGTGCCATTCGCGGATAAATTGGACTTTCAAGTTCCGTCACTCCTGGACACTGACGCTTAGTTTAGAGAGTTATGGCACCACCTGTGACTAGAGAAGAGTAATGCAGGACACTTGTGCCGCAGGCAAAAGCCAGGCACAACAAACAGAACGCTCGCGACGAGATGGTTTCTCTCATCTACACATTTTCTGAGCTTTTTTTTAAAGAGACTGTATGTTGGTGGTGCTATTCGCAAACAGAACTGGGTATAGGGTATTATATTGCAATTGCATTTATATAGCATTTATATAGCGCTTAGTACCCCGGACAAGGCGTCAAAGCGATTTTTCTGCAGTAGCACGCTACTCTGGAACCCATAAAGGATTAGTGGTGAATTAGTATAGTGAAATATGGAAGTAATTTGAGCGGTGGATATGTTAGTCTGTTATTTCGATTGAGAAGGATAGTGGAGGGATAGAAGAGGGAAGGGTCTAAAAAAATGTTTTTCTTCTTTGTTTTGGAGTTCATAGCAGTAGGAGGGGATTTGGGACGGGTAAAGGGGAGGTAGAGTGGGAACAGTCAGAGGGAAGGGTTTACAAAGGCTTGTTTGGGAGGTCTGAATAGTAAAAGAGGTATGAGATGATGCAAGGAATGTTCGAGGAGGGAAGAGTCTAGAAAGGGTTATTTTGGGGATCATAGCAGTGGTATGGGTTTTGGGATGAATGAGATAGTGGAGGGGAAGGATGTATTGATAGAGATATAGGGTGAGAAATAAGGTAGGGCACTGGAAAGAGTAGTAGAATGAGGTTTGAGATGAGTCAGAGAGTTAAGGTAGAGGATATATTGAGAGTGGTATAGGGTGAGAAATAGGGTAGTGATTTGGAGAGAGTAGTAGAATGAGGAGTCAGAGTGGAGGTAGAGGATATATTGCGAGAGATTTAGAATGAGATATAGGGTAGTGCAATGGATATGCTAAACTAGAAGCAAAGTAATAGATATATAGATACATAAGTACGTAGAAGGTATATATATATGGATAAGGAAGGTAATATATGTAGATTAAAGTTGCATTTAATAAAACTCCGGCTTTCAAGTGTTGTTGTACTTTAATTTTTTTTTTGTAATTCAATGGTGAAGCAATTGTAGATAGTCATGATAAACTACGTACTTCTTTTTTGCAGTCACTTTTATACATGTTACAACATAGAATAATGTAACTATAAGTAATAAGTAAATTTTTTAAGCAGAACTAACAAATATCTATATTTTAAAAACATAATTATTATACACGTTTATACAAAGCTATACACATAAGTAGGTACTTATCTATAGTCTAAATAAATGCTTATATACAGAGGGATATGCTGTATATTTATGTTTGAGTATGGTGGTTATGTGGGGAAGAGCCAACTCTTGAGTGGTCTTTTGAAGATAAGGTGGTTGGTTATCCGTGGTTCTTATGTTTGGGGTTAAAGATTTCCATAGTTTGGCTGCATGAACAGAAAAGGATGTGCCATCCATGTTTTTTTTTGTCTGGTGGGATTTTGAGGCGAGGTGCCACTCTAGAGCGGAGGTTCCTTTGTTGAATGTATTTTGTGATTTTATTCCTGAAGAGTGGTCCTATTCCATGTATTGCTTTGTGGGTGATACAAAGCAGCTTGAATGTGGATCTTCTGGCAACCAATAACCAATGTAGGCTTTTCAAGGCAGGGGATATGTGGGCTTGTGGTGTTATATGTAAGAGTAGTCTGGCAGCAAATTTCTGAATCCATTGTAGTCTTTTCATAGTTATTAAAGATGATCTGTGGTAGAGGCTATTGGCGTAATCGAGTTTGGACAGTACAAGAGAGATGGTAGCCTGGACCTTGTGTGGAAATCCCAGATGGGGGAAGATGCATTGCAGACTTTTTATAGTAACAAAGCTTGATCTTGCTAGTTTGTCCACTTGGGCGTTCATTGATAGCTTGGAGTATATGGTGATTCTGAGGTTTCTTACTTCCATTGATACTTTAGGCAGTATTCCCAGATCATCAGGCCAGGCGGCGATGGGTCATAATGTTTCCAATTGCCACACATGAGTATTTCCGTTTTGGAAGCATTCAATTTGAGATGGCTCCATGTAATCCATTGATCCACAGCTCTGAGACAACTGAACATTTTTGAGTTTCCAATGTCTTTGGGGCATTCCAGTTTAAGGAGTATTTGTGTATCATCTGCATAGTTGTAGCACGTGAGGTGAAATTGATTGATCAGTGCCAGTAATGACTTCATGTAGATGTTGAAAAGCATGAGTGAGATGATAGAGCCTTGAGGGACCCCTGCTTTTGTGAATTACGGTTTGGACAAGAAAGGGGGGTATGGATGACATTTGTTCTGTTTTGAAGGTAGGATGTGTTCCAGTCTACAGCAGTCCACTCCATGCCGGCTTCGTAGAGTCTTTCTATCAGAGTGTCATGGTCAACTGTGTCAAAGGCAACTGAGAGGTCCAAGAGAAGTAGTGCAGCAACCTCGTTCCGGTCAACTTTGTTCTTAAGGTCATCCTAGATGGTAACGAGGGCAGATAGTGTGCCTCTTCCTGGACAAAATCCAGTTTGAAAGTCTGAAAGTATGGCATTATCTTCAATGAATTGTGACATTTGGGCAAATGCGGCTATTTCTATCAATTTGCCCAGAAATGGTCCATTTGTAATCGGTCTGTAGTTGTCGGGGTTCAGCGGGTCCAGGTTTGTTTTCTTTAGTAATGGGCATATGTATGACTTTTTTAGTTCTTCTGGACTCTCTACAACAAATGAAAAACAGTACCTCACGACTTGGAGCCACTAACATGTTTACATTCAGTAGCACAGTGTGCCCTGGGCTCCGCCCAAGTGCAAGGAAGGACAAGACCTCCCCCCTACTCCCGGCTGCTGCTTGAATCATAAAATACAACAATAATACAACAATTGTTCAATGGGTCCCTTGAGCCACTGAGCTCGGGTGGCACTGCACCTGCTGCACCAATGGAAGCTATACAGAAGTTACATTAGGCTAACTATCGAATTCCTTCTTATTATGGGAGGAGCAGAAACACAGACAATGTACACATCGCACAGTTAACCTCATTAGGAAGTTAAAAAGTCAACATGGAGCAAAAAAAATATGATCAGAATATATTTCCATCATCCCTTTACTTTCTAATTTTCCGCCAACTTTTTCCTGCAATAAGCAGCAGCACTAGATGAAGATTTTCGATCCCCTACGTTTATAACAAGGTCACATACCATATTTAATTTCAGTTTACCAAACTATCAGGCACGTGCGATGGTGGACCTACAGTTTTGTGCCATCAACCATGGGGCAACGAGGGTTACATGAAAGGTCAGCTATAGGTCCCCTCCCACCCGTTCTCCCCAGTGGTGCTGGAACAATTTTCAGAGTGGGGGGTGCTGCCATTAATGTTATATCACTAAAGTCAAAGGGGATGTGAAAAAGCCAAGTGCAGCAAATGTGCCATGCCCATTCAACAGGAGAATGGTAAGGATGTGGTACATAGCCATTTGTGGATTTTGAAGCACTGGTGTGGTAGCTCACTATCATTTACAGACAGCACATTTTTTGTTGAAATGTCCACTAAATTTCCATACACATGCAGTTTTACTGGTAAAACTGTACAGTGCAGAAATTATAATTTGCGGAAGTTAGACCTGGTATCTTTTGGCGTGTTTCCCCTGTCTTTTTGCTTTCTGACCTCCAGGTTTTAACTCTGCTTTTGCTGGTTTATTGTCTCTGTGCACTTTCTCACTGCTGTTCAGTGTTAAAGTGCAAGTGCTCCTGTTGTAAATTGTTATTATGGATTGGTGTTTCTGTGATTGGCATATTTGATTTACTGGTAAGCCCCTAGTAAAGTTCGATGAAGGTGCCAGGGACTGTAAATCAAATGCTACTATTGGACCTGCAGCACTGATTGTGCCACCCACATGAGTAGCCCTGAAAAGGTATCTCAGACCTGCCCCTGCAGTGTCTGC